>CM024691.1:24089879-25289879 GCA_014182735.1 Corymbia maculata
TTTCCCTTTCCGTTGTTTTGCTCAGATTTTTCGAAAGTTGGTGCGTCCCACCTTTTGGAATTGACTTGCGGGTGATCATATGCAACATAAAAGTTTTCGTCCATCGCACTTCACATTTTTCAAATTTTGAAATGCTAGAGGCGGCATCCAAATTAGAAAGATTAGACAGGTTTTAAAGCGCGTGCAACAATGTCAATATAATTCCAATGCACAGGAACAATGATCCTAGTGGGGTCTCCCCACCGGCCATGCTCGTGCCCTATTTTCTATGCCGTGCCACCATTGTCACAAGGATTTCTTGATCGAGTTAAGTCGATAAACCACTATTATTTAGGTTGCGTGAATGTTATGGAGAAATATTTGAGCTCTAGCCATCAAATTTGATCGGTACCAAATCATCGATTTAACAAAATTGACGCTCGTCCATGATGCATAACTCTTGGCGGCTTTTCAATGAAATATGTGGGTCATTTCTCAAAATTAGAAGTTTTGCTCTTAGAGAAAATGAAAAGAAAAAGGAGTTAAAAATCGAGAGTTGCCACACTCGAATGGGTCATAAATCTCTTGCGGCTACGTAGCTACCTTGCTCCAATAATTACAGAATCTCTTCGATTTCTATGGCAGCATCGCTGTCCATCTCGCTCGCCTTTCTAATTCGAAGGCTCATTGCTAAGCAAATCGACACGGCATAAGCATCAAAATAAATCTTCTAATCTCGACGCGCCGTATCTCGTGCAATCCGCAAATCAACAAGGTTCGCAAATCCGAGTGCAGTTCCGTACATAATTTCGACTCGAGAGGACGGAACGTACGACATTCATGGGCAAGACGAGGAGATTCGATAATTCGAAGAGGGGGGCGAAAATGAGAGACGAACTCTTTTCGAGGGGTCGAAATCGAGAGGGGAGAAAAGATGGAAACCCCGAGTGTTTTTTTTTTTAAAGGTTTTCGATCTTTTTTTTGGGGTTTTTGAATTTAGAAAAGACATAACGATCGAGGGGATGGGAGGGGAGGCGAGCACAGAGCGGGAAAACGGGGACACGTCCAAAACGAGCGGCAATCGATGCGAGAGATGATCTCTGTGAAATTTTTTAGTCAAAAGCCACAAAAAAAAAAAAAAAAAGGATAAAGAAGAAAAGTGCCCAAAAAAAGAAGAAGCGAAGGGCATTGGAAAAAAAAAAAAAAAATTTCAAAAAATTCAAAAAATTCAAAAAAGAGAGAGGGGATAAAAAGTGGCCCCTTGTTGCCTTTCTTAGGTATTCACGAAGTCACCCACATCATTATCTCTTCTTTTTTTTTTTAATTTTAGAATTTTTTTTTTTGAAGCTTTTTGTTGGTAGGCCGGACCGGATCGGACCACCACGCATGATTAGTCTACTCAGATATCCGGCAGCTATTCCCTCTTCATTTCTTTCCCCCCCCAAAAAAAAAAAATAAATTATTCCCTCGTTTTTCAAAAGAAAAGAAAAGGAAAAAAAAAAAAAAAAAAAGAAAATTATGTATCTGCCTGTCGAAAAAAACCGAACGTTTCTGCCTCTCAGAAAAACTTCCTCCTCCACTTTCATTGCTGTCTTTCGTAACGGAATTTGAGAAAATTATTATCTTCCGGGGAACTGAGTAAATGCAGACAGCGCAAATATTTATAAAAGCGCGACGAAAATGGTGTTTGAAAAAAAACCAAAAAAAAAAAAAAAAAAAAAAAAAAAAAACACAATCTCCAAATTTTTGAGAGAGAAAGAAACGGGCCGTCTTAAATACCTCATCACCCTCCCCCATTGAATGCTTTACCGAACTCACCACCCCATTTTTTGCCCCCCTCCTTTCCTCCTCCTCTGTCTCTGTCTCTGTCTCTCTCTCTCTGCAACTTTCTCTCTCTATCTCTGCAACCACTCTCATCCTCCATCTCTCTCTCTCCCTCTCTCTCTTCTTTGAAGGGAAGTTTTGCTTTTGACGACGGGTTTCGGGGTCAGGGGAATAGCGGGACCCGGAATGGAGTGCGTGGAAGCCGCTATGAAGGCCGGGTTCGGGAAGGACGCTGTGCTCGTGAAGCTGATGAGGCCCCACGCCTTCTCCGACGACCTCCTCGCCTTCAATTCCCAGCACGGCGCCCCCGCCGGCGACGGCGGCGGTTGTGGCGGCGATGGCGACGACTTCGTGGACGACCTCTTCGACTTCTCCAACGACGAGGCCTTCGCCGGACAGGAGGAGGAGGCGAGGGAAGAAGAGGCGGCGGCGGGCCACGAAAAGCCGCCGCAGAGCGACGGTAGCGAGGAGAACGTCGCGTCGGTCTCTGCCGGACAGAAGGACGATTTGGGGCTCGTGCCGCACCTTCCGGTACTGTGATGAATACCTCCGCTAACGAAAAATCGGTTCTTTGCCGGCCTTTACGGCGTCATTTCTGACGGAAAGGTGCGATTTTTTACAGGCGGAGGATTTGGCGGACCTCGAGTGGTTATCGCATTTCGTGGAGGACTCGTTCTCGCACTTCTCCGAACCGCTTCCGGCCGGCGTCCTCCTCCAGAACCCTGTTCACCGCGAGGACCGGTCCGAACCGGAGTCGGAATCTTCCGGTTCGTCCAGACCCGGGTTCACGACTCCGCTCCCCTCGAAAGCCCGGAGCAAGCGGCCCAGGACGGGCGGCCGGGTATGGTCCCTGGGCGTCCCTTCCCTCGCCGAGCCGTCCTCGAGCTCTTCGTCCTCGACGACGGCCTCGTCGCCCTTGCTCGCTAGCCCCTTGTTCGTGCCCCTGAGCCACCGGAGCCGGAGCCTCGAGCCGGTCGAACCGGAGCCTTGGGACGCCAAGCCGCCGATGAAGAAGCACAAGAAGCCCGCTGCTTTGGAGACGGGTGGACCGACCCGACGGTGCAGCCACTGCGGCGTCCAGAAGACCCCACAGTGGAGGGCCGGCCCCAACGGGGCGAAGACGCTGTGCAACGCGTGCGGGGTCCGGTTCAAGTCGGGCCGGCTGTACCCGGAGTACCGGCCCGCGTGTAGCCCCACGTTTTGTAGCGAGCTGCACTCGAACCACCACCGCAAGGTGCTGGAGATGAGGCGCAAGAAGGAGTCGACGACGACGACGACGACGCTGGGTCAGCCCGAGCCCGGTCGGGCCGTGCCCAGCTTTTGACGGTCGGGGGAAGGGGCTTCTTCCCGGCCCTCGGGAACTAGGAATTAGGGTCGAACCAGTACCCGGTTCGGGCGGTAGTGGTAGGGCAGACATGCTAGGATGTCTTTAGGGGAAGTCAACACGAATTCTCGATGTACTATTTTTTTTTTTTTTCTATAGCACCGATTTCAATATTTCAATATCAAATTTTGCGAAATTCGTTTCCCCTCGTCACAAATTCTTTTATTCATCCTAAACAGGCAGAGGGGGATGGGATGAGGTGGGGGGAGTTTCGATTGGGATGTATTTGAAACGGTTCAAACTTTTGATTTCTGGTGGGCAGGCAGGCGGGCAGTTCGAAAGCGTAGATGACATGAATGTGCGTGTCGTTTATGCATTTGATGATGTCTGGACTTGGCGTGGTGCGTCGTGCACCGGCCCCGGCAACCTTTTTTCGCAGTTTTTTTTTTTTTTTAGGAAATTAATGTAAAATATCTCGCGACGGGTCTTGAGCCAGCAAAGCCAAGTGTCGAACGAAGGGAGGATTTAGAAATTCTCTTTTCTTGCCGATTTTGCATGATTGAATTCACGTCGATCCCCATCGAAACCTAAGATTGAGGCCTGTGCCTTTGACTTTTGTGGTTTCAAATTGATTTGAATTGTGGGAGGCGGTGTCAACTTAGACTTGATTTTTACATGCTCTTTTCCTCTTTTGGGCTTTGCCTAAAAATCAAATGAGATCGGGCGAAATCAAGCCGAGACTCTCGTGTGCTTTGATCATCTCCCGAAGAAAAAGCCACTTAGCTTTCTACAAAGTCTCCGAAGGAAGTTCGATTTGGGCAAGTGGCGAATCGGCAATGCGAGTCCTATTCGGCTTTCAACGAGGGATTTCGATGCGAAAAGTCTCTTTGCCCATTAGACGCATTTTGAATAAATGTCTCTCTTTTTCGCCCGACGTGGACATTACCATGAGTGGGAAACTGCCTAGATGGTTTTTTTGTTCGCCTTTTCTAAGTCCTAGGCGCGAGTGTGGTCATGCGTTTGTCTTCATTAGGGGTAGTGGCATGCCGCTCGAGATTTGAAAAGTTGATTCATTTGGCGCCATGAAATTGAATTGGAAAGATGTGGAGGGGGACCTTGTTATGTATGATAGAATAATTGACCAATCAAAAGGTACGGGGAAGTGTCAAAGCCATATAATTCAAAAATGACTGTGGATCACACCTACCGGGGTTTTTTATTTTTATGCGTGTGTAACTTTCATGCGGCCGGACCGTCCACATTCAGCTTTGAATGAAATTAGATAGTCTCTCTGGAGTTGCGACCGGTCGTTTACTCGGGTAGTTTATATAGTGAAATGGGTTAAAAATTATTCGAGATGAGATTATTGGTATATAATTATTCTAAAGACATTAATTAAATTTGTACATCTCTTAACATTGGGATTTATATGTTCTTTATAAATATATGGTCATTCACCACATTTAAGTTTAAGTTTATTAATTGTACTTTTGAATATATGGTCATTGACTTCATTGGGATCGACCCGATTTTTTATTTTTATTTTTTTAGCAAAGGGGGATTGACCCGGTTCGAATGATGCTTCTAGCCATTTGAATTGAAGTCCGGAGAGGGGAAAAAGGGTCAACCGAATTAGAATAAGATCTTTAAGTGAGGCTAACCATTCATTGAAATCATCTAAAATCTAAGATAAATTATTCACGATGACGAGCGTGCGAAGTTGATGTGTCATATATAGAATCGTTGATCACTATGCAAATGCCATATGTCTTGACCCATATGTGTTTGGACTAAAGTTGTCACATCCTCTGGTTATTGTAGTAGTCACAATAAACTTGATAGAATCATAGTCGTTGCCGTTGGCACTACTTCCTTATCCTATACGGGGAGCTCACTTGCCGTTGGTTGTTCTAAAAAAATCTCGGGGCATTCCTAGAGTCCAATGATGACTACCCATATTTCTTAAGATTTAATAATTTTAACCCCTATTTCATCATTTTAATGATTTTCTTTTCACACAACAAAGCTTCTTTCACATGTCAATCATTCAAACGAGCTAAATATCGACCCTCATTAGTAAACTCTCGATGTTGCGAAAGTAACCTTGTCGAGGTAACGATAAGAAGTAGTTTCACTACACATGGGAAAGAAGTAAATTTCCATGTGACCAGTAATTGATGCATGTAATTAGTAATCTTTCTATGGAAAAAGACTAAATTTCAATAAAAAAAGGCACTTGTTAACGGTAAATAACTTTTTAGTATGATTTATATTTTCTTCTAGTATGGACTTGAGTAGGTCTTTAAAAGACTAAAGGGAGAAAAAATAGATAGAAGATCTGCCATGAGGTGGTAAATTTCACTATGCCACATCCTGTATTTCTTGGTTGATGAAAGAGAAAAGTATTCATATTACTAACGAAGGGTGTAAGGCGTGCGGACACAGGTATGTTAAAATAAGAGACGTAGCCCGGCAGGGCACTCCGCAAGGGGACAACCGTAGGTCAGACCACTCGAATTTAGAGGGGACAACCTAGCTAATGATCTCAAGACATCCTCCGTTCTCCTGTCCATGTTCTCCTATATGAAAAGGAGAAGACAATAGACTTGCAATGCACACGCGTACTCCATCCCGAAGCTGCCGATGACGATGGATAAAATGGATGATGGAGAAGCTCCCGATGACGATGGATAAAATGGATGATGGAGAGGATCCTTTCAATTAGTTGCAACCACTTCCCAACGGCTATATTTATATATGATGGGTAGCCATGCAATTGCCTGAAAATGTATATCATATCTAGCCTCATTTGTAGTTACAATAAATGATTGCACACTTTAACTTCAAAATGTCATTAAAGGCTCCATTTATTTCATGAAAAATATATGATTTGAAAAATATTTTTTCAAAAATTATCTCTTGTATCACTAACAAAAAAATGTTTTTGTCATTCACAAATATATATAGATATAAATTATCGTCATTAATAGAAATATGTTTTATTTTCTAATTATTTTAAGGGATAAAAAAGATCCAATTTTTTTAAAAAAAATTTTAAAAATTCAATTTTGGCAAAACAATCAAAGTCAAAAGATATTTTATTTTATTTTTCAAAGTAAGAGCATTGAAGGCATGACCTTTTGGCTACCATTTTTTGTACACATTATAGGCGTTACCTGACCTCATTAAGGCTAGGTCCATAATAATTCCAACAAAAGTGAGGAGTTAAATAGTACATATCGGAGTTGGGCTAGTTGTTGGAAAAATTATTCAAAAAATCTTAAACCTTTGTCTGGTAGTCAATTCGGTTTTAAATTTTTAAATTTGACTAATTTAGTCTGAAATCTTTTGACAATTTGCCAATATAGTCATTATTCAAGCCCAAAATTGCTAATGTGATGATTTTAGCAAAATTTTTAAAATCTCTCCCCTAATTTTTCCTATTTTCCTTTATTGATTGCCCATGGCCTTGACAATGGCCGATGAGAGCGTCATGGCTCTTACCAGATTTGGGCATGGGCCCATGATAGTGTCTCTGTCATTGCCTAGCCAACGACCTCCACTAGCTATATTCGAGGCCTAGGGAATAGAGGAGATAGGAGAAAAAGGAGAAAGAAAAAGTAAAAAAAAGAGAATAAAATAGATTTTTTTTTATAAAAATTGCGAAAAATCGTCATTGTTAGCATGGGTCATGCCATGTAAAATGGCTGGCCAATTGGCGTCCACCTTGGTGATGGCTGATCAAAATTAATTTGAATAACTATATTGGCAAATCATTAAGACATTTAGAACTAAATTGGCTAAAAAAGAAATGTATGGTCGAATTAATCACTGTATAATAGGTTCTATGACCTTTTTTATATTTATCCTTGACCTAAACCAACAAATGATGAGTATTTCGAGTGTGGCATAACAAGTGCGTTATTAGACCACATGTGCATCAAATTGCTTGAAGTGAATTAGCCTCACTCTTTTAACCTTTTTTTTTTTTTGATAACCCGACTCCCGCATCAGATGCACTACAAGGGTCCAACCGGTCAAGCCCAACTGAAGGAGAACTAGCTTGGCCCCACATACTAGCCTCCATGTAAGTCAAGGATATTGTGAAATAGAGGGCAGAGGGACTCGAACTTGGGATCAATCACCCACAAGCCCAAACCCTTACCACTCCACCAACCCCTTGGCGGCCTCTTTTAACCATTTTATTAGTTCCTTTCTTCACACATCTTGAGTCTCAACGTTTTTTTTTTTTTAATATGACGAGGAAATTGCTTATGAAGTGCCTAATTACATAAAGTTTTGCTGTACAACTACCAACTATTCTAAAAATTCAAATCGTCAGATGAATGCATCGTTTTAATATATAAATACTCTATTACTCTCATTCACACTTAGTCCGGTTTTTTTGCCTAATACTAAGCATGATCAAATTTTATTGGGGTCTAAAAAGATTTAAATTCAGAATCTCCTGCTTTAATATTATATGTCAGTAGGGACCCCATGTAATCAAATTACTAGTTATTCCTACAAAATTAAACAATTACTAGTTCTGAACAAGGGTCGACAACCATGACTTTGTCATTATTTCTTAGCATGATAAAGAGGTCGTGTATAATTTTACAGCTACGGAGTCCATAATTCTAAAGAGAACAACTTACAGATCGCCAGTGATTAACATTTTAAAATTTTCCTAGATCAGCATGGGTTTTGCTTTTTGTTTTTTCTTTTCCTTTTTTTTTTTTTTTTTTTGTGCATTTTGCATGGAGAGATTTTGTGCATATTTAGGTAGGATAGGGTCTATACGGTCTTCTGCAAACTGAGATTTCGACAAAATCGCTGCCCATCTCATCGCTTCGTGTCGTGCTGCCTATGCCATTTATAAATTTGTCTTCTCTTGAGTAACAATGATAATGACATTTATATAATATATATGATATATAGAATATAATTATTACTGCCGTCCCTTCACGTTGTCGAGTGAAACCAAAGTGATCTTGCAATATCCTCCGACTTAAAATAAACCAATCCCCATGCAACAAAAAAAATAAAATATTGAAAAGAAGCAGATAATACAATCGGGATAGCTAATGTGTGCCATTGTCTCAAATGAGAAACCCTAGCTAAGCAATGACGATGGAGACTAAAGTTGATACGATATATCTCGATAATTAATTATGAGGACTATTTAAAATAAGCTATTTGCATCAACAAGCAATGCCTATGCAACATGGTCCGACTTATCAATTGTCGGGTCCATTTTCAAGCAATCCATTAGTCCAATCACAAAATGTTTCGAGGAAAAGAGAAATTGATACTACGCTCGGATGGGAGTGGCACTCCTATCCTATTTGATTTTAGCTATTTGCACCAATAGCTAGGGTTGATATCAGTGAGAGTGTCAAATTGGCTCAAGTGAGACTAGTGTAGATGGTAGAGTGTTGGAAAACAAAATAAGGGAGACATCGTACTCTTGTAAATGGTAGAGTATTCGAAAACGAAATAAGAGACGTTGAAAACCATTGTGAAAGAGAGAGGGGGGCGACCCTATTGAGATTGTGATTCCTAAGTGTTCATTGTCATCGGCATAATCCAAGTTACAACCCTTTTTTGGGCATACCTAGTCAATATATATCTCAATTCTTAATTTAGTATCGATCGAGTCACACCAAACCCTCTCATCAAGATAGTATTCTGATTTATTAGGTCAATTTTTTGACATTAAGCATGGAACGTTGAGCCCGGGAGAAGGCCTTGCGCGATTGGGCCATCTGATCATCTCATGCCTGCAGAATTTCAAGGGAGCTCGTCCAAGCCCAGCAATCTGATTACATGTTTAGCAGCATCGACAGATATCTTGCAACAAGGTACAACGTGTAAGAAGTAAGAACAACTCTCACGCTGACCACAAAGATCTGTTCATCAATTCGTGATAAATCGCAGAAGCATTGGATTGAATGACACAGGATTTGATACACGCGGACTCTTCCGTGTCTGGGATTGAATCCATAATGTGATCCATTGATCTTGTACTCATTTACAATCTAGCGAAACTAAAAAATTTCTCCATATTATTTCCGAGACTGAGTGGGGTTCAAGCATTGATATGTACAAGATTTTTTTAATTTGAATAGAAGAATTCGTTCCATTAATGGGTTAGAACTCCTATTTCATAAATTCCTTTATTACAACGGCGATATATCTTATATGAATCTCTGATGTTATAAGTCGGCCTTTCGCATGTCATACCGATTACTTTGACATTTTAACATCGGGTTATGAACGCAGAATCTTCTTTTCTAGAACCATAGTGCCTTTCGACTTGGTGAACCAAAGAAGAAAAGGCGTGCTGTTTCTAGATTTTCTGAAGGTCGTCCTTGGATTCGATCAAAGATCACCCACGTGATCAAAATTCAAAAAAGACTATTCAGTACTACTTCTGAAGCGCCAAGTACGAAAAGGTTGAACAATGACTTTTCTCCAATGAGTTTTCGACTCGGCCCATCATGACTTTTAGCCTTGAAAAAGAAAAGATCACACTTCAAATCCTAATGCTAAGACTCATGGTTACAAGCAGCAACGGATGTTCTGTAAGCCTATTCCAAAGCACACCTTTTATTTTTGTTGCTTTAATAATTTCTCAAAGTCATTTATCGCAATTGGGTTACTCGTAGGCTAGTCAAACAGGTTGTCCAGGTCGGATTTGGGCCGGGTCGGGGGAAGCATGGGCATGAAAACGATGAACATTGAACTAATTTTACTTAGTCCGAGCCTTGTTGAAGATCAGTTCAATGTGACGTGCGGCTCAGACATGGAAGATGTCGGATTAATTAAAATGTTAATAATTTATAATTAGTTATGGAGCTATGGAAGTGGTGAGCTAAACACATCGCATGCAGTAGTTTCATAGTGGATGACCTTGACCGTCGTGCACCATATATTCCTACATAAACAATCTCATTATATATATATATTTTTTTTGGTCGGTATATATAGATATATAAAATTTATTAGGCACGAGTATATGTTCTCTTCTTTTTAGTATTTTAATATTTTCGAGCACAATTTTTTTTTTGAAAAGAAAGAGAGAAGAAAATGACAATGGTGTCACGAGAAGATGGGACCAAGTCGCCAGCTCATTATCTTATTCACCCCATTATCGGGATACATAGTTGATACCTCATGTTAGTCATATGGTTTAAGAAAAATGATATTTAGAAGATTATTATGGTTGAAAAAAATACTAGAATTTGACAATTACAATCAACATAATTATCTATAGTTCTTATCAATATCTCATGAAATTGTCACAAATCCGAAGTTTCCGTGACCAAGTGATCGTATATAAACAAGGGAGAACACCCAATTCGCCCATAGAATTCTTTAAGTCTTATGTGAATGATCAACTTGTGACTAGTCGTATATTAGAATATTCATATATTAAGTAGTTTATTTATTAAAAAACTTAATTTTACAAAACAGGTGACAAAGGTCCATAAAATTCTAGACTTTGACTAAATGGGCATCAAGTCTGCTGTTATTTGAGCTATAGATTATCACAATTGTAAAATTAATCATAGTGCGCTATAGCAAAATTTAATATTATAATTCTATGACCAACCCAAAGAAAAAGATTTTTTTATATATACATACATTCTCATCAAGTCTATAAACTACAGCTCCATGATTGAAAGGACAAGGGACCATTTCGCTCCATGTACCCACTAATTACAGCACCAACGTGGGAAAATGGACATCCATCAATCATGATAAGAGCATTACATAGATTCTGATCCTTTCTTTTCCAAGAGAAAATAGTAAAATAGAGAAAAAGGGTTTTGTTGGGTGAGGTCACAAATGACCATGCATGAGGTAAGCAGCCTAGCCGCCATGTCTGTAGAACTTTGTAGGCAATCAATTGAACTCTTATCACTTAACCTTAATCTCTCCTACAAAAATTAAAAAGGCCCGTGTCAATTGTAATATAAAAAATATTATCATCTTATTATGTTAATTAAACTTTCTCCTTTCTCTCTCTACGATCTTCATCACCTTGTACCTTTGTTAATTTCTGTTACATATACGTATTTATGTACCTCATTAACTGTTGGCTTTTAAGCTAATAGTTCCTTCATTTGTTGCATAAATTCAACTTGCAAACCAAGTGTTACGACAATGTCGATGTAGCTAATGTAAATGGGGAAATTGTCCAATAAATCATAAATCCATTGGATCGATATTAATTTAGCTCTATACTTTTTTAATTTTGCATTGAGTCCTAAATTTATGTGCGAAATTCCAATGTAATCCTTTTTTAATCAATTTTTGTTTAGAAATCATTGACATGACAGTCCATCCATTGCTATCCTATATGGCACCCCTACCGCTTTAACGACATTTGGCAAAATTAGGCGGTGATGACTACATTGAAATTTCGCTATCAGGTTTATAATTAAATTTGTAAAATAGAAAAGTTTACGATTGAATGATATCCGTACAATAAATATTGGATAAATTCCCCTAGTGTGAGGTATGGTATGCTGTGTCATTTTCAAGCTCGATGAGCAGATTAGGTTAAACCAAAGTAGTGAACATCTCATTGACCACGTGATACTCACCGTGGTAAAGAATACTTATTTGAGAATTTGTGTGCGATGTTAATGGCCTGTCGATTCACATCAATAATCCTTGCGAAGGCAGAACCGGGACCAAGAAAATTGGGGTCGATTCAAATGCCCGGTGGACCAAACTTTTTTTTTTTTTTTTTTTAACTTTTTGGTGGGTGATCTCAAGCGGCCGGCCAATTGCATCGAAGTGACATAATGGAAAATCAGCAATCGTTTCGGTGTGCCCTATACGTTCTTCGGAGCTATTATGATCCCTCAAAAGTGGGTGAGCTAGGCTGGTGACTCCCCCTAGTGGTCACCTAAGGTTGAAAATGCTCCTCAAGCGCATTGAATTTTCATCGGTGAGGAAGTATATGCAAATCGCTACTCTCCGTCTGTTACAAAATATATTTTCATAAAAATAGCAGTTTTTATCGGTTACAAAAATTCATAAATGAAAAATATATATATCGTTTATGAAAATGCTTAGATATAAATGATTATTATTTTTCATTGACTAATTATTTCAAATTATACGAGTGATCGTTTTCAAAAAAATATTTTTAAGCTATTCATTTTCCATAAAATAAGCGGACCATTGAGAAACCTATGGATGAAACCCACTTCAGTCATAAGGTCTAAAAGGGACCAACCCTTCAAACTTGGAAACAGACAACAAGGCTTTTGGAACTTAGAGCGTATTGATTCTATCAATCATGTTGATAGAAACTGTGCATAAAGTTGATGTGATACGTTCCTAAATCATGTCAATTAGAGAATAGAGTCGATAAAATGCTTCAAATTCATCTTGTGGAAATACTTACCAACTTTGATTTGACTTAGTTTTGCGTTTTACCTAACTGGAAATATTTTTGGAAAAATTATCCAAAAAATCATAAATTTATTGCACTTTGGTTAATTCAATTTTAAATATTTCAATTATACCAATTGAGTTCTAAATCTTTTGCATTTTGATAATTGTGTTCATTTGGTCAATTTTGATTGAAAATTAATGACATGGAAGCCAATTGTTCTATGCGGTATAATCAACGCTAACGTGGACATTTTTTAATAATTTTTTGATAATATTTTGATTTTTTTGTTTTTCATTTTCTTTACTTTTTTCTTTGACTGAGTGCTAGTGGCCTGACACTATGCAAGGGTGTCGCAGCCCCTCACTTGGCACTCTTCGGCCATCGCTGGTGGCCAACTGTCCCTTGAGACAAGCCACCGGTGAAAGGAAAATAATTCAGAAAAATTTTAAAAAGTTGTTAATTTTAGTGCCAGTATGGCACATGGATGAACAAGGCTAAATGGACCGCCATGTCAACATTTTTTGTTTAAAATTGATCAGATGGACTCGATTAGCAAAACACGAGAAGGTTTATGACTTAATTGGCATAATTAAAAAGTTTAAAACTGAATTGACCAAGGTGCAATAAAGCTTAAGACTTTTTGGATAAGTTTCCCAAATATTTACACATAGACCTTAAAATTTTTTCCACAACGGGTTTGAAAGATCTAACGTTTAATGTGGTGTGGAGATTGTGTTTTTTTTCTAATGACTTTGTCGTGGATGACGTTCCATGGTGTTCGTGTGTCCAACGTTAGACGCGTTCCACATGCCTAATGCAATCTCAGGCTTCAAATAAACAAAACAAGTCACCCTCTCAAAAGGTGGGTCGGCCACATATTAAATAGCACCCACCATTGACTAATTTCACAATCTAGCGTAGTATAAGTGGGAGATTTTGAAGAAGTTAAGAGGTTAAACGGATGTAGTATCTAAGATTGCTACCATGTGCATGTATGTAGAAGTAGTGGACGTAATAGCTTAGAAATATCGAAAAAGCCGTGAATAGAGCTTTAGTTCTTCTTTTCTAATGTTAGTTCATGGGAGAGGCAACACAATACAATCGATAGCTCAAGCCATAAGTATTGCACAATCTATATAGATCACACTTAAGTCGTGTTTGATCGGATTTTTAACCAAGACAGGACTGGATATGATAAGATATTAAATATAGGGATTTTGTTATATCCTATCAATTGTTTCAAATATATATACAAATATAAAACTAAAAAAATAAATTATTAATTTGTTGTTATTTTGAATTCCTTATATTAGAATTCGAATATTATTTATATTGAAGTATAATTTTTATTTTTTAATTTGAGAAAAATAACTTTTTTTTTTTTTATGAATATTAGAAATTCTATATATCTTAATCTCACATTTCCTATGAGATAATTTAATCCAATTTATATATGATTTTATTTTATCTTGAGCATGTATTAAATGTATGATAAGATAAATTTTATCATATCATTAATTTTATGGGATAAGTATACTAGAAGTCTTAAAATGTGTCACCAAAATGCAATTGAGTTCTAAAACTTTCAAAAAGTGCAATTAAGTTCTAAAACTTTTAAAAAGTGTAATCAAGTCCTAAAACTTGTTACGGAATTGCAATCAAATCATAATTTTTTTAAAAAGCTATCAACACTTTTGTGACAAGTTTTAGAACTTTCGGGGTCTATTTGTTAACACTCGTGAAAATAACTTATTCTATTCTTTTATCCTCAAGAACATATTTAGAACAAAATTTCGTATGTTAATTTTTTTTTTCAAGAACAAATTTGTTCTCGGAATAGATTTGAAATAGAATCAAGAATTAAAGAAAAATTACTTCTTGTTCTCATAAACGATTTCAAGAATCAAATTCTCATTATTCCTTCCTTTCACTTTTCTTCTTCTTCTTCTTCTTCTTTTTCTTCCTCCTCCTCCTTTTCCTTTCCTTCTTCTTCTTCAATGTTCAGCCAATCGTTGGCCCTTGGCAAGGTGAAGCCTCATCAGTCGAGCCTAGTCGGTGGTTGAGCGAGTCTTGGCCTCACCTTGGCCAGGCGAGCTCAAGTTCGCCTAGATCTAGCGAGGATGTGAGGTCACCAACCTTGGTCTGCCTAGTCATCGGCCACCCCAAGGCCGGTGATCGGCTGAAGCATGAAGGAGAAAATGAAAAAAAAAAAAAAAAAAGAGGGAGAAAAGAAAAAAAAAATTAAGAATAGAAAATAATAATAATAATAATATAAAAAATTAAAAAAATTATAAGTCACAAAAGAATCTAAGATTTTTACCAAACATATTTTTATTCCGAGAATAAAAATTTTGGACAGTTATTAAATGTATTCAAATGCTCAGAAATTATTTTCAGGAGCAAATTAAAAAAAAAAAAAAAAAAAATCATTCTGAGAAAAATTGTTTCAGGTAACAAAATAGTTACCATTCGCACCTTCAGTGTATTTATTCTCCTAATTTTATCTTGATTGCCAAACGTAGTGTTAATGTTTAATATAAACCTTGACTTGACTCGTGTGTAAAGTTGGCGATGCCCATGTATATTAACTTTAGAGAAATGGTTTTTTAACTTGGTCCCCCCTCCCACCCAAACTCGTCATTTGTCAACTCATGATTGGTTGGACATCAACTTCTTCTAATTGTTTTATACATTATCCGTTGTCAAAAGGTTGCAAAAGAAGAGAGGTAATTATTCAAAAAATTGTAAACTTTTTATTCACAGCCAATTCGATCATATATTTTTTGAATTTGGCTAGTCTTAAACCTTTTCACAATTCAATATAATCCTTATGACTGAATATCATTGATGTGAACACCAGCCATTCTATGTAGTACAATTGATTGTGAACGATATTTGTAATTTTTTTTAATTTTCTGAATTTCTTCTTTTTTTCCTTTTTTTTTTTTTTTTTTTTTTTTTTCCTCTCTTTTCCTTTGGTAGTTTGGGGCCTTGCCGGTGGTTTGGTTGCCAAAAAAAGGTAAAAAGAGAAAAAAAAAATAGAAAATCGAGAAATTTCATACAATTCATCCATGTTAGCGTCAACCTTACTATGCTAGATGTCCAATGTCCACGTTAGTCATTTCGGGCCAAAATTAGATAAAAGGACTGCATTGGCAAAAGAAGACGTGTGATTTTTATATATATTGTCCATTCTTTTGGGAGAATTGTTCAATTCTTTCGGCACCTCAGCCCCATTCTTTTTTTCTCTCAATCTTTTTTCTTATGTTTCTTTCCTTTTCCTCTCTCTCTGTTTTTTTTTTTACTAATTATGATGTCTACAAATATTTTGCACGTAAATAATGTCCAATACATATAGAAAAAAGGGTATCCAACAAATTAAAAATCATTTATGCTTTGATGTAATTATTAAGGATCAAGGCTATGTTTTCTTGTATCGATAAAAAAAAGTGACTCACAAGTTACGATGGGAGTAAAATATAATAATTTTTTTAATTAAAAATGAAACATCTCATATAATTAATTGTTCTTCACATCGATTGATATTTCATTCATTTCGTTTTCAAGAAGTAGGTCTAAGTTGAAAATGTCAACCAGGCGTGTAGTCATTGATCAGAATCCAATAGCGTCTTATCAAGGAGATTATTGTTCCTCCAAACATAGCTCTTTCTTTGGTAACGAAATCGAAATCGAAATCGAAAATGACAATGAATTTGTCTTTACTAGAGAGAAAATAATTGATCTACATACATGTAGTCCGTCACATCAAATTCGAAAATTTTAATAATCGGATGCATTTTTCTTTGTTAACGTTATGATTGGTAGAGAAAGTCTCTCAGATTTTCAACATTTTCAAACTCTTTAATAAATTCCATAGAGAATTAAATTTGAAAAGACTACATTGCAAACCAAACGTTGTGGCCTAAGCCTCTAGAAGTCTGAAAAGACTTGAATTCAAGATCTTTCGCTCCGATACCATGTGAGATTTGTGAAACTATTGTCAACTGTTCTAAAAGCTTAAGTAAACGTAGTCTATTATTGAAATATTTTAAACAACAAGTATAGCAACGAGAAAAGGAAAATGACATCAAAGCACGATAGTTTTTATTTTAACTCCTGAATGGGCGTAGTCAAACGGGACGTAGGTGGACTTTTAATTCAGGAATCGGAGGTTTACCTGTCCGAATCATATCCGTGGCATAAAAACCGTTCAGGATCAGGATCACAATCACGAGTAAGAGGCGGTTTATGGAGCTTATAGGATTTTTGGTTTTACTGTAATTATACTACGGGAGAATTGCCAAAAAAGTCCTAAACCTATTACAGTTGTGCCATTTCAGTCCTAAACCTATTTTTTTGACCGATTCGATTCATCCTAAACCTTTTGCGATTATGCCAGGGTTGAGTCCATCCGGCCAAATTTGGCCGGCCGGAGCTGACGTGGACGCGTGGACGCCGGCCGGCGCCGGAGACAATATTTTAATAATTTTTTTATTTTTTTTATTTTTCGAATTTTTATTGTTTTTTTTTTTTTATTTTTCTGTTTTTTTTCTTTTCTTTTTTTTCCCCTCCCCTTCCCCCGCCGGCGGCAGTGGCCGGCCAGCGCCGACGAGGCTACCGGCCACTGCGCGAGGGCCGCGAAGCCCTCGCCGGCGACCTCGCCTAGACTCGCCCAGACCTGGGGGCCGCCGGCGAGGGTCGCGGCCCCGGCTTCGCCCAGATCTGGGCGAGGCCGGTCGCGGCGAGGCGGCTTCGCCCCGATCTGGGCGAAGCCGGCCGAGGCGACGCGCCTTCGCCCCGATCTGGGCGCCGGCCGCGGCGAGGAGCCTTCGCCCAGATCTGGGCGAGGCGGCTTCGCCCCCGATCTGGGCGAAGCCGGCCGAGGCGACGCGCCTTCGCCCCGATCTGGGCGTCGGCCGCGGCGAGGAGCCTTCGCCCAGATCTGGGCGAGGCGGCTTCGCCCAGATCTGGGCGAGGAGCCTTCGCCTAGATCTGGGCGAGGCCGGCCTCGCCATGGCTTGGCTGCGGGCGAAGGCGGCCTCGCCCGCGGCTGGTGAGGCCATGGCGGGCCTGGGTGAAGGTCGCCATGGCCTCGCCAGCCGCGGGCGAGGCCGCCTTCGCCCGCGGCCAAGCCATGGCGAGGCCGGCCTCGCCCAGATCTGGGCGAAGCCGGGGCCGCGACCCTCGCCGGCGGCCCCCAGGTCTGGGCGAGGTCGCCGGCGAGGGCTTCGCAGCCCTCGCGCAGTGGCCGGCAGCCTCGTCGGCGCTGGCCGGCCACTGCCGCCGGCGGGGGGGGGGAGGGAGAAAAAAAAACAAAAAATTGAAAAACAATAAAAAAATTCGGAAAAAATAATAAAAAAAAAAAAAAAAAAAAAAAAAATTATTAAAATATTCTCGTCGGCGGCGCCGGCCGGCGTCCACGTCACCCCGGCCGGCCAAATTTGGCCGGATGGACTAACCGGCACAATCGTAAAAGGTTTAGGACTAAATCGGTAAAAAAAAAAGGTTTAGGACTAAAATGGCACAACTGCAATAGGTTTAGGACTTTTTTGGCAATTCTCCCATTATACTACAGACGTCCCAACTTACCAGAACCACCTAATCCTAAATAGTGAGACCCCCCGATTGATATTGAAATGACGTCCCCATGATAAGGACGTGTGTTCTATCATATGCATTCGAGTCACATACATAAGCACAGAGCATATGGGCATGTTGAAATTCTATTGCGCTGTGTCTAAAAATTAAGTTTTTTTTTTTTTCCAATAAATTTCAGTAAGTGTTAGTAAGTATCATAAAATTATTGATAGAGAAGATTGACATGGGATTTTTTTAAATAACTAATTGATTACTTACCAACACTTTTTATGAAATCACCAATTTTCTTTTTTGTTTGCAAAGTACGAAGTTTTTGGATTTAGATAAGAAGCAACGTAAAATAATCCAAGTGCTAAGTTAACATTTTTTATTCGTATAACTTACTAAAATTTCAAATTTACGAAGATAAGAAAAGTTGATAATTTACAAATTGTTTAAAAGACTTGGTAATTTCATAAAACTGTCGGTAAGTTACCAATATTTTATTCAAAAATGAAGTAATTGATTCAGAAATTTTCTTATAAACATTTTGTTTGACCATTCTCAACTCTTTTAAAATCTATCACCATGAAAAAAAAGAAATCCGTCTTGTTAAGGGAATAGTAAAATCGTCGAATAAGAATAAGGTTGGAAATGAGCTCAATATAGTAATAGCTCACCATTAGAAGAAAAACTTGGACATATAAATTATTTTGCTCTTGTAACATTTTGAATCACATATTCTTATAATCAAGAGTATTAGGTTGGCAAGTCGGTTATAAAATACTGTGCGAAGCACATGTCAACCTAACAGGTCCCTTTGCAAGAATCATCTCCTCATCTCATGCACGGAAGGCTACTATACCATCTTACCTAACAGTAGCTTTTACTAAAATATCGACGTGGTGTTTATCTTCATCACTATATGCTCTCCTATGTTTCCAAGTAAATCTTTTTTTTTTTTTTTCCATATAGGAGAGAATACGGAAAGTGATATCATGGAGTCTTTCACCCCAAGACGGATCCCTGCCTGTTTCTTCTCTCTTAAGGCTTTTAAAGGCTGAAATAAGTATTGATAATCTTACTTGGTTGACTTTGGGGTCAAACTCTTGAGGGCTTTTGCCAAGTTTCACCAGCCTTATTAGGGTTTCACAGGAACTAATATTAGCCCTTTTCCCCTGCAAGCTAGGGTCTAGCAAGAATTATCAGGACCTTTTCACCATCCGAGGATGGAAAAGTCACCTTTATGGTTATCGCTGTACTTCGAGATCCCCGCATGATTTAAGTAAGGAGAAAAAACTCTACCACATGTGCGTGGGTGCGTGCGTATCATGCCGGACAATCTAATATTTTAATCAATGGAATTATCTAAAGAAACACGTGATTTATAATGCCATCTGATCGCATAACGACAACTTACATTATAAAACGAAACACCATGCATGCATCTTCTTGGCATAAGGTGGGATTGCTCTATCATACTGTGTCATATTACGTATACAAACGGACTCCTAATCAGTTGCTTAATGTGCATCCTACTCTTCCTTTGAGGGGGACTTTAGAGGATTCGTTTATCAGATCTGTTGCTGAGGACTGGTCATTATTTGATTTACTTTGGAAAGGATAAACTTCGCCCCTAAGTCCAATTTGTGCCCGTTTAAGATGAGAATAAGACATCTAAAGTACAAAAATGATGAATTAGGTAGTCATTTTGTTAAAATACTAGTAAGGTGTTAGATGAAAATGCTGTTCATATTTAAGTCCTATATTTCAACCAACCTTAGCTAATAAGTTAGCATGGATGAGATTTTGGTTTTTATCGTTATACATGTGTCTGCATACATGTGTCTGCATAACGTCACACATGCTACACATGCTGCAATCCATTTCTCAACAACCAGTGTGAAGTATGAAGCTGCGTTGTTAAGCAACGTAAGTTTAGTTACTTTTTGAAGCCGACGAAATGCGCATTTTAAGGATGTTTTTGCTTATGGTGACGGCGTTGATAGTTATCTTCCATCAATTCATTTTCCTCGACGATTTTAATGATGAAAAATGAGAAAAATGTTTTTTGAGGGGGGATTTTTTACGAAATGAACTCTTGACTTTATTGAACAAATTGGAAATATCTGCAGTGCAAATTTCTATGCCTATTGATGAGACATAGAAGTGTAGCTAGAGGGTGAGTCTAATGGGAACCATTCATGTCAAAGGACTTTAGAAAGGTGCGATTTATATGTTTGACGGTTCCCCTCACGTAATTCTGTTCATATTGGACATATCCCCATCATTTTGTAACATTTGCGAAGAATTTCAACCAAAAAATCTGAAAAGAAAAAAGCCATTTCACTAAAAATAGGCTAAAAGGTTTTAAGTTACGAGTTTTAAATCGATAATTATATATGCATTCCTTGGTGTTTACGCCCTATATGAAAGTTGTAGCTTATCACGCCACATCATTAACTGAATCCCCTAAACGGAGCCTTAAAGGAAGAGGTAAATCCCAAGTTTATGTTCTTTGCAATAATTAATTGGGCATGTCTTGTCCAAAGACCAACAGATTAATATGCTTAATCACAGCTGGACGCAATGAAACACGAGTTGGTCACCGATATGAGGCCAATCAAGAACGCGATCGGCATTAATTTAGCCTTTGAAAATCGGATTTCATTTCACCAAGAAAGATTGCTTAAGCATCAATGAATGTCCCTTGTCTCTTTCGTGATGGAGTGAGAGGCGTACTTGAGCACTTCAAGCTGATGCGACGCATGATAACGCCTCGCGCTGACCGATACTTCCCTTGTATGGCACAACTTCAGCACACCGTATTGTATTTTTGCCCCTTCTGAATCGGGGAATTAAAAAAATAACCCATCAAAGGAATGGGTTTTCATATTTTACCCTTCTAAATGAGTGTTGAAAACTCACATTTCGTCTTTTGCTCCGACTGCCTGACCGAGGTCTTTTGCAGTCGTAGCGAGACACGTCTTGTTTTGGGCTACTCGTGGGCGAAGATCGGATAGCTGTAAGACATGCATCATTGCACATATCAAGACAGTGAAGGCACATGCAGCCGAATGTCTGTTGATTATATCATCAGAACCTTCGAGTATTTTATCATGTATGACCCCCGAAATGTTTTGTGGTCCTAGAAGAATCTTCTCACGGATTCAAACAGGATTAAGGCAAAATAGGATATAAGTGGCACATCATTAGTTTCAAGAAAATGCCCCTATTGGACTCTCCACCATGGTAGAAGATTATTCTAGACTGAACAAACCTGATGACATTACCATTTGGGTAAATAGTTTCTGATCGCTACCCAGAACAGAAACAATAATAATTTGTCTTTAGAAAGAAATTATGTCGAACAGTTTAGGGTGCGTCATCACATATTAATTACAAGATGTTTATATATATTCGATATTCCATTATTGGTAAGTTGACGGATGAGTGACGTGGAAATATATATATTTTTTCTGTGGAGTCGGTTTTATTTTTCAGTGAATTTCTCGAAAAAAACCGGGACAACTGTAGTCGTCTTGGGATAGCTATGGTCCTACGGAATTGCACATCTCGAATTATCCACTTCTATGGTCATTCCCAAGCGCATGCACTTCCCTACATCAAATTGGCATTTTTAGGGTTTGGCTTCTCAAGTTCTCCCAACAAGACTTATATCCAATGATATAACGAGATAACTAAACTCTCTTCCTATCCAAGCCGACGTGTTTTCAACGAGTGATTAGCGGTTCATTTCATGGAGCCGCAAACTATAGATTGACCTTGATATTTATGTTGGTAGGGATGTGACGGATTGAGCACGTCGAGCATTTTTTAACTTATAAGTGAACTTAACTGGATGTCGATGTTAAGTTGTGGTTGAACCGTCTCTCACCAACTCGTCAGGTTAGTTCATGATCTGTAGTTTTACCGTGTCTTCATGTGTTCAAATGCTCTTCATAACAGCGACGGCCCTGAAGATGATGCTGAACTCAAGTGGAACAACAACTCACCAAATTAAGTGAAAGGAAGAAAAAGAAGTTGTAACAAGAAAATAGGATAAAAAAAAGTAAAGAAAAAAAGACGGTCAATATCTTTTATAAGACATAAGATTACTATAAGATACACTAGCTGTGTAAAAAAATAATTTTTCACAAACGGTCTTATCTGTTCTCGGTCCTCGGTTCATTGGTTGATGAGAAAGTAGATAGTTGGAATTCTCTAATCAAGGTGGATTATATTGCTTGTGTAGAGTTTTCACTAAACCGTTGATGTGCACTCTAACTTTTCCTAAGACATAAAATATGTTATACAACATGTTCTAACGGCTTAAACTTTTGAAATTGACATTATAGGAATGTAATTAACTTTATCTTGAAAACAAACCATGACTAAGAGTGGTATCTCACATATGGCTCCAACTGCCCCAGAAGGATGCCTTCTTTGCCTTTCACCTAAGCTGCATGAGAAAGGCTGAAAAGCCAATCCCAGGGAATAGTAAAGCTTCGTAGGGTTTTTCTATCTAGGTGCAAGTAGCCTGCACATTTAGGATGAAGTCGGTTTTCAAGCAGTAAACATTGTGGTGTAGCAATGTGAACCCAATAGAGAGATTTAAGATGAGATATCTTGATGGAGAAAGATACCTGGATTAAGAGGGAGTGAATTTAACACTTAGCTCACACGTGAGAGGGAAATTGTTAAGATGCACACTAAAGAAATCCTATACTAGAGAATTAACGTTGTGTTGATCAATTAATATATCATTATTAGTTGATCCGAAACTTATTAGTTTCAGCTTTTGAATGACAGTTCGTTTAACTAAAGACGTTGATAGATTCGCATCTGGGCTGACTTTTGACGATCTCCCTAAATGAAGATATTGGGTCAATTAAGTTTGTCTTGATATCAAAACCAAACTAAGAGGGCGTGCTAAATAACCCGTTCCAAATACATCGTTAACCCCTTTTCAAGCAAAAGATCTGTTTTGGTTCAAAATTTCACCGAGTAATGTTCACTTACCAATGCTTTTGGTGGATTGGGACATGATACTTTCTTTCTTTCTTTCTTGTTTTGCGAGTGGCGACGGGTTTGCTCGCCAATCTACGTGGATCGACAGGACTATCCGAACGAAGATATTTTTCGGAGGGCCCGAGAATGGTTCAAACTCATTATATGGTCTGTACGCGAGAAACCGATCTCTATAGTCGCTTTTGACTTCTTCAATTCTTATTTGATTTTGACCCGAGTGCCAGTGCAAGGCATGCAAATAATACACATAATATATTTCTACCGTAACGCATGGGGAACCACGAGGGGAAAAAAAAGAAAAGAAAAGAAAAGTAGTCCTTTGACCTCAATGCTTCTAGAAATCGATATTCCCTAGTCGGTTTATCCCTAGTAATTCACTAGCGATATCCTAATTATTAATATTCAAAAGATGAGACAAATTAATTCTCAAGAAGAAAATACTCTGATGGACGTGTTTAATATAAGTCACGTGCGATGCCATATTGGATGATTACCGCATGTCGAATCAGGATCAGGAGGCAAACATCCATTCGTGTGGGCCGAGCTGTCGATATTCATCAGAGTGGAGTGGAGCACGAGCATCGTGCGAAAGTTATCGCTCGGCGCCAAAGGCAAAACAAGGAGTAAAATAGGGGGGGAGGGTGACGTCACGGTGATGATTGTACACGTAATGACCAACTTAATCATTCGGCTCATTTCCTTTTTGTTTTTTTTAATTTTCTTTTGTAAAATTGGCTGGCAAAATGAAGTAAATCCGTGGGGGGGAAGAGAAGGGAGACCAATACGGGTCGGATGTCACGGCCCGGTGACAAGTGACCCGAGACTTTTATCGGCAAAAAGGTTTCGGATCAAATCTTTCGCCCTCAGTTCTGATGGGAGATGGCGCCCTTAAATCTGAGTGGGGGCCCCTCGTTGGGTCCCACTTCTCACACGTGGCGCCGCCCAAGTTGTCGGTCGATTAAATTTTTCAAAACGCTATTCCCTCGTGGTAGGTGGAAAGGTGAGGAAGGGTCTATTGAAGCTTTTGAGCACCCATTTTTTTTTTTTTTTTTTGCTCTCGCTAACTCGAAAATATTTTTATTTTTCATGTCGGATGCTTCTGTTTGTTGTATGGTCACATCCATTTTATATATATTATGCAAATGACTCATTTTAATATATATATGTATGGGATATATGTCGTAACGAATTAAATTTTTAATCGATTGATATGATACGATACGTCAGATCGCTTATATAAGTATGTTAGATATAGATATAAAATTAAATCTCTACTTATCAAAAAAAGAATGCGCTCACAAGATCTAAGACTATATGAAATAAATTATTTGTGTAATTATTGTGTATTAAATCGAGTCGATGCTAATATTGAAATATATTGAGTTCAATAGAATTTTCTAATTCTTATTACTTCTCGATAAACTCATTCCGACTCTTCAAATGCTTATCGAAAGAGATGTTTGGGCCTTCACAATTGGAGGAAGACCGATTCTGTGTTACCGTCCCCATTATGGAAGACCATTCGTTTCGACTTGAGATTAGTATTCATCACGTCGCAGAATAAGCCAGTCATGGGGCAGATTTCTCAGTACCATTATCCATCACATGACTCGGCAAATATCCTTATCATGCCAAGCATTTAGGACGCCACTTGGTAGGGTTCTTCAATCAATGCGACGTCCCTCCTTACTCCTCGAAGGACAACGTTTCAAAATCCTCAGGATACGTGGCTAGTCTCGTCGGCCATTACTATTCGCCCGTGGATCAGAGCTATCGCCACATTGAGAAATCGTACCAAACCCCACCCCGTCGAGTTTGACTCGAATTTTTCTAAAGCTAAAACCGGTCTACTCACTCGTTCGACGCGTTTCCACCGTCCGAAAGCCGTGGAGTTAGGGTTCGAGAGGGAGCTCGAATCACCAACCGGTCCACCCTTTTGTTTCTTTCTAATTTTTTGTCCTGATGTTCCAATCATTATTTGGAAAATTCCCCTTCGATTTGGAGCTATATACTAGTAACTTGGTTAATACGTCCGTCCTTCTTTTCTTACTTACTTCCTACGCGATTAGATGATCAGATGAAAATGATCTCGGCCCTCTGGAAGATGAAACATCTCCATACATTGGACAGCCAAAAAAAAGGGGAGAGAAACTCGTTGTTTTTATTCAGGGGACTGGCGAGTGTTTTCCCATTAGGGTTTTTAGAAGGAAAACAATCAGTCGCATTTCCAACCATAACGTGACGGGGACATGATGTAAATCTGATACGAACTTTCATCAGCTTGACGCTTCCCCCAACGCTCGAGACAATGTGGGTCTACCCTAATTTTGTACTTTGGCTTCAGTATGATTTCAGTTTGGTGGACTTCCCGTTTTTAGAATGATTTTCTCAAAATTTATAAATAAAAAAATAATAATTGTGCGTACTCGGTAGATGTAAGCTGCAGAAATTCAATTTTTTGGTCCCAACGTAATTATTTCATATGAGAACGATGTGCTATTTAGAAAAAGAATAATGTATTATGACGAATATTACACTATTCCATTTTAGAATTTATGACATGACTATTTAAGATATTAAATCTCAATTAGGATATACATAATCAATGGGTGATAATTCAAAATTGTACGAAAAAGGAAAATTATCTTTAGTGATAAACTTTAATTATGTCTATCAACTCAAATGGAGCTACCGAAGTAGTATAGGCCGAAAATAGTCAAGACCATAGAAAAAATGAAAATGGAATAAGAAAAATAAAAATAAAAATGAAATGAAATGAAATCTTCAACTTGTGTACACCATACACCCGAAACTTTGTGTATATATAAGGCCGCTTAATATCTTCTCCAACCTAGCAACACACTCTAATAAGAAGTTGCGCTCAAAATCATCCTCTCTCTCTCTCTCTCTCTCCAAAAGCCAATCCATGGATTTTTCCCATTACTGCTCTCAGCTCCAATCTCTCCTCCAAGCTCAACTCCGGCAATCCCCCATGACCCTCCTCCTCTCCGTCGTCCCGTTACTCCTCTTCCTCGGGCTGGCCGCCCGGCTCCGGCGCAAGCCGCCCTACCCGCCGGGACCGAGGGGCCTCCCGGTCATCGGGAACATGCTCATGATGGGCGAGCTCACCCACCGCGGGCTCGCGAAGCTCGCCGAGAAGTACGGCGGGATCTGCCACCTCCGGATGGGCTTCCTCCACATGGTCGCCGTGTCGTCTCCCGACGTGGCACGCCAGGTCCTCCAGGTCCACGACGGGATCTTCTCGAACCGGCCGGCCACCATCGCGATCAGCTACCTGACGTACGACCGGGCCGACATGGCCTTCGCGCACTACGGACCCTTCTGGCGGCAGATGCGGAAGCTGTGCGTGATGAAGCTGTTCAGCCGGAAGCGGGCCGAGTCGTGGGAGTCGGTCCGCGACGAGGTCGACACCATGGTGCGCGCCGTCGCGGGCAGCGCGGGGACCGCCGTGAACATCGGTGAGCTCGTGTTCGAGCTCACGCGGGACATCATCTACCGCGCGGCCTTCGGCACGAGCTCGAGCGAGGGCCAGGACGAGTTCATCAGCATACTGCAGGAGTTCTCGAAATTGTTCGGCGCCTTCAACATCGCCGACTTCATCCCGTACCTGAGCTGGGTCGATCCGCAAGGACTCACCGCCAGGCTCGTCAAGGCGCGCCAGTCGCTGGACAGGTTCATCGACCACATTATAGATGATCACATGGACAAGAAGAGGAACAAGGCCGGTTCCTACGGAGGCGATCAAGATGTCGATACCGACATGGTGGACGATCTGCTGGCCTTCTACAGCGAGGAAGCGAAGGTGAACGAGTCCGACGATCTGCAGAACTCGATCAGGCTGACGAGGGACAACATCAAAGCCATCATCATGGTAAGCAATCGCCTCTCTCTCTCTCTCTCTCTTTCGGGAAACTTATTTATTTGTTGGCTGAGTTCGGGAAAAATTCCAAAAAAAAGCATTAATTACTCTCAGTTTTTTAAATAAGGACCTGAAATGAATTTCCTTTTAAATAAGGGCCTAAGGCCAAGTTGGCGAGGGTGGCCTTTGCCCAATGGGGCAAGGGCGATTCTCGGCTAGCCCTCTATGGACTTTCCGGCCACGGCAACGGATAAGAAGGTGAACTAGAACAAAAAAAAGAAAAACAAAAAATTACGAAAATAGTTTTGATCGTCGAAAAGTTAAGATCTTATTTAAAATAAATATAACAATTTCAAGTCTTTATTTAATATAAGATTTATTTTAAATTTTTATTTAAAAAATAATTATACTTTAAATTTTTATTTAATATAAAATTTGCTTTAAATTTTATTTGAAAAAGAATATGAACATTTAAGACTTTTTTTAAAATTTTCCAATTAGTTCATCAAGGGATGCGATGTGGGGGAAAGAGAAAAAAAAGAGACGGTTTTCCATAAATGGTGTGGGAAGAGCGACATGCACGTTGCAAACTTCGTACGCCATTTCTTTTCGTGTCAGAACAGGACCTTGATTTGATATGCTGCTAGATGTTTCGTGTGCATCATATCCACGATGCCAGGGTTTCCATCAAATTAAGTACGGTTTTCGTGAGTTATTATCGGTCTATCTTTTGCCCTGGCGAAGGTGTAAAAATCCCCTATACTCACCCTTCTTTGTGAAGAAAACTAGGTATAACTGAGGAGTAATTGGAATTGGTTTGGGAAGTTTATGTACGAAACATGTCTGGATGCCACCTCTCTTTGCTACTTACACGTGCATGCATAGTTTACTCGGGAGTTGGTAAGGAGACTGACATCAATTGCCGGTCATTCGTGCAGCCTAGCTTTTTGTTTCTCTGGCGGAGGATCTTCCACGTTATAAACTTCTCTGAACTTCTGAATTCATCGACGAGTGTTTCGGGTAGATGTGTCTAGATTTTTAAGTATGGATTATTTCATGTTTCGTGTAGGACGTGATGTTCGGCGGGACGGAGACGGTGGCGTCAGCGATCGAGTGGGCCATGGCGGAGCTGATGCGGAGCCCCGACGACCTGAAGAAGGTCCAGCAGGAGCTGGCGGACGTCGTGGGGTTGGACCGGAGAGTGGAAGAGAGCGACTTCGAGAAGCTGACTTATCTCAAGTGCTGTCTCAAGGAGACCCTCCGCCTCCACCCGCCGATCCCGCTGCTCCTCCACGAGACGGCGGAGGACGCCGTGATCTCGGGCTACTACGTCCCGGCGCGGTCCCGGGTCATGATCAACGCGTGGGCCATCGGGAGGGACCCCGGGTCGTGGGCGGAGCCCGACAAGTTCAAGCCGTCCCGGTTCCTGGAGCCGGGGGTGCCCGACTTCAAGGGGAGCAACTTCGAGTTCATACCGTTCGGGTCGGGGCGGAGGTCGTGCCCCGGGATGCAGCTGGGGCTGTACGCGCTGGAGATGGCCGTGGCCCACCTCCTGCACTGCTTCACATGGGAGCTGCCGGACGGGATGAAGCCGAGCGAGATGGACATGGGCGACGTCTTCGGGCTCACCGCGCCGAGGTCCACCCGGCTCGCGGCGGTGCCGACTCCAAGGCTGGTGGGGGCTCTATATTGAGCGAACAAAGGCAGGGAGGAGGGAGGAGGGAGGAGGGAAGGGGGAAGGGGGGGTGTATTTTTCACCTTCCGGAGGGCTTTGCATGAATGAGTTGGAGTTCATACATCCGTACAAGGGCAAAATCCGGAGGTGGCCAAAATGATTTGCATGGATTTTTCAATTTTTTTGTTTTGTTTTGTATTATAAAAAAAAAAAACAAGAAGAAGAAGAAGAAGGTGAAATAACCGAAGAGGACAAGAAAAAAAAATTGAGACGGAACTTCAATCAATGCTGTTCTGTTCTCTTTTTCTCTTTCTTTGTGGATATTACAAGACTATCTCACTTTGTGGGGCTTCTCTTTTTCTTTTTTTTTCCTTTTTTCCTTTTGATCTTGTCATACACAAATAAATATTGAATGACGAAACCTTTACATCATCATCATCATCATCGAAGGGACTAATTCATGTTTGTGTACAAGGGAAGATGCTTGTGATTCTTGCCCTTACCTCTCCTTTGCTTTGCTCCTCTTAGGACTATTATGTCATATTTTCTTTGTTTTGCTCACCATATCTTCCATGCGTTACTTTCACCGCCACAGGATGGTCCCTACTAGAGAGGCAAAGGAGCAATCCTCCTCTCATTTTCCCTTCTTTCATGATGACCACACTATCGCGTTGAAAAGAAACCTACTTATTTTTCAGAGTTAGCATTCGTTCTCCCTTTTTTTTTGGCAGTTATATTGTCGCGGTCAAAAGAAACCTATTTATTTTCAGAAATTAGCATAATTAAACTTCCAAGTCTCGCCATTTATGGACGCTGCCTTGTGAGCAGAGTCTTATTTAATGCTCGTGGATAAAGCAACTTTGGGGTTTTTTAAGCTGTCAATAAATTCTCACGGTGACGAATAGGGTTTATTCTAAATCAAATCATTCTTTAGAGGTTTAATCTTGGAGCCGGTCGGTTCTTCGACAAGGGACTAGACATGGCGTGTATCATAGTTCATACATAAAATGTTGCAATGGTGTGTGGCAAGACAGCACCATAAGCCATAGTGCAGTGCACATGTAGTCAGCCAAACTTGTTGCAGCCTTTACTTGAAGCCAAGCTGGTGAAGTCGACGGGTTCCAAATCGGAAAAAGAAAGGAGCTCTATCCAAATGGGACTTCTCCTTCCCCTTCCACACCGGTTGGTATGATTTCCCGTTCCGCGTAGGCTGTTTTCGGAGATTTACACAGCTGGATACACCAGACGGTCGACACCAGTGAGGAAACGGTACAGTGACAGAGTGGGCGAGCGATCGAGGTCGTGTGATGCATGTCTCCATCATGGAATTCATTCGTCATGGGGCACGCGTATGATGCGTGCTAGTGATACCCTTTGAAACAAAATTCAATAGGATTTCGGCCGAACAAACACACGACTCAAAAGGAGACGGTAGAAAGCGAAAGTTCCCGAAAAGGGTTAATGTACCAACTGGGAGAAAGAACGAGGAACGTTGGAGGATCATGTAATGTGATTTTGCATCTTTGTTCAGCCCACAGTATCTACACATTTTAGAGAGAGAAAGAGAGGAGAGAGGGGAATCTGGGTGGGAATAGAATGAAGATTTGGGGGGGAAGATTTAGGTGGGAGATGATGGGAACGTGAGGCCTTGCGCTTTGTTTTCTTTACATGCAATAATAATGATGAAGAAAAAGAAGCTTTGTGGGGAAGCCCGGGGGAGGGCGGGCGGGGCAACTGCTTTGTTTTTCTTGGTCTAGTTTCTTCGTCAGCATCTCCTTCATCAGAGATAAGGTCACTTCCTCTCTCTCTCTCTCTCTCTCTCAAGATCTATCTTTTTCAGGTGTTAAATCCTCAACTACTTCTCGACATTCCCAGCATCATTAGCCAACCATCCATAGCCATAACCCCTTTGAAACTCTCTCGCAAGTGCCCCTCCCCACACTCAACATCCTTCACCCACTCTTCTCACCCCCTTGAAAGTCACTGGACGATGGTTCCTCATAACGTCGGATCATCCAATACTTACCTAAAAGAACTGGTTTTTCTTTTTAACTGACAGCTAGCCGCCTTGAGAATCCACTTGTGAAGATGGAACATTTTCGTCTTAAAAAAAAAAAGAGGAGAAAATTATCCGTATGTCTTGAGAACTAACCAATGTTCGGTTTGATCCTATAAATTCAAACATTAACTGTAGTGATGTGGCTAGGTTCATCGAGCCAAGCACGAGAAGAAAGCGTTTATAGTAATCACAAATCACACTGGTTATGATTTTATATGATACTTACTTATAAATCATTCAATAAGACATCTCTCATCTGATGTGGGGCTAAAGATGTCGCTTACATTAAATATAGAAGTACATGACACTAAAAGATATTCCAAACTTACTCGATTCTCAAGTTTAATAGTAACCAATGAACGAAGTTGGAAGAAAAGGAGTTGCTTGCTCCTTTTGGTCTCTCTCTCTCTATTGTACGCATGTCGACCTGGTGCGCCCTTCTTCTATATCCACATCACTTTGAACTGGACCGACCAGGATTCTACAGAGTTTACACCTAACACAGATTATATCAGAAGCAGACAAGTTCTCTAAAATCGCAGCCGATGTCACGGTTGGTGCCGGGTCTTGCCTTGAAGACTGATCGGTTTAATTCACTGTTGCTCCCATGAAATCTCCTTTCTAGCCCTCGATCTCGCATCTGCCATCAGCACTTATGTCAGCAGTGTCACCTTTTAGTTTATAAAAGCATGCACGTCAACAGAAACAGCTTTCAGAGTTCTTCGGTTTTGACTCTCCGGAAATCTACATTCGATCAGTATGTCAACTTTATACACTCGAGCGTCGGTGCGTTCTGGGCTAGGAGGATGTGCATGGTTTGAAATTGGAGACGGCCAATCTTTCCATGCGGAATCATATTGTATTTATCGATGTGGTCAGATGAAGAGTCAAAAAAGCTTCTGAACTGCATCCATACCTATAGCTTGAAGCCCGGCAAATCATCTGTCGTTATATGTAGACATGCATAAATGAATCCGACATGTTCTTTGTATTGTCACTGATCTGGTCCTCCCATCCATACTAGAACGGCTTTGAAAAGATAAGAAATATCCGGAAGAGAATCACATAATTTGTGTAATTCCTAAAGAAATGCAACTTGAGGCTTTGCTTGTGTTGAAGAAAATATTTGCAGCCAAAGTCAACGCGAAATACGTATGAATGCAGATCAATTTTCTACATGGATGAAATGCACGGAGGAAAAAGAAGACGATTACGGACGATTCAGCAATTCAGGACGCGTTCTTCGAAAGGAATTGACAGCAACGTTACGTTTTTTTTTTTTTTTTGGTGGCACGGATTCAAAAGTAAGAGTTCCCACGGAGCAGTATGACTCGTAGTGGATGAAAGTCAACCAGAAATGTGAAACGAAAACGACGAAACGCTTCACGTTTTTTTCCAAGCAACGCCGTCTTGCAGCCGAATGGAAACAGAGAATCTGTCAAAAGAGAGTAGATGCGGGTCCGCTCTAAGGCCTCACCAGCAGGTGCAATGACCCGTAACCACCCAGAATCTCTTTTTCCCAAACCCTTCATTTTTCCTTTTCTGATAAATATTTCACCAGTAGAAGTACTCAATAAGTCCCTTCTGTTCTTCTTTTTGCGGCATTCATGGTCCCTTAAGCAATTCGACTACGGCCGTCCTATGGAATTTGACCGCCTTTCATCAGTCATTTTTCGCTGCCATGTCCAATATATGGATGCAACAGCGCAGCCGCGACATAGAAAACGTTGTATGACCTATGTATAGACCGTTTGGCTTGACGTGAGAATTCCCCCCTTAATCATTCTATTTGGATCCATGGAGTCATTATTGATATGATTAAGGGAGTCATTATTGATATGATTAAGGTCACTCTGTCATTTTAACTTGATAAGTCGATATGGCTTTATCAGATAATTTATATAATATGAGCTCTGCAGATAATGACATCCTCAAATGTATGAGATTTCGATTTCAATGGAGTGATGAAAACCTCAAACCAATACATGGATACATGTATATGGAGAAGTTAATGTCGCAGCCTGATCAAACAACACAATCCAGAGGTTTTATGAAAGAAGGCCGTGACCAATCTATGAACAAGCAATCCTCAACCTATCTCCCGAAGTTTTAGGATTTTTTCGAGTATTCTATAATAATCCTGAAGGCGGGCGATGCAATAATTATATACGATTGTAATAAATGCGGAATAATTGGTAATTGGGAATATATAATTTCCACCGTTAGATCAAGAAGATATCTATAAATATGGTGAGCCTTGAGCCTTGTATATAAATAGGTCTTCTCCCTCTTATTATATCATTCCATTCACAAATGAAATACATTCTAGAGCCTAGTGTGCACCAAGCTCAAGTATTGCCTGGGAACCATGGCCGCTGAAGCATAGATACTTCATATTAAATGAGATACACATTACTTGCGCGTATTTAGACATGAACTGTACATAATCTGTGTGCTCTTTGAAACCTCTATGACAGATCCATCTAGTATTACGAGGCACTCATATTGCACGAAATGGCAACCGAGAGGGAGTAACCATAGAAGGGAATAATAGTTTAGTTGCATGTGCCTAAGAACATTTATCAAGCAGATTCCATGACGGATATTTAAATGGTTAGAAGGGGGAAAACAGAGAAATCAAAATGCACCTACGACATTTGATAGACAGTAGAATGCCTGGACAATTGCACAATAGCATTCGAAATCGGATTAAAATGGTAAAATCAATCCTTTACAAATAGACAAATGGCCTTGTTCAAGTATATTTAAGTTATGCTCATGATAACAGTACTCTCTCTGGAAGGGATTTCAATATAGAAAAAGGTACATTTTCGCAGTAAAAAAATGAAAATTATTTACAAATTAAATCTAAGCTTTAGCCAAGACAAGAAAATTTAGGGTCGGAAAGGACATTTATTTGTACAGGCATGAGAAGATAAGCTTTTTACCATCATATTGGTGGAGGGCACCTGAAAGTGGGGTAATAAGTGTCCAACTCAAGACGGTCCAGAATATCATGTGTCGCCCATAGATAGGAACTGTGCCCTTCAATGAGATCCGTAATGTCGACCTGTGAAAGAAACCAAAGAGTTATAAGTACACCGTAGTCCAATGTGAGTTCATCCAACTGAAGTTAACATGTCTTACATTCTCAACCCCAGGATGGTCAGTTGCTTGAATTCCGGCTAATCCTTGAGTAAACATACTGCAGAAATGAAACTTCTAAACACGATCAAAATACATTTTGTAAACCAAGTAACTGGAAGTCTATGTAAATCAGGAATTGATGGCTCAATTTAGAGTTATGCTGTGGAGTATATATCTCAGGGCTAAAGCAGATTAATAGACAGGTTTATGGTATGAGCAAGAAAGATTTACTGTGGTCGAGTCCATTGTCCATCAAAATTACCTGGCGCGGAAAGCAAGCCCAAGCATCCAATCATTTGTAGAGTATGCATTAATAAACCTTCCAGACACCATCTGCAAAACAGTGGTAAGCATTGAACCGATAGATACATCAGATCTACAAAAAAATCTACAAAGAAGAACGCCAAGTGGTAGGAAGACGCTTTCAGTTGAGAATCAAAGTTCAATGACCTTTCTAGCAGCTTTCCAATTCTCATCTCTAATTGAGATAGGTGCACCCAAGAGGACGACTCTTTCAACAAGTTCAGCTGTTAAGGGCAAGCAAGTCCTTTATGATCACTTTAAATGAACCAAGCACTCAGGCATTTACTCACCCAATATACTGTTGAGGCAGCCAATGAAGCAGAAAAGACTGGAGGGTAAAGAATTATAAAAACACAAATTTCAAGCTCCACAGTACCAGTCTGTTCTGTTTCAGCAAGAAACTGGAGACATTTGAAGATGACCCTTGCTCCAAGTGAATAACCGATAAGCGTCACAGGCCTGAGAGATTTTCAGATTGATGACCACGTTTAAAACTTCCAGGGGTATCAATAGCACTGTTTCTAAGCTCAATACCTGTTCCCTTGCAAGCCTTTTCGTAACACTTCAGCAAGAAGCTTTCCTGCTTTGTCAGATCTGTACAAAGAGCAAAACAAAAACCTTTTGAACCTTGAACGAATCGCTGGTTACACTAATCTAACTAGCAAAAGTGTCTAGAAGACTCCATGAATTGGTAGATGCCTAGATCTACTCATCTAACCCAATTACTTGAGTGGAGTAATCGGCAAAAAAGGAGTTAGAAAACAGTTTCGCTCATCTAATTACTGCATTGAGAGACTTCCCTCTCATTTCCAGTGGTTATTACATATATTCTTTAAAAACTGAATGGGATTCATTTTTCATTGTGAAACCACTAAAACCAGCAACTCTATGGAAAAATATTAGCTCTTAGAGAGAAAGGAAAACGTTTATAGGGGTTAGGACTCTGACATAAGTTTGAAATATGGAGTTTGAAATATGGTGGAAGGGTGGAAGTAGACAAGGTTATTTCCCTTGTCCAGTTTTTCATACTATTGGATGGCTGGGTGGACGTTACCGGTTTATAGCAATTGTCCACTTGCTGTCTATAAAATCAGTGGCAGCGAGCAATGTAGCTGGCCAAGCCAAAGCAGCTAACAATGTGCTTAAAACAGTCATCATTGCACCTTGCTTCATCAGTTCCATTGCAACTCCTGAGTCAAGCATTGGTAAGTCAAAAAAGGAGTAAGGCTAAAGTGCATTTTGATGAAATATTAAGAGCAAGACAATCGAAACTAATTACTTGAAGTAAGCCAATCCTGAATTGCAGTGCTCACAGCTATTAGATGCTTCGATTCCCACTGAAGCGCATACCTACACAACGAGAAATAGGCAACTAGTATCAATAATCAAATACAAACCGTCCAGACATACACTTGTTTTAGATGACAATGGTCAGCATGAAAAGAGTCAAACTGGGGAACTTGAGTCGTATATGTTCAAGATTATGCACTCACGAGAACCAAGAAGTGGGAACTAATTCAACTCCACAGGGAAAAAAAGGGAAACTAAGTCAAGAGAGTGAAGTCACAAAAGGATATTTGACTTTTCAAAATCCTATCCCCAGTAAAAACAGTACTCCTATAGATAATAAGTAATGCAAGTTCTCTGATCAGCTTTTCTATTGTAAAGCAATACCCCTGCTGCAAGTATAGGTGAAACCAGATAGGGAAAACACTGTATATTATAATCGAGGTATACATACTCAAGTGACAAACAAATGATTCTCAATAAGGTGCATACTACATATAAAGTCAAAAGGCTGGGCAGAACAAACTCGGATGCAGGCAATGGTGGTGCCGCTATAATAAAAATCAGCAGACTCCATTGAGATAGACTCCTAAATTGGAAGTTAAATTACCTTTCCAAGTTGTCATTTCGTCCCTCCCACGGTTTTACAAAATCCTCCTCATCAAAAACAAATCCAGCGACCAAGATCTCAACTGCTAATAGCTGATATGAGAGAAGATAATAGGAATAAAGCTTGTGCTTAAGGAATTAGTCATAGGACTCCTGTAGAAACCGAATCTTTAATGTGCACTTTCTTTTTCCAGTATCAGCAAAAAATTATCAGAAAGCATTTCCACGGCAACAAGTTTACATAGTACCAATCACCTATATTTTGAGAATGCACTGGAAAGGCATCTAAATAAAACAAGATGATGGCATTTCGCAGACGTGTGGCAGATGGGTTTGGTTGGACTAGGGGTGCAGAAGCTGAGTTATTGATGAAGCTGGAGGTAACCATGAATAATCACTGATGGAGGACAGTGGTGGTTAATGTAAATGCTTGATTTGCAGTGGTGGTTGGTCAATGCCAGTCACTGAGATGGTATCGTAAGCTAAGCAAGTTCCAAACTAAATCCTTTTCTGTAATAACAGAAGCCGATACCAAAGTTTAGCACATATTTTCTGTTCAGTGAGAAAACATTTTCCACAGCTACTGTTGTGCAAAATAAACACGACTTTAGTTAACAAGTCGTACCCAAAGGAGTGCACTTCCTAAAGAGTTAGAGGGAGAGTATGACATTAATAGCAGACTGCTATAAACGTATTCCCAAAATTGCATGATGGGAGGCTATCTTATAGTGTGGAAGCATATATTTTACCCCTTGGTTTTGGTTCTCCCCAACGGATTTAAACTCAAATTCATTAACACCTCCGATCCTTCTTGCCATTTTACTCCCTGTAAGACCGGCTCCGGCAGCTGGATTTATCAGAAGACAAAGGAAATACAAATAAGGCTTTGAGAGGGTAAGCAAAAACTTACTTTCAGGAAAGCAATTACGCTTTAATTAATACTTGCAAATCAATCAAGGCATTGTCAAAGTAGCAATAAAACAGAAACTCTCTCCAATTGAAGATATATAAAGAACTAAAGGAACCACAAAGATCTAATCAAATATCAAACTGCTCAAGATGATACCATCATGCACCATAACTGTTTCTTACACAAATTTCAGTAAGATCATCCAATAAACTGAGTGAAGCTGCTCTCGAAAATAAACTGCACAGTTAAGTCTAGCACAAAAGGAAGCCTGCTCAGAAGCCCTACTAGGAATTGTTTTGTGGTATCACATTTACCTGCAGTATTTATTCCCATGAGATCAACCTTTGCAGGTCATATTTTATTACCAATAAATAATTTAAGTAAGATGGATCCAAGATCCTAACCCCTTAGCCAAAAGAAAACATTTGCTGCTTTACAATCATCTGTTTCGAATATTATCATAAAATGACACTTTGATGCACATAATCCACCCTCTTGAAATTAAAATTTATTAAACTATATATGACAGCTGAAATCAACTAATTGCAACTCTATCTATATGTGATGACTAAGGTGAAGGATTATTCAGAGAAATACAGTGAGCTTTTCACCTCCAAAGGATGCAGCAACTGCAACAGAACCAGCTACTGTTCCTGCAGCGCTTGCAGCAGCAGCAAAGCCACTTGCTCCAATCACTGGAATTAAAGTGCCTAAAGTTGGAGCTAGAGCACTTAAACCTGCGGCAATTGCTGGTGCAGCTAATCCTGCTCAAATATGGAAGACATGAATAGATAATTCATAAACATTTAAGTCACATTTTCCAGTTATAGCATAACTCTCTTCTTAATCATTAGAAGGATAAGAATAAGCAGATTTATACCCCCAGTAACAGCCAATAAGGCTCCTCCAGTTAATGCAGCAGCACCAATGATGCCACCACGCTTCCATTTGGCCCATGAGTTCTTTGGTGATTGGCCTTCTTCTTCTTCTTTTAATTCTTTTTCCCTGGCTGCAGCCATTGCAGAGCAAGCAACCACTGTTTCAATTGCTTCCTGCAGACAAAACAACCCAATTTTGGGAAAAATTTTGAACATGATCACATAATTAAGAGAACTTTTCAGGTGCAAACAGCATCAATGCTATATGTAAATGGAATAGCAATTCTCTGAATCACATCTCAAAATCTCTCTCTATTTGAGGCCAACTGATTTCATATTTAGGTTGCTATATAGAAGAGAATCTTTGCTGATGGCCACAGGAAGATGTTAGAGCCCTTCACAGGCGGCAACCATACTTGAGGGGGCTCTTCCCTCACCCCAATCCCACTTATGGCTCTTGCAGGAAAGATGGTAGGCAGAAGCCAGTTTAATTTGAACAAAGATTTTATTATTGAGAAAATATTGAGATAAGTCAGAATGCGAAGGATCATATTTTTCAAAAAGCTTGCACAAAAGAAAGTTAAGTGTCAGCATACAAACCATTTTTATCCACTTGATATCAAGCCAAGTAGCTAACAACCTCAAGGCCACCCGATGTCTAGCATCATACCCTTTCCTTCGTCGAGCAACCTTTTTGTCATCATCACGGATATCTGCTAGACAAGCTGAAAGAAGCTCATAAAGAACTGTCACTTTCGTCTGGTAACTGAGCATTCCGCCTTCTTCTACAGACTCCTCGTCAAGTTTGTATCCAGGCCCAAGAGACGAGCTTTGGATGTTATCATTGCTCATATCAGGAGAAGTTTCTGAGGCTGTGGCCACTGCTGCAGCGTTTTTTTGTGCATCACTCGTAGAGCATTTCTGCCGGCACTCATGCTCATATTCTCGGTGCTTCTCCCTCTTAGACTGGAAAGATGCAGAATTTGTCTCCATGCTAAGCGCCGTATTGTCTATAGCTTTAGCCAAAGCAAATTGCTGTTCTGATCTTTCAGAACAGCTGTCACCACTATCTTCAGAGAGTAACCTCATGAACTGTACCAAACAAGTATGGCCAAGACAACATTAATTTTAGCAGAGAAGTTTGTTAAATCACTGGTACAAACAGGAAAATGACAGATTCAACAAACTGTGATCTCAGTTACTAAAACCACATTATCCCTTCACAAGCCAAAAGACCAAAGCCTATGAATATCTTCCCCCTTATGTCAGTCGACCATTGGTCTAATGGCACAGGATAGGCAAAGATAAGCAGCAACCCAGCAAATAGCCAAATATCAAATCTCATTGAATACCAACTTAGGAGGTAGAAGAAATATCTCATGAAATCTCATACTGATTTTTAACTCACAGCATGTACTTGTAACACGTTAAAATGGGAAATGTGGACACACACGAGGAACCAGAGACACCTACAGCTCCAATATGATGCTTTGCGGGAGATGAGCCAGCCGTTTCCTCCAGACCCAGCCATGCCGCCTGATTGATATCTAGAAATCTGCAAATCACAATTGCACAATTAGCATTTCCAAAACAACGAATGAACCCCAAAAAGAAAAAAAATCAAAGGAAAAGGGAAACGGGATACTATCATCGTCAGTAATCATATGGACTGCATAAAGTTTCTGGAACAGTCTAAGATCGCCCGTTCAACGACCTCAACTGATTTTCACTGATCATTATGGTAACTGCTGGATAAGATCACCGATTCAACCAACCCCGAGCTAAATTATGACGACGATGGAGATCATAATCCCGCCGGATAAGCCGCAAGATGATCGAGATCAATCTCTACCTAATCAGGGAACGCAATTTGACAAAAAGGAAAAACAGAGCACGAAAACTCACTTGAAAACCGGCCGGAGCAACCCCGAGCTCTCGTGGACCCAAAGCTCGGGGTCCTCGGAGACAGAGTCGCTGCCGCTGCCGCTGCTGGTCCGCTCGCCGGACGCCTCGTCGTCGTCGGAGGCGAAGGAACCGAGGGGGCGCGTCTGGTGGATCTGAGCCTGGTGGAGCGCGAGGGCGAACAGAGCGCCCGCCGCGTACCTCTGCGTCGGCGAGAGGAACGAAGTCGCCGCCATGATCGGGAGGAGGGGACCGCGCGCTGCGAGTCCTTCGCTCGGAAGTTTTCCCTTCGAAGCCGTCGAGATTTGGCGGGTTCGCGGTGGCACAGGGACGAGGACGAGGACAAGGACGGGCCGGCCTCGTGGGGATAGCGACAAAACGTACCGCTCGGCTCGCTCAAAGTTAAAAATCAGAAAAACTAGCGTGCGAGACTTCTTGGTTTCTTTTCAAGTTTCACTTCGAATTCGTTCTTTTGTTTCAATTCAAATTTCACTGTTTCACTTTGAATTCGTCTTCGGTAAGGGCGGTCAATTCCTAGGCCAGTTCGATTTCTTAAAAATCAGATTAAAGGATCGGTTATTAATTTCTGAAATCAGGAATCATATGCTAATCCTGAAATCAATCCTATTCTGATTTCGGAGCGATTCAATAGAATCGATTGATTTATAAATAATATATCTTGTAATAGGAGAAAGAGGAGAGAGAGGAAGGAGATGCGAAAAAAGTGAAGGGAAAGAATTTGGGATGAAAAATAACAAAAATAAATAATAAATAAATCAATCAATGATCCGGTCTAATCTGATCTTCTTAGGAATCGGGAACAAACTACAAATCATTAGTTTCAATTTTATCGAGAATTGGACCGATTATTTCGAAGGCCAATCCCGTCCAATTTGGACGGTTCCCAATATCAAGATGAGAGATTTTGTCGGAACGTTAACCATCCTAAAACTGCAGATAGTCTCATGTTTCGGCGATCGAACAGGGTGCTGGTGAATTTGTTAAGATGCAAATGGCCAAAACATGAGACTATCTGCAATTTTAGGAAGGTTACCGTGCCGACAGAATTTCTTTAAACTACTAAGATCCCGATGAACGTTTAGGCAAACTCTAGCTTTCACGAGAACAATCAAAATGAGAGTCTTCATATGTTCGTAGTTTCAAGCATGATAATGTTCGATTGATGAATTAATACCTTTGGGGTAATCCCTTTTCACCGCTTTGGCCTCTCCTGCGCAGCCATTTTGAGCCGTGAGGCTTGCGAACAAGAAAACAAAACAAATTCATCTCTTCGAAACAGGAAATTACCATGACCATCCAAAGTAATTATGTGAGCTAATGCTGCAATGTGAATCTAGCAACATACATGTACCATATACCACTTATATGGTTCCTTGTACAAGCGGATGCAAGAATGGTACAATTCTTATATTCTTATACGCCCCCAACTTCAATGATGCTTTACAGGTTAAATTAGACCTCACCAGGAAATATAAAAACTTCCCTACAACAAAGAATTGATCCGAGAGAATTATAAAGTCTCGCACGACCGCTTCTGAAACAAATCAAGGGTGCCAATAACTACAAGATGCTCCCTTCTTGCAATTCCCACGTTCATAGAATTTACAAAGCTGCTGCCCTTTGGGAGTCTGACGGTAACCACCGCTTCCTCCGCTGCCGGGATACTGCCTGCTCCATCCAGATCTACCCCTATTAAAACCTGAATCTGATCCCTGATATGCCCGTTCTCTCGGACTTGCATATCTACTTCCACTGTTACCATATCTAGGCTGGTTCCCTAATATGCCCTGATTTCCAGAAGCAGCACCCAAGTTAGCATTTCCATTGCCGACGACTGCTCCATTCCTCGGATCCCAATCCAAGGCAGCATTTCCGTGATTTGCTCCCACCCAACCCAAGTTCACATTTCCTGGCAATGCTCCATGGTTGCTCTGCGTTGTCACTGATGGGGCCATCCAGGTGTTACTAGTGTGGCCTGCTTCCCAGCTTGCGCGAGGATGCATGGGACCAGAGATGGAGGAGCTGGTCCCTGGTTTCCACTGGTTAACAGATACATCGCTGTGCTTCTGATCTTCCACCGCCTCAGCCTCAGCACTCGCAGACGAACGCCCACTGGACATCCTTCCGGCATTGGGAAGGCCCTGAGGTTCATCAGTAATTGTGGATTGTGAAGGTCCTTGCAAATCGCTAGTAGAGCTGAAAGCATCTCTCTTTCCTGAAGTGGGACCAGGACTAAACACCTCTACAGGACTGAAACAATCATCTTTACCTCCTTCAGCTAATTCCGGACCCGACTTCAATATTGAAGTAGGCGAAGGCAAGCCATTAAGAGACTCCATAGCTTCAACTTCAGCCAACAGGTCAGAAACCGACTCCTCAGCTAGGGAGCTAAAGTCATTAGGTTCTGCAACAATTGCCTGCCAACCAGTTGTATCGGGCACATTATCTGACTGTGAAGGATGCACTATTGGGCCAGAAGTTGGAGTGGCAGCATGATTGCTACCCATCTCAGCCGGTTTCAATGATGATGCAGACACAAGAGTGGAGTCCCATTCATCAACTAGTTTAGCCGGGGCAGAAGAATACATATTCCATTCTCTTGACACTTCATTGGCCTGTGGTGCAGAACCCACTAAGCTCGAATTTGTGCTCCAGCTTGGACCTGAATCCGGCACCGGAATGTCGGATGACAAAGAATGTTTGCTCTCCGTGACTTGATTTTTCATTTCTTCGGTGTCTGTCTTTGGCGTTTCAATATGCATACCAGATAAATCGGTTCCTCCTTTTTTCAGTGGCATTTCAAGTGATTTGTCCAAAGGCACAACGGGAGGATTTGGAGCACAATTATTCGTAGAACCATTAACAGGAGGTGCAGTTACCCAATTCTGTCCAGATAACTGACTGGAAAGCCCATCACCACCAACTTGCTTATCATTTGTACATCCACCATTTGCTTGACCTTCAATAACCGGAGGTGGGCTTGCGTTTCCATTATTCTGGGAAGATTCATGGCTTTCATTTTGCTGAGGAGACTGGACCCGAACAGGAGAAGCATTATTATCATTACTCGGGAGATCTGCTCCCGGCAAAACATCTTTAGCATTTTCTTCTCTGCTACTAATAGTATCTATTGCACTGATAAGACTAGACAAATTGGAGCCTAATCCACCATCTGGAAAGGTTTCCTTACCAGCTCTACTAGGAGAATTGGAGATGCTTTCCTTGGGAATGCAGCTCTCTTCACCAATGCTTACATCTGTCACAACACTTTTCAATTCCTCCTGTGCATTATGTTGGTCAATGGAGCTCACCTTTATTTCATTTGGTGGCACCGAGGGCTGTTTAGTATGCCGTCCAATCAAAACATCAGTCAAGAGAATAGAATCTTCTATTGTTTCTTCTGTCCTCCATATCTTCAGATGAACTGGGAAATGCCCATTTTCATTCCATTTACGCAGCTGCAGCATAGTAAAAGGTCCTTGAATTTTCCCACTTGGATCATGGTAGTGCCATAATTTGCATATCTCAACATCATTGACAGATTGTTCAGTTCCTGTTGAAAGAGGTGAAGGAGAAATTTCTGATGCAACTCCAGACAGTGATTCTGTCTTCCAGCTGCTCATTATAGACGCTTCACGTGCCTGAATTCTTGAGGATCCAATCATCTCAGGCATTTGGCTCGGACACTCTCCATCCATATCCGTCAATTTCTTTTTCTGAGACCTGCTTCGAGTTTCTCTCAAGTCACTGCTCCCCCTCTGTGGAGAGGTTGATGCCCTCCTCTTTCGGCTAGAGTGAGAATTAGTCGCATTTTTATTCCCATCTGCATGTAAAAAGCAAAATCACAATGAACCAATTTATACTACTGCAAATATTAAAAGTTCGTAAAACCAAGATACATCAGAGATCTTGCTCTTCTGACCAGGTAAAGCAGAGTCACTTTTAGCTTCACAAATAGGATCCATGCTCAGATCCACATGTATATCAGGAGGTTCATTCAGTCTCCGCTGACGTTCTTCAGGTGAGCTCAGGAGTTGTAATTTCTCCATGAATTCTCTTAGCGTGAAATGTGGTCAAGAAATACTCAGAAGAATTCCCTATTTTCATTCGAAAGCAAAAGGCAGAAAGAAGAAGACACATCTTTGTTTCCACTGCTTAATTCAAGAGGTGGTGGTCCAGGTAGAGAGCTGTAACACTCATAATTGTGATTCTGCTCTATCCATGTGAACTTACAATGGGGAAAAGAACATATAACTCCCTCAACTTCTATTTTATGCATACCCACCACTACTACCATCTTCCAGTAATTAAAGTCAAAGGCCCAAACCATAAGCCAAGCAAGCCCCTTCCCACTGCAAGGCAGCTGAGCTATAATCAGCATGTAAATAGAAAAGGGCATCAAACAACAAAAAGCCAAGCCTCTTTCTACCAAGTGCGGTTGGCATAAAGAGAAGGGCATCATTGGGGGAAATTTTTGGCAAATACCAAGAGAAAACTTATCTCAGGCAACATTTTTTAGAAGTCTAAACAGGCTAACATAGAATAAATCTTTATCAAACCTGCAGCAAACACAAAAAATTTAATAGGTAGGACCTAGATCATAGTTCAACTAGGTTCTTCAACAAGGATCAATGTAAAGACAGATGACATGGCTGAACCTGAAAACATCAGACACAAAGGATTGGCTATTATTATGATTATAGTATATCACAAAACATATTATTAGTTTTATATGCCCCTCTGGAAAGATCTCTAAGCCCGTTGCGATATTTATCGCCACATGTTTGACGCAAGGTCACTAAAAGTACAAGGCTACAACTGATTAAGATTGACTAAAAATGCTTGGTCCTTAAAGGTCAGGTCAGGTTCACCCAATTACTGGCAGAAAGAATACAAAGAAGTGCCATAAGATCTAATAAAAAAGGATATTCTTTTTCCTGTCCCTTTTCACTTGCTTGATCGCGAAGATGATTGAGCCGTACCATCTCCTTCTCCAGCCACTAAATCAAAAATGAAGGCAAGGGCAAACATAAAGCAAATGTAACAATTAGCCTGCTAGCAAGAAGAACAAAAATAACATCCGCTAACTGGAGTGAGATTAAAGATGAAACTAAATCCTCAAAAAAGGTACAAACAGCAACATGTGATTTTGGTTTGATAGAACTTACATCAGTAACCCTTACTTCCTGCAATGCCATTGCTTTCCTCTGGATCTCACCCTGCCAGGAAGCATGGACCATCTTTAAGTTAAGTCAAATCCTTTAAGCAAGAAATGACTGAGATTAGAACATGCCAACTCACCACAGTCATCTGTTTAATCAGCCCACCCTTTATACTCTCGTGTAATAGCCTGCATTCATCCTGAAAAAGGAAAAAGAAAAGGTCCATCATCACAAAACTACAAATTATGTCACATATGTGACTTAAGAACTTTTGACATTGCAACTAAGTCAATCAAAATCACTCAATGCCATGGATTTTATATTCTAAAACCTTTAAACCAAGACTTAAAATCCTACAGAAAATAATATTCCTCGTGGAGCTCAATTTAAATAAGGTAAAAGTCAGAAAAGATTGAAAGGTGATATACTAAGTGGACCCAAAAAAAAAAAAATGGAAAAACTTGGATTCTCCCCAACAAACATCAAAGGACAGAACTAAAAAAGACTCCAAAACTTTGAATACTGGTACTCGTGGTATTTTTTTCCTTTATAAGTAAAGTGAAGATGAGAAAGGACAGAGCTGTAAGACAGAGCTGTAAGTGGGCTTATTGTTGAAAGCTCACTCAAGCACACAAGGTGGACAAGAGCTTATAAAGCCTAGCACGCCAATTCCAAAGAGGCCAACCTTAGGAACTGCAGGACCAGGTCATGAGCCATTCAATTCATCCAATGCTCCTACTATAAGTCGAGATACAAAGTTTAAGACAATTTTTTGCTAACAAATAAGAGGAGGCACCAGTGTAGCTGCCTTCCTCAAATGTTACTACAGGCACTCCACACCTTGCCACCAAAATTTAAGACACTCACACTAGGATTGCATATGAAATAATCCACAGTTAAGTCGACCTCAAAAAGGTAGCGGCTATTTAAGTACATAGTGCAGAGGTACAAACTATGAAGCTAAGTAAAACAACCATACAGGCTATCATGCATTGATCAATCAAAGAGAGCATCTAATGATACTTGTCTGATCACCTCAGAAAATTCCTGACTAGAAATCTCATTGATTGATATGGCTTCTTTCTTGTCCAAATTTAGTATTTCAAACTTCATACTCGTGCTTTTGCCTCCAGTATTATTTGTCTCTTCTACCCTGCTAGAATCTGTATAACAAAAAAGAGCGCTTGATAAGTTTGCACAGAATATATTACCAACAAGCATTGCTCCCAAAACTCCTAGGAATGGCAATGAAACAATTACCGACAACTTGGACAAGCCTATAATGATCCTGCTTTTGGTCCCCGCCAGAAATCTTTATGCGGACAAAAGATCCGATGACCTTTTCATGAAACTTTTCGGAATCATCGATCAACTTATCTATCATGTTCCGCTCCAAATATATCAATCTTATATTATGAACATCTATCGCAGCATAGTCATCTGGATTAGCCTGCAATACCCTCTCATCGATCTTCTTCCTACTTTTACGCCTTTTATCAGTACCCACCATCAGCTCATTATGATTGTTCAAATCAATATTCATCGGGCCAGTAACAGCATCAGCAACTGACCCTTGGATGAAACCATCAATCCGAGGTTTATCTTTTACAAGAAAGTGAGACTCAAGAAGCTTCAGCATTTCAATATGCCCAACGACAGCTTTGCCAAATAGACTAAACAGCATTGAATCACAAAGGATTTGCCATTTCTGGCGTGGGTCACGAAGATTATTCCTTTTAATGTATTCCAACAATAGTCGCTGCACATCTAAAGGAGATAGAATGGATGTATTGCCATCTCTCATGAGTGCAACAAACTCCAAGAGCTCCTTAGATGCCCATGCAATGCCTTCATTAGAGGATGAGGATGGCCCTCCATCAATTGGGTTTAAATGTTCACTTTGAGCCTCTTCCTCAACAACCTTCACCTGCTTCTTGGTCTTTCTTCTGTTTGAGCAATCGGCAGCCCCATATCTGTTGAAGTCATCCAATCCAAAGCCTTTTCGACCATTATTACCATAAACTACTCTATGAGGCACTTGCTTATTAGACATCATGTCAGATTCTTTCCAAGGATTTTTAGCTTGGATGAGTTCATGCATAGATAAAGACAACTTCTCCTTCAGGTACATCCAGTAAACCTTGAAGAGATACTCCCAGCTACTTTTGTCATCAAAATCTACTTGAACCTGTAAAGTAGCATCCAAAGGACAAATAGTAAAGGTTGAATGCCCAAAATTGGCGTGTGCATCAAGGAGTGAGTGCCACACATCCACACATGCACACACGTGTGAGCACGCTCGCATGTACAGTTGGTGAGGCACATATATAAGGAATTTCAAATTCAACAGACCAACTTCTGTAACAAGCCTTAAGATACACAGAATAAGACAAAACAATAACACTCAATAAATGTACAAAAATTGAGGGGCAGCATACATACCGCATCTAGCATAACTGTAATCTACGGTCATGCAACGTTCATTTTTCCTTTTCACATATAGGGAGACAAGATTCTCAAAGGATAGAGGCTTCACTCAGTGGACCCAGACATAGATGGGCTGACATGATGCCTTTTTTGGCACATAGGGACACGAATTGGCACGTTATGTAAATTCTATTTGCGACGGAACTGCTAAGCACTTTCAATACCTGAGCTGGCACCCCATGGGGCCTCGACATCAATTCTTCTCCATGCTTATCCAAGAGGAGGATACCACTAAGCACAAGAGTAAGAATCCAAGGGACGGCTGAGTTACAAGACAGTCCTATTGCAAGCTAGTTGTCCCACAAAAACATTTAAGACTAAGAAGACGGTTCAATAGTACCATCATGGTCAGTGTTAATAATGGTGGTCGAATTGTACAAAAATGAGTCACCCATTGTCATATATAGAAGTTAATTCAAATTTACAATTAGATGCATGGATTAGTTCTCCACAGCTTGTGGATGGTACTCTTCTTGGCAAACCTCATTTCATCTAAGAAACCATCGGATGTTCTAAATTAGGAACTTTCAACCTTGCCATTCGTCAATAGTTTCTATAAAGGGTGTGATAATAGGGTATATCTTTATTATTAAAGTTAATAAATTGGTGATAATTATGGGGAAAGTATTAATACATACAAATGATAGTGACTTTTGGTAAATAATGTGGGAGTTAGAGAGAGATTGAACTACCATAAGATTTACTACACATTAGTTTGAACCAACCAAATACAAATCAAAGATTTAACAAGTGTGGAAGGCACTAATATATTTGACAGAAAGTGCAGCACTTTGGAAACATGTATGACATAAGTTAATGACGCTAAAAAAAATTAAAATGCCAACTAATCACATAACCAAAGAATCGTACTTCCATGATTTGAATAAACAACAGAGCATCACTAATGCTTTGTTTGGAATGGAAGGGAGGGGAAGGAAAATGAGGGATGGGTGTGGAAAATGGTGTAAATTTTAAAATTTCTGTAAGGAGAAAAGAGAATTTAAAATCTGCTCTCAGTTTTCCTCTCTTCCATGTCTTGCAGACAACCAATTAATGGTCATAAATCAGTTTTCCATCATAGGCTAGATGAGTGGTAAAGCACTGAAGAAGGCCGCATTTCCGGAAGGAATGCAATATATGGCAGCACAACGGTTTTTATTTGTATCATGCCAAAACCAATAAGCTTCCCTTACAGAAAACAAATCTTAATCCTCTATTTAAATCCAAGCATGGAGGTTTCCCGAAAAACCCTTATCAGCTTTATTAAAGTTCTATACAAACCAGGAGGACCTCCATATAATATATTTCACCTGCGCCTCCACCAACAAGTGAACTTCCAAAAGTTGAGATCTCTCTATGCCTAATTTCTAGCCACAAAATTTTAGCATATAAGGGTAGAGGCCCAACATCTGCAAGTAAGTATTTGTCAAAAGCAGTTCTGAAGTTACAACAGACAGCCAAAAATGAGCCTGGCAAGATCCTGGTAACAAAACTCCACTTTCTAACAAACACCCCCGCTGCACAATTTGAAATTTGGTTCCAACCAATAAATAAATAAAAAAGAAGGAACATTTTCAAAGCAGCCCATCAAGGTAAATGTCCCAAACTTCTAGGTTTCCCCTTAATTCACAGAGAGAGAGAGAGAGAGAGAGAGAGAGAACTGTGTAACTATTGAGCAGAACTCGGTCCATTGACAGCTTCTCAATCAAATGGAAGTGAGTTGGAAAAATTTTCATTTCGTAGTTCTACGCAATTCCCAGACATGCAAAGCTTGTTCAAAAAAAGAACAACAAGATAATCAACCTTGAAGTTGGCACATACCCTTTCCTCATTTCCCAGCCTTATATTTTCAATAAGCATTATCGTCTTGAAGCACGTGCCACACAATCCTTTGTTTCCTCTCACACACACATAGTCAGCACCTTTTGTACAATTCTTGCAGAGAGAATACGTGCAGGTATAACACATATGGTGGGCCGCTCTTTGACAAGTGCTACATATATGCCAACCTGAAATGAATGAAATACACATGTAAAGATCACAACTAAGGTTAACAGTGGAATTCAAGAAGGTGATATAATATATATGTTTACTGAATTAGTTAAATAAAGACAGATAAGTCATTTGAACACACCACTTTATGATAGATAGGAAAAAATAAATGCCAATTCTGTAAATAATAACATAAGAAAATTTCCATTAATATTACCAATGGAAAGTGAAAACGTGTAAATGAGGCACTCAAGTTTGCCACGTGGACATCTCTTTTACACGAAAGTTGCCTAATTGCATGCTCTTTTTTTTTTTAATTTTACTTCATTGTATTAGTAGGATCAAAATATTGGAAGGTTTTAAGTGCTAAGTTGAATTTTCTTTTAATGGATAACCACTAAGTAGGCTTTTTCTTATCAAGAAGCCAAAAATGTTATAAAATTGCTCATTTATAATAACATTGTCCATTCAAGAAGGTGTATAGTTTATTTGCTCCTTAGAAGGATCATAACCAAATTGTATGACGACTTCAGAAGAGGAGAGTCTGAAATATCCAACATTTTTAAAATTATAAAGAAAAATTGACTTGTTTACGAGAATTTAAGGACCCAATTCTATCTAGCCTTTCCCTCTCTATCCTCGGATACTTCCAATTTGTACTCTTTCCCTCAATAACTATAATCATCGGCCATGCAGACTATAATGATTTAGTGCATTAATAACCTCCCTCTCCCTCTTTCTACCTCTTTGATGAAGCACTACCGAGGCTCGCTAACCTATGAAAGTGACATGCACCTTAGAATGTACAGAGGGTTACTGTTGTTTAAACCCAACTGAGGTTACAGGACAATATCCCCAACCAGTACAAACCATGCCATCAAAGGAAAATCATTTACAGAACTAGCCAATAGATGTGCTTGACCTGCCATTTCATGCATGCTTACAGGAAGGTCAACTCTACAACCGCCAACTACACGGGAAACATAATTGGTTTGTCCATTCAGTATTAAATTTCCTGCAATTTTGAAGAGCAGCAAGTAAATAGGTAAAGGCTTCGCTTTAGTTTCTAACAGATCCGATATTTCTGTCTGTTTACATCAATAAAAAATAAACAGTAAATTACTCATTGTAGAGTTAGCTTTATAGCTCTGTTTCCTAGAGATTTAGGGAAAGGGCACATGCCACTATAATTTTCAATATTTTGTTTCATTTCATGACTTCTTTACAAATTCTTTCAAAAGTTAGAGATGTATGTCATCCTTAAATCCCCAGTAACCATCATTCTCTTGTAACATCTCTGTCCTACTTAGACAATCACTTGAACTCATTTGCTGGCTTTATTGAGCATACTAAGAGGCTACAACCAATTGTATTATACGAAGGAATTGGAAGCTCATGCGGAAAACTTGCAATAATACCACAAATCACATACAGTGCCTCCATTGGAGCATCTCTCACACAGAATTTCATTTTCTTGGTTCAGTTGAAGCGACAACTTCTTTTTTCATTTGCCAAGTATCGAAGCAACAAGTGCACTAGATAATGAGGACCTATCTTTGGACCGATAGTGTTTTATGGAGGTCGAGTTTGGGTTTCCCTTACCTTTTGGATTTCTTTTGATACATCTCTATTTCTCTCTTTCGCATATAACTTAGTCTAAGCCATATGTCAAATTTCACTACATGTAACTGTTTTGAGCTTTTTTTTCAAAATGAAATTTTATGAAAACATGTGAGTGCTATGCACTGAAATGTGCTGAAAATGGTTATTCGACATGTCGATATGTATGGTCATCATCGCCACAGATTTTTCATGCAGATTCGCTATAATTTTCAGGTCCAAGAGTTCACCCATCATCCCAATAATGGAAAGGAATATCTACCACGTGTGTATTAATGTCACCTTGTGCAGGTCAGAAAGTTGATAATGAAATTTAATTGTAGTCTTACCATGAAACAACTGACACTATACTTTTTCGTAGGTAAAAAACTCTACTTCTCCATTATGGTGAATACTCGGTAAACCTACCATCAAATGATTAGGTTCAAATTACCTCCAACATCAACAACAGATTCTCGCTCTCTTACAACATACATTGAAATCAACGTTGTTGAAGCTGATGATATATGATTTGCACTTTGATCCACTGCCTTATTATTCAGTTTTAAATGTCAGTTTCATCCTTCTTGTTATTCTCACAATCCTCAATTCTCCACATTGATGAGAAAATAATTCACTTTCACATTTTCACGATTTTGCACAACACACAGGCTTGAGTCAAGTCTCTGAAAATACTCCCTTTCCATTGCAAAGTGAGTATAAAGGCAATAATTGATGCTCTTATAGCAACTAAATGCCTGAAGTCTATCTAAAGTCGAGAACTCTGAAGTATCTAACTGCAAACGGGTTAAATCGTGGTAATGAACAATGTTCTCCCTGAAAAGATATGTCTTGTCAAATCTAAACCGTAGCTTAAGAAAACAACAAAATGCCAATCGACAGAAACTCATGGGAAAATGATAAAGTTTGGAGAATTTGGCATACCACAATTCCATTTAGCTCTCGAACGGAAAAATGCCTCCTCCCGTTTGACACAAGCAGGATGGTATGCCTTGGGGCAACCCCTACAGTCAAGAAATTGCAACAAATTAACCATAATGCACCACATAAACCCTCGAAAAACCCCAATCACACCACGATGAACAAGACTGCCATTTTACTTAAGATAATATTAAAATTCAGTTATCCTATCCAACATGGGGTAAACGAGGAAAAGGCCTAATATTGAGAAAAAAATACATCTCATAGACCTGGCTAAACAAGCTTACAGTTTTTCTTCTCAAGCAAGACACCAAAAATCGAATACAACAAATCAGACAAATTTCACTTTATCAAATACCATTAATCAAAGCCGGTGTGCAGATTAAAACATTCCCATTTTCTTGCCATGAAACTAGACATCAAGTTCGCCTCATAAATGATATCCAAACCAAGTAGAGAGTTATAGTTTTAGCTTCAAATGCCAATTTTAATTTACCAAAGAAAGCACCATTACTATTCACCCTAGAACGTCCCCCCTTCTTTCCGCCGATTCTCCAGTTACTGCAACGTTTTAAATCCTAACCGCCAAACTATAAAAAACGCAAAGCTCAAAAAAATAAAAAAATTCAAAAGGAAATCACCTGCGATCGCATAACACGAGGTTGCCACCATCGAAGCAAATGAAGCAAACATCCTCCTCCTCGTCGGTGGCTTTATTCCTCGCCGCCACTGGCTTCAACACCTTCACCTCCGCAATATTTTTCGGCGGCCTGCCGCGCTTCCGCCTCCCCGGACCACTCATCGCGGAGGCCGTTAATTTCACCTCCGCCCTCGCCGCAGCTCCCCCGCCGCCACCAACCGCCACCGGAGGCGCCGCGACCGCGACGACGGCGCCGGCGCCGGCGGCAGCATCCCGCGTCTCGGCTGGCCGCCGCGAACCGCCCGATTCCCGAGCCGGAGCCGCCGCGCCGGCCTCCCGCTGGTCGACGCCGGCTAGGTCCTCGCCCCCGCCGCCGCCGCCGCCGCGCGCGGGGGCCTGCGGCTCCTGCTCCTCGGTGGAGGACTCGAAAAGGCGGAGAATCTCCTGCTTCCGCTCCTCCTCCCGCAGCTGCTGCTGCTGCTGAAGCAAGTCCATGAGATCGGGGACACCGCGGGCGATTCCAGTACAGCGATGGCCGGAATCAGGAACTGCAACTGGTACAAAACAAAACCCTAGTTTTTTCAATTTGGGATTTTTTGGGATTTTTGGGGGAGAAGAAGAAGGAGATGGATTTGGACTTGGTGGTGGTCTAATGGGGTTCGGGTTGGAGTGGCCACATGGGGAATGGCAAAAATATTGGGACTGTGGCGAGAGATGTGACGGCACAATTTACTCTCTCTCTCCCCCTTTATTTTTATTTTTATATTAAAAAAATGGGGGAGCAGAAAAGGAAAAAAAAATTTTGACCTATTTTTTTTGGGGAGGGATTTTTATTTTATTTTATTTTTTAATGAGAAAGTGGGGGGAGTGGACGGAGGGCGGAAGAGGAGGACGACACGGCAAGAGCGTGTGCGGGAGAGAGAGAGCGACAGCTAGAGAGACCATCCGAGGATTTGGACGGCGATTGCTGGATTCAAATGCCTTTCTGAGTTACGCTTCAAATCCGGTTTTAGTCTGAGCCAATTAAAACTAGGGTTACCACACGTGGTTCTCGGTGTGTCGCACGCAAAAAAAGTTGATGCTGTTGGGAAATTATTATTTAGAAAATTAACTTTAAAGAAAAAGGGTTATGATGAAATTTTATTTTTTTCAACGTTCTCTTTTCCATGATACGAAGAAAAATGGACTCAACATTTGCCCCCATCGATTCTATGTGTTTAGGTATCCATGACCCTAATGTCCCGAGCGCTTTGATGCTTAATAGAATGTCTAAGTAATGATGGTTCCAATTCAAGGGTCGAGTCCCAAGGCATACCATGGCCAAGAATGGACTCTATGGCTAGAGACCTCCTCTTGCTAAAATGCCGAGGTCTCGATCAAGGCATCAAGCGTGTGATCTTGATGTTGAGACTTAGGAGGAGGAGGATGAGTTGTAAATCTCTCGATTCTAGTGTGGAAAAAATGAAAAAAGAAAATATTGAATCGAAAGAATTAGCGAAATAGATTGGATCTTGAAAACGCTCTATGGATCACCAAACGGTCAAAAGAGTTGCATTTGCATGGATATCATAATGACTATTACTCTTCGTAAAAATATGATGTAAAAATAAGGGCAATATTAATAGCAATTTGAAACTAAAAATAAAGTTAGCCACACTTGGATTAAAATGCGGTCGGAGAAAGATTTTTTCTATTGGTGAGGTCATTATCACGGGAACTTTCAAAATATGGAAAAGAATAATTTGAGAAATTTCAGCAAATTGGCCGACAAGGCATTAAAATTTCGTAAAACCAATATTCAGATTGAACATCTACTTTTTGGCTTTCTTTCTCCTGCGATTACGGAGTTGAAGGCAACAGGTAGCTCAAAGTAAATTATTGGATGTTCACTTTTCTACTTTTTAGGTCATTGGATGATGGATAATATTAAACAAAGACCATTGCCTTTTATAATTAAGGAAATTAATTCGTGCTTACATAAAATTCAAGGCAAAGTGATCTACGATGTGGTTGCAGATCGCACTCCATGCATGCATATATCACGACCAGCTCTCGATTAATTTTCCTTCCAGAAAAGGCAAAATCGTAATGCAATGAAATATAACGATCGATCAATTATGCAAGTGAATTCGATACCTACTTTATCAAATAAATTTGACTTACTACATTCTTTAAAATGCTTGACATAATGGGAAAATTAACAAAGCAAAGTCGCTTGGGACAAAAGAAATCGAGTGGTAGAATGCTCGACAAGCAAGTTTAGTCCTCGCTCACCTCCCAAATTGAAGTTTATGATCCAATGTCATATGCAGGTATCAGTATATTTCCATTTATAGTTATTGGTAGAAATTGTTGATTCTAAATAAAATGACAAAAAAGAAGAAGATTAATACCGTGAACATCCCAAACTAATTTTTTAATAATTAAAAACCTCAGCTAGTACACTTGCGATAAATTTATTCTGAACTAATTTTTTGACTATAAAAAATTTCAACTAGTACATTTATGAGAAATTTAAGATTTGTTCTTTTTCACTAATTTTGATTAATCTCCAAACAGTTACACCTATGACAAACAAATGGTAAAACACCATTTATGCACCCACCAACTGCCATGGGTTATTAAATTTAGCAATTTGACAGTAAGATTTAACAGAAATTAATGAGTCACGATTGTATTAGTTTGGAGTTTTTGTGGTATTAATTAAAATGGTTAATACCTTGAAAAATCCAAAACTAGTACACTTGTAATAAATTTACGATCACAAAAAACTCCAAACTAGTATACTTGTGACAAATATACTCTAAATTATTTTTTTATTATAAAAATATAAAATTGATACATTTATGATAAATATACTCCCTGTTAAACTGAATTAATACTAGAAAAATTATAAAATTGATACAACTATAACAAATGAAGAGTAAAATTCCAAATTAATATATCGATCAACTTTACATATTATTCGATTCAGCAATTTGATAGTACGATTTAATGGAAACTAATAGAGAATGAAATTATCATAAATGTATCGCTTTAATATAAATTTATTAAGGACGTGTGAATTTGATATTTTTGACGATGTTAATCTTAATTAAGAAAGATATAATCGTTTGACTTTGACTAGGGAAAGTAAGAGAAACGAGCGAATCGAGGTGGCATAAAGGCGGATTCTTGGATTGGCGCTTGAGTTCGTGCATGGGTTGGATAGACTCGCACTGGAAAAGCTTGCTATGCCACGAGAATCAAGCTTAAGCAAGCGACACGTGTCCACAATTCAAGCTTTTCCATTTTATTTTATCACCCACTTGCTCCTTTCTTAATTTAGACAGCAACCCAACAAGACGATCGATCTCGATTATCGATTGCACGGGGAAAATTAACTAAAATTAAGCATCATTAAACTAAGCAATTAATGATAGTCTACACCCAACAAAGTCATTTCGAGATTGCTTTCTTTCTTTGGTCCCCGAGCAACTATCCTTTCCATTCAAGCTTTTAGGCAAATAATGCCAACCAAGTGATCGGCAGGGTGGGGCTCGCGAGGAGCCATCCCCAGCCCTCCTCCCTAAAGGAAAAAGGCTGTGGCGATGGAATCTACCCTTGAAAAATTTAAGTGTTGAACCTTTGAATCGACGCATCAGCTTGAACGTGCGCCTAGCATGGATCTTAAGCACGGCCTAGGTGTACTTGAGCAAGACAATGGCAGATTGAGATAGATTGGTGGCACTGCCGAAAGATCAGTCAATGTGAACAAGAACCTTATGGCTTGGCCAAAGCACAAATTTTCGCTCTTGAATCAAAATACCAAGGGGCCGGTTCACTATCGCGGTGCATTCTCATGATGCCGGTGCACAAGCATGGCTTGCATGGATAGTGAACAAGCATGGTTCAAGCTTTGGGAGTGGGCATCGGCTGTTGCATGGACAATGAACCAACATGGCTTGAATGAATGCCAACAATCAAGTCTGGCATGTACCTTGGCCCTAACCTAGGGGACATGTGCCAACGATTAAGCTCATGAACAATCACGTACTTTGGGAACAAGGATGGCTTTAGATAGAGTAGTTGGCCGGTGATAAGACCGAGATATATGAGGATGTCTAGGAACTGCTCGTAACCATCAGAACACTTGCAAAAGCTAGGGTGGCCCAATGCGAGCGATGTCCCTTTCTTTCGTCTTGTATTGTGCCCGCATTTCGACACATGTGTGTGCATGTCTACGTTGTTATGTCTAATAATAAGCCTTAACAGTCTCGGTCAATGTTGCGTATTAAATAAATAAAAATTCCGAGAAGCTTCCCTGCATTCGTTGTGAACTTTACACAACACCTGGACGAGCGGTAGTGTCTGGGCAGCCCTTGTTCCCATCACTGGGTTCTGGCCGACAATGACCGGGGCGTGTGACCTTCGTGACCAGGGCATCGTGGCCTGGTCCGTGGGCAGCGGGCCTGGCGGGGACCGTGACGCGTAGCATGACTCGTGAAAAGCGTGTTCGCGGTTACGTGCAGGAATTGGGTGTGGGCCGATCCAGGCGTGCTGCGCTGCGCTCGACGGCACCGGAGATCCGAGAATTTTGATGGCCAAAATCGACCCGGGTGATCAGAAAGGCGTCAAGCTCGAACTTCATCACGCCTGGAATTAAAAAGGACACGCGGACATGCCCCCTGTCGAACGGAGAAATTTTAATTGGAAAATGTTTAAATAACCATTTTTTATCTCTTATTTTACTTTGTCTAATCTAATAAATCCTAAACAATTTGCCGGCACTTTGGGGGCCGTTCCCGCAAAGACTTTTTACTCTCTCTCTTTTTTAAAAAAAAAAAAAAAAATTGAACTTTTTTATTTTATTTTAGGCCGTACGTATTATTACGTGGGCTCAATGTTTGATCAGATTCTCAACCCCCGCCACGTGCTCATTTATTAAAGGGTTCCCAGAAAAGCAAAAAGAAAAAGAAAAAAAGGGGGCACTGGGGGCGGGAGTGGGGCCCACACTCCGCAGGATTTTGTCCCGACACGATTGCTAAAAAAAGGGCGACCCGTGCAGTCCTCCGCAAAGCTGCATCGGGGTTCGTAAGAGAAATTCGTGGGAAAGAAAAATAGAATAACGGTCAGGTCAGCTCAGCAAAAGCACAGGCGTTGTCCCAAACTTAATTTATAAAGTACATTAAACTGCATTTCATAGTATGAATTTCTAAACCGGATAAGGTAATATACGAAGCTCAAGCACTTTACTATATCTTATTCACTATTTGATGAATTGAAGTAATAAAATTAGATATTTTCATATCTTGTTGTGTTTATTATTTGATATGAATGATATGTCAGTATAAATGAACCTAAAAATTGCACAAACAAAAATAGTGAGAATCTCTCACGACACTATTATCTACTTCATTTTTATTTACTTATTTTTATTATTATTTTTCCCTCTCTCTTTTTATATTTCTTCTTCCTTTTCCACATTCTCTAATAAAATTTATTAAAATAGTAAACTATATTAATGTACCTTAAATACTAAAATACATAATATATGAAATAAATATGAATGCTAAATATTTATTTATAGAAATTGAATTTATATTTTAAGATAGAAAGAAATTCAAATATATAAATAAAAATATGAATATATAAAGAAAAAATGTTGTTTTGTTTTTGTTATTTTGAATTTTTATATTAAAATTCAAATACTATTTTAATTTTATTAATTTGAGAGGTTTGTTTTTTGAGAAAAATATTTTTTTATATTATAGGTATTATAAATCTTATCTACTTCTACCTGCCTCCCTCGTGAGACAAAATTTGATCTTAGCTATATCCCTATTATACTCGAGTTTATTTTATTTAGAATTTTTTATCCTTACTACCTAAGATAATTTTATGTCTTTGAAAAAGATAGTTCCCAAAAAATGAAGGCATAACACACGACCTCTGAATGTACCATGTACTCTATCTAGCCATCCCGATTAAATGAGTTTCAAAAGCTCCCTTGCATGAGCTCAATCACCGTTGATTAAAGATGATAGTGGGTGTGGTGGCCTGAGGGGTTCATCTAGGACCACTGAGTAGTGGCCCCAGAGGTCGGGGTCGATGGACGTTGGTAAGAAAGTTCCCTTTCTAAACTCAATCCGCTCATCTTGGCATGTGTCGGACGAGAATGTTCATGTGTGGAGAATTCAATATTCTTTTCATTATGGGTGGGCTCGGACATGAATCATAAATCCCCACGTTAGGCTCGAGTTGCCTGGGCTTGGCCATTAACCGAGCGTACCCGCTGCCGGCGACCACCTTCTTTCCATGCCTTCAATCCCTTACAATTAATGGAGAATTGCAAACTAACGTCGACGATGCACTCCCTCCAAGCGATGGTGAAAACGGCAATGCCCGGACGATCCAGCTACGGCTTGCCGAGGTTGGTGCTGAACCCGCCTAAAGTTCAGTCCCTTTCACTGTCGAGATAGGCCCCTCCCTTAGGGAATAAATATTCCCAAAAGCTTGTGTTTCCCAAGTGATGGGATGGCATCGTCCCGGAGAAGTTGATTCATCGCGAAGATCGCAAGAATTGACTCTTCACAATCGCTTTCTCCCCCTCATCAAACGTAAGAAAGAGAGAGAGAGAGACGAAGATATTTGAATAACGTGGATGTGTGGTAAAGTTTTAACTGCGAAGATGTTGCCCGAGCGCATATTTCAAGGGGTCGTGGTATAATCAGTGTGCCCGAGAGGAAATTACCAAGAAAGTTCTAAACATATTGTGCTTTTACTAATTTAGTACTAAATTTTTCGTTTTAACTAATTTAATTATATATCTTTTGATAATTTTCTAATGTAGTATATCCGGTCAATATTGACAAAAAAGCATTAACGTGAAAGCTAATGATATTATGTGGCATGATCGATGTCGACATGAATAATTTTTGATTTTTTTTGATTTTTTTTTGAAATTTTCAATTATTTTTCCTTTCTTTTTCTTTCCTTCATGTTGCCAGTGACTGGTCATTGGCTCAGGTGAGCACCGATGAGGGCCCTCCTCACAAGGTCTAGCAAGAGTGAGGCTTGGTGAGGTTGCCTTGGCTTTGGCTAGGGTTGGCCTTGTAGAGCGTCCCTTGAGCAAGGGTGACCCTTGTTAGATATTGCTTGTGGCCGGTGACCGGCCACTACCAAAAGGATTAGGAATTGCAAAGAAAGTAAAAAATAAATAAAATTTAAGAAAGTATTAAAAAAGGACGCCAGTTATGCCACACAAGATGTTAACATTCATATTAGCAATTTTCAACTAAAATTGGCCGAATGAACTATATTGGCAAATCATGAAAAAGTTTAAGATTCGACTAGCTAAATTAAAAAATTTAGAACCGCATCGATACAAGTTCAATACTTTCTTGGTAAAAACTTTCTTTGTAATTTCTTCATATGTATGATTTAATTAGAAGGCCCCTTAATCTCGAGATGTTGTAATCCTTCACAAGGATGTTTGACCTCAATGGTAGTTGGTAAACCTGTTGAAAAAAGCCAAAAAGTAAAGGAATAACTCGAGAAGTGTTCGTGAAAATATTTTGGACTCACCATCCAAAATAACTTGGATTGCAACAAGTTCTCGATAGAAATATCAAAACTTTTGTTTTTGAAATAAACCGCGTTACCAAGTTAATGAGGTTGCAATCTAAAAATAATAAAGCCAAAATAGGCAATAATATATAAAAAATTCATGATGACTCCACTGGGGGTAAAAAAACAATGCATCCATAATAAGATCTTTCATTTGTGCTCCGTATATACTAGCCGATATTTGATAAAACAAATTAATCTAATATATCTAAAATGTACATATACGCCATGAAATGAGATCACTCGTAAGGGCGAACTTTCCACATTATTATTATTATTATTACTGGCGTTGCTACTATAGGAATCTTAGAATAAATTGCACGGTCTATGCTCATTCTCCAATCTCGGGATCCTCTAACCTTTATGTTCTTATAATTTACAAGTGAGGTGGGTCATAATGTTGACTTTGAACGGACCTTTTTTACCAAAAAGTGGCTTTCTTTGTCTATTAGAAAGCGAGATGGACAAATGCAGAAGTTAGGTGGTCAGTAATCGAAAAGAGCCCATTGCGGAGTGACAGCAAGAAACTTTGAAGCTGGCTTCACTGGACACGACCACAAGCGTTACTATTTTGCCATGATTGGGCAACATCACATGAAATTGCGTGTCTTGAAAGGAACCTGTATTTCCTACTCCGCTCCCGACGATTGATGTTCGGACACGTCATCATCCTTAAAAGAGTCCTCTTTCTTAAATGTGCACGGAAACGTTGGTCGGTCGGATCTCCGGTTCGACTGATTCCACGAATGCACCGAAGCCGTTCCGCCCATGCGAATTGTGGAAAAAGATTTCCGTGTAAGTAAGCGATCCGGTTTTACCTCTGCTTGCAGAATTTGATCAGCGCTGGGCTAATTACCATTGATAAGAAGTGGAAATTTGATATGTCAACACGAAATGGTAAGTCTCTGTATGCACATAATTTCCATATGATACGTTAAATTGTCGCCTGAATAAAGAAAGAATAAAAAAGAGATACGTATTTTAAAAGTTTAATAGTACTAATTGATGAAGTAAATGTGTTATGAAAATATTGAACTCATGATTCTAGTTTTGATATCATGCGAAATAATTAACAATTGTTATAATAATTTAAACTGTTAAATGAAAACGTAATTTTAAAATTTAATTATTTTAATAATACGTCGCTCTCACATTGATGGGGAACAAGTAGCAGCTGACGGATCTGACTCATCAAGATCATCATCATGTACGATTGATAGAAGAGTCAAAAGACAAGAAGATAAAAAAGAAGAGAAACAAGATCGAGAGCAATCAAGGTTTGGCCAGAGCAAAAGAGAGCCAACTGTGGGCGCGACGAAGTCGAGCGAGACGAAGGGCTCAGCCTCTTCCGGAGTGAACTCCCTCGACCACGGCACCCGCTCGCTGGAGGAAACCCCCGGTCCCGTGCGCTTGTACTGCCCGTGAAACGCCGTCCTGCATCGCAGAGATTCGCAGCGCAATGGAATTTCTCTCGATCCATGCAGAGTATTTCTTGATGGACAAGATGAGTAAAGTTGCCTACTTGTCCCTGCTCTTGTCGCCCCTATCGCACCATCCTTTCGGGGTGACGATATCCATGTAGGTGTGCGCGAACACCGCCCGGGAGAAAGTGCCCCACGCTCGGCCGAGGAACACTGCGCCCGAACCCGACCCCAAACCCCGACCCCGACCCCGACCCTTCACCTTGCACCCCACGAACGAGAACCCCGTCTCCTCCAGCAGACTCTCCCTTTTCTGCGCCGTCATGGCTCCATATCTGCTGCTCGCGCCATGCAGATGGCAGCCCCTGTGGAACGACAAGCCGTTCCTGAACACGCAGTCCACGGACCCCTCGACGCAGCAGTCCCTAAGTAGTGGCTTCCGACGTGGTCGCAGAGCGTGTCCTGCGACCCGGTGAAACGGCATCCCATGAAGGGCCACTGCCTGCTTCCCTGGCGCTCCTGACGCGGGCAATGGGGCTTTGTTCTTGAAGGTGATGTTCCTGGCGATGAAGAAGGGCGACTCGACAGCGAAAGTGGCCGAAGCGCACGTACCAGTCGGTCGAACGTCAGGCCCGGTTCTGTGTACCGTGTCGTCACACCCTATGACCGTCTTCCTTTCACGGTCACATAAGCCATCGTCGCCGGAATCTCAACTTTCTCTCTACGCTTGATAAAAAAGAATTGGGGTAAAAGAAGAGCAAGCATTGAAGGTATGAATTAAGTTTTCAAAGCCCATGCATTTATCGACATTAAAGCACTAACCTCACGCACGTACATGTATCATGTAGATATACCTAATATGTGCCTGAGGATAAAGGGCAAGATTAGAGGGAGAAAAAGGCCATTAAGGGTGAGTTCCATTCTCTTTATGAAAACAAATTCTGTTCAAAAATAATGTTTTCTAATTTTATTTCATGAATGAGTTTCTGAGTATTTTAAAGCGTTTGGTAACTTTTAAAAAAAATTATTCTATATAGAAATACAAATAAAAATATATTTGGTACGATTCTCAATTTCATGATTTAAAATTTCTTTTAATTTCTTAAAATAATTTTATTATAATTTCCTTTTTATCTTTTTTTTTTTTTTTTTTTTTTCTCTTGCAGTACTTTGCTCGCCTCCAGCTTGAGACTCACCACCCAGTTCTTCAATCTGTCGTTCGGTTCCAGATATTTGACCGTATCCCTCGTGTGACCGAAGATCCATTGTTTAAACTTGCCCTTGAACTCTTTGTAATCGATGTAAGAGATCACCGACTTCTCGTCTAACTTGGCGCCCATCGGATACTTGAGGAAGATCCGGTTCATTTTCCAGATAGATAATTTCAAGAGATTGGATCGGGCCGCGGAATTTGACCATCTTTGGTTCGGGCGGAACTGGAGAAAAGCCATCATGGCGGATGAAATTGCCTCATCTCCCAGGTCTCTGAAGCCACCAGTGGGCGGCCCAATCCGATGAAATTGCTAGAAGAAGCGAGTAAATCTCTAAGAGTATAGCTACATTCCAAGAAGAGAAACTTGAAGACCTCAAACAACTCAGGCGTTGACCACAATCCGGGCCTTTTCTTCACCGGGCATTGGAATTGGGCCACTGTTCACTTGTAAATTTGACTCATAGACCTCTATTTCGACCTGGTAACCCTCTTCTTCCTCGAGAGTGTGTTGCTCGATTTTCCTGGGGCATATGGGAACGAAATTGGGACGCGAAAGCATCGAATCTTGAAGCTCGCCTTTGCTTGCCAGGTACAAACACAGTATTTTCTCTGCATATTTCCATCAACCCCACCAGGATCATACCCGCTACTAACATCAGCGGTGTAGACCCCCGACAAGGCCATGTAGTGAATGAAACCCACTAATCCTCCCTGGATGCAAAGCCGCACAAACTGCCTCAGCCATAGTTCATTGTCCTCCTGGACAAATGCGATGATCGTGTCGGTCCCGCGCAAGTGGAGGAGAAGGAATGGCGCCCAAAGTGCTGCGATATGGCTCTCTGGATCAATCGTCCCCTTCGTTTCCTTGATATTGGCCAGGCAGTTCAAGAAGACACTGAGTGCTAGGTTCGTGATGGAGTCGGTCGTCATATACGCCGTCCAGATCATGATTATGATCCACTTCCTGAACTTGTATTTCCTCCGGCTGACCTGAGTTGCAAGGGTCAATTGGAGGAACAAGCTGAGGAGGACAAGCAACCGCAGCTCCCACTCCTTCCACAGTTCGCGAGTGTTTTGAATGAGCAGTGATACTCCCATGGTTGAACTCGAACTGTTGGCACCGGAAGGCGGAACTATCAGGGCCTCGTCTCAAATGGCAGTCAAACTTAGGATATACTTATGGAGAGGCCAAAGCAAGGCACAGCAGCATTGGCCTTGAATTTGTCTCAGCATCATCCTCAGAATTGCCACCATTTATAAGCATTAACTTGGAATAGGAATCGAGTTCAGAAGCACCCATTTACTCCCCATTTTATCACAAGGAACAAAAAAAGCATTAATCTGCAAAATCTCGAATTCTAACATTCATAACCATAAAACAGGTTCCTTTTCTCACTGCTGGAAAAGGCCGGTGTAGCGACAATATCTATATGGATCCATTAGGTGTTAAATTTTTAAAATAACCATAGAAGTGTCGCAACCTTTGAAAAGTGATTATTTAAGTGACTTTGATGAATTGGCTCGTCGAAAAATCTCATGCGACTTGCCAAAATCACTTAAAAGGATGCTTATAAAAGTTTTACTACAAAATTGATTAATTATAAAATTGTTGCTCTAAAATTTATAAAATTAGCCTTTGTTTTTGTCTCTAGAATCTTACCATTCATTAGGTTCATAATCCTATCCATGTAGGTATAACCAAACCTCTTTTTTTGTTCTATCTCAGAACGAGTAAGATCAAGGTCAAAAGGAGACGTAACTTTCAGTGATTAGAAAACTATTAAACGAGAAGATAACTCATTCAATTAGGCCAAGGAGTCTACACTTAGATACATGATCTCCATGTCATGCATTAAATAGAATTGGTCAAAGCGAAAGAGAGCCAATTGTGGGCATCCATGAAGTCGAGTGAAACGAAGGGCTTCGCCTTTTCTGGAGGATTTACATGTAGATGTACTATATGTGCAGGAGGATATAGGTAACATCAGAAAGTAAAAAAAAAAAAAGTCATTAAACTTTGAATAGCATTTTGAAATTGCTGAGATGCAAATGTTGGGCGAGAATTGTATTGGGCCAAGGGCTTTGAAACTGTTGAATTTTAACTCAAAGGCCTTTGGAATTGTGCAACCAAACATCTCAATTTTAGCATAAACTGCCTTCGGAGACCCAAAGTATTTTAGAAAAACTGAACTAAATGCAACTATCATAATCATTGAAAGATTGAAAAGGAACATGGGGAATCAAATTTCAAACGTTTTGACTTTCGCAAAGTCAAGGGTGCAACTGTTTGTTATAAAACTAAACTATTAGAGAGTGCGAGGCGGGCATATATTTTGTACTTCAACAAATTGTTTATGCACATAAAATCAATGCTGCTAGATGGGCAGATTTTATCATTCTGACGAACCCAGTGACTGAGTGGCTACCGTCAGATTGGCTTAAAGGGCAAAACGGATGGACTTGGGCAAACAATTCCATTCTTGAGACCGGTACCACTGGGTCCAATCGATCCTATAGACAAGACCATAACAATTTTTCAAGCAGTTGCTGGGCTTGGTAAGGATTTTGAGGTTTTGTGCGAGGCCTTGCTCATCTAGGCCTCTGCATTGACCGGGTTTGTTTCAGATAATGTATGATGAACACTCTTACCAGTGAAGTCCTGCACCAATGGAGATCACCACCCGGCAAGTATTGAATATTGGCACTGAAGTATGGCCACTCCTACCATAGCAAATGTTTAGGACTTGATTGGCAAAATTATGATAAGTTTTTTTTGGTAAGGGCAAAATTATGATAAGTTTATGACTTTTTAGACAATTTTCCGTCATTTGACCTTAGCAGCTGACTTTTAGACAACCTTCTTCACTTCCTTTTGGCTATTTTTGGCCTGTTTCCCGGTCGATATTCATCAACCCAAATTTGCCATTCTAACGTCAATATCCAAACACGATCTGATGCAATAAAGACAACATCCGTGGCACACGATTAACTTGTACATTAGCAAGAACTACGATATGCTTTTTTGTTGTAAGTCAATTTCTTTTGGACTCGTTTAATAAAAGTTAAACATGATGTTCTAACGGCACGGGTTGACGGGAACATACTCAAATCGCAGATCTAATAGGAACACGGGTTTACCTCAAATCAGCAAAATGAAAGAAGAAAAAAGAAAGCAAAAGATATTGGAACTCCCCTCGAAACTAACAAACATTTTTTAGTTACCTAATTTCATTTGTTCGTACTTGATGAAGTCTTTAAACTATTTTATCTGAACTCTAGAATATAAAGGATATTCCTATGTTGGGGAAGAAAAATATATAACTTAGAACAAATGATATAAGATGTGCAGGTATCAACATGTAAAAATAAGGAATACAGTTAGGCATGACGCTCTCATTAGAGGGACTATGCCCAACGACCCTTGTAGGTGGAAATGCTCCTAAAAGATGATAGACCAATGAAGATGACCTCAATTTCACTTCATTAAGAGTCCATGACCCTTCAACAACTCTGAATTGCAAACTAACAAATGGAGAAGTGTGATCATAGGAAGTTTATCAAAATTGGAGGAAAAGCAGGCCATGATATTGAGAAAATTTCAATTACGTTCCTTGCTTCTGTGTTCATCAATCGATTTACATCTTCACTCTTTGAAAACCAATATTTTGTAATATTGTGGTCAAATTCGTTCCGAATTCTTTTTAAATAAAGTGAAAGAAAAAAAAGGTAAAAGATTAAAAAAGAAGATTCCGTTGCCGGGACTTGAACCCGGGTCTCTCGGGTGAGAGCCGAGTATCCTAACCAACTAGACTACAACGGATTTGTTTCTCTACTCCCAACTAATTCTATATAACGTTTATTTTCATGAGCGAACCAACACCGAGGAGGGTTCAAGAGCCTGCTTCTGATAAATCCCCTCGCTCTCTGCTCAGCGCTCACCTTTTCTCCTATACGTTGCAAATGCTCGTCGACATTTTCGATTCGTCTCCGCGAAGAAGATAAACGCCAAGAACACCCCCCCCACTTCGCTCTCTCCAATCGCAAACTGGGTATGGGCATTCTGTTTCTTCTCGAATCGATTTTGTTTTCATCAGTTCTTATGCTTACTCGTCCCATGCTCAATAGGAAGCTTCTCCTCTTTAGCTCTTCGTTCCTAAGGACAGAACGGGTTTAGGTTGTTCTTTTGCCCGCCGTTAGGTCTTTTCTTAATTGTGGGTAAATTGCTGAGGACATTGTCGGTCGACAGAGTTCCATTTAACCAGCATGAATAATCGAGCTCATTTCATAGTTTCTTCTGAAATTTTCTCGATGGTCAAGGATTCTTCATGAGATGAACACGGTTGTAATTTGAGCTGGGAATTCCTTACTTTTTGGCACTCAGTATTTTCTTGGACCGAAGCACTGTATAGGAAGAGCAACACCCGCTAAGTGGCAGACTTACTTGGCCGTCTCGTCTGAGGTCGTAACTTGTCCTTCAGCTGTGATTGTTGAGGCTGTCCATGACCCCTCGAGATAGAACATGGGGAGTGTATGCTGCAAAAATGCAAAATTTTCAGTCTGGACGAAGCTAGAGTTTAGTGTATTCTTTAGGCATAGTTTGGGTGCAGCATATGATCATTGTAGAGAATTTGATGAATGAGAAGTCCATGCTTGGTGCCGTCAGGTCAACACTGTCTTTCCAAAGTGCAGTTGGTGTAAATGGATGGTGTCAACCAACAATCTCTCTGACTTGAGAATGTCTTGGCAATGCAATTTCTTGACAGAGTCCAGTGTCAATGAAGGGTGATGCAGTGGTTATTATTTGTTGCTGTTAATGAGTGCAGTGGAACGTTGCGCTACTCATGTTACAAAACTGATCTGCTAATTATATGCATTCTGAATTTGAACTTTGCTGACAGATTGCCAATAGCTAACAAACTGAGTCAAAGATGACTGTCTCCGGATTAAACGTTGGTCCGTCAAAATGTTTCTTGATACCTGCTCGAGGTGCCAAGGCCTTGTCTGTAGACTTCCCGGCCCTTATATCTATTGCAAGACCTAAAGGAAAGTTCAGGTTCCTGCATGGAGGAAGGTATTGCTGCCTTGAAGAAACCCTTGTGGTTATTGAAAATAAACCATTTGGTTCTTTGCAATTTTCTTACCTTATTTATGGCGGTTTGTCCATTAAAATTTGCAGCAGACATCAAGCTCTAGTGATCAGGTCTGCAATGGATGCTTCATATAGCGACTCCACTGGTATCAAATGCTTTATCCTTTGTCAACAAAAAGTTGATTGTTGGATTCTGTTTTCTTCTCTCCTGTTCTAGAGCTATTGGAGTATTAAGGTGTTAATTTGTCAGAAGCAAAACAGTTTCTTGGAAACACAATTTTGGAAAAGCTTGTGAAAGCTGGTGACTATTGTTAAAACGGACAGTACTTTGAAGTGATTAGAAGATTGTGTGAATAACTTTTTGTTCCTTACTGTATCTAATATTTTAGGTCAAGTCTTGATCATTTGATCTGGCTTCAACTTTTGGATAGAGGTTGCTGCTACAGTTTTTTGCATTTGTTTAAAAATGAATTAGGCAATGAGCTACATCAAAAAAGCAAGATATATGCTCACTTTACTACCATCTTTACTTTAAGCTCTCATACCTGTCGGCATTCTTTTATTCCTCAAAGTGGGATTTGCATTGGGGACATTTTCCAGGTCATTTGTTCCACATACTTTATGTTTTCTGATATTAAGATTTACCCTTTCCTGGGTTCTGTCGAACTATGGAGTCAAGGCATTACAGAATAGAAGCAAAAAAATACATGCAACTTCTTTTCATGGTTGTCAATCAATATGAGTGTGCCTTTGAACTCCCATGCAATATGCAGATTATAATGGCTGTTCACATGTCAAGCCCAGTAGGACTAATAGGTCATTCTGAAAGGACCTAAAGTACTTAAAACTGTCCGCCCGTTGAAATGCTGATTTTTATGTTGAGTTAATTGATGTTTTGTCATGGCTAAAAAAATTTGATGTTTTATCAAGAAAAAGCTGAGCTAATTAATGATACATTGTGTTGTTTTGTTCTTCACATCACTTCATTCTTTTGACTGGCCTCTTCAGGTTCAACCGTCTTTCCTAGAATAAATGTAAGGGACCCATATAAGCGGCTTGGAATCAGTAAAGAGGCCTCTGAAGATGAAATTCAAGCTGCAAGGAATTTCCTCGTCCAAAAATATGCAGGACACAAGCCCAGTTTAGATGCAATTGAATCAGCACATGACAAAATAATCATGCAGAAGTTCTATGAGAGGAAGAACCCAAAAATTGATGTCAAGAAAAAGGTCAGGGAGGTAACTCAATCCCGCGCCGTGCAGGCTGTCATGAGCAGGTTTCACACTCCTTCCTCAAAGTACATCATAAAAACAGCTGCCACATTTTTAGTACTCGGAGTTCTCACTGTGCTTTTTCCAACGGAAGAAGGCCCGACTCTTCAAGTAGCCATATCCCTAATAGCTACCATATACTTCATTCATGATCGGCTGAAAAGCAAACTGCGAGCTTTCCTCTATGGGTACGTACATAGATGACATATTTTAGTGTTCTTCATCGATTTCAGTCAACGACTCTCTCTAGCTATTATTTTATTTTTAATCTGAATATTCCTGGCCTGGTGGTTGATTAGCTCATTCCTCACCATTCATATATCTGTTGTTGTCAATCTAACTGCCCCATATGTTGAGTCCTCGCAGTAGATGAGTTGGATTCATGATTTGTCTTCCATATGCAGGGCCGGTGCCTTCATTTTGTCATGGCTACTGGGGACATTCTTGATGGTCTCCATAATTCCACCTTTGTTTAAAGGACTGCGCGCTTTTGAAGTGACAACTTCACTAATAACCTACATTCTGCTCTGGGTTTCTTCTACTTATCTGAAATAGGAAATTTGGTGACCTTCGAGAAGACCCCGATTTTTGTTGAAAGTGGCCTGATATGAGTGTTCTTGGTTTCTTCAATCTCCAATTTCATGATGGCTCTTGATGGTATTCAATAATGTATCCATTGAATGAGCAAGTCTCCTTCATTTGTCTTCTAACATCTGTTCGATGGACTTGCTGGTACAGGATCAACAATTTTGAGATGGCTGTTTTATTGTTTGGAGGAGGAAAAGGATGTGAAAATGAAATATAGTGACCTTTTGACTATGGCAGTTTTTGCATTCCGTTCTCCTGAAACTCATCTTTGTGGAGCATGATGTCATGCGAGCAATGATGTTTGACGTTGTGGTATGCATCGAGGGAAGTTACGGCTTAATGAAAATTCTTGGGGGGCTTACTGTGAAGTTAATAAAGTCGGCTAATGGTAGATATGTCAATCAGAAAGTGATTAATTATGTTCTATTCGCGTACCCAATAAGAATCTGGCAAAACAAATTGCAAATTTAATGTATATGCCATTGTAAATATCCATGTCATTATTGGATAAAGTTTCCCCCAGACAAACGCTCCATTAGAATATCCTCAGTTCATCCGAAGTCTCATTAGGTAATTTTCTTATCGCTATTTCTTCTTAGCTAATGTTACCAAGATACCAGCAAGTTGGAACACTGAACTCAAATCTTCCATCAGGATCAAAAGAACCTTGCCAGAGTATTTGTAGGGGACTGGGGATGATTTGCTCTTTTGTGTGAAGGTGAACTCACTGCATCGACTAGGACTTGGCATGAGTACGTTTCTAGGTGGATCTGATGAACTGTCATAACATATGCTCATAGAATGGTTGAAGGGGCGATCAGTTCAAACGCTAATCCACATCACTGCAATAAAATTAACAAGAGCAAGAGGCCTGTCTTTCCGTACTCTTGACATCATCTGATGCTAGTCTTTCATATTGGAAGATGTCAAAGCATTTCCAGCTCGGGAAAGTTAGTCCTCATGGGGCACAAAGTTCTAGATACCAGTGTCAGAGACGGCCTAAGAAAGCAGATTTCTGTGTATTCATCACATCACATGAATGGCAACACGTTAAAGAAGGGGTCAATTCCATAAAAAACCCTCAATTATGGCTTTAGTCCCAAAAATACTTCAAACTTTTTTTTATCTCGAAAAAAACCCTCAACTTTTACTTTAGTCTCAAATCTACCCTCCGTAAAAAATCACCGTTAACTCCTTTGACGTGGCAATTCCACGTCGGCCCAAAACATGACGTGGAAAAAAATCCACAAAATCCTGCTTTCCCTTTTTTTTTTTTATTAAATGGAGGAAGCCGGCGCCGGCGAGGGTCGCCTGGGTGGCCCTCGCTGGCGTCTGGCGCCCAGGTGACCCTCGCCGGTGTCAGGCGAGGGCGGCCTAGGCCTAGGCGACCCTCGCCGGCGTCGGGCGAGGGCCGCCCAAGCGGTCGGCTCGGGCGACCCTCGTCGATCGGCTGGCGGCCCCTCGCCCGACGCCGGTGAGGGCCGCTAGATCCAGCTAAGGACCGCCCTCGCCCTCGCCTGGGTTGCCCTCGCCAAATCTGGCGAGGGCGACTTTCGCCTGAGTTGGGCAAGGGCCGCCCAGGCCAGATCGGGCGAGGGCTGCCCTCACCCGACATCGGTGAGGGTCGCCCAGGCCTGGGCCGCCCTCGCCGATGCCGGCGAGGCCACGTCAAATGAGTTAACGATGATTTTTGACGGAGGGTAGATTTGGGACTAAAGTAAAAGTTGAGGATTTTTTTCGAGATAAAAAAAAGTTTGGGATATTTTTGGGACTAAAGTTATAGTTGAGGGTTTTTTATGGAATTGGCCCATTAAAGAAGGGAAGATAGGAGTAAGAAGATTGACCCGGAATATAATAAAAATGAGTTACTACAGCCATTTTACAACGTTTTGAGTAATTATTCTATATTTACAGGTGGTATTGACAGAACAATTATAGGGGCGAATCACAAGTGCAACTAAGCATGATCGGGATGAGGGTTACAGTATCCTCCATAAATTAGAATTAAGCATCTCCTGAAAAGTTTATCATGATATCACGGTTAGGCAGAGAACCACCTCCCAAATTCACGTTCACCATGGGCATGCACTTCAGATAGAGCTCCTACCACTGTTTTGGCATTCAGACAGCCACAAGTCTATGTTTTCTGTGAGCTGTTGCCTTACTTTGTGGACTGCATCTGGGGAGCTGCAGTTCTGGGCATTGCCTGAAAGAAGCATGCCACTCGGAAAATGTAAACTTAGAAAATCTTCTTTACCAAAGACAAAAGTATTTGAATTGCACACGGAATTTGCTTTTCCTAGCAAAAACACATTCAAACAGAAGTCATTCTATTTAAGCTGGCAAGGGTTAATGTCAATGTCAACTCCACCAGAAGCTAGGTGGCCCCTGGCTGGTAAACCTTTAGCAGAAGATGATATCAAGGGTTCAATCCTCCCTAATCATTGTTCAGTTACCTCACCAGAAGGAGAAAGTCAACTGCACAAACACTATTCTCGATACTAGGGACTACCTGGTCTCGATAATTCTATAATATTTCTTATTTTTAAATAATTCACTTAGTGCAGCACATCATTTTCATCTTCTCCTTCTGCTCACTCTTATAATATCAGGAGACAGCAAATAGTCATTCTTGTTTTGTACTTTACATTTCAGATTTTGTCTTCGTAAGGGGGGAAATTCATGAGTTTATTAAAGAAAATAATCGGATCTTGAAACTGTCGGGACCAGCAGAAGAAAAGCCAAAATGAGAAGCAAATAGGCGTGGCATGTGGCAATATCAGTGAGTTATTTTTGTAAGAATCAAACTTAAATTTCCATTTTCCACAGCAACGGCATTCAGTTCAGGTGCAATTCATGCCACTGGAAAATGCAACTCTCCCAATGAACCAGCGTACAGTCACAGCCATGAATATTTCGTAACTTTATGCAGCATGTAAGGAGATCCAAGTTGTCCATACCTTCAAGGCTCAGAGGAGACTGTGGGCACCCTCGCATATCAGTTCCATGTCCGCAATTATGACAGGAGATGAGGTAGGAAGGCACTGACAACATTCCAAATTCAACAATAATTTCAGTAAGAAAGAGAGCAACAAAGAGCATAAGCAATGGAACCCCCATATGGACATGTAACTGCCGATGAACTAGACCAAAGAAGTATTACGTGGAAAGATCTCTGACAGTTTATAGAGGCGCTTTAGTTTATATTCTTAACCAAAGACATTAACTCGCAAGGCAATTCTTCATCATAATTCAGTCTTAACAGTACAGCACCATAAATTGTTGTCCATGTATTTTACAATAACAACTATGAATGCTATTGATATTTATACAAAAGAAAGATTAATATCAAAATGCATTGGGAAGTTAAGGTTTATGTCATCATCTCATGGAACATATGTGTTCATGTTGCTAGCTTGAAACCAAAGAGAAACTTCACAATCATGTTCTAGTCTTCACTAATTGAAACCAGTGGCAAACAAAAACTGGTAATTGGTTGTCTGAAATCATGAGAACTTACTATCTGATGAAGAGATCTGTTTTGAAGCATGCCGCCATGGATCTTGAGAACCATTTGTGAAAATTATCTTTGAGCCTGGCAAAAGTTACACCTTAATATCAAAAGGAAGCACACAAGTTTCTTTTTGATAAGAAGTAGGTTATATGTACAATGTGTGCCTATTTCCTGACAGCTTACCCTTATAGGAAAAACTGCCACCTGAGATTAAAATAGTAGAGTGAGTTCGAATCTTGACACTCCTATATTCATTACGCATATTTGACTCCTCCCTAATTATCTTGTGGATCTGTAAGGCCTTACGCTTGAGGTGGAGTATAAAAAAAGCAAGCTAGATATACATTATGAGCCTGTTTCTTGACAGCATTGACTTTTGGGGCTCACAAATAGATAGCTTTGGTGAAAAAAAGCAACGCACAGATTCCAGAATATGCTCATAATGTGTCGTGCACTAATATATTTCATTCGGTTTATTGTCACCATTATTCAACCAGATTCATTTTCAGCCCTTGATATGACTTTTCATTGATGCCTATCAGCTCATGCAGAAAGACTCCAATAAACAGAATTGTAAGAATAAATTGAAGAACGCTAATTACACATACAGCAGTCTCAGTTCAATCTTTAGTAATAATCAGTTTACTTATAAGAATCGTGGAAAACAGGGAACATACTGCATGAAACTCTCTAAATATATAAAACAGTTCCATCCATCTGGGCTATTGTAATTGTGTGTTCCAGATTCAGGTGTCTGATTTTATTTGTTGCTTGGCTTTTCATGTAAAGGATAAGCTCAGAAATTGCCAGCCAGGAAAGCCAAATCTCCTAAATGAAAGATATCGGAACTTCTCAATTTAAGGGCCATAAAGAACCACAGAAATGTCCAGTCAATTCTGGAGAGGAAATCCACATGATTCTTAGATGCATGTATAACAAAATGCTAAAAAGCCAAACTAGAAAGATTAGTGTTCAGACCAGCTATTCTTGTGCCTCCATAGTATAAATTTGTTGCGTCAACGTCAGGATATATTCCCTGGCCAAACACATTCTTGCAAAGATCTAAATGATATCTGTTGCAACAAAAGAAATGTAAGATCACACACAGAAAACTAATGAAACAAGGAATGAAGAGTATGGAGATGAGAAGACCTTGTGTCAACTTTTGACGAGCGGACACTGTCATTGGAAGGGGCCACCTGAAAGTATGCAACTTCAGTGCAAACTTGGAACCACCACAACCGATCGCTCCTATCTCCATTAAGCGCTGTGTTCTTCAAGTGCCTTTGATTATAACTAGCACTATCTGCATAATTGTCTTTAACATATTTGGCATATGCACCCTGCATAAACATTTCAATATGACCAAATAAAACTCAGAACAAAAGCTCAAAAGGAGGAGCACGCCCTCAATTTCGTTTAAGCTTCCCAGGTTTGCTAAGATAAAGCTTGCATCACAATAATCCTGAAAATCTGTTTGCACAGCTACTCCACAGAAAACAATTTGTAGGTGAATGATGACAGATATTTAAATAAAGCGGATTAATGATTGACCAGGATAAATTTTTGCACTTGTTCAAGAAGCATCATAAGACAAATCACTCATAAATGTGTAATGGATATGTGTTGCTAAAAATTAGGAATCCTACCAGATAGAAAGTGAAGATTAACTTTGTGGAAGGCATAAAAGTAATGGCAAACATCCTACTGTACAAGGAAACGTATATATGTGGAGAAATTTCATCGCCTCGAGGAAACTCTTTGAGCATGCATGAATTGTAACATGCTTTTGATTTGTCTAAATAATCTCAACTCAAAAAAAAAAAAAAAAATCTCCCAAAAGCTATCAACTATGCTATTCTATTTGGCAAAGCTAGTAAAATTATATACAATTTGTGGTTGCACTATCAATCGGAGAAAACATTTTAAAAGGTACAGACACCTGGAACATTTACTTCCATAAAGCTCTACAACAAATGAATGAGGTTAAGGCAGGAAAAAGTTTCTTACCACCAAATCCTCCCCGTCCTTCTTAGCTTGAATAAGAGGGGAGCACAATTTATCCGGATTTCCATATTGGAACTGTGGAGGATGAAATCTTGAAGATCATTACCTTGTAAAGCAACAAAATAAACACAAATGGAAGACGATATGCTTACAGCTGTAACAGCAGCGTCTGCCAGATAATACAAGAAGTCACCATCGATCTCAAGCTGCAAAGTATGAGAAAAATTACTTTAAAGAAGAAGAGGGATAAAAAAGGACTCCACATTGCACAACAGCTAAACACATTTTTGAAGACATAATCGCCATATTAAGGAAGGAGGAATTTGAACCTCAGCAGCACCAAACAACTCCTTCAATGCCTTTCCATCTGATGCAAGCCGTTGCTCAACAAGTTGATTGACTTCCTGCAATGCAGCCTTACATTCTGCTCCAGCTGAAGCACCAATCTAAAGTTGGAAACAACAGGAAAAAGTTTTATTTAGTCAGAGAATATTTCCAGGTATTTATCAATACAGATCAACTGGAACATCATAAAGGCTGAAGACAGCAGCCAGACATCAAAACACACCTCACAACATAATCATAATCCCCAACTTCTTGGCCTTCTAGCAAGTAAAAAAGGACAAATCTGGCAATAAAGATTTTCCTTACCTGCTGGTCAAATTCAGGGAAATTATACACAGCTTGAACAACAGCAGAACTTGCAAGACTTCCGCATGTTAAATGAGGAAACTTAAGACGGAACCATGCACTGAGAGCTCCAGGATATGAAATGCCAAAAACAAACCAGGGGTTTCCAGCATCTGTTCTATTGAGCTTCAGATTTACTGAATCCTGCACATAGTGTCAAAGCAACTAACTCGTCAGACCGCTAGCAGACATCATGTGAAAGGGAGACTCACTTCAACACAAAGAAGTAATGACTTTCTAGAAGAAATGCTAAAAGTTTCATTCAAAAGAATATAGCACATGATGTAGAGCCATATTTAATTATTTAAAGAACTGCGTTGATTGATAACACACTAAAAGCAAGCCCTCTAAAGCATCAAACTAACTTTTCGTGCAATCAAAGCATTCAAGGTCAAGCATCACTTGCAAACATGTGACAAACAAATTATGATCTGATATATACACAGTGTAAAGCCAAATCTTCTCATTCCAGCAGCCCTCGTTTTCCATATGCAGTAACACCCGTCAGGGCTAACACTTCAATCAAACAAAAACGATAGCAGGTCATCCAATCGCTTGGAGCAATAGTTCTCATGTCACGTGCACAGCAATCAAATGATACCTTAATCAATTTCTTCCCCCATGTGCTAAATTTTCAGTCAGCTCGGCATCAAAGTCTTTTGGCAAGTGAAAAAAGGACACTTTGACCACATCTCAGTTGTAGGTCAAACTAATACTAGTTTTGACGAGTAACAACATTACTTCATTGATGATTTTTCCGTATTTCAAACCATCACTCTTCTGAAAATCAAGGTTTCTTTATGACTCCTCTATGACCATTGTCATTCATGGTTAATCACATGCCTAACAGATTTGGATACTCGCCTGATAAAATTGACGAAAGGAAGCCAAGTCAAAGAGTGCCTGTTTAGATGATAAGTATTTTAGATTTGTCGTTGTCAATGATTTGAAAGGAGAACTCTTCCCATAGTACCGATGTTCAAGTGAAACCACAGCAGCTCCAAACTTCTTTGCCAAAACCTGCATGAATTAACAAGGGGAAATTTTTTTAAAGAATCACAGCTCAAGATAACCATGAGATTCCAAATCCTTAACAGGTAAAATAAGTTCTCAGATTTTCTCTCTGAATGTGCCAGTATAATGCCTAGTGGGATGCTAACCGCTTTATAGTGATTTGACAATTAGCACACTTATACTAGCCTAAAAGCTAGCAGAACACTGAGCTAAGCAGTACTTACACTAATGTAGTCATTCACTATCCCATTACATGCAGATTCACCGCAGATCTTCAAAAATATGGGTCCATCCGGAAGCTGGAAGTAGTCAAGGAACTCATAGTAGCGCTGCGCAAACTGTCGATGATCCTGAGAATGAAAATTCGATATCCAATATTTAGCAATTACATGATGCCCCCTTCTGAAGATTGCTATAGAAACATTTCAGTTATAGTGCTCCCTCCCCTAGATTACATGTTGAGTCGCTTCATGACAATCCACAACAGAACCATGACATAAACTTCCAACTTCAAATCTAGAAGTCAAAAAGATAAAAAGGCGAAGAAAACTTCGGCTTATGTCCAGAAACACAACACAGAATCCGTTGTCACAGAAGTAGAATGTGTAAAAATGTAATACAAGCTTTAGCAATTAACAATTACAAACAATACTTAGAGATCAAACCCGTGCAAAACATGGTCAAGAGCAATAGTTTAGATATGTTGCCAAATATTGGCCTTCTGTACTTATTTTGCAAACACAGATATTGTATCATCTCTCATCTCAAGGAATGGGCTACTGGAATCTTCGAATTCAAATTGTATTTTGACAGAGAAAATATAGAAAAATTTGTTCGATTTCATAATAAATAGGTTGCCAATAAATTTACTAATAATTAAGTTACGGATGTAATTAAACAATATGCACAAAATTTACGGAGCCAAAAAAACAATTTATCGAAAGTATCCGATCAATCGTCACCCCAATTCACAAGTAAATTGATCGCGTCCTCCAAACTCAATTACTTCAAAGTTCAATCGGATTAACCTTCCCAACGGAAACGGGAATGTATTATTAGGGAAAAAAAACTGATGGGTTTTGCATCTCAAGCAGCTCATCACCGAGGACACCAACCACCAAGCATCAAGCGACCGGTTACACGCTAATCCACATGAAATCGAGCGAAACAAAAACCAAGATCGTCCAGAGAGAGAGAGAGAGAGAGAGAGAGAGAGAGAGAGAGAGAGAGAGAGAGAGTAAGTACATATGGAGAGAAGTGATCGAGGGTTTGGTTGAACCAGAGCTCGTCCTTGGTCAAGTAAGATCCGGCGTCGTTGCTGGACGATTGGTGGAGCAGAGTTCGGTCCTTCACGTAGCCATTGCACAGAACCACGAGCATCGACAAGAAGAGAGGAGTCAGTATCGACACCGGGCTCATCGTCGTAGTCCCCATGGAAGTCGCTTCTTCTCCTCCCCTCCTGTTCAAGGAATCGGTTTTAGAGAGGAAAAGTCGGCTCTTTTCTTCGTTGTATTGCCAGTCCAGCTGAGAAGGAGATAAAAAAAACATTTTTTTTTTCAAACTTCCTTATGGGTCCAACTTATCCATGGATTAATTTTTTTTTATAGTATCAATTTAATTTTAATCCGAAATTATTAATATAAAATATATTTTTTTAAATTTTGTTTATAACTTCGGGCCCAGTTATAGCTCACCCATATCTAGGCCCAAGGCTAGTGATCTTCACCGGCCACTATTGAGTCATGACTCGACGGAGGGAAATAAATAAATAAATATATATATTAAATATTTTCAAAATTGTCTAAGTTAATATTGATTACAGTTAGTCATGTCATGTAAGATAGTCAATATATACTTTTTAACGATTTCTAACCAAAATTGACTATAATAATACAAATTATTAAAAAATTTAGACTAAATTAATTAAATCGAAAAATTTACAACTGAATTAATATAAATATAATAAGTTTATTAGTTTCTTGATAATTTTCCTTCAAATGTTGCGACAATTACCAAATGTCCATTATTGTCTTTTCAAAAAGAGGCGGAGGAGCGGGGACGCCTCTCCTGATCATTAAACATGTACCTTGGGAAATTCTTTTTTCTGTAAAAATTAAAATTGCAAATTTGTGTCCGTTACTAGTCCTTTCATATAATCTTGTTTTTTGGTCAGAACTTATGATATTCAAATGCCCTTTCCATTCGATGAATACTTGAATAGAAGGGGAAAGAGATGTCTCTTAGCAGTTGCTTTTTGATTAAAAGAATCTTAACCCCATATACTACACAGGCGAATAGTATAATAAAAACGTTCGGGTAAATTGATAAATTACTAGACCATGTTTGTTTTATGAAAAATATTTTCATGAAATATTTTTTCAAAATTTCACGTGTTTAGTTCGTTTTAAAATTGATGATCGAGGAAAAAGACTTTATGTTAACGTCGGGAAGAAATTGTTGTAAGTCCTTTTTCATATGCACCTTCACGTAGAGCTTCAATCTATGTTCTCTTTAGCATGGTCTTCGCTACTCTTTGGTACGTTTCATTTGGTTGCTTCTTATGGTTTCGCTTTTTGATTACTTTTTTTTCTGAAATGGAGAACCATTTTCACATGAAGTTTTATGAGCATTGGGAGATTTTAAATTTGTTGATTATTTGCATTTCCTTGTATCCTTTTTTAGGTTACTGTATTTTGATAGTAAATAACACAAAGTTTTTACTATATTTCATACATTGGTAATGTTTTAGACAAGCATTTTAATATTATACTAGTATCTCATATTTCCAATAAAATATAATTATAATAGAGAGAATAATTCTTTAAAAATAAAATCTAAATATCAAAAAATATTTATATCTTGCTTTACGCTTCCAAACATCAAAAAACAATCATTTTTCTTGAAAATAATTTTCACAATTTTTTTTTCTCTATCAATTTTTTTTTTTTTTTTTTTTGGCTAAACAAACACCCCAAGGATAGCAAGTCAAGAGAGATGGAGATACTTGATAGACAAAAAGATAATCATGTATTTATTGAACAAAGGGACGCTTTTTATCGGATTTTCTCATTATCTTATAAGAAACCATTTTATCCCCTCTTGGAAGTGCAAAGGTTAGAATAAATAGTAATCACTCATATTATTTTAACACATATTAGAAAAGGGACACGTGATAATTAATCACCCTTAAACCCTTCAACAACCGATTTATGACACTCAATACGTATTTAGGTCCTTTAGTATTACAACCCTTGAAAACAACATCACAAAGTACTTAATTTCACACAAATCATCAAAAGAAAAGCGAATTGAGTTGGCTTCTTTTTCTTCTTCTTCAATCATTATCACTGGTTTTTCCCTGTGAATTGAAACTTGAGCTCTTCAAAAGGAGAAGTTCATGATGTCCATGCTGAGGCTCTCCATCATCATGGTCTCCATGAACCCGCAGTTGCTCGCGGGCGCTTTGTTGAAGCTCCCCAGCTTGGGCTTAAACGCGCAAGAGGAGATGGGGAGGATCGGGATCTTGTCGCAGTTGCAGATCTCGACCATGTACCCGTCGGGGTCGTGGAAGAAGACCTGGTCCACCATCACCCCAGCTTCCTCCACCACCGCGGTTACGTACCTCATCCCCATCTCCCGTAGTCTCCTCTTCACGAGCCCCACGTCCGTGCACTGTACAAAGAAGGCGGAGAATCCCGGTCATAACGACAGCCGCGCTTTCTAAATCAATGAATGCAACGGGAAAACACGGGTTCTCGTCCCGGTCTATGAATTCTTTTCAAACAAATCCTTTTCACAATCGAACAACTACGACTGGTAACTCAGATTCAATTGGGCCTTAAAGTTTCTTCCTGTTAATGGAGACCCATGCTGCATCAAACTTACTTGGAAAGAAATATGGTTATCCTTGGGGTTGATTGGTCGTGGCTCGTCAATTGTGTCGTTTTCCTCGATTGATGGGTTCTCAATCAAGTGTATCCCTATTCCATAGTTGTATAACCTGCATATCAAACACAAAACACGCAGAGAGAATCATGCGCATGCAGGAATGGGACGGTCTGAAAGTGAAATAATGTCTTTCATATCAGTAACTCTAGAAAGAGATAAAAATAGAGAGAGAGAGAGACGGACCAAGCTCCATTGAAGTCGAAAGAAGAAGGGCGTTTGATGAGGACAAAGCCGAGGACGTCCTCGTAGAACCTCACCGAGTCCCACACGGATCGGCACATCAACGAGACGTGGTTCAGCGAGAGGAGAGGCAGTGCTTCGCCGCCGCCCATCACTTCCTCAATCTCCAACGTTGCGTCCATGATCATCTTCTCTGTAAGAGCTTGGTCACCCCTCTGATCCTCCTCAAATAGTTTCTCTATGTTGCTCTTCTTGGTCTCACTCAAACAGATGCGATGAATGGAATGAGTGGCCCGGAGTTCCATTTTAAAGAGAGAGGGTCATTTTGCTTTAACTTGAAAACTTGGGCAAAAAAAAAAAAAATGCGGAACTTTCCTCGCAGATTCTCTCTTGGGACAAGGTTGATGCCCTTCGTATCAAATTATCTGATTTTAGTTCGGTTATCTTTTGTTTTGCACACACCTTAGGGTAAATGTTTAATCCACGCCAACCCTATCGAATGTAAATTGTCTGTATTCCAAAGCTTATTTAGCACGATGAAATTATGTCGCCTGTTTTTCATGTTAATGAAGTGTTTAGGACTATCTTTAAACCCTCGACTGATCTTCACCAGATGTAGCGACCCTCTTTTAACCTCACGCGTGCTGAGTTGTTACAGAAGCCATAGATACATGTTCGATATTGAGGTTATCTCGAGAGAATGCGCAAGTGTGGTGATTCGACTTACTTAAGCACTTACAACATGCAGCAAGCACTTTCGGGTTAAAGTACATTAAAATTATACAAATTTTGACTACCGATTATTTGAGATGTATACCATCTCCTAAAGTGATAAAGACACCTAAACTGCGATTTATACATGTTTTTTTTCCTTGCCATATACTTACCATGTCAAAATAGAATCTGTTTCTCTGCATTTTAATTTGGTCCGTTGACAGTCATTAAAAGCTTCTGGGCAGGTACATAGAGATCACATCCTTGGTGTAGATGCATACAAGAGTTTTTGCGTGTCGTAAAACCAATAGGTTAGAACAACGCCATGCAAGATCTGGCATCCGCGGAGTCCCCAGAAAGTACTGACGGCACAAGGTTTCAAAATCTGAGAAACTTCCGCGATGCTTCCTCTGTTCAGAAGGTGAAGCACCTTCATCATCGATCTCTCCACGCGTTTGTCTCCGGAAAAGCTCAAGAAGATTCCAAGGAGCTAAGCAGCGACGAAGTTGCCCGTGGCTTCGACCAAACACACATGGCGTGAATTGCATTTTGCGTGCGGACCTGATCTTGCACCGCCCTAATTTCAGTAGCGGTAATTATGGGAAAAAGTGTCTACAAAGTTCTAAATCTTTTGTATCAATTCTAATTTAGTCATAAACTTTCTATTGGTGCCAATTTAATCATAAATCTTTTGAGTTGGTACCAATTTAATCATAAACCTTTTATTTATGCCAATTTAGTCCTAAAACTTTTAACCTAACGTCAATTCAGTCATTTTGATTAATTTTGACTGGATTTTGTTGACATGGATGCCAGATGACTAATGTGGTATGGTTGATGTTGACATAAATAAAATTTAATAAAATTTTAATAGTTTTCAAATTATTTTATTTTATTTTATTTTTTATTTTTTTTTCCTAGTTCTCTCCTTCCTCAATCGCCGTCGTCGACGGGTGATCGGCTAGAGGGGCAGGCCGGTGAGGTCAAGGTCGACCTCACCAACCTCCGGCACGCCTAGGGCGGCCTCGCTTGAGCTAGAAAAAAATTGGAAAACGAAGTTATTCTGATAGTCAAGTAACTTATCATTTAATTAAATTTTTAAAAAATAATACCTTTTACAATACGAAGTCCATCCACACTTGGAAAACGAAGTTAATCAGCCAGATAGAGGCTGAAAAATTTTGGAAAACAAAGTTATTCCGACAGTCAAGTAACTTATCATTTATTTAAATTTAAAAAAAATTCAAACTTTTTACCCCAAAAGCCAACCCAATTCGTTTGAGCTAGAAAATTGTGTCCAAGTAAAATTAGAGAAAGATCAATAGTTTTAGTGGAAAAAGTGGATGGTTAGCTAACTGGAAACTTATCAGGAGTTTTCACCTCACAGAGCAATACGGGGGATGAAGATCAGAAGCAAAATATGTATCAACTATTTGCACTAATCATTTTTAGGGTGCGTTTGTTTCACGGAAATTGTACCATTTTTAGAAAATATTTTCCGAGAAAATGATTAAATAACATTTAATAGTGTAAAAAAGAGAGAGAGATTTTGGAGAGTAAAAGAAAAGGACAGAGATGACCTAATAAAAAAGGAATGACCTAAAGACCTGATAAAGAGGGAAAGTGTTTTTCCCTTCCCATGCACATGAACTCATTTTCCTAAAATAATATATAATATTTATGTTGATTGGAAAGTATTTTCCATTGACCAAATCGTTTTTGGAAAAACAAACAGCAAAAAGTCCGGAAAACACTTTTCGAGAAATTACTTTCATTGAAACAAACGCACCCTAAGACTGAATTTTCAAGGGAAAAGGGAAAAACACTTTTACAACAATTCATGAGGATAATTGGAAATGGGTAACAAAAGACAAAGAATTAAAAAAAATCTATAGTCAAGCTGAGAAATAACTACCAAGAACGAGATAAAAGTGTTACCAAAAAGAATGGCGAGAAGGAAGATTAATAGTTTGATTAGAAAAATCATATGGTAGTTGTGTTGATCATGGCACTCATTAGTGGGATGGTTATCTACTATGAACCTCTAAACAATTATTGCATCTTTTAAGTACTTTCTCTACCATTAGCTAAGCTCAATAACATTATATTGAAAAGTGATCTACCAAGCATTAAGTATTCGAGTGGGCCAGTCTTGCATAAAATCATAATGGAAGATCTATATTCTTTGAAGGAGAAGAAGTACTCAACAAGGTATATATCTCTTATTTAATTAGATAAAATCAAATTATATGAAGATTTTATCTCTTATTGGGTTTGAACTTGTCAAAAAGATAAATCAGAGAAAAAAAATTATAATCATACCATATCATCTTTCAATTTTTATGTAACATCCGGAAAATTCCTACATCTATTAATACATAGGAATTTGGTTGCAATCGATGTCACGCATTAGGAATTTTATGCGGTTGATTAATAAGACTATTATATTTGAGCGATGGGTTAGAAATTTATTAAGCTAAATATTCACTTATAATCAGAAAGTTTTGCTAAATGTTTTGATGGGTTCAAAATTTAATTATTAACTTATGTTTGGAAAGGTTTTGACAAGTTCAAAATATTTTTTGGATTTGTCAATATTTAGAACGGACACAAGTTTTCTTATTTATATACTGGTTCCCTAGATTCTTTAGTATTTTGATAAAAAAAAAATGCTACTTTGTAAAGTTTTTCCTTTGGCTCTCTTCCATCGGCGTGAAAAGCTTTGAATTTTGTGTTTCAACTTTTCTTCCTTGGCGAGTCTCACTTTTGAACTTTTTCATTTCTATCTTTTCTCCATCACCAACTCGAGACACTGAACTTAACCTTATTAATGCCATTCCTATTTCATCGATATTAACCTCTAATTCATTAATATAAGGCATGACTCACCTCTTTACTTGACAAAAGGAGATAAATCTCTCTTCTCTTAGCTTATGAGATTGTGCCATATGCCTAAGCTATTTACTTAAGTGTCACATGAACTCCTTTGATTGGAACAACAACCTTCTCTACTCTTAAATCTCATGATTTTACCCTTGGTTAATTGAACCACTTCATTCATTCACTCTTAAATAGGGAGAATTACCTAGAAAGTCCTAAACATATTGTAATTATGCCAATTTAATCCTAAATCTTTTGCAATTGTGTCAATTCAATCTATTCGGAAAAATTTGGCCAACCATCCAATGAGCAATTTTTTAATTTTCCTTTTCCTTTTCTTTTTCCTTTTTTTTCCTCCTCCTCTTGCTCCTTGGCTTCTTCTCCATGCAGTGGCTGGCGAGGCTCATTAGCCACTAGGCGAGGACTGCGAACCCCTCATTGGCAATTGGCGAGAATCACAACCCTCACTTACCCTCATCAGTGGCCTCGCCCAAAATCTGGGCAAGGCTTGGGGACCACGGGGGAGGTGGCTTTGCCCGAACCTAGGCAAGGCTAGCTTTGCCATGGTCGGGCCACCGACAAAGGCTGCCTCGCTAGTGGCTAGCGAGGCCATGATGACTCCGCTCAGGCTTGCCATAGCCTCGCCGTCGACCATAGCCTCGCCAGTCAACGGCAAGGTCGCCTTTGCTCGTGGCCTGGCCATGGTAAGGTTGGCTTTGCTTAGATTTGGGTAAAGCTGCCTCGCCCACGGCCCCCAGGCCATACCCAGATCTAGACGAGGCCGTCGGTGCCAGCGATGTTGACCAGCTAAGTTTTGTCAAATGAATTTTATTGGCACAATTGCAAAATGTTTAAAATTGAATTGGCAAAAAAGAAGAAGGTTTAGAACTAAATTGACACAATTGCAATAGGTTTAAGACTTTTTTTATTATTTTCCCCTCTTGAATACTTACTCTACCAAAGGGTAAGTGCTCACCTTCAAAAGATAGAAAGAACTCCCAAGGGAATGCACCACTTCATTGCTTCACCAATCATTCTCCACTTTTCTTTCGACTTTTGCTTTCAATTCCAAGAATTAAAGGAAAAGATTCCACGTGCATATTTCATTAAAGTATCAAGTTCATTTCCAAGTTTTGAATGTGGTAAACTCATTAATTTCTAAGTACTTTTCATAAATGGGTTTGTCATTTTCAAGAGAAAAATAATTGATTTTGGTTTTGTTTTACTTTGAAGGAAAAGTAAAGCTTTGATTTTACACAAGCTATTTTCGAAGTAAGTGAAAACTATAGGCACTAAGTTAAGTTGTTCTATTGAGTACTTGACTTGGTTACTTGATGGATGTTTATTTTAGTGAGTTTTATGAAAACATGTGACTAAATTTGGTGATAGCATGTTGAGTTCTTCACTTGTGTGAATCTTGATGATGATATGCTGAGTTTTGCATTGATGATCTTATTTCTTTCGATAAGAAGCATGTATTAGTTCTTTGGTGATTGGTGGTATTTTGGTCAAGAGAGTGTAAAAAAAAAAAGTTACTAAATATGGCAGTGCCGATGACCGCTTATTGAATATGGTAGTTATCAGTTATCGACTATAGCAGCTTACCAAGGTTGCCTTTGTTCAAAAGATAGAAATAAGTACACCAGTTTTGGGATCAATCATCACTAAGTCTTTTTGAACTTTCTTTTCAAAAAAATATAGCTATTATTTCGAATTGTTTCCTTAGAAAGACTCTAGAGAAATATTAAAATTGCCATTTAGTATTCTCATTTAAATTTTATTATATTCTAAATGATATATATCGATAACCATCAGTAACTTTACGGGGTAAATAAATTCTTAAAAAAAAGTGATATCATGTCTCAAAATTTGATTTGATTATTTTATTGATTCGAAGCTTTTATTGTTCCACCCAAATTCGATGGCGATTTTCCAATAAAGGGGACGTCTCTGCCCCCCTTTTGTTTTTATACGGCCGCGGCATGAAAGAAGCTGCAAAACAAAACCCTTGCTTTCATTTTACCTTTCTTTCCTCTAGCTAGTGCCACACCCCACAATTCTTCTTTTGTACGGCCAAAAAGAAATCTCTGTAGGCAATTGGAGTCAACTCAAGTTTTGATAGAGCTATCCAACCAAATAAAAGAAACTCTCTGTACGTATGCCATTCAAAAGGGGAATTCTAATTTGATTTCTTTCTTAACATATTCCATTTAACCAACTAACTAATTCCTCTAATTGGGTCGAATTTCATGCACGAACCTAAGTTCAAGACATAATTTAGCTTCTAGCTTCTTTCTTATTTAAATCATCTAGTTGGCTTTTGAATGAACTTCCAAACAAACAATAGTTCACATCATTAAATAATTGGCTTAAAGGTAGTTAATTTTTACGGCCGAGGAGTTGGCTAGGGTTCATCATATGCTCAATCTAGATGTGACATACCATGTGTCTTGTTTGCAACGCACTTTTATGTAACTTCATGGGCCAAGTGCGCCGTCTAGGGAGTTTTACCTAAGGTAGATAGACAATACAATTTGTACATATTAATGAAAATAAGTCGGGACGAAAAATTCCAACACCCTCTTGTCATAAAAAAGATGTATAATCTTAACGTACCTTAATGAAATAATAGGCCACATATACATGCATAAGAGTGGAATATTGTTTTAGTTTTCTTGGGCCAGCATACATGAGAGTGGAAAAAAAAGACCGAAATTTTCGGTTGGTCCTACTTTTGGGCCAATCTAGGTGTTTGGTTGGTCGACCTAGTAGCCAAATAGGTAACCCTCTCATCAATAGGCCCTGGGCCTCATACTAAGAATTAAGGTACCTGTATCCTTATGATATCACAAGCACTACACATATGATTGCAAATGTATTCAGTATACTTCCATTGACCTTAGAACTTTTGTTAGATTAGGAGCAAAAATATGGGATCACTTCTTCAATTTGATGATTTATATACAAATAGACGTGATACGTACCATGCTCGGGTTCAAAAGTATGTGAATCCCCAACTTTCCAGATATACTCTCTAGTCACGTGTAATTCATGTAATGAGTCATAATGTTATCGAATATTCTTAACACGGTAAAATAATGCACATTTGATGGAATTATTGCATGAATAAACAAAAGCAAAGGTGTTTATTCCATCTGCGTCAGCTAATTTAAGCTGGATATGCATGGAGCGCAAATGTTAATAGCCTATAAATATAAAATGGACAATTCCTCATGTCGTTTGGAAATTCCTTGCATCACATGGTGTGGGTTGGATTCTTCACTAACATTCAGCCATAAAAGGACGAAGAGAAATGAAATTGATAGTCAAATTTTTTATAAATATATATAAATAAATAGTGGTCAAAAGGAGGTGACTTCAACCACATAATTGGCATCTGGTGCTTGCCTTTTCTCGCATTTAATTTAAACATTTTATAAATACGATAAATGCCAAAAGAAGAGTTCTTTCTATGTGGAGAACTAAGTGCAACCACACTCTGATCGAACTCATTGGAAACATCCTTAATTGTTCTCAGTTTTCTATTCGCAGGCACCCGACGATGAAAATCCTTAAGGGCTTGCTCTAATGGAACGAAACAAGCTACACTGCGGTCGGGAATGACTTGAGAAGGAGGGTGCGGCGGCACGGCGACAATCAGATTCTGTTTTGTAATCGACGATGATGGCTGATGATGCAAATAGTAGCGAGACGGTAGTTCAATGATATGTACAATGAGGATAACGTGGATGCGTATTTGCAGAGAGGAGGAGAGAGATGACGGCGATGGTGGTCTTTCACTGTGAGAAAGGTAGAAAATGTTTCTCAATTTCAAGATCCGATATCATTTTTCCCATTATCAAGGGCGGCTTTTTCATGGAAAGTACTTTTGCCTGGACAGACTAATTTTGCAGTATCAAACGCTACAAAAGAAAAGAAAGAAAGATAAAAAAATCATTTTCAATGGAACAATGAATTGGCTTACTGTCCCAATCCTTTTTAATATGAAAATGGAGAGGTAAGGGATTCGAATAATCACATTCTTAATAAAATTAAGGTGAAGATAATTTAATTTTAGTTATGAATTTCGACTTCCATGTCCTGTAAGACGAAACAAAAGTCTAAGAGTGAGAGTTAGAGTAGACATAGAGTAGGACTGATGAAAAAAATTAGATTAAAAAAATGGAACAAACAATACCTAGCTTTTGGTCAAAATTAGATCAATGTTAGAGTGAAATGAAATATATCCATGTTGGAGTCGAAATCTGATAGGTACCGTAAACATGATCTTAACTCAAATTAGTGGAACAATAAATACAGTTTCAAAAAAAAGGTTAAAATTTTTCAAGAATGATGAAGCTTGCAAGAAAATATCAATTCAAATCTAATTTGTGTATCATGAGGAATTTCAAAAACTCCGTCCCCGGGCCCATTAACTAAAGAACTTCAATTGACTAAACAACAACCCTGTCGACTATTTGAAAGGACATTATTAATGTTGTAATTTCAAAAGTTTTGAAATTCTAATTCTGCTACAGAAGGTGTGCTTGATCTCTAGGACATATTTCATGTGAACACATGTATCAGGAATCTCCATATTCAAACACATACGTAGTTTTCGACCGATAATAAAATTATAAGAACACTTATGCAGATTAATATAGTCGGATGGTTGGGATGGAGCTCGCTAAAGCGCACATATATACACCCACACGTACATACGCATTTGTTAATAATCACTTGAAAACTTCTTGCTTACCTGAAACACTACTACTGTGAGCTGGTGACCGGCGATTATCTGTACATTAATATAAGTATATAGTTCTGCCCTTTTTCTCCTACTAAAGAAATTATTGCATGCACAATAAAATATATTTGGACTGTTCAATTGGGTGGAAAATAAATTAACAACCCAAAAAAAATTGGGTGTAGATTAATTTGTTTTATATAAGAGACCCGTGAAATTTAAGACTTGTTTATTTATGATTTAGCATGCTCTCTTATCAGAATCCAGAAATATTATATCAATATTAAAAGACCATGAAAAAAATATACATGAACCTACCTGTTAACATACACACATATGTTCAATATGTTTTTTCATAGCCTTTTTATGGGAACCTAAGTGTTAATTTCGACCCAAAAAAGAAGAAGAAGAAAGAAACTTCATGTTCATATTTGCATTTTGTGAAAATTTTCAAGTGTTTTGAATTTCACCTAGTGAATGTGTGTAATCTTATGGTTGATAAATGCGAATGCATGACTCCTTGAATTAGCCTACCTAAATAGGGCCAGGCGTGCATCAGCAAAGAACCTAATACACAATCAACTTGGATTATTCATTAGTCGTTTTGCATAAAATGTTTGCAAGCACATGCTTCTACTGATGCTACCAACCTATCATGGACAAAATAGAATACATATGCTTCCACTATTTAATCCACAAAACGAATTCAATCCATAATCCCATGTTAAATCTAGTCCTATTTAGGATGCATTTATTTCACAAAAATGAACAACTCGAAAAAAATTTCTCTAAAAATGAACTTGTTTATAAAAATATAAATGAAAAAAATTATATAAATTAATATAAATAATTATTCTTAAGAATATATTTTAAATCATTTATTTAAAAAAAAATGAAACCTAGTCTTAGATATTATCTGCTGAGTTTGACGGAACTTATGTCATTTCCCTCCGACCACGTGTCACTGTCGGTGGGGAGGCACATGCATGGATTCCGAAATTCGGACTCCACAACTTTTTTGCACCTCTAATTTATCTTTTTCGAATTGCTATTATTATATATATATTTAATTTCTTTTACGCGACAAAAGAATTTATGACCATCGAAAAGAGAGAACACATCCATGCGTGGCTTTCGCTAGCCACATGGGGCGTTCTGCAATTCTTTTCCCCACACAGTCAAAAGTGGTCCCCCCCCCTTCGAACTCTGGCAGCTTTTCTTCTGCTTTTCCCAGGGAAAAAATGGAGAAAGATATTTAAGAAATAAGTTTGACCAGACAAGATCCAGTCGCATCCGCATCGTCCACTAGCGTTGGCTCCCAAGCTCGTCGGGACTCCACGAACATACGTTTGATGGCTGCGATTGCTTGGATGTCGTCTTCGATGTCTAATGATTGATTTCTTAAACCGGGTAGGCACGATTCACGTCGAAAATATTCAACTTGGCTTTCGATAATTCATAGGAGGGCTTAACCTGGAGAAAGCTTCAAACTATTAGAATGGGATATAAGGCCAAGATCCTGTCATGTATGCCATCGTGCGGGAGAGAAGAAAAAGAGGGTTTCGTAATTTAGGGTTCCTGTGTTTCTCATTGCTATGCATGTTAAATGTTAATTTTGTTTGGTGACCCATTTGATCAGGGCTCCCCAGTGGGTGCATGCTAATAGTATGGGTTGATTCCAAAATAGAAATTGGTATGGTTTTAGGTTCTAGAATATGCATGATAGGTTTTAGGTTTCAAAAATTGAAAAACCTATTATGACGGGTAAATTCCAGGCTTTGGGTGGGGAATTGAAAACTTAAAATCTAGAACAAGTTTTTGTATTTTTTTGGTTGTATATTTTCACCGATCCTGCAACATTCTATAGCGTCCAATGATAAATATTTGAAATTACTAGTCTAAACTTTCATTTCCGGTAGTATCTATCAAGATTTTTACTTTATTAATATTTTATAATCTTTATATATCTAAATATAAATTATGATCAGTTAATTGAAATAAATTATAGTCATTAAATGTGATTATTTATCATAATCGTTTAATTAAAAGTACAAACGGAAGGTGGGTAGTCCTTTGAACCCATCCTAAAATACTAATAGCAAGGTAAGTCAGGGCTCAAGCAAATACAATAGAACTGAAGGACACGACGGCAATGAGAAGTCGACAGTTGGACGCTCGGGCGAAAGAGTCCGGGTTTCCCTCTTATGTCCGCGAACGTGCTTATTCCAATCGTTTTTGTTTTGAAACAAGTTCAATAATGGGATTCCATTAGGGGTGGTCGGTTTCTGGTTCAATCCGGTTTCAAGGTGGAATCGGGAACTAGACCGAGAGGACTGGATGGTCCTAGGACCGGGAATCGGACCGGACCAATGGTCCGGTCTAGTCTAGTCCGGTCCAATAGGACCGACCATTTAGCCAAAAATAAAATAAAAAAATACCGAACCGTACCATCAGAATTTCGTTGTTTCACTTACTGCTTGAACAGAATAGAACCCCTACTACCTAAAAGCGCCCATCTTTTTTTTTTTATTCTTTTAATTCGAGTCGGTTCAGTTCAATATGAATCTCGGTTTGGACGGTTCTTTTCCACGCCCTATTCGGCCTACAGGATAATTTTATCAAATGAAGCCTTCCAAACCACATTACTATGATATCATTCTTGCTCCTTTCCCTTATCTGAAACCACGGTTTGTTTAAGTTTTACATCACCTCCTTTCCGGATGGTTGACGGGCCGGTTAGGTCAGGAGATCTGTTCACAGATTAGCATTGATTAATCAAATGATTAGTTACCACCCCGATTAGTTCGGGGCTGTAAACGTAGACCCACCAACAATGCCGGTTTAGGTTGCATGTTGTGTTCAAGCATCTACACAAAATGAAATCAAGGAAGTTGCAGGGATGGCCCATTTTGGTGCACAGGAGTTTTAATTACACAAAACCTTTTGATTTAACTCTTGGCTTTGCCATCACTTTGATTTGATGCGGTTCCTTCCTAAATTTATCCCTAAATTAAAAACCCCCTTTTGCATATCTGAATCGGGTTCGTGCATAATCGATTCGATTTGAGCTGACTTGACTTTTTTCAGCGGTGTCATTCACACTGTGCCTTATAAGCCCCTTCCTCTTCTCAAGCCCTAGGTAATCATCATCTCGATACTGTTGTGCATCATTGAGATTAGCTTTTGTGCATCAAAGTAAGTTCATTTATATAATTAAATAACGGTCGCTCGTTCACATCAGAAGGTGGAATCAGACAATTATCGATCATTCTCTCTCTTGTACGGAGAAAAATGAAAGAAAATTGTAAGAGTTGGGGTTAAGAAAAGTAAGGAAGGGTCACATGGCAAAATAATGCAAATATCAATTTTCTTTTGGGAGTTGATATTATCTCGATTCCAAGCAACCACCACCATGTGAAATCAACGAAGGGCGAGGGCTTTTCATTAAATGAACAGTCGCATCACACTACTAGCATCGAAATAAACATGTTCATGAACTAAATAATTTTTTTTCCTTGTTGGATGGCTCACCAACCTGCCCAATGCTTTCATAAATTGCAATAATGGGCCTCCCAATTCAGACCACACTCTCTCTTTGCTGGTTGTTTGGGTATCAAATTAAATCACCTAACATTTTCAATTTCTCTTACATTAGGAGCTCTACCGATTCCATGTTTCGTAGATACTTACAATTACCGACACATTGCATCGCGTTGTTAGTTGACATAGCATGCATAATTGTCAACACCATAGCACAAGGTGTTACTAATGGATATGGTACTCGTGATTATCTACACCGTTTAGTTGTGATGTGCACAATCGATTGGTATATGAAGACCACGGGAAAGCTGAAGATATTGGGCGCCTATCGAGTGCGAAAATACACATGGAAGTTGTGTCACAAAAAAGTTGTTTATTAATATATTTTCGTTAATTTACGACTTATTGACTTAACTTTTTGAATGAACGTGAATTCAACTGAGTCTATTAGCATGCCGAGATTGGGCTTCTACAGCGCATTCTCGACTGTATAAAAATAGAAATTTTATAATAATGGAAAAAGAAAAGAGAGTAGAGTTTTGATTCGGCTGGCAGTTTTAATTCAAAGGCTAAAAACGAAGCCGGCAAAAGCGGGTAATAATCAAAAAAACCCAAAGCAAACCCCTACCACGGAACAGACTTAACAACCGTTTCTCTCTCTCCTCTACATTAACAGGGCCTTAAGAAAGAAGCCATCCAAAACTTTCATCGCCATCCTCTTCTCCCAGAGAGACAGAGCTTGCCAGGGTGCCCTTTCTCTCTCCCTCTCTCCCTCTCTCCCTCTCTCTCGTGCACATCCTCGTCGAAGTCGCATTCCATTCGCCATTTCTTTTGGTTCAAAATTCGGAAGCAAGCCATCCTGTTGCCGGCTCGTCTCGGACTGCAATCTTGGTCGGAAGTGGCGTTTCGCGTCAGATCCTGAAGGGGATGCTGCGTAAGTGTTCGAGCTCGACAGCCGAGAGTCAATGGTAATTTCCCTTTTTCCGTTCGGCCGAGTTAATGAACCAATGAGGCGTTGTCGGTTGAATGGTTCCATTTCGTGTGTATTCAATGATTTGCCTCGGAGATTAAAAAAAAAAAAAAAAGTCCTTGGAATTCTAGCAAAAAGCGACCTGAAAGCGTTATACATTCTCGTTTGAAACCGCCAAGGGCAGATTGGTGAAGCTTCTGCCGTCGCGGATGCGCATTGCCATTTCACTTGTCGAATTTTCATGAAAATTTGGTCGCTTCTTCTAAGTGCATTCGCTTTATGTTTTTAAGAGAGCGAGAGCAAACAGGTTTGCGGAAATTCATGTTCCCCCCTGGGGAGATTTTTCTGTTTACTGTCCAATTAGGAAGGAAATGAGGCAAACAAAAATTTTCAAAGACCAGTTTAGAACTCTTGTCTCTGTCTCTCTGTCTCTCTCTCTCTGCACTGCGGTGAAATGCACAGTGCCATGGATCTCTGCGTAGATCTCAGACATTCTTTGGGAAGTCTTCACTTCCCAAGGTGAAAATATGTCTTGCTTTGTTTTTCTAAAGGCATTCTGTAAGCTAAGTCAGCACGAGCAAAGGAGACCATTTGACAGTCTGTTATGGGGACCATCCCAGAAAACTCCAAAAATGGTTCATTTAATAAAATATTTGCTAATTTAAAGAAAAAAGAAACACCGCCCATTTCTCTTGGAGAATGGGAACTTGTGACTTCGGATGTGCATTTGTTTGACCTTTCTAAATTAGATGACAAAAGGAAGGAGTAATTACGGGGGAACCCTTTGTTTTGTGCTCAAGACAAATTGATGGAGCGTGGGTGACTTAGCTCAAAGCCATGATTAGCTTGTTCATCGCAGGTGACGACGATGGTAGGTGTAGAAGTTGGATGGGCCTCAGATTTCATATGATCCCAACATCACTCTGCTTTGATGACTCCAAAACTACAATGCCTAGTCGGACAGTGAAGTTGTGATGGGGCGTAGAACTACGTGATGTGTCGCTGGTTTTGACGGAGTATTTGGTTGCAGAGAAGACTAATCTGGATTTCGGACGCTTCATAGACTTGGATCGTAAGCAGGTAAGCGATGGTGACAGTTGATGGCCAGGAGATAATGCAGGGGTCGAGTCCCTGTGAAGAGAAAATCTTTGTATCGGTTCGTCTCAGGCCCTTGAATCAGAAGGAAATTTCTAGGAATGATGTATCGGATTGGGAATGTATCGATGACAACACCATTATCTACAGAAGCAATCTCTCTGTTTCAGAGCGGTCCATGTACCCAGCTGCCTATACATTTGGTAATTGAATCCCATCAATGAAGTTTTTTCCTTTCTTTCTTCTTTGCCTTCACTTGAGCACATTTTCATGTTATTTTGGATTTATCATCCTTTTGATCTTGAGCCCACGTCTTCAAGTTCCAACAAAATTTTCCTAATAGACTTTTTGATAAATGACTTGGTCTTTGTTTTTATGGAAATCATTTATCGAGTCAAAGCATTATGTTCAATATCTCTTAGTGTTATGTGTTCTCCATGTCGGCTGATATGCAGACAGAGTTTTCTGTTGTGATTGCTCCACAAGGCAAGTGTACGAGGAAGGAGCCAAGAAAGTTGCTCTTTCAGTTGTCAGTGGGATAAATGGTAAACTGTAACCTCTTCTCCTTCCTTTTGATGTTGTTTTGTTTTGTTGATATTTGCCTGAGATTGCAACCATCCAATGCCCAATGTTGCAGCAAGTGTTTTTGCATATGGACAGACAAGTAGTGGAAAAACTTACACTATGAGTGGAATTACTGAATACTCAATGGCAGATATATACAGCTACATAGAGAAGGTAACAAATCGGATGGTACTCAAAGATCTCCTCCATTTTCAAGTGCAACTTCTTCTTCTAACATTTGCTGGCTAATAAAGATATTCTCTTGTTTTTCAATAGCACAAGGAAAGAAAATTTCTGTTGAAGTTTTCTGCGATGGAGATCTACAATGAGTCTGTGAGGGACCTCCTCAGCACAGATAGTACTCCACTGAGACTTCTAGATGATCCAGAGGTAAATTTCTTTGTACTATGCTGAGGAACTATGAGCTCATCCAACATCACTGTGAGAGCTAGCTCTTTTGACAGAGAGGGACTATAGTTGAGAAACTTACAGAGGAAACCCTGAAGGACTGGAGCCACTTTCGAGAACTTCTTTCTCTGTGTGATGGTAAGGACTAAGACTTCATTCAGTCTTGTGTTGGATGAATTTCATGGTTGCATACTATATCTAGCAGCACGATAAAATGCTTAGGTTGATCATTGGATTTCACAGCTCAAAGACAGGTTGGAGAGACATGCCTTAATGAAGCTAGCTCAAGATCACATCAGATTCTCAGACTGGTAATGGTGAATTCTATCTGTTTTGTGGTCAACTATTATCAAAACGTCAAAGATTTATTGCTCATTGTTTCTGCTGCCAGACAATTGAAAGTTCGGCTCGTGAGTTCTCGGGGAACGATAGTTCAAGCACTCTTACTGCTACTGTGGTATGAATATTCAGTACTCCACTTCAACCTATATACAGTTACCGGGAGAATATTATAGTTTCTTTTGGCTGCAGAACTTTGTGGATCTCGCTGGAAGCGAACGTGCGTCTCAGTCATTATCAGCTGGTGTAAGGTTGAAAGAGGGCTGCCACATAAATCGCAGTTTGCTGACTTTGGGAACAGTTATCCGCAAGCTGAGGTTGGCCTTACAGCTCTTTTTTCGTTGTCTTCATCTTAGAGATTTTATAATTTAGTTGGACCATGCACTAACATGAACATAGAGCACCACTGTAACGCCTTTTCTGTGCCATAGGTCCATTTCTTACGCTACTAGTTTACCTGCGTGGACACATGATATACAAATAACAACACCATGAACAACCAAGCCTTCTCCCACAAAATAGGACGGGCTATACGGATCCCGTTATGCCAATGCTCTCTATTTCCTATCCTGCTTTCAGTAAAATCCAGATACTGAGCTCTGTTTACACTTTCCATCCTCCATCAGGGTTTGTGATTGCTGCCTATGGCAGGTTTAGTGCATGAGCACATGCATGTTTCGTTCCATTTATGCCTGTCTGCTTACCTGTTGTGACTACCAAGTGCTCACAGAGCTGACAATGTCCTCTAGTAATGTCAAGTACTTCTTGTACCAAATGCTTGGGCCAATCCATTAGACATGATATTGGCCAAAAAAATTTGTTCTATCTGGTCTTTTTTTTTTTTTTTTTGGGGGGGTGGTGGTTTGGGTTTCTCAGGCATAAATTCCAATGCATAGTTGAAATTTGTTGTTTTGAGAGTAGGGGATTAGTTTTCCGGGCTCTAAGTTTTTAGCCTTCAGCTCCATATAGGTTATCATGCAGATTTTAGCATCAAGAAGATGAACTATTTCAAAGCATAAGAAGTCGAGAGACTCAAGAGTATTTGCTTAGGCTTTTTTGGAGCAAGTTTGACTTTTTCTTGTCTTCCATTTCTTGTAGTGTTTGAAATTTGACTTTTATTGCACCTTGAACTCTTAAAATTTTAGAACATTTGAATATTGACATGCATGATTATATACTCTTTCTAATATATATTTTTTAATACGTGAAGTGTCTTTTAATTTCTTTATCAATGTTTTGGAGGAAAAGTTAAAAAAAAAGAGCCTTATAGAAATTCAAAGCAAACCATCCATGATGATGTTTCGCCAATTTTTCATATTGGATTGTATGAACAGAACAGTTGCTAATATTAAGATCCTATAAGAAATTGGGAGTTGGTGGAAGTATTGCAGTCTTAAGCTCTCTTTTCTTTCAATTCATCGTTGATTTATTTTTAAACTTATGATTATTGATCAAGAACTATTTCAATGGCTCCAGCAAGGGAAGAAATGGACATATTCCTTTCCGAGATTCCAAACTGACTCGTATTCTACAATCCTCACTGGGAGGAAATGCTAGAACTTCCATCATCTGTACAATGAGTCCTGCCCGAAGTCATGTTGAACAGTCACGAAATACACTATTGTTCGCAAGTTGTGCTAAAGAGGTCGCCACAAATGCACAGGTCAATGTTGTTATGTCTGATAAAGCTTTGGTAAAGCATTTACAGAGAGAATTAGCTAGATTGGAGAGTGAGCTGAGAAATCCAGGACTAGCATCTGTTTCATCTGATTCTGCCGTGCTGCTTCGAGAAAAGGATCTCCAAATTGAGAAGGTGATGATTCCACATTAAGGCTTTTAATATTACAGTTTGATGTTTCTTATATTTTTCGAGGTTTCTCTCACTATCTATGGAAAAGGGAGGTACTTGTGTGTAATTATCATACATAAACTAGGTGTATCTTCCAATTTCCTTAGTTTGCTACTGTGTCAGAAAGTCTATTATTTCTTTCATACAGATGGTGAATGCCACCAGTTCCATTAGGATGAATATCCTTCAGTGCACATTACATGCATTTTTATCTCAATTGACATATCTTGACCAATCTCATCCACTTGAAAGTTTGTTAAAAGTTGGTAATTTAACTTGGGAACCTAGGACTTAACACAGAATTTTAAGACCAATATCTTTGCCTGGCCTTTTTGACCTTCCCCTGCAGAATGCATATTTTCCACAATTGCGAATTTTCTTCATCTCTCTTGCCCGAGCATGTCCCTTTGGACCAACCCACAGCTTCACCATTGTGCCGTTAGCATTTATAGCTGTGACTTTCTCATCAACTTTTCTTGTATATTATTTATTTATTTTTGGGCTACAAAGACAAGTAGAGCTTATTTGAATGAACCTTCTGATTTACCTGGATGTCCCACTGATGTTTTCTGCAATCTTTTTCTCCGCAAAAATTTTGAGGTTGTCCTATCAAATTACTTTGTTCCATTTTTCATATTCATTGCATTTAAGTTTTGCCATGATGCTGTCAACAGGCATCTATTTTCAGAGCAAAAAGCGTACAAACCTTCACTATTTGTTGTAATTATGCGTAATATTTTTTGGCTGAAATGAGTAATAACTTCAGGTGGTCCCAAAATCAGTTCTAATTTGTGAAGAGCTAACTATTCAGCTAATCAACCAGCCTTCTTAATAGTTTTTTGTTGTGGCATTTTCAAGATAATGTTTGTAAAATTTCCATGTTGTCATCCCCTTTGAAGTTCTATGAACAGTGAAGCATTTTTTGTCCATCTATAAATCAGGAAACCGCTTAATTATTTAACACCTTATTTTCTGTGGTTGTATCCTCTTACAGCTCAAGAAAGAGATTGCAGATTTGTCTCTACAGCGAGACCTTGCTCAGTCTGAGGTTCAGGATTTGCACCGATTGGTTGCGGATTACAAACCTTCAACTGAACAGGTAATTCTACTTTGTTAGATTCCTTGATGGATTTCCTGTTCTCAACTTATAACACCAATTATTCCTTAATGAATCGTGTATTCATTTAATACTTCAGGTGGATGCATGCAGTGATTACCCTAAACTTCGCGTGCGAGGTTCATGGGAACTCAAGAGCCTGAGTCCAGATACTCAAAACCAAGCAGATAATGAGTATGTGGATGTTGGTATCATAACATTTGATCCATGTCAATATTCAGGTCAACACAGTAGGAGTGATTCAGATGGGCATACAATCCACATTCCTGACTTTGAAGAGAACTCTTTACTATTGGACCCCTCTTCACAGCTTTCAAATCCGATATCTCACTCCAGGCGAAATAGCATATGTCCAGAGGACATTGGAGAATACACTGACGAAAATTCTGAGGACTTTTGCAGAGAAGTACGCTGCATTGAGATGGATAAACCAAACTCAAACTGCCGTGGCAATGGTGGCGTGTCATCAGTGGAGGAGAAGGAAGGCATCTCCGACAATATCGTGGTTGAGGAAGGTGATGAGGAAAAAGAGAAATTGGGATCACCAACTTTGGAGGAAACTAGACAGTTAGACAATGTCCGTCAAGATTATGTAGAACCTTCTCTTGAAAAATCATATTCAATGATGCAGGAGAAAGAGTTACCTACATTCAGAAGTTTCAAGCTAATTAGGAGTAAAAGTTGTGAGTCAGGCCTCACGAATATTTCATTTTCAATTGAGGAGATGGAGATAAACCATGCCACCCCTCCCCTTCAATACGAAAGGGAATGTCCTGGAAGACCTGAGGGATGTCAGAGAAAGTTTCCTTCAATGAAGTTTAGGTCCCAAGAAAATTTGTCCGGTAGTGGTTCTCATAATTCACTGGAGGATTCTGTGGATAATGGGCTTCAAGCAGAGATAATTCGGACGGTTGAGAAATGTGACAGCAGTATGGATTCTGCTTCCGAAATAGAGGAGTCCATCGCTCTGCAGGAGGATCAACTTGGTCAGCATGGGGTGAGCTTCGTTCCCTGCCTTCCTTTGTTCCTCTATTTACAGGCATATTTGATCTATATGATGAACGATGGATTAATTATTTTGGAGGACCTGACAAATTTTTTATATTCTCTAATGGATTAAATATAACATAGGAGTTATTATGCTTTTTCCATATCAAAGAATGTAATATCTCTGCTATCTAATTCAAATATATGGGCGTGACACCCCATGACTCAAGTGAATGGGAGTTATTAGGGCTTGACCCACGGGGTCAGATTGGGCTTTTTTTCCGTTGTGTTGGAAAATTTACTATGGACAGGGTATAGAAGCCATGGCTTTCAGGTGTTTAAAGTTCATTAAATATTATAATTTAAAAAATTTTGATTCGTCTAAAGATTGTTTTCAATGTACAAATATATGATGATTGTTATAGCGATATTGCCCAGCTATGGTTTCGGCTATGTGAGTCTTGTGATACGTAAATGTGGACATGCAAGTAAGTTTAGAGTACCACTCACTTGGATATAAAGTGCTTGAAATTTGGAGAACGGACTTGGGGTTTGGTTATTACTGTTAGATATGGATGTTTTGTCAACATGCGCACATTTTGCTCAGTGGGGACTCTTTTGATTGACAGGTACATGATATAAAACCAAATGTGATTGCACCTACTAAAGACGTTAGGGATGTTGGCTTGGATCCAATTGAAGATGATACAGGAGGTTCTTTGGAATGGTTTTCACACTTCAAAAACTTGCAAAAGGAGATCGTCAAACTGTGGAAGGAATGTCATGTCTCATTAGTTCACAGGAGCTACTTTTTCCTTCTCTTTAAAGGTGACCCGACAGATTCTATTTACATGGAGGTAGAGCTCAGGAGGTTATTGTTTCTAAGGGATAAATTTGCCCGGTGTAATCAAGCTCTGGAAGATGGTCAGGGCTTGACAGCTGCTTTGAGGTATTGAATTCAAATTATATGAACCACTCGCTGCTTTTGTTAAATTCACAGTAAGAACATATTAAGTGTGGGAGTTTATTGTGCTGAACAGCATACAAGATCTTCGTCGTGAAAGGCAGATGCTCACCAAGCAGTTGCAAAAGAAGCTCACTAGGAAAGATAGAGAGATGCTCTTCCAAACTTGGGGGATCAGTTTGAATACGAAGCATAGAAGTTGGCAATTAGCCCACCGGTTGTGGTCTGACACAGAAGATATGGACCATATGGCTGAGAGTGCCAAAACTGTAGCAAAGCTTGTTGGTTTTGTTCAGCCAGAGGAAGCTTCCAAGGAGATGTTTGGCCTCAACTTTACTCCTCGGCTATCAAGCACAAAATCTCGAAAGTGGAAAAGCGCTATGATGTCTTTCCTGTGAAGCTTTGTTTTGGATACTTTTAATTTTGCAGAATGGCGACTTCCCCAACTGAGATGGTGTGACTTCATTTTAATTGCTAATATAATGTGATCTAGGTGCAGGTCATTGTACAAAAGAGTTGTAATTAATCATGAACATATGAGGGCTCGTAGGTCCTCTCAATGGTCGAGGCTATTCAACATAAGCATTGGTGCGTGATTGATGTTAACTGGACTAATATAATAATTTTTCTATTTCTTCCATCCTCTTACATATTTTTTGTTTTATTAAAAGATTGTGGCTAATTAAATTAGTAATATAACTCATGGCTCATGCGACATGCGCATTGTAACTCCTCGACTTCATTTAAGCCATTTTTTTTAGCTCTCGTGCTTTCTTGACTTCATTGGATTGAGTACATGCTTAGATACTTAAAACGGAAGAAAGAATATTTTGCATTGAATGAATGGTATCATGTCAATTTATCACATAAATAACAGTTACATCAAATTATTTTTTTGCACACTTAAACAGAGAAAAAGAGAGGGGCTGGCGGGGTGAGAGGACGGGACATACATATGTTTTGACTCCAAAGATCATTGTAGTGGCTTATATTCAAGGAAGAGCATCCTCGAAATGGTCAGGACTGTAGGAAACAAGAAACCACTAAATTAGTAACCTTCACACACACGTACTAATACATAGAGATTTCCTAATAGTAATCGTAGCGGTAAAAAGAAAGTAAACCTTGTAAATTATGTTCCTACATGAGAAGCTTCATTAATGAACTATAATATGGTAAGTGTAACGGTAAAAAGAAAGCAAACCTTGTAAATTATGTTCCTATATGAGAAGCTTCATTAATGAACTATAATATGGTAAGTAAAGGAGAGGTCTTAACTAGTGTAAAAAAATCTCGTTATCTCTTCTTTCAAGGTCTTATATGTAAGCTAGGCGAAAGTCTCACTCGACATGCACAGGTTATGGGGAGTGAGATTGGTTCCAAGATTACTTTTGAATCCAACATTAGGTTCCACAAAGGTTAACTAATATTGTTCATGCAATTTTGTATTATTTAGTAGGACTCATTGTAACCTTCATAATTTTTTAGCATCTATTGACTTGGTCTAGTGAAATGAGCCAACTTAATCCTTTTCCAATAAAAATAATAATTGTTGTTTTTAGTCACAAATGAGAAAATTATCAAGTCTATAAGAACATTTTCATCACCTTGTCTAAAGAATATGTTCCATACCTGTCGTCGTCATCTTCAGATTTGGGCCTCTCAGTGTCCCTTTCAATGTGCAGGTCGAGCATCTCTCCTTGTTCGTCCCTGATTTTTGTTGTTATTTTTATTACTAATAAGTAATTATTGAAATTATCAAGTTTATAAAAATAATTTCATCATCATGCGTAAAAGAACATGTTTGAGATTTGATATTGTCTCATACCCATTGTCATAATCCATAGATTTGTGCCTCTTGGATTCCTTTTCAACATGCGGGGAGAGCATTTTTCCTTTTTCGTCCCTGTTTTTTATCATTCTTTTTAATAACTAACATGTAAGTATTGCAATTATCAATCTATAACAACATTTTCATAATGTTTGAGATTTAATATGGTCACATACCTGTCGTCCTCGTTATCATCCATTAGTTCAGGGACCTCTTCTATTTTGTACAGATTTGTGGTCTCCCCTTTTACGTCCTTGAGATGGTTGGCAAAATCACAAGCACTCTCTTCGACTACCACACAGATAGTCTTCAATTCCTTACATTCCTTGATCCCTATAACATTTTTCATCGCATTGAGGTGCCTAAGCTCAAGTTCTTTGAGATGGAGCATTGCCCCTTCTTCAATAATCACCTCCTCAAGCTTAGGCAGCTTCCAAATCTTCAAGAACTTGAGGCTCGGAAACCCATCTTTGGCGAACGTCAGACGAGTGCCTAGGAAAGAATTGGCCAAGAGCCTGAACATCCTCAGGTGTCTCATGAGACCACCCAACTGGGTCATGATGTCTCCTTCCAACTTCGAACCCGACAGGGTCAAAACCCTGAGCGAGATTGGCAGGAGCTGTTTCCAGCTGGGTTTGTTAAGTTGGCCCAGCAGGTAGAGCTCCAACAGGTAATGATGTTGATCAGCCAACGACAGTTCCGGTAACGGGCCTACCTGTGATCTCGCGGGCTCGGCTTTTTTCTTGGCTTCGTTAGCGGGCTTGACTTCTTTGGCGGGCTCAGGCTCGATTTCTTTCGCGGGTTGGGCTTCTGCCACTGGTTGGGCTACTTTCATCGCTTCTTCCGCGGGCTTGGCCTCTTGGATCACCCCAAAGGTCAAGGACTGGAGATTTGTGAGCCTGAAGCTAATCCAATCGGCTACTGTTTTTCCTGCAGCGCCTGAGGTGTCCTCATCCGAATGCTGCAAGAAAAGCTTGAGCGTGGTGACTGGTGAGCGTGGTCAAGCTGTTTATGTGGCTCGTCATCGAGTTCTCCTTCACTTCACCGATAACCAGCCCGCTTAAGGTTTGGAGTTGAGTCAAGGCCTTGACATTGTTGCTACAAGCCTTGAGGATGTTCTTCAAGTCGATGTAGAACCAGTTGAGATGCAGGTGCCTCAAGTTCCTCGCCTTCCATAGGGAACTCGGCAGCGAAGTGATGTTGGTGTGCTTTATGTCAAGAGTCTCGAGATGGTGTAGATCTGCAACGGCGCTCGGGAGCATATCCAACACCGTGGATCTCAATCCTAGGTATCTTAGGAGCACCAGCTTGTGGAGCACACCCTGCAAGGATGGCTTATACACACCCTCCAAATCAAGAACCCTTAGCAAGCTATAGTCAGCCTCGGACGTCATCTTCCTAAGAAACGTGCTGACGTCTTTGGTGAGCACGCCTCTCCTCTTGTAGAACGAGAGAAAGGAGCGGATGTGGCTCAAATCAGGGCAGCTGCCGCTGCGGATGTCTTTGACTATGTTCGTGTGCTCTGCAAGCCACCGAATCTTAGTTCTTTCTTGCGGCTGGGCTGGAAGCTGCTGTTGCTGGCTGGTTGGGTCACGGTCTTTTGTGTCTTTCGACTCGGTAGTGGCATGTATGTGGAGAAACCCGATGCTCATCGTGATCGGGCGGATCATGTCATACAGAGGGATTTGCATTCGACAAGCTTTGGGGGATCCATCTGCCCTCCGGCTCACCACGTGGATCACATTCCTATCCGCGAGCTCCAGAATGAATGCCTCTCCCACATCCTCAGGCTGCCTTTTCCTTTCCTTTTCTATGTCGTAACAATGCGAATCCAACAAGCCCTCGGCCAACCACAGCCTCACTAGCCTTCTTGTCGGAATAGGGAATCCTACGGGGAACAAAGCCATGTAGATGAAGCACGGTTTTAGATGAACCGGCAATTTATGGCAACTCAATTTTAGCATATCTAACAATGTCATCTTAGAACCCTCTTTTACCAACGCTACGCGTTCCTGCTCTCCAGCCTTCGACAGAAACCCACCAAGTAAGGCTATACAGAGCGGCAAGCGAGGACAAATGTTCAGGATATTCTTCTCTACAATTGAGAGTCTCTGACTTTCGAGTACTCCATGCAACTTCCAGGCGAGCATCTTCTGGCTTTCTTCACCGTCCAAGTTTTCTAGCTCGATCGGCCCTGCCCCGCACGTATTCATGTACTTGGCTATCTTTTGGTCCTCAGTCGTGGTAATTATGTGCCCTTGCGAAGAGAGCGGGATGCTCATCGCCAACTCTCGCAACAGTGGTTCGTTGGACGCCTGCACGCCATCCAACACTATGATGAATCTCTTTGTCTGGGCCAATTTCTGGTGCAGCATTTTATTTATCTCCTTGATATCCATGTCCGTCGTTTCCCTCGCTAGCTTCTCAATTTGCTTCAGAATCTTCAACAGGAACTCCCGCTTGTCCATTCTAGCTGAGACGCGGACCCAAGCACGCTGCTCATAGTCCATGTACTTCGCTTGGTTGTAGGCAAATCTCGCAAGGATTGTCTTGCCGGCACCTTGCCTGGCCCAAATCGAAGTAGTCCCTTGGATCCATGTCGATTTTGCTTTGATCCGCTCCATTATTTCCTTTTTCTTGGTCTCTACGTTAAAGAAAATAGTTGGCTCGTACTGATCCCAGAAGCCAGTCAGCCTCGCCAATTTTTTGCCTTGCCATGGAACACTAGCATGGGAGGAGGAACTAGCAGGTTCCTTGTCCCTCTTGCCCTCGGCCCCCTCCTTCAAGAACTTCTCATCACACAACCCCTCCATCTTATTCACCAGTATGGACAAGTCCCTCCACAGCTTGTACTTGGAGATGAGCGCGACAAGCGGCCATGTGGCCAGGTGGAGGGCCTCATGCCTCTTGCGGGCCTCTCTGAGTTGGAACTTGTCGATGAACTCCTCAGCGTAGTACATGGTTCTGAGGAGCCGCCCCGACCACTCCGTGGTTTGGGACGGTCTGTATTGAGCGAAAATGAAGTCTTGGATCATGGCCAGCTTCGCCTTGGCATCCTTCACGCGGGATTGCATAGATAAGCACTCGACGCACGCCGGGTGAGAGAGCAAGGTATCTAGTTTCTGGAACACAATCTGGGCGGCGGCTTCGGCAACCACTGTGCAGCTTCTCGTGCCGGAAGCAGCCATGGCAAATCAATGTGTTTGTTTCAAGCAAGGTCGTGTGTGTGTGTGTGTGGGTCTGTCGGCTTGTTTGCTTGGATTGGATTAATTTGTGAGAACATGTTATTCTCTCTCAATTGTATATATTCTTAACTTTTCCATGCTTTTTCTTGGTGTGGCCTCTCCTGCCTACTACAAAGCTTGGTTCCATTCTTTGCTTGTGCGATTTTTGAGCGTGAGACAGGAGAAAGTAAAGTTGTTTGCTTTTAATATAGCAATCTTGCAGATCCATCTTAGGATTCCTTGCTTTGCTCGTAAACTTGAAAAGATGATCAATTCATTTATTACCGTGGGACTAGGAGTTCCAGGGACAAGTGAAGATCGCCTATCACGAATTAAATTTTTTGTGATGAAATTCCATCCATCTTAATTTAACGCTTTACTTGCACAAATGATGTGAGATCAAATGAGAACATTCATTTGCTTATATTATCTAAGATAGAATACTAAAATCAATTCAAAGAAAATCATTACTTATCTTCTGGATTTTGGCAATTAAGGACATGGCTTTCAAATTGTTGGATATAAATAAACATCTTACAAATTTTAGAATTAAATTGCTTCCCAGATATCAACTAAATCTTCAAAATACGCTTAAAGGAAAAAAAGTGGAGGCTGTTCTTATGCACACATTTAAACTTGTCCATATAAGAACACTAATATATCTTATAATATCAATATCCACATCACATGTTGTGCTTAGGGACGTTAAGATAGGTCACGGATCCATTTTCGACTTAGCTGTAAAACGCATGAATCATTTTCAACTCATATTTGACCCATTTTCAACCCAGCTGTAAAACGTGTGAGTCAGAAGTTAAGAGTCATTTTCTTCTTCAAGTCGTCCTCAAGCTTAGTGACCACGACACTTTGTCGCTCCAGCACTTTGCCACTCACCTTCGGCCAGTTTCGCCGCTCGCCTCCACCCCATCTCCTAGGGAACATAAGCGATTGTTGTTCATCTCGTGGCCTTCGCCCAAATCAACACCTTCTACTGGGTACTCAACATGAACACCTTTGTCAATGAGCTCCCCTCCCCCTCATCGATTCCCCTTGTCCTAATTTGATTCCCTCAAAACCCATATTTTTTCCTGTTGTAGGGGAAGCATGCGACCAGGTCCAAGAGATGCGCATCTTCTCCTCACTAAGGTCTAACTAAGTAGAAGGAGAAGGCCTAGGGTTTGTGATGTCGCTGACTCTGATTTGTTCAAGTGGGTGGCATCTCCTCATATTACTTTGTTGAATCTTCATGATTGCCATGGTGAAGTCATGGTTCCTATTTGGTGTGGTCTTTGGTTCAATGCGATCTTGAAGTAGAGTGGGTGTTTAGGTTATTTGGGAAATGTGATTAAAACGTCTGTCTATAAGCTGTATGTGATTTGGGAAACTTCGCCTAGAATTGGTTTTATGGGATTTCATTTGGGCTTTTTCTGAATGGTTTAGGATTCTATTTACAATAATTCCTGAGGTTCTAACACTTCTATTTGCCGTTGTCAAATGAGCAAACTACACGGTTCCAAAGACTTTGCTCTGAGTTGTTTGGTTTTGTGGGTTTGATTGTAAGGATTGTAAGGATTGTAATGAGGGTGTCGGTTTCAATTGAGCTCGCATTGCTCTAAAATTGATTTTGTGGGTTTCTTGGTTGCAAGAGCTTGCTTTATACATGTTGGGCTCACTAGATCCATTCGCAAGGTCTTGTAAGTAGTGCAATTCTTACTATTTTCAAGTTCCTATTCAATGTGTTTTGAATTTGTTTCATAGTGATTGTTGTTTGCTAAGGTATGGTATGGGATGGTGTGTAGTGCTGTGAAAAAGCCAAAAGACTGCTTGTACATATTGATTAGTGTTAATCTGCTTTGATTGTTCATCAGTTTGATCTTTCGATGATATCTTGTCATTCTTTATTACATGCCCATTTTACAGTTTTTTAGTTGGATGGCGAGATTCTTCCCTCCTCTCTTTCTCCCAAAGAGGGAGAAAACTACTTTTGACATACTTGTGCTGCAAATTGTCTTCCTCTCATGACATACTATAGACCTGTCAAATGGTGCTCATATAAAATATGTCAATATTATGTCACTATCATATATTAGATATTACACGGTAGGAATGTTACCGTGTAAGGTCGGCAATTGTGTTTTATATTATGTTCATTTTTCTTGTGCTTTTCTTCGAACGGGTGGCTCTCCTCCAGATTGATTCTTGAATAAGCCAAATCTTGACCAAGGGACAATAAATTATCCTTTGCTTTTGTCATTGGTATATTAAATAATCAACAAGCCAATCCAATTTTGCTAAAGTTCGGATTTGAAGACGAGATAAGTTCACACGGTTAATATGTTAGCGAATTGATGAATTGTTATTTGATAGTGATCTTGACCCACTTATTATGAACTTAACTTGTAATCTACCACATCATTTAGTATGTCCACTTACTAAGATTATTACCACGGGGCGATTCTTGTGAAAATTTCAAATTTTAAGGTAGTAAAAAGTAAAAACAGTGGGATTGAAAGGATTTCATAAGATGCTTATACCTTTCCATGATTTTTTTTCACTTTCAATAGGACGGTAAGGTTGGAATATGGATGTCGTTCCTCAAAATTCTCGCCCTCCTGCCTGTCATCATAGCGAAATCACTATAGATTTCAAATGTCTACCAGTTATCAATCCACCAACATCACTATAAATTTCAAATGGCTACCCAGCTATCAAAACATAATGAAATCAATTTGATAGCACGTAACTTAGAGTCGTCAAATAAATGGATTGAGTCGAGTCGAAATGGCCCAATTTAATTGACCCTTTTTGAATTATTTATATGCAATATAAATTTTAGTGACTTATACTCAATCCACCCTCCACCCCTCAGATCTGTTTACCAAAATACTTCCATATTTAATCTAATTTATGAAAATTCATATCCAGTTAGTTAACTCATTTTAAGTGCTTCGTGCATATGTTATTTGGATAAAATAATTGTTACGGCTATAGGATGCTAAAAAATTGGCTTTCAACATTGTATAGAATTTTTAATTTTTGTATCGATTTGCCAAGAAGAAGAAGAAAAAAAATTAGAATTTAGTAGTGAATTTATAATTTTACAGCAACAAATAACGTGTAGGAATTGAAATTATAATTAAATAGAATGTAAGATATTGAAGAAGAGGATTTATGCTGACCATGGATTACAATGAGAAGAGCAATTTTTTATTTTATTTTAAGTAAAATAACAAATACCAAATGCAATCAAGAAAAGATATATTCTAATAATTAACAAACGAAATTTACAAGATTAATAAAATTTAAAAAATAATGTGGAAAAAAGAGAGAAGCCGTCCTGATATATTTAATAAGGGTGAAGTTGGGCCCGTATAGTAGGTTTAGTAAGACTTCTCTAAATTTGGAATAGTCCAAAGAATCCATTATTTACTCGAAAAGAGCGAAAATAGAGTTATAAAGATAGGTTGAGTTTAGGTAAATTATGAACCCATTAATATTCATATTTTTTGGAGCTTTACCAAATTTAAACCCAATTTTAACTCGTTCACTAAACATAGCTAATTCATGTAATGACTCAACCCATCATATGTGGATTAAGAAATAGGTTTATAACTCATTTTGACTAGTCTAACTTAAATAAAACTATATAATAAAGAGCTAGTTGATAGTTTTATATCATTTTATTGGCCAGTTACTCTTCGAGGGGCTTTCTCATCATCTCGTGGGTAAATAGTTAAGATCTCAATTTAAAATACAATGCCACCAAGAAAGCAATCCCTACTGCGATAGACAATTTGCAGGTCTATAGAAAATGTGTCATATCATTGTGTTTCTTTTTCTTTTTTTCTCCTTCATGATTAATCCTTTTATGAACGCATTACTTCAACAGGAGGATCTTTAGATGTTCGGAACGTCAATTGGTTTTGCAAGTGTCCCATTCTTTCCCAATGTGCAGTGACCAATACAAGTTCTTTTGGATCTTATAAATAGTCGAAATCCTCTCTGATCTTCAACTTCATGAAAGAGACATGCTTGCACCGACACAACACAGTTCTTCAATTAAAAAGTCAATCATCCAAGTTTGAAAGTCCACACAAAGGGACCACACCATAAATGACCAGATCGAGATCTTATCGGAATGATTGCTTATTATGAAACCTATCAATAGATGAAATGACAGAACCAAACATCTAGTTACTGCATTCCCATCATAAAATTTTCCCTCGCTTTTCCTATCAATTCACAAACACAGAAGGGTTGGTCCATTCTCTTTCTTGTGCACTACATATTGCACTCTTCAGAATTTAACCAGATCTAAAGAAAGTAAACATACAGGCTTCAACTCATCTGAAGCTCATTCCAACTTGAACAAGAAGGAAGCAACTTCAAATGAGGCAAACCCAAGAAAAATGAAAAAAAATCTAAATGTACTAATTCAAAGCGAATAAAAAGGGTAAGTTACAACAAATCCAACAGGCATTTGAGCTCACCGGTCTACCCAACAAGATAAACAATTAACTGGTGACTAACCTATATCCATGCCAAGAACATCTCAAATCCTTTAAACCTTGGAAAACAAAAATTGGATAAGTTCGTTAGAAGTTCTAAAACTTATCACAAAAGTATAATTAAGCCTTGAAACTTTCAAAAAATGCAACAAGTTCTAAAACTTGTTATGAAAATGCAATCAAGTCCTAAAATTTTCAAAAAGTATAATCAAGTCTTAAATTCAAAAAATACTATTTATGAAAGGACTTGATTTAACTAATTTGGCAAGTTTTAGGACTTGATTGCACTTATGTAATAAATTTTAGGACTTAATTGCACTATGTAAAAGTTTTAAGACTAAATTTCATTTTGTTGATAATTTTTAAGACTTTCAATACATTTATTACAAAAATTTACTTACTTCGAGCTGATCTTCTAATAAATAAACAAAACAGAGCTCAGAAATAGGTCAAGAAAAATAGAGTAGCTCAAATAAAATCGCTATTTTTCATTTTCTTTATTGGATTAAATATAACAAAGGAGTTATTACGGTTTTTCCATATGTAACATCTCTGCTATCTGATTCAAATATATGGGCGTGCTGCCCCATGACTAAAGTGGATGGGAGTTATTAGGGCTTGGCCACTAGGTCAGACTGGGCTTCTTTTACATTGTGTTGGAAAATTTACTACGGACAAGGTACAGAAGCCATAGCTTTTGGGAGTTTAAAGTTTGCTATATATTATAATTAAGGAAATGTTGATTCGTCCAAAGATTGTTTTTTTGTGTACAAATATATGATGACTGTTGTAGTGATATTACCTAGCTATGGTTTCAGCTATATGAGTCTTGTATACATATATGTGGACATGCAAGTTAGTTTGGAGTGCCACTCACATGAATATAAAGTGCTTTGAAATTTGGAGAACGAACTTAGTGTTTTCTTACTACCATTAGATATGGATGTTTTGTTAACATACACACATTTTGCTCTCTATGGACTCTTTTGATCAATAGGTACATGATATAAACCAAATGTGATTGCACCTACTAAAGACGTTAGGGATGTTGGCTTGGATCCAATTGAAGATGCTACAGAAGGTTCTTTGGAATGGTTTTCACACTTCAAAAACTTGCAAAAGGTGATTGTCAAACTGTGGAAGGAATGCAATGTCTCATTAGTTCACAGGAGCTACTTTTTCTTCTCTTTGAAGGTGATCCGACATATTCTATCTACATGGAGGTAGAGCTCAAGAGGTTATTGTTTCTTTGGATAAATCTACTCGTTGTAATCAAGCTCTGGAAGATGGTCAGATCTTGACTGCTGCTTCAAGGTACTGAATTCAAATTATATGAAACACTCGCTGCTTTTGTTAAATTCACAGTAGGAACATATTAAGTGTGGGAGTTTATTGTGCTGAACAGCACACAAGATCTTCGTCATGAAGGGCAAATGCTCACCAAGCAGTTGCAAAAGAAGTTCACTGTGAAAGATAGAGAGATGCTCTTCCAAACTTGGGGGATCAGTTTGAATACGAAGCATAGAAGTTTGCAATTAGCCCACCAGTTGTGGTCTGACATAGAAGATATGGACCATATGGCTGAGAGTGCCAAAATTGTAGCAAAGCTTGTTGGCTTTGTTCAGCCAGAGGAAGCTTCCAAGGAGATGTTTGGCCTCAACTTCCTTGTCTTTCTTGTGAAGCTTTGTCTTGGGTACTTTTACTTTTTGCAGAATGTTGACGAAATCGATCCTCCAACCGTCTGAGATGGTATGAATACTTTTTAACTGGTAATATATATGTGATTTAGAGGCGCCTCATTGTACAAAACCTTTGTAATTTTCTCATGAGCATATGAGGGCTTGCTGGTCCTCTCATTGATCTAGGCTCTCCATCAACATAAGTATTGGTGCTTGATTGATTTTAATTGGACGAATATAATAATGTTTCTGTTTCTTCCATCCTCTTACATGTTTTATTTTTATTTTTATTTAAAAGCTTGTGGCTGATTGAATTAGTAATTTAACTCATGACTCGGGGCATGCGCTCATTGATTGCGACTCCTCAACTTCATTTAACCCTTTCTTTTTCTACGCTCATGCTTTTCTGACTCATTGGATTGAGTATATGCAGACTTAGTTGCCTAAGACTCAAGAAAGGGTATCTTGCAATGTTTGAATGGCGTCATCTCAGTAATCACACAAGATAGAGTTACATGAAATTATTTGTATGCACACTTACACCGAGAGAGAGAGAGAGAGAGAGAGAGAGAGAGAGAGAGAGGTGAGGTGGGGATTGTGAGGTGGGACATATACATATGTTCAACTTAAAGTATCATAGCAATGGCTTATTCCAAGGAAGAGCCTCCTCGTCATCATTAGGGACTGTAGGAAACAAGAAACTGCCAGGTAAGACAAGTAAGCTTCACACACACACACACACACACACACACACAGATTTCCTAATAATACTCCTACCAATGAAAAGGAAAGCAACTTTGCAGATTTGTTCCTACACGCTTCTTTTCTTGAAATACGATGTAGTACGTAAATGATAGGCCTTAACCGGTATCTATTCTTCAGTGTTTTGTACATAAGCTATGTGAAAGGCTCATTGGATATGCGTCATCTATGAGGAGTAAGGTTGGTTCCAAAGGTTACTTTTAGATTCAACACCGGGTTCCACAAAGATTAAATGATGTTGCCTATGTGATTTGGTATTGTGATAGTGACAGAAAAAAGTATAAATCTAAACTAGTTTTTTAAAGCTATGTGACCGATTACAATGTGGAGATTGTATGAAAATTTGGTTTCTATTATAGAACTTACTATGGACTTTACAGGGATGCTTGATACGCATTAGATGATCCGGTAGAATGAGTCAAGAAAATACTTACTTGAGAAAAATCGCAATTGTTTGTTTTAACCACTAGTGAACAATTTAAATAATTGTTGAAATTATCAAGTCTATAAAAAATTTCACGTAAAGAACATGTTTGAGATTTAATATTATATCATACCTGTTGTCATCCTCCGTAAGTTCAAGCTCCTCAGGCTCTTCTTTTTTGTATAGATTTATGTTCCCTAGTTTTTCCTTCTTGAGATAGCCAACATCAGCACCCTTTTTGACCACCACACAGATATTCTCCAATTCCTCACACCTCTCGATCCCTTCAACATTTGTCATCCCATCGAGGCGCCTAAAGTCGAGTTCTTTGAGACCTGGCATCGCTCCCTGATCAATAGTCACCTTCTCAAGCTGAGGCAGCTTCCAAATCTTCAAGATCTTGAGACTCGGAAATCCATCTTTGGCAAACGTCAGACTAGTGCCTCGGAAGGAATTGGCCAACAGCCTGAAGGTCCTCAGTTGTTTCAGGAGACCGCCCAGCTCGGGCATCATGTCTGCCTCCACTTGCGAACCCGACAGAGTCAATACCCGGAGCGAGACTGGCAAGAGCTTTGTCCAGATGGGTTTGTTGAGTTGGCCCAGCAAGTATAGCTCCAACAGTTCGTAATGTTGTTCAGCCAACGACAGTTCTGGTAACGGGCCTATCTGCGATGGCGCGGGCTTGTCATCTTTCTTGTCTTCTTGCGCGGGCTTGTTATCTTTGCCTTCGGCTTTTCCGGCGGTTTGGTCTTCTCCCACGGCTTTGGCTCCTTTCTTGGGTTGGGCCATGGCTTCTTGGATCACCCCAAAGGTCAATGACTGGAGATTGGTGAGCCTCAAGCTAATCCAATCCGCTATTGTTTTTCCTGTAGTGCCAGTGCCGGTGGTCTCCAGATCCGAGCCTTGCAAGAAAAGCTTGAGCGTGGAGAGCGTGGTCAAGCTGTTCATGTGGCCCGTCATCAAGTCCTCCTTCACTTCTCCGATAACCAGCCCGCTTAAGGTTTGGAGTTTAGTCAAGGCATTGACATTGTTGCTACAAGCCTTGAGGATGTTCTTGAAGTCGATGTAGAACCAGTTGAGATGCAGATGCCTCAAGTTCCTTGCCTTCCACAAGGAGCTCGGCAGCGAAGTGATGTTGGTATGCTTTATGTCGAGAGTCTCGAGATGGTGCAGATCCGCAATGGCACTCGGGATCGAGTCCAACACCGTAGATCTCAATCCTAGGTACCTCAGGAGCACCAGCTTGTGGAGCACGCCTTGCAAGGATGGCTTATACACACCCTCCAAATCAAGCACCCTTAGCAAGCTGTAGTCTGTCTCGGACGTCATCTTCCTAAGAAACGTGCTGATGTCTTTGGTAAGCACGCCTCTCCTCAGGCAGAACGACAGAAACGAGCGGACATGGCTGAGATTCAAATTGGTATAGCTGCCGCCACGTTGGTCCCTGACTATGTTCTTGTGCTCTGCAAGCCACCGAATCTTGGTTCTTTCTTGCAGTTGGGCCAGCAGCTGTAGTTGCTGGCTGGTTGGATCATGGTCATTCCTGTCTTTCGACTTGCTAGTGTCATGTATGTGGAGGAACCCCGTGCTCATTGCAATCGGGCGGATCATGTCATACAGCGAGGTGATCATATGGCAAGCTTTGGGGGATCCATTGGCTCTCCAGCTCACCACATCAATCACATTCCTATCTGCAAGCTCCAGAATGAATGTCTCTCCCACATCCTCAGGCTGCCTTGTCCTTTCCCTTTCTATGCCATGACAATGCGAATCCAAGAAGCCCTCGGCCAGCCACAGCCTCACTAGCCTTCTTGTCGGAATGGGGAATGCCACGGGGAACAAAGCCATGTGGATGAAGCAAGCTTTAAGATGGACCGGCAATTTGTGACAACTCAATTGTAGTATATCTAACTTGAAACCCTCTTCTGCCAACGCTGTGCGTTCGTGCTCTCCAGCATTTGACAGAAACCCGCCGAGTAAGGATATATGGAGCGGCAAGCCATGACACTTGTTTAAAATATCCTCCTCCTTTGAGAGTCTCTCACCATCGGGTACTCTATGCAACTTCCAAGCGAGCATTTTCTGGCTTTCTTCATTGCGCAAGTTTTCTAGCTCGATCGGCCCTGCCTCGGATGTATCCGTCCACCTGGCTATCTTACCGTCCTGAGTTGTGGTAATTATGTGGCCCTCTGAGGAGAGCGGGATGCTAATCGCTAACACTCGCACGAGTTGTTCGTCGGATGGCTGCACGTCATCCAACACTATGAGGAATCTCTTCTTCTCGGTCAATTTCTGTCGCACCATTATCATTATCTCCTTGATATCCATGTCTTTCATATCCCTCGCTACCTTCTCGACTTGCTTCAGTATCTCAAAGAGGATCTCTCGCTTATCCAAGCTGCCCGAGACGTGGACCCAAGCGCGCCTCTCATAACCCATGTACTTCGCTTGGCTGTAGACACATCTTGCGAGGAACGTCTTGCCGGTACCTTGCTTGCCCCAAATCGAAGTCCATATGGTCCGGTTCAATTTGTTTTTGATCCGACTCATTATTATTATTTTCTCATCCTTGCGACATAAGAAGTTAGTCGGCACTTGCCCATCCCAGAAACTAGTCAGCCTCGCCAATTTTTTGCCTTGCCATGGACCACTGGCATAAGAGGAGGAACTAGCAGGTTCCTTTTTCCTCTTGCTCTTGGCCTCCTCCTTCAAGAACTTCTCATCACACAACTCCTCCATCATATTCACAAGCATGGACAAGTCCCTCCAGAGCTTGTACTTGGAGACGAGCGAGGCCAACGGCCTTGATGCCATGCGCAGGGCTTCATGCCTCTCGCGGGCCTCTCTGAGGTGGAACTTGTCGACGAATTCCTCAGCGTAGTAAAGGGCTCGGAGGAGCCGCCCCAACCACTCCGTGGTTTTGGACGGTCTGTATTGAGTGGAAAGGAACTCCTGGATCGTGGTCAGCTTCGCCTTGGCATCCTCCGCGCAGGCTTTCATTGGGAAGCACTCAACGCACGCCGGGTGAGGGAGCAAGATATCGAGTTTCTGCAACACCATCTGGGCGGCGGCTCCGGCGACCATCAGGCAGCTTCTCGCGTCGGAAGCAGCCATGGCTATTCAAAATATTTGTTTCGAGCAAGGTCGTAAGGGTGTGTGTATGTTGGCTAGTTTAATTGGATTGAATTAGTTTGTGCTCTTTAGATATTCTTCATTTTTCTATGCTTTTATTGGGGTGGCCTCTCTTGTCTACAATGAGCTTTGTTTGATTCTTTGCTTGTGCCATTTTTTACCGTGAGACAAGAGAGAAAGTATCTCCCAGAATGAGGCATAAAGTTGTGTCTTCAATAAAACAATCTTACATGTCCATCTTAATATTCCTTACTTTGTCCATCTAGGAGTCGCAGAGACAAGTAAAAATAAATTTAATTTTTTGTCATGGAATTCATGAAGACTTTAACACCTTATCGACACCTATGATGTGAGATCAAATGAGAACATTCATTGGCGTATCTTATCTAATATAGAATACTAAAACTAATTAAAAAAAAATCATTACTTTTTTTTTTTGAATTTCGACAATTAAGGATTTGGCTTTCAAATTGCTTGAGATATTGGATGTTTATGAATTCTAGAATACAATTACATTATATATAATTAGGATTCAATTGCATCTCAAATATTAATTATATTTTCAATACACTTAATAGGAAGAAGTGAAGCCCGTGCTTATACACACATTATCACATATTATATATTAACATGGTAGGAATGTTGCCATGTTAATATGTGAAACCTATTAACAGATGAATGGTACATTTGGTTTAGCATTTTAAAAGATCTCTTAAGAAAAATTTGAGGTGTTTAGCAATCATTCCTAAGGGATTTTCAAGTGAAAACTTACCATAGAGAAGGCTAAAAGCTCAAAGCATTCAAATGAAATTTGGCCAATTTCCTTTTCTGCCCTCAAAAACTTATTAGAAGTCCAATTTTACCATTATTAAGAATCAAAACCCCCTCGCGACAATTGCGCTGCGCTGCACTCCTAGCGTTCTTTCTCCTTCGCTCGCTCGCTCGACTCGCTCGACTCGCTCCTCTCTCTCTCTCTCTCTCTCTCTGTCCCTCTCCCCTTCACTGCTCGCATCTGCTTCGATTGCGCTGAATTGCTCTTGCTCATTTGCCCGCTCGACTGCCAAAGCTCGCGGATGGTCCGCTCGACGGCTCCTCGCTCGATTGCCCTCCTCACTTGCTCTCTCCCTTGCAACTGCTCCTTTGCAGGTTTGCTTTCTCCCTTGCCACTGCTCTCAGTTTTTTGGTTTTTGTCGTTGTTGCTGCTTTCGCAACAATTTGGTTGCTGCCCTAATCGTCTGCTGCTCTTGAATTGGTATTCTGTTGCGCTTAAATTTGGTATTTGGTAATGAGTTGCTGCCCTAATCATCTGTTACGTTGCTGCCCAAATTTGTCGATGCCCTAATCTGCTCCTTATTTGGTGTTATGTCTACTTAATCTAGCATCCCAGTTGGTATAATGTTGCAACAAATTTGTTGCTATCAAAGTATGTTATTGAATCGGTCACTAGTAATACACTGTTAATTACGCTAAAACGGGATTGCCAAACATGGAAAATGAGATTTTGTATGCATAATTAAGAAGCAGAGGTGAAGCCTGTTATAGACTGGAAAAATGCACTTTCTTATTCTTGACTGTCACCCTTTCATAGGTGTCTTCCTATTTGTGCTGATGGTGAGTTATGTGCTGGTCTTTTGTCACTAAGATCAATGGTGTGTGTTGTCTTTCGTGTTTTGTTTTGCAACCTAGTCTTTTGTCAGAAAACTCGTTTGCACTGGTCGCAAGTTATGCACTGGTCTTTTGTGTTCTGTTTTGCAACCTGGATGTTCATGGGCAACTTCACGATGTTTTGTTCCCATTAAGGATTGCTGGTCTTCGTTGTGAAAATCGGTTCTTTGTGTTTAACGGGGGATTATGCGGATAGACAGGCTTGGGGTTTGGAGATTTTCTTGCTCTTGTTAGCTAGGAAGTTGAGTTGTGATGCTGCTAATACATGTATCTCTTGATCTATTTTTACAATGTGTTATGGGCATGGAAGTTGCATGAGAAAGCGGAGCTAATGATCTTAGTGGACCCATCTCTAGATGAGGAACATCATAGTAAAAGGCATGCCTATTCATGAAGATTGGTCTTCTCTGCACAAAGGGTATACCAAACCTTCGACCATCCATGTTGACTCTCGTGAAGATGCTAATGGACTTGGCTAAGGTTAATGACAATGAAATATCGAGACCTCAGTCACTTTTAGAATTCATGAATCTAATTGCTGGGGAAAACCTGCAAGGTCACTAAAAGGATTGATCTTCCACTTCATCTGGAGAGTCAAGTGGGCCAGACAGCTCATTTTTGTGGTCGAAAGACATGGCGGCTCATGTGCTACAATGACCTTTAATTCTATCTATGACAGGAGCATTTGAACTTTTTTATGTAGGTTTTGCATGTAAATAGAGAATAGATATTTGAGAAATTGTGTTGTATCAAGTTTTGTTGTACATAGTATTCTGGCTTGATCAAATGGCTCTAAGTTTATGAAATATTTAAGGATGTTTGCAATTTTCAAGGATAATGAATTTATTTCCTCGGGTCATATGTTATCCTGATTATTGTAATGAAGGTATTCTTTTTTTAAATAAGAAAGAGACCACTTTGATATGATTTTTTTTTTCATTTGATTTTTTTTAGCATTGTTGTCAAAATTTAAATTTGAAAAGTTGCATACATTGTATTTGTCAATATTAAACAAATAAAAATTAAAAAGCTAATATTAATTACCCAAATGAGTTTTTCAAATGTGTTTTCTATCAAACGGCATTTCTTTCAAAATTACTTTTCAAAATGTAGTTTACCAAATTGCCTTTGTATTTCCCCAATAGATTTTTAAAATGCTGAAACAAACATACGCGAAACCTACCAATAGGGTTTACCCATTATCACATATTACATATTAACATAGCATGTTAATATGTGAAACCGACCTATCAATAGGTTTCACAATCATACAATCATTGCATTATGACTCGCATTAGATGAAATGACAGAACAAAACTTCCATTTACTGCATTCCCATCAGAAAATTATCCCTTGCTTTTCCTTATCAATTCGCAAACACAAAAGGATTGGTCCATTCTTTTTCTTGTGCACAACATATTGCACTCTCTAGAATTTATCCAGATCTTAAGAAAATAGACATTCAAGCTTCGAATCATATTAAGTTCATTCGAACGTGAACAATTCTTTGGTATGGACTCTCTTGTCTACAACAAGCTTTGTAAATTCTTCGCTTGTGCGATTCTTGACCCTAAGACGGGAGAAAGTATCTATGAGAATAATTGTGATAAAAGTTGAGATTAGGCGGGCAAAGTTTGCTTGCTAAATCTATCATATCCCTTAGTATAAAAACTTTACACATCCATCTTAGTCCTTTTTTTTGGCTCTCAAGTGTGAAAATAATTAATTTGGCCGGTCGGATTAGGGGTTGTAGAGATATAAAAAGAAGAAGAAGAAGAAAAAGCTAATACCACCATAAATACCAAATTGGTATATTTTTACCATATGTACCCTAAACTAACACTTGTGTTACAAAAACTTCTAAATTGGTACAACCATGTCATAGTCATGACACATTTATTCTAAATTGTTATAAATCTGAGATTTTTTGGGGTAAGTGTAACACAAATGCACTAATTCGGGTATAAATATTGATCTAATGTACCGGTTTAGGACATAAAATAATTTTGGATAAATGTGATATGAGAGTACTAGTTTGAGAGTTTTTTCTGACACAAAATTAGTTTGGGCAAATCGTGACACAAGTGTACATATTTAATATTTTTATGGTATTAACCCTAATAAAAATTGTAAAAATTGGCCCATTAAGAATTTAACATTTTAATGAAACTCCACCTAACTTAAAAATTTAATATTGTATAGGCGCAATAGCTCGTATGACATCTTAAACACGCATTGAACAAAAACACTTAATTAACTAATTGGATAATCCAAATCATGCCAGTAGCTATATGTCAAGTCTTCGTTGCCAAGGAGTGTTTCTCCGGTAAATAGAGAGGAACCCGTTCGGCTTATCATTTCAAGCAAAAAATAAGAACCATCAATTTATTGCATCAACGGGCGTATCTTCTATCTATACTCTATAGTTATCTAATGAGAATATTCGTCGGCTTATCTTGACGTAAATAGAATACAAGAGAAAATCATTACTTTTCTTCCGGGTTTCTTCAATTAAGGACTTGGTCTTCAATTTGATGGAGATATTTGGCAGAAGAACACTAAGAGTGTCATAACTTTCGTACGGCGCTCACTTTAGTGCTAAATTATTTTTTTCACTCACTTGAGTGCCACTTTCGATGTGGCCGTTGAAAAAGCTGACGTGACCACTGAAAAAGTTGACTTGGCCGCCAGAAAAGTTGATATAGCTACCGGTGAACAATATGTTAATATGTTTTAATATATTTATTAATTTTTTGGAATTTTTTTCGATTTTTTTATTTTTTTTCTTTAGGGCCGGCGGGGGTTACTAAAGAAAAAAAGAAAAAAAGGGCAAAAAGAAGAGAGACAAGATGAGGAGAAATGGTGTTGTTTTGCACGAAGAATCTATGTTGACTGGTGAGGGTCACTGTTGGAAATCACGTCAGCGTAAAAAATTATTAAAAAAATCCACATATGCATTTTGGCTAGAAGTGACACTTAACTAAACGATTTCACTTTGATTTGGCACTCAAGTGAGCGAAAAAAAATGTTTTGGTACCAAAATGAGCGCGGTATGAAAGTTATGGCACTCCTAGTGTTCTTTCCCCGAGATATTATACGTCTAAAAGTTTTAGTATTTAATTAAGCAAGTTTACAAATTTTATTATTCAATTGCACCTCGTATATCAGCCATACTTCAATTTGCTTAGGGAAGAAGTGAAGCCCGTGCTCCTACACACATCATCAATTTGTCCATAAGCACGCTTGCTCAAAGAGAATATTTATCAAGACGTCACTATTCATATCAAATGACATGCTCATATAAAGTACGTCAATATAACGTCATTATCAGATATCAGATATTACAGATGCTAGGTTAGTGAGACTATACTTGAAATTTTCCCTTGAAAAAATAATTAATAACAGACTATATTTAAAATTCATATGCTACCTAGACAGTTGCTAGGTATAGCGAGACTATACTTAAAATACAGATGCTACCTAAGATTCAAAATTTAGGTGAGTCTTGAAAAAATTTCGGATTTCTAAAGTGGTAAAAAGTTAAAACATGCGGTATAATGGATTCATAAGAGCTTACCTATTTTCTTCCCTAAGATTAACCATGTCCCTCAGTCATTTTTTGTTTGGAAATGTTATGGGTATGGGATGCTTGTACCTTTCCATGATCTTGTTCACACTATATCAACAGCAAGGTTGGAATGTGGATGTCATTCCTCGTGGTCGTGGTACTCTTCAACTTCAGCCGGACAATATAGTGAAATTGCCTGGTAAAGAGGATATGCGTATTATGTCGATATTCTTGGACAACCCATCTTTGTCACTATTGACTTGTAGATCGCTACTCAATTATCAAAACATGATGATATCGACAAAAGATGATGAAAGTATGTAGCTTATATAAAACTAGACTAATAAGAGCAAGACGATGCTCTTATATCATTTTATCAACCTGTTTATATTCAAGCAGCTATCTTATCATTTCGGGTAAATAGCTAATATCTCAATTTTAACATGCCAATGCCACACGAGACAGCAGTCCCTATAGCAATGCATAATTCACATGTCTATGGAAAATATGGAAAAATAGAAATTTTTTAAAGATATATATGTTAGAAAATTTTCACTCTTTTAAAAATAGCTTTTCTTTGTACAAATGAGAAATGATGGCTGGTGCGGTGATACTGCGCCAACATGGTTTTAACCTACATGAGTCTTGTCTAGTTAGATGTGGACATGGAGGTACGTTTGGAGAACCATTCACTTGGATTGATAGGTACTGCTATTAGACACGGAAGTTTTGTCAATACACGCATTTTGCTCAGCGTGGACTCTTGTTATTGATAGGTACATCATATAAAACCACATGTCATTGTGCCTACGAAACAGGTTATGGATGTCGGCTTGTATCCAATTGAAGATTAGAAGAAGTTCATTGGAATGGTTTTCGTAATTCAAAAACTTGCAAAAGGAGACTGTCAAACTGTGGAAGGAATGCAATGCCTCATTTGTTCATAGGAGCTACATTTTCCTTCTGTTTAAAGAAGATCCGCCAGATTCCCTCTAGATGGAGGTAGATCTCAGGAAGTTGTCCTTTCTTAGAGATAATTATTGAGAAAACTCATAGTTTTGATGCTAACAAAACAGCTTATGAATGATATTTATATATCAATCTCTTGAAAGAAAAGGACACAGAATGACATAGGCTTTAAAGTCTGCTGGTTGTAGAAGATAAAGCATGAAATGTCTAAGAGTCTGACTGTACCAGATGGAAAGACTCATCCAGACTGTGTTTTAAGTCTGACCGTACCAGATTGAGTTTTAAGTCTGAATGAACCAGACTGAGATTTTAAGTTTGAATGAACCAGACTTAGATTTTAAGTCTGAATGAACCAGACTGAAAATCTAGGCTGATTCAAAACTTAAGACCATCAGACTTAAGATGGACCTACACGATAAGATCACCAACGGTAGAGTATTTAACTTACCTTTTTAATATTGATTCTGTTATACTAATCTGATTGACATGATCAATTAATGAGCAACTTCCAATGAAGAATAGAGTACTTATGGAAGCCCGGATTTTGGTTGTATGGGCGAACAGAATCTAAGGGGATCTGATCTACCCTCAACGGTCAAAAAGACTTGCCTTATAAAGTCTGTCCATGAAAGGGAAGATGAAACTCTCAAGGAAAGAGCCAACGGTCGAGTATGGTTTGGAGAGTATATAAGGGTAGGTTGAGACTTAGGGGAGACATAGATGAACATTATTCCAAAGCTGATTCAATTCTTCAATTGTTGTTTATAGTGCACATTTGAGTGATCTAGGTATTTTACAGAAAGAGAGTGACTTAGTGAGACAGATCATCACCGAGTACAAACACTCGAGAGTGTGTGATCACCGTTGATCATATAGTGAAATATAGCCGATTGGCTGGTCGACCGGAGAGTGGACGTAAGCTTGTCTAAAGCCGAACCACTATAAACTGAGTTTGCAGTCTTCTCTATTCTCTCTATTTAATTTCAGTTTATAGATTGCAAAAGATTGTTATTGCTTGCGCATAAAATTCCTATACACCTATTCACCCCCCCTCTAGGTGTTAATACTAGTTCCAACAATAATAAATAGCCCGATGTAATCAAGCTCCGGAAGATGGTCAAACCTTGAGCACTGCTTCGAAGTACTATATTCAAATAATAGGAAATGCCTGCTGCTTTTGTTAAATTCACGGTAGGAACATATCAAGTCTGAGATTTTATTGTGCTGTACAGCATACAAGATCTTCCGTCTTGAGAGGCAGATGCTCACCAAGCGGTTGCAGATGGAGCTCACCAGGAAAATTATAAAGATGCTCTTCCAAACTTAGGGGATCAGTTTGAATTCAAAGCGTAGATGTCTCTAGTTAAACCACCGATTGTGGTCTCACACAAAAGATATGGACAACATGGCCGAGAGTGCCAAAATCATCACAAAGCTTGTTGGGCTTTGTTCGGCCAAAGGAAGCTTCTAAGTAGATGTTTGGCCTTAACTTCACTCAGCAATCAAGCACAAAATCTCATAGGTGGAAAGGCACCGTGATGTAGTTCTTGAAAAGCTTTGTTTTGAGCAGTTCTTTTGCAGAATGGCAACGAAATCTCCCTCAAACTGTATGACATGGTTTGACTTCTTTTTAATTGATGTTATATATGTGGTTTAGATGCAGGTCATTCAGCAAAAGCTTTGTAAATTCACCAAGAATAGATGAGGGCTTGCAAGTCCTCTGATCGGTCTAAGAGGCTCTTCAACAGAGGCATTGGCATCTGATTGGTGTTAGTTCATACTGATTTATAATGTTTCTATTTCTTCCCTCCTTTCATATGTTTTGTCATTTAATTTTTTTTGACTCTTTAATTTAGTTATGTAGCTCATGAATCATGTGGCATGCGCTCATCAAACGTGACCCCTAATCCTCCTTTAAGCCCCCCCCGGTTGTTTTGTTGCTGTAGTGCTTTTCTTACCTCATTGGACTGAGCGTATGCCGACATAGACGCTCAGGACTGAAGAAAGAGTACCTTGTATTAAATGAATGTCATCACATCATTTCATCACATAATATAAGCAATTTATGAAATTGTTTCTTCGCACGTCTGGAGAGAGAAGAAAATGGGGGAGAGGTGGGAGGGTGCAATATATACATACGTTCAGCTTCGAAAATCATCGTAGTAACTTGCGTTCATGGAGAAGCCGTTGCCTCATTATCATCACCCCCTGTAGGAAACGTAAAACCACTAAATAAGCAAGCTTTACACAATTAGACATGCACACAGATTTCCAAATAATACTCTTAAAGGTGAAAAGAAAGCAACTTTGTAGATTTATTCCGATACGGGAAGCTATTTTTTAGGAACTACAATACGGAATGTAAACGAACGGTCTTAACTAGTGTAAGAAATCTTTTTATCTCTTTTTCAGTGTATTGTAGGTGAGCTAGGTGAAAGGCTCACTTGACATTCATTAGCTATAGGGAGTGAGGTTGGTTACAAAGGTTACTATTAAGTCCAACATTAGGTTCCATGAAGGTTGAATACTATTGCTCACGTGATTTGACAATCGTGATAAGGAAAAAGTATAATCCAGGGTCATTTCTTTGAGTGGTGTGATCATTTACACTGCAGAAGAACTGTGTTCCTTGGTAGGACTGTTGTATCTTTCATAAATTCATAATATATTGACTTAGTCGGATGGAATGAGTCAGAATAATTATTATTTAAAAAAAAATCATAGTTGTTCTTTTCAATCGCTCACAAGGAAATATCAAGTCTACAAATATATTTTCATAAAGAATATGTTTGAGATTTAATATTGTCCCATACCTGTCGTCCTCATCTAGTGATTCAGCCCTCCCGCTATCCTTTTCAACGAGCAGAATCTTCTTTCCTTCTTTGCCCTTGAGTTGTTCAACAAAACCGGGAGATTGACTTTGAAATATCACACATATAATCTCCAATTCCCCGCAATGGTCGATCCCTACCACTTTTTCCAAGCTCTCCAGGTGCCTAAACTCGAGTTCTTGGAGATGTGGCATTGCTCCTTGTTCGATAATCACTTCCTTGAGCTGAGGCAGCTTCCAAATCTTCAGGATCTTGAGGCTCGGGAACCCATCTTTGGCGAAACTTAGAGTAGTGCCTAGGAAAGAATTGGCCAGGAGCCTGAGCGTCCTCAAGTGCCTCAGGAGATTCCCCAACTCAGGCATCATGTTCGTCTTCACTTTCGAACCCGACAGAGTCAGAACCCGGAGCGAGTCGGGCAAGAGCTGTGTCCACTTAGGTTTGTTGAGTTGGCCCAGCAAGTAGAGCTCCAACAGTTCGTGATGTTGAACCAACGACAATTCCGGTAATGGACCTATCTGCGTTTTCGCGGGCTTGGTTTCTTTGGCAGGTTCAGCTTCTTTCGTGGCGTCTTTCGTGGGCTTAGCGTCTTTCGTGGGTTCGGCTGCTCCCCCGCGCTTGGATACCGCCGCGGCTTCTTTCTCGGGCTGGGTTACTTCCACGGGCTTGGGTTCTTGGATCACCCCAAAGGTCAAGTACTGGAGATTGGTGAGCCAGGAGCTAATCCATTCGGCTACTGCTTTCACTGCAGCACCAGAGGTGTCCTTGTCTGGGTGTTGCCAGAAAAGCTTGAGCGTGGTGAGCGTGGTCAAGATGTTCATGTGGCCCATCATCGAGTTCTCCTTCACTTCACCGATGACTAGACCGCTTAAGGTTTGGATTTGAGTCAAGGCCATGGGATTGTTCCAACAAGCCTTGAGGATGTCCTTGAAGTCGACGTAGAACCAGTTGAGATGCAGGTGCCTCAAGTTTCTCGCCTTCCATAAGGAATTCGGGAGCGAAGTGATGTTAGTGTGCTTTATGTCAAGAGTCTCAAGATAGTACAAATCCGCAACCACGCTAGGGATCGAGTCCAACACTGTGGATCTCAATCCTAGGTACCTTAGGAGCACCAGCTTGTGGAGCACACCTTGCAAGGATGGCTTATACACACCCTCCAAATCAAGTACCCTTAGCAAGCTATAGCCTGTTTTGGAGGTCATCTTCCCAAGGACCATGCCGATGTCCTTGGTGAGCGTGCCTCTCCTCAGATAGAATGACAGAAATGAGCGGACGTGGCTGTGGTTCAGACTGAGGTTGCTGCCAACTTGGCTGTCTCTGACTATGTTTTTGTGCTCCGCGAGCCACCGGACCTTGGTTTCTCGCGGTTGGGCCTGTTGTTGCTGGCTAGCGTCATGTATGTGAAGTAACCCCATGCTCATCGCGATTGGGTAGATCATGTCATACAGAGAGGTCAGCACTTGGCAAGCTTTGGGTGATCCGTCCGCCCTCCAGCTCACCACATCAATCAGGTTCCTATTCGCGAGCTCCAGAATGAAAGTCTCTCCCACATCCTCTGGCAGCCCTGTCGATTTCCCCTTTCCGTTGTAACAATGCGAATCCAATAAGCCCTCAGCTGACCACAGCCTGACTAGCCTTCTTGTCGGAATGAGGAATGCCACGGGGAACAAAGCCATGTAGACGAAACACGGTTTTAGATGGACTGGTAATCTATGGTAACTCAATTGTAGTATATCTGATGTAGAACAATCTTTCACCAGCGCTGCGAGTTCGTCCTCTTTGGCAGACGACAGTAACCCGCCAAATAAGGATAGATGGAGCGGCAAGCCCCCGCAAATCCCTAGGATATCCTCTTTCAAGAGGCTCTGACCATCGGGTACTCTACGCAACTTCCAAGCGAGCATCTCCCGGCTTTTAACATCTTTTAATTTTTCTAACTCGACACCCCCAGTCTCTGAAAAATTCGTGATCTTGGCTATGTGGTCGTGTTGAGTGGTGGTGATTATGTGGCCCTGCGGATGAAACAGGATGATCCCCACCAACTCTCGCAAGAGATGCACGTTGGACGGGATCACGTCATCCAACACTATGAGGAACTTCCTCTCGGCCAATTCATTGTAGAGCGTAAGTTCAATCTCGTCCAAATTCATGTCCTTCACCTCACTCGCCAGCTTCCCCATTTGCTTCAGTATCTCGAAGAGGAACTCCTTCATGTCCATGCTGGCCGGGAGGCGAACCCAAGTGCGCCACTTAACGCCCATGTACATCGCTTCCCTGTAGACCGACCTTGCGAGGAATGTCTTGCCAGTGCCTTGCTCACCCAAAATCGAAGTCACATTGACAAACGGCCCCTTACTCTCCTCAATCTTATCCATTATTTTCTTTTTCTCGTCCTTGTGACATAAGAAGTTCGATGCTTGCTGATCCCAAAAATTAGTCAGCCTCACCTTTTTTTGGCCTTGCATTGGAACGCTAACAGGGGAGAAGGGACTAGCAGGTACCTTTTCTGTTTTGCCCTCGGCCTCCTTGCTTGTCAAGTACTGATCTTGACACAACTCCTGCATCTTATTCAGCAGATTGGACAAGCCCCTCCACAGCTTGCACTTGGAGATGAGGGCGGTGGCCGGCCACGTGGCCACGTGCAGGGCCTCGTGCCTCCCGCGGGCCTCTCTGAGGTAGAACTTGTCGATGAACTCCTCAGCATCGTACATGGCTCGGAGGAGCCGCCCCAACCACTCCGTGCTCTTCGACGGTGTGTCTTGAGTGGAAAAGAACTTCTGGATCATGGCCAGCTTCTCCTTGGCGTCGTTCACGAGCTTTTCCGTCGATATGCACCTGATGCACATCGGGTGATAGAGCAAGATCTCCAGTTTCTGCGACAAGATCTCGGCAGCAATTTCGCCAGCCATCGTGTAGCTTCCCGTGTCGGAAGCTGCCATGCCTGATCAATGTGTTTGTTTCGAGCAAGGTCGTGTGTGAATGTTGGCTTGTTTGTTTGGATTGGATTGACTTGTTGGGATGTATTATTCTCCCTCTAGTTATTCTTCATTTTTCTATGCTTTTCTTGGTACGGTCTCTCCCTTCTACGGCAAGATTTATATAGTTCTTTTCTTGTGCCATTCTTTGACCATGAGAGTCAGAATAATTATTATAAAAGAATAATTTTATAAAAGATCTTCCAGAATAATTTGTAGAAAATTCTCAACATAGATCAATAAATCAACAACAAAAAATATCCATATATAAATAGAAAACACCAAAACCTATACGTACAATAGAATTAAAAACATACTTGTTTAAGACATTACTTTACTTGAAGAAAAATAAATCAAACCGACAGTAACTAGCGATTTATTGGAATGCCAAATTTTCTTATCTATGACATATTTTAGTATAACAACTTTTAATGGGATTAAGTGACTGATTGGTATAATTTATCATTTTATAAACTAGAGAGATGACTTAGCAAATCCCAATCAGTAGTGTGTTAACTAAGCTCCTCACATTACGGGTTTTGATTAAAAACAATTACTTACACTTTGTTGCTCAACTAAGCCGTCATTAATGAATGCTAAAATCGAATTCAATAGGATCACAAAAGGGTTCGACATATATTAAAATACCATTAACCTGATTTTAAATTGACTAAAAAATTGACTACCAATAATTTAATTTGCGTGATAAAATTCCACCTATCTTAAGAATTTTGCACTTTATCAACATAAGTGCCGTGAGATCAAATGAGAACATTCTTCAAGCTATCTTGTCTACTATAGCACTAAAATCAATTCAAAGAAAATCATTACTATTCATCTAGATTTTGGCAATTAAGGATTTGGCTATTAAATTGCTAAAGATATTATATGTTTACAAATTTTAAGATTCAATTACACGATATGCAAATTTTAAGATTCAATTACATCTCAAATATAAATTATAACTTTAATACACTTAAAAAGGAAAAAATGAAGCCTATGCTTATACACATATTATCAACTTGTCAATATAAGAACACTTGCTCAAAGAGAATATATATGATAATACCCATGTCCACATCGCATATGGTGCTCATATACGTGAATATCTTGTCATCATCACTTATTAGATATGACATGGTAGGAATGTTACCATGTAACGTGTGTACGGGGGTGTGTTTTTTTTTTTTTCTCTTATGATTGTGTTTTATATTTTGTTCATTTTTTCTTTGCTTTTATTCAAACGGGTGCCTCTCCTCCAGATTAATTCTTGATTAAGCCAAATCTTGACCATGGGACAAGAAAGTATCCGGTACTTTTCTTATTGGTAGGTTAAACAACTAACAAGCCAATCCAATTTTTCCCAAAGTTCGGACTCGAAGATGAGAGGATTAGAGAGGGGATACTAGGTTCGGACTTGAAAGGTAACCATTTATTTTAATTTCTACCACATCATTTAGCATGTCTACTTACTAAGATTATTACTACAGCGAGTCTTGCAAAAAAATTTCAAATTTTATAGTACTAAAAAGTGAAAAAAAAGTGGCATGAGGAATTCATAACAACCAGCCTTTTTACCCTTCACTCAAGCTAATCACGTTCCTCAGTCATTCTTCGCTTGGAGATGTCTTACGGGTATAAGATGCCTGTGCCTTTCCATGATCTTGTTTTCACCTTATCCTTTCAACAGCACGATTGGAATATGGTTGTCGTTCCTCGAAATAGGCGCACTTCACCGGGACGTTAAAGTAAGAGAGTATCCGGTAAAAAAGATGCAGTATTTTGTTCGATATATTCCAGTCAATCCACCTATACGTCGCTATAGAATTCAGATGGCTAGCAAGTTGTTAAAACATACTAAAATCAATTGACATTGATGATAGTATATAGTTTAAGGCTGCCAAATGGGTAAGTAGAGTCAGATCGATTTAAAAATGATCCAATCCAAGTTAACTAATTTAACTAATTTTGACTCATTTACATGTAATAAAAATTTAGTGGCCATTCCCAACCCATCGTTCATGCAAGCTTGCATCAGTAAGCACTCAATGCACACCGATTAGAAAGCAAGTTATCTAGTTTCTGTGACACGATCTGAGGGGCGATCTCAGCAACAGTATCATGCAGCTTCTCGTGTCGGAAGCAACCATGGTTAATCAACGGGTTTGTTTCGAGCAAGGTGTGTGGGTGCGTGTCTGTTGGCTTGTTTACTTGAATTGAATTAGTTTGTGTGGACATATTATTCTCTCCGTGTGCATATATCCTTCGTTTTTCTATGCTTTTCTTGGGGTGGTCTTCCCTGTCTACGACTTGCTTTGTTTAATTCTTTGCTTGTGCGACGCGTAAACGTGAGACAGGAGAGAAAGTATCTCTCACAGCGATAAAGATAAAACTAATCAAGTAAAGTTCTTTGTTTTAATACAACAATCTTACAGATCTATCTTAGTACTCCTTTGCTCTTGTACATGAAAATAATCAATTCAATTGTTTACTGTCGGACTAGGAGTTGCAAAGATAAGTAAATATGGCCTATCAGGAACTTCAACTTCTGTGATGAAATTCAACGCTTTTTAAGAATATAACACTTTACCAACACAAGGGATGTGAGATCAAATGAGACCATTCATTGGCCAATCTTATCTAATATAGAATACTAAAATCAATTCAAAGAAAATGGTTACTTTTCTTCTAGATTTTGGCAATTAAGGACTTGGCTTTCAAATTATTGGAGATATTAGATGTTTACAAATTTTAGGATTCAATTGGATCTCGAATATCAATTATATCTCAATACACTTAAAAGGAAGAAATGAAACTTGTGCTTATATACATATGATCAACTTGTCTATATAAAAACCCTTGCTCAAAGAGAATTTATTTTATTATATCAAAATCCACATTGTGCTCATATAAAATATGAGGTGCTCATATAAAATATAAAATACATGAATATCATGTCATTATCACATATAAAGTACCACATGGTAGGAATGTTGCCATGTAACGGGCATAGGGGTCTCTGCTCTTTTCTTTGATTGTGTTTCATATTTTGTTCATTTTTTCTGTACTTTTCTCCAAACGGGTGTTTTTGTCATTGGAAGGTTAAATAATATACAAGCCAATCCAATTTTGCTAAAATTCACACTTGAAGATGAGAGAATAATAGGAGGAAACATTGGGTTCGAATTCAAAGACAACATGAGGTCACGCAGTTCATAAATTAGCGATATGATGAATGGTTATTTGGTGGTGATCTAAACCCGCTTATTTTAATCTTAATTTGTAACCTGCCGCATCATTCAATATGTCCACTTACTAAAATTATTACTAACAGCGCCGCTTGTAAAAATTTCAAATTTTAATGGAGTAAAAAATTAAAACAATGGAATAAAGGATTTATAAGAACCAGCCTTTTTTCTTCCCTCAAACTAACCATGTTCCTCAATTATTCTTTGCTTGGACGTGTCTGATGGGTTGATGATACTTGTTAGGGGTGAGCGATTTCAAATTGTGTATAGATTCCATTTGAAACTTAGAATCTCTCCGTTAGAATGGGTTCTTTATTTTTTGGAACTTTAAAAGTACCCTGCATACCTCGGAACTTGAAATCTAACCAGTCACAAGTTATAGGATAGATTTTAAGGTCTACTTAGGGTTGTAGTGAATTGTTGCTATTTAATTACCATCACTTATTATTATAATATATCCACTACAACTTACATTTAGACACACGTGGATTATGAAATATCAACAAAATAAATGTCTCAATCATAAAAAGAAATTTAGACTAGTAGTTCCAGATTATACACTCATTATCGAATGGTATAAAATATTGCAGAATCACGCAAAGATATAGACCAAGAAAAAACAAAAACTTGTTCTAGGTTCTAGAATCTAGATTAACATATTTCCCAATTTTTGAAACTTAGAAAGAACAAAAACTTGTTCCAGGTTTTAGAACCTAGATTAACATATTTTTCAATTTTTGGAACCTAAAAACTATCATGTATACTTTGGAATCTATCCTATAACTTGTGGCTGGTAGTAACGGACGTGGCTGCGGCCGGTGGCAGAGACGTGGGAGCGCACGGTCTCGAGGAGGCGGGGGGCGCCGGTGGCGACGACGTCGGCAGTGTAATCCATGATCTCGAAAGAGACCGCCACGTGGAACTGGGCGGCGAGACTGGGGACCTTGTGGGGGAGATCGTGTCGATCCAGTGGCGGAGAGAGGAGAGTCGGTGAGATCGGCGGAGGGGAGCTCCATCCGAGCCTTGTGGTGCAGCGGGGGTCGATGTAGATGAGATCGACGTTGGCGCCGACACCCAACGCCGTTGACTGAAGTTGACGCCACCAGGCACCTCCTCGAAGCTAAAGAAGGAAGAATCGCGGTCGATTTCCCGAATCCGAGCCTAGCTCCGCACCTGAGCTCTCACGGGGGATTGGCGGTGTGGTAACGGACAACCCTTCGTTTTTCCAATATTTCTCCTAAGTTCTTACACTGTCCTCGAGATCCCCTACATGTAAAGCAACTAAAGAATCTTCCCTCTTGTCGAGAAAGATAATGATACAGTGGAAATTGTGATACAGTGGAAATTGAAAGTTGTAAGATATGTAAGTACTAACACATTAAAATAATAAATATACTTTAATCGTCTATTTCGTTTGAAGAGAAATAAAATCTTTATAGATGACAAGCAAACATGCACACGCATACACGTACATGAGAAAATTAATATTTAGGATTTAGCAAAAATATTTTACGCATCTTCCTATAAATTCAATATTTGTAAAATAAGTAATTAAGGTTATCTTGGAAAGGGGAGAAAAAGAGACTAAAATCTTGTAAAAATAGGAACCTTTTTAATTTTATATAATAATATAGATGATGTGACATAAGTTATCACTTTTAAGTATGATTGTTGCAATTGCGGCAAGTGATTAAGACTAATAATTAAAGTGTGGGTTCTTCAGGAACATTTTTTGTTATATATAATTAGTAAAAAGAACAATTCAATATTCCAATTACATACCGCGAGAAAATATTAGCACCGAGATTTTATGACCCCCGTTCCTGTGTCGCACTGAAGTTTCGGAGCATCATGGTTGGGCCCAACCCACGGGTTTGTACTCCAACCCACCTTCATGTGACTCGACATTGAACCGGAGGCTCGGTCTACGTCAAGTCAAGGCTCCACATGGACGAAAAGAGAAAAATCTCCTACATGCCCTGCCGGAGATTTTAAATCACATATAATGATAATTTTCATGAGTGCACTAAGAATATTGAAATAGATTGTCATTTTATATGTTCACTCACTTCATGGCATCATTCATCCCATCTCCATTTCATTGATTAATCAAATTGCTGATGTATTAATTAAGGCACATCTATGCTTGTGTTTTCAAGATTTTTTTTCCGAACTCCAATTGACTTTTTCCGTGTCACTTTGAATTTGAAGGGATGTTAGAAATATATATTACCTGATTCTATGTGTTTCTCATATCATAATCTTGTTATTCTAATGGATTGTAATTTTCATTATAATATTACGTTGTTATAGATAGTGATACTTTAAAGCCTATTTTTTGTATAATTCATCAACAAAAATAAAAATTCCACAACTTTATTTTCTTTTTTATTCTTATAATGATATGGGAGTCGTTATAGATTGAGGAAGCACCACCCAATGAATCTTAAAAAGTGGTGGTCATAGCAACATTACGTCAGTCGCTCCAATATCCATATTTGGTCAAACTCGTCCCTGTTGAGTGCTATTACGCCACTTTCTGTTGCTTCCTCTACAAAATTGACACCACCATCATACTCATTGCCGTCAAAAGACCCCGACCCTGAAATTTCATCGCCATTTGCCATTGCATGCTCCACAATGCGCAACCATGTCTCAGATTCACCAACCTCGACAACTTTCGATCCTATTCCGACACTTTGGTACCCTACTTTGGCACATCAACACCGCTATCCACTTCTCCATCCTCTGGTGAGTCGGGATTTAGGAAGATCGTCGCAGTCCGACGTCACATTCACCATTAGCCATCTTTGCAAATGAACTATGTGCACCACATGGCTCTCGCGTGATCCATGGATACCGTTGACCAAGCGACGTTAGTTGTCACGTTAGCGCCACGTTTCAGCCACATCATCGACACGTGATTACCACGTCTGCCTCTGGCTATGACTGTTGACTGCTGACTGGATGTTGATCGGCAACGACTGGCGTTCACCGTACATTGACTAAACCGGCTCACATACCTTTTCAACTGGTTCAACCCATTTCAGGTCGATTCTTGGTGTTTTTCAACACGTGCGTGATTGTTGACTGCGCTGACTAGCTGTTGATTGGCGTTGACGTACGTTGACCGACATTGACCAAATTGGTTCGCATACCTTTCCAACGAGTTCAACCCGTTTCAGACCAATTCGTGGTGTTTTTCAACTGGTTCCTAAGGTATTTCGACGTCTTAAATCAATTTTTGGCCTTATTTTATCCATTAGTATCGGTTTTCTTCAAACACATTGTAGAATACTCGTATATTGCATATTATGGGCTCAAATAAAAATATCCAGCTTTTTGAAAGGACACCGGCTCTGGCTTTATATCACTGGTGCTATTCATACACGTTCTTAAAGTACTAGTGAAAATGGGGGGAAATTTAATGAATGCTTGGATGACTGAGATAGCAAGAATCATCAAATCTTCACATGGTTTCAAACACTTTGATTTCTTCAATTAGACTTCACTTTGGTCGTCTTTATAGGCAAAGGAAGCATGGGACCTCTTGTCAGTCAATATACCACTTCAGATCCCATAAGTATTAGTTGTTCGGAAATCTACATAACATGCATCAGGAGACACATTGGTCTACTAATAATTTTTATCCTCTATGCATGCTATGTAGGATTAACTAGCATTATCTGAACTACAATGAGATGCAGATTTTGATGCTTGCATGGGTGTTATACAATTTTTTATGGCGCTTAATGATGGATTTGAACCCATGAGAGCTTCACTTTTACATTGAGGTTCATTTTCCTATCTTGAGGCAGTTGTCTCCAAGTTGTTGATTAAGGAGATTCAACTTGCTACCTTAAAGGTACGACGCCATTTGTCCTTGCCTAAAGACACGGTGTTTGCCATTCTTGGTTCTTTCTCCTCGCGCATATAATATTGCATGAATTTTCATCTATCTAGTCATCTTGCATCCAATTATTACCAACGACAACCAAGCAACCTACAAGGACAAATAATCGATCCCAGTATAGAGGTCCACCTCAACCTAGACGTTAATCCACCGCTACTATCTTTGGGGGTTCTACCAAAGACTCATCCGTGACTCTAGCATTGGAAGATCTTCATTCCATTCTTTAAGTATCTTTGAGGGTTCTACTCTTGATTCACGGTTCTTTGATTATGCCTGCTGTAATCACATGACTTCCAACTCTAATTTATTTAAGTCAAAATCATTTGTTTCACAAGTACCTATTATTCATACAACTGATAACTCACATATGATAATTAGTCATACATGTAACATTTCGACATCCAAATTGTCCTTACCCGACACCTTCTCATTTCATGAACTCTCTTTAAACTTGATAATTGCGGGACAATTATGTGAGCTTGGTTTTAATATTCATTTCTCATCAAATGGTTGTCATGTGCAGTATTCACGAACGAGGTAGAATTTGGACAGGCAGTAAAATGGGACACCTTGAGCTTGTTTCCTTATAGCTTCCAAACTCTTTCACTAGTTGTGCTACCACAATTTCATTTGGAAACTTGTCATTCTCACTTAGGTCATGCTTCTTTCTCTAGATTAGGTCCCTTCATGTGAGGCTTGGCATTCTCGCTTAGCTCATTCTTCTTTCCCTAGATCAATTTCAAATGGTTGTCATGTGCAGGATTGATAGATGGGAAAGAACGAGGATAGGTCGTAAAGGGGGACATCTTGAGCTTATTTACTTATAGCTTCTAAAGTCTTTCACTAGTTGTGCCATCATAATTTCATCTGAAACTTGGGATTCTCGCTTGGGTCATGCTTTTAGGATCCTTTCATTTCCAATGGTCATCTAGGTTCTGTTGACAATAAACCCTTCGATTACTTATCTTATAAGTTGGGAAAACATCATACTTTTCTGGTTGATCTTAGTGGCTGTCTTTTTATGGTCTCTTTAATTTTATTCACTCCTATATTTTAGGGCCATCTCCTACTCCAACTATGGGAGGATCTCGTTAATTTATATTTTTGTTAATGATCATTCTTGTTACATATGACTTTATCTTATGAAAAATAATTCTGTACTTACTCATTTATCATGATTTTGTTTTCATGATCAGAACACAATTTTCTCGAGATACTAAGGTGTTTCATACTGACAATGCCATGGAATATAGAGATACTGAGTTTCTTCAAATTCTTTCCCAAATTGGTGCTATCATTCATCTTTCTTGTTTAGGAACTTCACAACAAAATGGTCAAGTAGGGCATAAACATAGGCATATCCTAAATGTTGTATGCACTATTCTCATCTCAACCTCTTGTCCAGAATAGTTTTGGTAAAAAGCTTGTCATACTATTGTATACACTCTCAATCATATTCCATCACCTACTATGGGTAACATATTTCCTTACGAGCGCTTGTATGAAAGTATTCCTAATTACAATCTTTTTCGAGTCTTTGGTAGTGCCTATTTTGTGCATCTACTTCCTAATGAATGCACAAAGTTAGAATCTCATGTTCGCTTATGTTGCTTCCTTAGGTATGGCATTAAGCATAAAGGGAATATAAGTTGGGATCCTATCTCTAATCATCTACATGTGTCTCGTCATTTTACTTTTTGGGAACACAATATGTTCTCATCTCTTTGTCCTTTTGAGTCATCTCCAACCGCTTGTTTCTTCATCAATCCTTTAGTGAAACTATTTCTAGGAAAGTCCATGAGCATGCAAATCGGTGTATAAGATTAGAACGTGGACAGATGATACGGTAGAACGTTATAAAGCTCAACTAGAAGCAATAGGTTTTACTAAAAAATATGGGATTGACTACGTTTAATTCAGTTGCTTGTCTTATGTTTGTTCAAAGCCTTCTTGTTATTGCCTCTATAAAGCGATGGCCTCTGTTCCAGATGGATGTTCAAAGTGTTTTTCGCAATGGCGATTTTACTAAGGAATTTTATATGGAACCTCCTCCTCAAAACACTACTTCTAACAAAGTATGTCAGATTATTTGAGCACTCTATGGACTGAAGCAAGCTGCAGTTGCTCATCTAACATCTGTTCAAAGTCTTCTTGCTATTGCCTCTGTTAATTGATGGCCTCTAATCTAAATGAATATTAAAAATGCATTTCTCAATGGCGATCTATTGAGGAAGTATAATGAAACGTCCTCCTAGATATACTCCTTCTGACAAAGTGTGTTGATTATGTCGAGCACAATATGAAATGAAATAGGCTCCTCATAAATGATATTCTAAGTTCAGCTCCACGATGGAACGCTTTGGTTATAAATCCAGCCCTTATGGTAATGCTCTTTTTGTTCCACGAACATTTCTTGAATATATTATGCTACTTTTGTATGTAATCGACATGGCTATCATTTGCAATGATCATACTGGCATTACAAAACTTTAGTAGTATCTCAATTTGACTGTTTGAAATTAAAGATCCCAAGCGACTCAAGTTATTTTCTAGGCTTGGAGACTACTTTAGATTCCTTGAGCTATTAGCTTTCTCAAGCTAACTATACAACTAATCTTCTTTCTCGAGCGACACTCACTCATAACAAGATTGCTACGGCTCTATTGAGATTAATGCTAAATTTAATGACAAAGATGAGACTCTTCTTCTAAATCATTTGTTTTATTACAACTGGTTGACAATCTTGTATATCATAGCATAACTCCACCTAACATAGTCTACGTTATTTTCATTGTTAGTCAATTCTTGACCATGCCCCGAGCCACTCATACAAGCTATGTCAAAGGCACCTTATTTCATGATCTTCACTTTATGCCTAATCTACCTTGGAGTTGGATTGTCCTGATTGTCGTCACTTCATTACCGGCTATTGCTTCTTGATCACCTCGATCTTTACTTATTTCATAGGCTAGAGACTCTTGGTCGTTGCATCACTACCGACTACTGTGTTTTTCTAGATAACTTACTTATCTCATGGTGTAGCAAGAAACGAACTGTTATTACTCAATCTAATACGAAAGCATAATATCATGCTCTTACTAATATGATGACAAAATTATTATGGTTGTGATAATTATTAGAGTACGAAGACGTCCATAATAGCAGTGGAACTGCACTTTATTGCGACAATCAAAATACTATCCAAATAGCACATAATATTATAGCCATTCTGTAAAGCTTATAAATAAGGTCTTATATAATTCATCGATAAAAATAGAAATTTCACAATTTTACTTTCCATTTTATACTTATTAGAAGGAATTAGAGAGAAAGAGGACTTCTCCGTCCCGGTGACTGTGCGCGGCTCTCGGTTATAGGTAGTGTGTGCGAATGTCACTCTCTTTTTTTCCTGGAGCATGCGTCTGCCTTCGACGATAGAAGGACTCGGCATTCTAGAAGAATTCATTTGCGACCCTATCTCACCTTGGGGCCAAACTCAACCGAACACGGAACAGACTATGCCAGCCGTCACTCCCTCTCCACATTCGCATGAAATCATCGCCATCCTCCTTGGAGAGAGAGAGAGAGAGGGGTTGCCAAGGTTCGCTTTTCTGCCTCTATCCTCTTCGAAGTCGCATTCCATTCACCTGCATTTTGTAATCTCTCGCCAGTTCCTTTGGTTCAAACGTTGGAAGCAAGCAATCCTGTTACCACCTCGTGCCGGGGTGCAATTTCGGATCCCGAATGGCGTTTGGGGTCGGATCCTGGAGGGGGAGGGGGGGGAGAAGATGGCGTATGGATTGGAGTTCGACAAGGCTGAGTCTGTTGGAATTTTTACGCGGATATAGATCGAGCGAATCAGATAAAATTAATCGGAAGGAAGAAAAGGAAATCAGACATCGAATTTACGTGGTTCGGTCCGAATATCAGAATCTACGTCCACGGGGAGAGTAGCACGGAATTCCACTATAGAACTAAGCGATACAATAGAGATTACAATCACTCGAGCACATTCACTTACTCAGTGTTTCTCAGCCCCCAATTACACCTAATAAAGGGTACTGAAATCCGAATCCAGAGTTTGAGTTGCAAACTTGTGACAAGTATGCTATCCCACACACGACCCTCTTGGCCTTTAATAGGGACTGCTTGTTAATCACCAAGTTCTCCTTCAAACAAAGGACTTAGATCCTAGTAAACTCTAATGTATCGGAAATTCTGATGCACAGGATCCCCTAAGGGCAAGTGCAGAGCATACTCCAGGATTTTTCTCAATCACAGTGTTTGTTCAGAACCATTGTTCTGGACTAGGAGAGAATGAGAGTGTTTAGAAGATCATGTTGGAAGTAGAGTACACAACACACTTCTTATTTCACTCGATGGATCTTACAATGGAGACTCCTTGCTCTTTATATAGGCAAAGGAGGATACAAACGACAAGAGCAGGCGGACTGGTCATGCTAGGACATAATTGAGCAAACTTAGCCACTTAAGGGCTACACACGTAGGGAGTCCTAAAGAAATCCCGTGACAGGCTATGAATAGTAGTTTTTCACCTGTTGCTACAGTAAAAACAGACTGAATGAACAGTGAAAACAGACTGGGTGAACAGTGAACAGTATGCTACAGTACCGGTGTACAGTGTTTTCAGGACGACTTTTTTAAACGTCTCTTCCGTCTCTAGCATTGTAGTGGTTATAGTCCGAATCATCAGAGCTATGATGAGCCAACTGTTCTCTGTAGAAAGCCTCTTCTGCATCTGGACTGGAGCTTCTATCTTTTTCTCTTTTGAAAGCTCGGATGAGGTTCTCGATTTCTTCTGCCGACAGATCTAGTGGACGGGATGATCTAGATCTCAGTATCCTTTATGGTATCAGAGCCATGGATTTGTTTGAATTATTTTAGTTTGGTTATTACCACGTTCTGTTACTAGGAGAGAACCTCCCATCCTATGGAAACTTCAGAATCATCTTCCCCTTCTCTTCCCATCTCTCTTACCTCTAACCTTTCTCTTCAACCTCCACCCGAACTTCGAAAGTCTTCATGTTCCAAAATAGACTATCTTTATGAGGTCGCATACCTCACAGAAGATAGTAAGATTTCAGAAACCCAGCTCCCTATGATGAACCCATACACTGCCTTCGCAAAACCTCATTCTTTCTCTCCACTTCGGTCTATTAAACACTTGATCAAACACACTCCTCGTACTGTCAAAGAATATGTTCAATCTTCCCGCTTTGATCAACACCCTATTCAAGCAACAGAACAAGAACAGTTCGTTACTCTCCAGATTCCACCAGAATTTCCATCTCAATGGATTCAACAAGGCTATACTCATCTCCATTTTGGAGCCATCCGCCTTGCTTTAACTTTTCATGGTCGAAAAGGCTTACCAGTTACAGCAAGAATAGCCCTGTTAGACACCAGGTTTTTGAAATACCAATAAGCTTGTGTTGGTACTATCCAAACAACGATGAATGCAGGCACTGTTTTTGTTACCCTGTTCCCAAATTTTAACATTGCTCTTGCAAATCCCAACCTGCTGACGGCTCTAAAAGTTCAGTTACAAATTACTGGAGCTCCGCAGACTCCTGGATCCATTGCTGCCACCTTGCACTACCAGATGATTTACCGAGTTCAAAACCATGCCATAGATCTCAACATTCCAAACTCTGAGGATGCCCTTGTTATCTCGGTCGACCACGACCAGACCTCTTGCATCCATGTCCCTCGCCAGATCCCAAGAAACGAGCTTGTCAAGCTCCTCCCGGATAGTTGGGTCACCAACTATGAAAAACTCCATCAAAATTGCAAACCAATCCGAGTCCGGTGAACCACAATTCACTCCCAAAAAAGATGGTACTTTGTTACCATCACGTTCGGCAAAACCAAAGAGGAACCTTCCTCTATTTTTTCCACTATCCTCCATTTTACACCTTGTCCCATCGATTACTCGTCTCAAGCGAATCAGATGACAAACGCTTTGTCCACTCTTTTGGTTCCCAAGGACAACCCATTCATCATTTCAAAGATCCTACTGGACATTGCTATTGGGACCCAGATTGCTTTTGTCCATCATGTACAAAACCTGATGATGAGGATGATAAACCTTCTGCCAAAAAGAAGAAACCAAAGAAAGATACCCTTTACCAAAGGTATCTTGATGGAGATCCAACTGTTGGACCTCTTGGAGAAGATGGAGGCAGATACCAGGTCATTGTTTCTTATGGACCGTCCAGATCCACACCACCAGCTGCACCACCACCGCCTTGCAAACCTGTCCCTTCTTTTCAACCACCACCAGCTAAACCTATGATTACTTCACCTTTCTACAAGCCAATCCAGAAATGGGTGAAAAAGAATCCTTCATGTCCCCTGAAACTACCCCGACCAAGTACCTGTGTACCCAAACCTGTCTCACCTCCTGTTCTACCCGGCATATGCATGTTCCATTCTGATGATTTTCCTCCACTGGAACACACAGAAACATCTGGAACCAGCACCCGCATCCGGAAATTTCCTCCTTTGGAAAAATTCTCTGACCCACACCAAAGGTACCAACATTCACCCAAAGTACCAAACCCTACTGGTCTTGATGCACAGGGACAACGTAAGCAGCCTTCTGTGGCCGAAACTGTCCTCAATTGGCAGACTGAAAATGCTTTAGCCCAGAATGAGCTTTTAAGCACGGTTTCCACACATCTTGAACGGGTAGATAAGACCACTGACTTATCCTACCGCATGTTAAGAGACTTCCAAAAACGGCTCCATTTGCTAGAAACGAAGCAAACACCCCCAAGCCATTATTTAGAAGACCAGCGACCAGAGATAGAAAAACTCCGAAGACAGATCCAAATTCTCAAGGGTCAGTAGTCATTTACTCCACTTGATCCACCCCTTTTCTCCTCTCCCCCCTGTCACAAAAGCCGAAATCATCCTTTGGCTCATCCTCTTCTTTTCTTTTTGCTTTTTTAAGCTCACTCCTCCTCCTTCGAATAATTTTCTGACTCTCCGAGAAAACCTTCGGAAGCTTAAACTGAAGCAAAAGAGATCCTCTCCTCCCGCAGAGTATTCCCCATCCTCTCCGGGCACACCTGAACATCCTCCCGGGAATCATCCTCCAGCAACCCCCTCTTGGGGAAAAATCAGCCACCACGACCATTTCCAATCCGCTCGAAAATTTTCTTCGACAGCAGATCCTTTCAATAGCTGTTATCAAACCTTCTGCCACAAACCAGATTGAAACATCATCTGGGTCTGATTCTGATAGCCAAATTGAATCATTCTCTTCAGAAGGGTCATTTTTTATGACAGATAGTGTCAAGAATGAAGAAATCCTCTCTGAACCCGAAATTCATCATCCGGAACAACCGGACGCCACCCAGTCCTTTATAGCCTCATCGTCCAAAATCTATTTTACACTAGATGATATTCCATATTTTAAGTGGCCTGATAGGCTTCAAGAATTTCATGCTTGGCTAACTGCCCGGCATATTTCTGAACCTAGCACTTATGATATTCTTTTGGAATTCACTAGTCGTTTCACGAGAGCACTTAAAGATTGGTGGCACACCGAGAACAAGATCAAATGTACTTCTTGACACAACCTTTGGATAATGCTATCCAGATTATCCATATGTATTTCATTGGCAAGCTCAAGATTCCAAAGAACTCAAAAAAAAAGGAGTTCTTTGACCGGAAATGTTGCTCGCTAAGACGCAAAGATCTTGACCGTCATTTCCAAGCTATGATCAAACTGTTTTATCTACTTGGCGCAGATTGGAATCTCAAACCCATCTTCTTAGCATCCATCCTAAAAGGACTCAGCCAAGCCGCTGAGAAAACTCTCCAACAAAGGCAGAAGACCATAACAGAAGCTACTCTTGGTGAAATCCAGCAAGCAGTTCACATCGCCATCGAAGAACTTTGCCTCCGAAGAGAAGCTTTTCAAAGCTTTCTCAAAGAAAACAGACACCTTGATAAGGCATGCTTCAAACCCGGTCTAAAGATTAAATGCCCCAAGGATTGTTTTGATCCTTCTTGCACAGGATGCAAAAAGAAAAGACATTTCAAACGACTTTCCTTCAGAAAAACACGCAAAGGCAAAGGCAAAGGTAAGTGGAAATTTTTGAGGAAAAACCATCATCGTTTTTCCAAGAAACGTAACAAAGACAGTGTTATGTCGCAACAAAAAGGACATTTTGCAAAAAATTGTCCAAAGGCAAGCAAGCGAGGAAGCCATTTGATCGACAAAATTGCCAACAAAGACGGCATCCCGGCTTGATGATTCGGATATTGAGTCCGTTTTTCTTTAGACGACCAACCATTCGAAAATACCCTTTGTGCCATTCGGACCTATAGCTCGATTCGATTCGAGAATGATGTCTTCACATTCTTCCCCGATTCACTGCGAAAATTGAACTCAATGAACCCGTTCATCACCCGTATATCCCTATCCATATCCTTCTGTCCAAATACCATAAACCCATCCCTTTGGTAGCACTCATCGATACTGGAGCCAGCTCTTCCATTCTGGACACAAAGATCCTTCCAACCGAATTTTGGAAACCTTACACCAGGTATTTTAATTATGCCTTTGGTAACACTTTTGCTACCAAGTATCGTAGTAAACCCATTACCATCCAGTTCTTTCCTCGGTGTTCCATAACCACCAAAATTCTTGGTTCCCAGTCTCTAGACAAAGATATCATCATTGGTTGGGATATTCTGACCCAACTTCCCAAACTCAGAATTCTGTCTCATGACCTTCGTTTCAAGAACTAATTTAAGGAATTTGTAGACATCAAACGATTCTATGCCCTTCAACCAGCCATCCTGGATCCAATAATCCAGAGTCTACTTTCTTACACACTCCCAATTTTCTCAAACTTGCACCCAACCTTTGTGGAAAAAATCTTCTTTCTATGTCAAACTTCCCTTTAAACGAAATGAAGACATCAATCCTACAAATGCTAGTCACTCTGGAATGAGCCCTGAACATCTTACACTTGCGCAGCAAGAATGCGCAGACCTCCTGGCACAAGGTCTCATTGAACCCTCTGATTCCCAATGGGCATGTGAAGCATTTTATGTCAACAAGCGAGCTGAGCAGAACCGTGGCAAAATGAGGTTAGTAATCAATTACCAACCTCTGAATGAGTTCCTTCAAGATGATAAATTCCCGTTGCCTCATCGAAATTCCCTTTTCCTAAGCCTTGCTCAGGCAAATATCTATTCAAAATTTGATCTTAAAGCAGGATTTTGGCAACTAGGTATTGACCTAGCGAGCACCCAAAACGGGTTACGTATTCCAAACCAACATTTTCAATGGACAGTTGTCCCTTTTGGTCTCAAAACGCCACTTCTCTTTCCAAAAGGCTATGTGCAAAATCTTTGAACCCATCCTTCAAAACTCCCAGTTTTTATATCGATGATATCCTTCGTTTAGCCATGATGAACAGTCTCATTGTCAACTCTTGACACACTTTACCGACATTGTTAAAAACCATGGTATCATGCTTTCTCGAAAAAAGATGATTATTGCCCAAAAGGAAATTGAATTCCTTGGCATGCGTCTTAAAGATGGAACCTACTGCCCTGAACCTCATATTGCTGATGAACTCCAAAAATTCCCTGCAAAGGATCTCAATCCTAAACAAATCCAGCAATTTCTTGGCATTGTAAATTATCTAAGAGACTTCGTTCCACACATCTCTCAGTATTTGAGACCTCTCCAACGAATGCTCAAAAAGGATCCTCCCCCATGGGGATCTAAACAGACTCAAGCTGTTGCTCAACTCAAACAGCTCTTGCAAAACCTTCCTCCTTTAAAAATTCCATCCACTGGCAAAAGAATTCTCCAAACTGATGCTAGTGACAAATATTGGGCAGCCATTCTTTTCGAAGAAATTGATGGAACCAGGCATATTTGTGCCTACAAAAGTGGTCGATTTTCCCAGGCAGAGATCCATTATCATTCCACTTTTAAGGAAATACTTGCAGTAAAGTATGGCATCAAAAAGTTTGAATTTCATCTCATCGGACACCATTTTCTTGTTGAAATGGATATGTCATCATTCCCTCAGATGCTTAAGTTCAAACAAAAGCAAGTTCCCCATCCACAACTGCTAAGATGGGCTGAATGGTTTTCTAAATACTCCTTTGAAGTCAAACACATTCCAGGAACTAAGAATGTCCTTGCTGATTTCTTGTCCCGTCCAAAGGAATCAATGCAAACCATCAACATGTATGTTAAAAAAGAGCCCTTTCAGGACACATACCGAACAAACAAAATTCCAGGAGGATGACCCAGTCTAAAATACCCTCCTGATGTTCCTGAAGCAATCCACCACAATAATCTGAAAGCAAGACTTCCAGAATTAATGTGGGAATATCACCTTCGCATTTTTCGTGAACATGGTGGTCTGATGCTTAAACCAGACGGACTTCATCCTTAATATCCATTCATTCACCCTCTCAAATGGTCTCCTGATGAAGAATTTCCAGAAGAACTGAAATGGTTACTGTGGTACATGTTCAACCTGTATACTATAGCCATTGAATTTCCCACTGATAAAATTTTGCAGGTAATTCACAAGGATGGCCAAGCTCAACCTCATAATCAGAAACATCTCTTGGAGATTTTTGCGTGGTATAAACCACTCAAATATTGGAGAGAACTATTCAAAGTCCAAAATCGCCAAGGAAGGCCTGAACCAGAAAGACACATTGTAGTCCTATTCCACCGACCATGGACATTTTCCCATCCATATGGATGGATTTCTGACAAACCTTCTATTGCAGGAATATCAAGTTACAGGCTCCAAGTTTTTCAAGAATTTGCTCGAATTCACCAGACACTTCCATACTCAGTCACGACAAGCGGACCAAAGATCTCGTGAACTCCCGGAGGATCCTATGCCAAGAGAATCGTACCATCCCACCAGAAGCATGGCTATCTGCACAGGTCCCTACCTCTTGGGACCACCTTGAAGCTTGGGATACCACCAGAAACCAGATCCAAGAGGCTCTTCAAATTTTTCGCCAAAATAATCCAGACTCCTCCACCCCCTATGATCCATGGGGGGGGCCACTCTCACAGGACCCTTGGGGAAACACCCCAAATTACGCCCCTTTTCCCGGCTCTTTCTCCAATACTTTCGGTGCCAGCTCCTCCCGTCCACCAGGACTGTCGGCAGAAGAAATTGAGAATCTCATCCGTGCCTTCAAAAGAGAAAAAGACGGAAGCTCCAGTCCATCAGATATCGACGAAGAGGCTCTCTTCCAGGAACAGATAGCTCATTATAGCTCTGATGATTCGGACTATGACTACAATGCTAGAGACGGAAGAGATAAATAAAAACCGTCCTGAAAACACTGTACACAGGTACTGTAGCATAATGTTCACTGTTCACCCAGTCTGTTTTCACTTTGTTCATTCGATGCTGTTTTTTATCAGAAGCAACAGGCGAAAAACTATTGTTCATAGCTTGTCGCGGGATTTCTCTAGAACTCCCTATGTTTGTAGCCCATTAGTGGCTAGTATGCTTTCATAATTGAGTCTGAACAGGGCTAGTCAGCCATCCCTTGTCGTTTGTCTCCTCCTTTGCCTATATAAGAGCAAGGAGTCCCCATTGTAAGATCCATCGAGTGAAATAAGAAGTGTGTTGTGTACTCTACTTCCAACATGATCTTCTAAACACTCCCATCCTCTTCTAGTCCAGAACGATGGTTCTGAACAAACACTGTGATTGAGGAAAATCCTGGAGTATGCTCTGCACTTGCCCTTCGGGGATCCTGTGCATCAGAATTTCTGATATTTTGGAGTTTACTGGTATCTAAGTTTATTGTTTGAGAAGTAACTTGGTGATTGACAGGCAGTCCCTAAAGGCCGAAAGTATTGGAGAAAGAGCCGGGATAAGGGGCGTAATTTGGGGTATCTCCCCAAGGGTCCTGTGAGAGTGGCCCCCCCATGGATCAGAGGGGGTGGATGAGTCTGGATTATTTTGGCGAAAGATTTGAAGAGCCTCTTGGATCTGGTTTCTGGTGGTATCCCAAGTTTCAAGGTGGTCCCAAGAGGCAGGGACCTGTGCAGATAGCCATGCTTCTGGTGGGATGGTACGATTCTCTTGGCATAGGATCCTCTGGAGTTCACGAGATGCTGGTCTGCTTGTCGTGACTGAGTATGGAAGTGTATGGTGAATTCAAGCAAATTCTTGAAAAACTTGAGGCCTGTAGCTTGATATTCCTGCAATAGAAGGTTTGTCAGAAATCCATCCACATGGATGGGAAAATGTCCATGGTCTGTGGAATAAGACAACAGTGTGTCTCTCTGGTTCAAGCCTTCCTTGGCGATTTTGGACTTTGAATAGTTCTCTCCAATATTGGAGTGGTTTGTACCATGCAAAAATCTCCAAGAGGTGTTTCTGATTATGGGGTTGAGCTTGGCCATCCTTGTGAATAACCTGCAAAATTTTATCAGTGGGAAATTCAATGGCTATAGTGTACAGGTTGAACATGTACCACAATAACCATTTCAGTTCTTCTGGAAATTCTTCATCAGGAGATCATTTGAGAGGGTGAATGAATGGATATTGTGGATGAAGTCCGTCTGGTTTAAGCATCAGACCACCATGTTCTCGGAAAATTTGGAAGTGATATTCCCACATTAATTCTGGAAGTCTTTCTTTCAGATTATTGTGGTGGATTGCCTCAGGAACATCAGGAGGGTATTTTAGACTGGGCCAACCTCCTGGAATTTTGTCTGTTCGGTATGTGTCTTGAAAGGGCTCTTTTTTGACATACATATTGATGGTTTGCATTAGTTCCTTTGGACGGGACAAGAAATCAGCAAGGACATTCTTAGTTCCTGGAATGTGTTTGACTTCAAAGGAGTATTTAGAAAACCATTCAGCCCATCGTAGCAGTTGTGGATGAGGAACCTGCTTTTGTTTGAACTTAAGCATCTGAGGAAATGAGGACATATCCATTTCAACAAGAAAATGGTGTCCGATGAGATGAAATTCAAATTTCTTGATGCCATACTTTACTGCAAGTATCTCCTTAAAAGTGGAGTGATAATGGATATCTGCTTGAGAGAATCGATCACTTTTATAGGCACAAATATGCCTATTTCCATCAATTTCTTCGAAAAGAATGGCTGCCCAATATTTGTCGCTGGCATCAGTTTGGAGAATTCGTTTGCCAGTGGATGGAATTTTTAAAGGAGGAAGGTTTTGCAAAAGTTGTTTGAGTTGAGCTACAGCTTGAGTCTGTTTGGATCCCCATGGAGGAGGATCCTTTTTGAGCATTCGCTGGAGAGGTCTCAAATACTTAGAGATGTGTGGAACGAAGTCTCTCAGATAATTTACAATGCCAAGAAATTGCTGGACTTGTTTAGGATTGAGATTCTTTTCAGGGAATTTTTGGAGTTCATCAGCAATATGAGGTTCAGGGCAGTTGGTTCCATCTTTAAGACGCATGCCAAGGAATTCAATTTCCTTTTGGGCAATAATCATCTTTTTCTGAGAAAGCATGATACCATGGTTTTTAACAATGTCAGCAAAATGTGTCAAGAGTTGACAATGAAACTGTTCATCATGGCTGAACAGAAGGATATCATCAATATAAATCTGGGAGTTTGGAAGGATAGGTTCAAAGATTTTGCACATAACCTTTTGGAACAGTGAAGGGGCAGTCTTGAGACCAAAAGGGACAACTGTCCATTGGAAATGTTGGTTTGGGATACAGAACCCAGTTTTGGGTCTATCTGCTGGGTCAATACCTAGTTGCCAAAATCCTGCTTTAAGATCAAATTTTGAATAGATCTTTGCTTGAGCAAGGCTCAGGAAGAGGGAATTTCGATGAGGCAATGGGAATTTATCATCTTGAATGAACTCATTCAGAGGTTGGTAATTAATCACTAACCTCATTTTCCCACGGTTCTGCTCGGCTCGTTTGTTGACATAGAATGCTTCACATGCCCATTGAGAGTCAGAAGGTTCAATGAGACCCTGTGCTAGTAGTTCTGCGCACTCTTGCTGTGCGAGTGTGAGATGTTCAAGGCTCATTTCATAGTGACTAGCCTTTGTGGGATTGATGTCTTCATTCCATTTAAAGGGAAGTTTGACATAGAAAGAAGAGTTTTTCCACAAAGGTTGAGTGCAAGTTTGGGAAAATTGGGAGTGTGTTTCAGCACAGGAAGAAAGTAGACTCTGGATTATTGGATCCAGAACGGCTGGTTGAAGGGCATAGAATCGTTTGATGTCTACAAATTCCTTAAATTGATTCTTGAAGCGAATGCCATGAGACAGAATTCTGAGTTTGGGAAGTTGGGTCAGGATGTCCCACCCAATGATGATATCTTTGTCTGGAGACTGAGAACCAAGAACTTTGGTTGTTATGGAACACTGGGGAAAGAACTGGATAGTAATGGGTTTACTGCGATACTTGGTAGCAAAAGTGTCACTAGATGCAGAATTGAAATACCTGGTGTAAGGTTTCCAAAATTCTTCTGGAAGGATCTTTGTGTCCAGAATGGAAGAGCTTGCTCTAGTATCGATGAGTGCTACCAAAGGAATTGGTTTATGGTATTTGGACAGAAGGATGTGGACAGGGATATACGGGTGATGGACAGGTTCATTGAGTTCAATTTCTACAGGTGAATTATGGAAGAATGTGAAGACATCATTCTCAGAATCTGAATTTGAGCTATATGTCTGAATGGCACAAAAGGTATTTTCGGATGGTTGGTCGTCTAAAGAAAAAACGGACTCAATATCCGAATCATCAAGTTGGATGCCGGTGCTGTTGGCAATTTTGTCGATCAAATGGCTTCCTCACTTGCTTGCCTTTGGACAATTTTTTGCAAAATGTCCTTTTTGTTGCGTATATAACACTGCTTCTTTGTTACGTTTCTTAGAGAAACGATGATGACTTTTCCTCAAAAATTTCCACTTACTTTTACCTTTTCCTTTGCGTGTCCTTTTAAAGGAAAGTCGTTTGAAATGTCTTTTCTTTTTACATCCTGTGCAGGAAGGATCAAAACAATCCTTGGGACATTTAATCTTCAGACCGGATTTGAAGCATGCCTTATCAAGGTGTCTGTTTTCTTTGAGAAAGCTTCGAAAGGCTTCTCTTCGGAGACAAAGTTCTTCTATGGCGATGTGAACGGCTTGCTGGATTTCACCAAGAGTAGCTTCTGTTATGGCCTTCTGCCTTTGTTGGAGAGTTTTCTCAGCGACTTGGCTGAGTTCTTTTGGGATGGATGCTAAGAAGATGGGTTTGAGATTCCAATCTGCGCCAAGTAGATAAAACAATTTGATCATAGCTTGAAAATGACGATCAAGATCTTTGCGTCTTAATGAGCAACATTTCCGGTCAAAGAACTCCTTTCTTTTGAGTTCTTTGGAATCTTCAGGCTTGCCAATGAAATACATATGGATAATCTGGATAGCATTATCCAAAGGTTGTGTCAAGAAATACATTTGATCTTGTTCTGCAGCAGTGTGCCACCAGTCTTTAAGTGCTCCTGTGAAACGACTAGTGAATTCCAAAAGAATATCATAGGTGCTAGGTTCAGAAATATGCCGGGCGGTGAGCCAAGCATGAAATTCTTGAAGCCTATCGGCCATTTAAAATATGGAATGTCATCTAGTGTGAAGTAGATTTTGGACGATGAGGCAGTAAAGGATCGGGGTAGCGTCCTAGGTTGTTCGGGATGATGAATTTCGGGTTCGAGAAATATTTCTTCATCCTTGACACTATCTGCCATAAAAAATGACCCTTCTGACGAGGGTGACTCAATTAAAATGTCAGAATCAGACCCAGATGATGTTTCAATCTGGTTCGTGGCAGAAGGTTTGATAACAGCAATAGAAGGTATCTGCTGGCGAAGAAAATTTTCGAGTGGATTGGAAATGGTCAGGGTGGCCGACTTTTCCCCAGGAGGGGGGTTGCTAGGAAGATGATTTCCGGGAGGATGTTCAGGTGTGCCTGGAGAAGGTGGGGAATACTCGGTAGGAGGAGAGGATTTCTTTTGCTTTAGTTTAAGCTTTCGAAGGTTTTCTCGAAGAGTCAGAAAATTATTCTGAGGAGGAGGAGCGGCTGAGCTTAAAACAGCAGCAAAAGAAGAGGATGAGCCAAATGATGACTCTGGCTTTTGTGGTAGGGCAGGAGAAGGAAAAAGGGGTGGATCAAGTGGAGTAAATGACTGTTGATCCTTGAGAATTTGGATCTGCCTTCGGAGTTTTTCTATCTCTGGTCTTTGATCTTCCAAATAATGGCTTGGGGGTGTTTGCTTAGTTTCTAGCAAATGAAGCCGCTTTTGGAAGTCTTTCAACATGCGGTAGGATAAGTCAATGGTCTTATCTACCCGTTCAAGATGTGTGGAAACTGTGCTTAAAAGCTCATTCTGAGCTAAGGCATTTTCAGTTTGCCAATTAAGAACAGTTTCGGTAACAGAAGGCTGTTTACGTTATCCTTGTGCATCAAGGCCAGTGGGGTTGGGTACCTTGGGTGAATGCTGGTACCTTTGGTGGGGGTCAGAGAATTTTTCCAAAGGAGGAAACTTCCGGGTGCGGGTGCTGGTCCCAGATGTTTCTGTATTTTCCAGTGGAGGAAAATCATCAGAATGGAACATGCATATGCTGGATATAACAGAAAGTGGGACAGGTTTAGGTATACAGGTGCTTGGTCGAGGTAGTTTCAGGGGACATGAAGGATTCATTTTTACCCATTTCTGGATTGGCTTATAGAAAGGCGAAGTAATCATGGGTTTAGCTGGTGGTGGTTGAAAAGAGGGAACTGGCTTGCAAGGTGGTGGTGGTGCAACTGGTGGAGTGGACCTGGATGGCCCATAAGAGACAATGAACTGGTATTTGCCTCCATCTTCTCCAAGAGGTCTAACAGTTGGATCGCCATCAAGATACCTTTGATAAATGGTATCTTTCTTTGGTTTCTTCTTTTTGGCAGAAGGTTTGTCATTGTCATCATCAAGTTTTATGCATGATGGACAAATACAATCTGGATCCCAAAAGCAATGTCCAGTAGGGTCTTTGAAATGATGAATGGGTTGTCCTTGGGGACCAAAAGAATGGACAAAGCGTTTGTCATCTGGTTCGCTTGAGACAGGATTAGTGGGACATGGTGTAAAGTGGAGAATAGTGGGAAAAATAGAGGAAGGTTCCTCGTTGGCTTTGCCGAACTTGATGGTAACGATACCATCTTTTTTTTCCGGTGAACGTGGTTCACTTTGGAATGGAGTGGTTTACAACTCTGATGAAGTTTTTCGTAGTTGGTGACCCAACTATCCGGAAGAAGCTTAACAAGCTCATTTCTAGGTATCTGACGAGGAACATGGATACAGGAGGTCTGGTCGTGATCGACTGAGATAACAAGGGCATCCTCAGAGTTTGGAATGTTGAGATCTATGGCATGATTTTGAACTCGGTAGATCATCTGGTAGTGCAAGGTGGCAGCAATGGATCCAGGAGTCTGCGGAGCTCCAGTAATTTGTAACTGAACCTTTAGAGCAGTCAGCAGGTTGGGATCTGCAAGAGCAATGTTAAAGTTTGGGAACAGGGTAACAAAAACAGTGCCTGCATTCATTGTTGTTTGGATAGTACCAACACAAGCTTACTGGTATTCCAAAAACCTGGTGTCTAACATGGCTATTCTTGCTGTGACTGATAAGTCTTTTCGGCCATGAAAGGTCAAAGCAAGGCGGATGGCTCCAAAATGGAGATGAGTATAGCCTTGTTGAATCCACTGAGATGGAAATTCCGGTGGAATCTGGAGAGTAACGAACTGTTCTTGTTCAGTTGCTTGAATAGGGTGTTGGTCAAAACGAGAGGACTGAACATATTCTTTGACAGTGCGGGGGGTGTGTTTGATCAGGTGTTTAATAGACCGCAATGGGGAAAAGGAAGGGGGTTTTGCGAAAGCTGTATATGGGTTCATCATGGGGAGCTGGGTTTCTGAGATCTTGCTATCTTCTGTGAGGTATGCCACCTCATAAAGATAGTCTATCTTTGAACATGAAGACTTGCGAAGTTCAGGTGGAGGTTGAAGAGAAAGGTTAGAGGTAAGAGAGATGGGAAGAGAAGGGGAAGATGAATCTGAAGTTTCCATAGGATGGGAGGTTCTCTTCTAGTAACAGAACGTGGTAATGACTAAACTAAAATGATTCAAACAAATCCATGGCTCTGATACCATAAAGGGTACTGAGATCCGAATCCAGAGTTTGAGTTGCAAACTTGTGACAAGTATGCTATCCCACACACGACCCTCTTGGCCTTTAATAGGGACTGCCTGTTAGTCACCAAGTTCTTTCTCACTCAAAGAATTAAACAAATTCTACTAACAAGAATTTAACTGACTAAAACACCCAGATGTAATTACAACGAGAAAATCTCCGTTCTGTCGAGAGCTCCCACGCGTTCAGTCTCGCGCTCTTCTTACTCTCTCTTTCTGGAGCTCTTCTTCTCTCGATGGCCACCGAAGTCCTCCTTTTAATGATGTGCATGGCCATCCTCCACCGAAGGAACAAAGCTTCAGCGTTCTCTCTTTTCATTATTTAATAGCAAAAAGAAGAGAGGTCATTCGGCGCCTACAATGTAGGCTTCTGAAGCCACTCATCAATTTCTATGAAGAACTCATGCATGCACATGGCCATGTGCATGCATTTAATGAGAGGAGAAGACTTGCACGGTTTTTGACCATTGTTCCTGCAGCTTCCCTCATTTTTTATGATTGTTGTCAAGAGATGGGCAATAATTCACTTCCTTTGGCAGAAGACAAGAAGGAAATATTAATTTAATGCTTCTTCCATCATTTCCAAATTCGACTTTCCTTCACGCTTCCTTCCGGTCATTCTTCCTGCTGCCACACGCTTCCTTGTAGCCGCATTCAATCATCAAACACGCATGCAGAGGACAACAAGATCACGTATAATTAATTATTAATCCGTACGTAATTGAGTTCATATATTCTCGTTAGTTTGGTTTTATTCACCGGACTTAAACTCGAGACATATTTTTAACAATCTCTATCTTAGCTCAACGTTTGAGCCAAATCACCATCGCTTCCGTGGAAATCTCGTTGCTACTCTCCCACAGCCCCAATGGGCTCAACCGCCACATAATGCTTCCAAGTTCAAGCCACGCTTGAACTTCGCCATAACCGTGGACCTCATCAAGACACCAACTCCACATGCATAGTTAGCTGCTCCACAAGGATTTTTCGATATAACCTCCTATATCGCAGATAAAGCAAAACCATTATTGCAAACGTATCTGATTGAAGGTTGAACACGCACCTTGTCAATTTCAACAACTACAGCAACCGTTGGCTGTACCGGCTCCACCTCGCTACAAGCATCATCCGTGTTGATTATTCCGCTAGTACTTGCTACCTCAGGAGTTTCTGGTTGCAACTCCACCTCAGGCTGAATACTGTCCAGATCCGTATTAACACTACCACAAACATTCCTAACTAGAAGTACCGGAGACTTGTCAAAGGTAACTTCTCTGCTGTCAACAGGTGAATTTATATCCAGACACCACAACTGATCGCCCCGCTCACCTTGTGCATAGTTATGGAATATGCACCTTGCCCTCTCATTGAGCCTACCATCACTCACTTGAAAATAACACGGGCAACCAAACATTCTAAACATAGAACAACCAGCAACTTTACCTGACCACACTTCTTCAGGAGTCTGATATTCAACAGCAGTCGATGGGGATCTATTTACTAGGTAGCTTACCGTGCTAAGTACATCAGCCAAGATTCTCCTAGCAACACCAGCACTAGAGACCATTTTTCGGGCCGTCTCTAGTAATGTTCTGCTAATCAATTCTGCAAATTGTTGTGGTTTACTAGCACTAGTGCGGTGTTTCATTATGCCCTCATTCATGCATAATTTATTTACCAGCTCTAAGCAAAACTCCATGCTCCTGTCAATCCACATATGCTTGATCAACTTACCAGTCTCCGTCTCGATCAAAGCTCTTGACCGCATGTTCCTGACACCAGCATCAAATTTGTGCATCGGCACAACTACCCAAGTCTTCCTCGAGCAGTCGTCAGACTCTCGAACAGATGCATTCGACGTTTCTGGGACGAAACCTGTCATTGTCTTACCTTGAAGTTCATACATGCCACTGTGCTTGATTCCTCTCATTATCACCAGGGCACCTCGAACAACCTTCAGAACTCCACCCTTTGAAGAAAACCTACAACCAGCTGAATCTAGAGTACCCAAGGAAATTAAGTTCTTTTTCAATTCTAGAACATGTCTTACTTCAGTCAATGTCCTCACAATATTATCATGCATTCTGATTTTAACATCATCGACACCCACAACATCGTACTCAGCATTGTTTCCCAACTGGACTTTACCACTACCCGTGCACTGATAAGTAGTAGACCAGTTCCTATTTGGTGTAGCGTGAAATGAACAACCAGAATCCATTATCCATCCGTCAAATGACGAATCCTCAGTGATAGACAAGACACAATCAACACCATCAGAATTATTTTCAGCTATAGCGGCAACATCATCTGTAGACTCAACTCTAATTCCCTTGCCCTTTTCATTTTTCAACTTAAAATAGTCTCTTACGATGCCCACTCTTACCACAATTCCAACAGACAACTCCACCAATCCTAGACTGACTACGTCTGTTCATGTTTATACTATTCCTATTAACACGTGTACTAGTTCTTCATCTACTTTCACCTACTAAAGCAGTAGGTACAGGTTCACCAGTTCTTTCCTACGAATGTCTTCACTCATAATCAAATCCCGAACCTCATCAAACGTCAAGCTTCTTGACCCAGAGGAATTACTAATAGCGGTAACAGTAGTATTCCAACTATCAGGTAGTGAGGATAATAAAATCAATGCACGTACCTCATCTTCAAAGGTAATCTCAACTGAACTCAATTGATTAATGATCTCATTGAATTCGTTAACATGCTTAGCAACCGACTTACCTTCGCCCATCTTTAAATGAAACAGACGTCGCATCAAATAGACCTTGTTGATCGCAGAGGGTTTCTTGTACATATTCGACAGGGCTTTCATTAGTCTCGCAGTGGTCTTTTCCTTCACGATGTTAAACGCGACGTTCTGAGACAACGTCGGCCGAATAACACCCATCGCTTGTCTATCCAGCAATTCTCACTCGGCATCTTTCATCGAGTCTGGCTTCTCTCCATATAAAGGTAAGTGCAAATTTCTCTGGTACAAATTCAATCTGCATCTTCCTAAAGGCAAAATCCTTTCCATCAAACCGGTTGATTCTCACCTTTCCTTCTTCCATCGCAACCGATTCGCCAACCTTGAGCTCTGATACCACTTGTTGGAATTTTTATGCGGATATGATCGAGCGAATCAGATAAAATTAATCGGAATGAAGGAAAGGAAATCGGACACTGGATTTATGTGGTTTGGTCCGAATATCAGAACCTACGTCCACGGGGAGAGCAACACGGAATTCCACTATAGAACCAAGCGATACAATGGAGATTACAATCACTCGAGCACACTCAAATACTCACTCAGTGTTTCCCAACCCCTAATTACATCTAACAATTCACACAATTCCTAGTGAAATTCTCACTCAATGAATTAAACAAATTCTATTAACAAGAATTTAACTGGCTAAAACACCCGGATATAATTACAATGACAAAATCTCCCTTCTGCCGAGAGCTCCCATGCGTCCAGTCTCGCGCTCTTCTTACTCTCTTTCTGGAGCTCTTCTTCTCTCTATGGCCACCGAAGTCCTCCTTTTAATGATGTGCATGGCCATCCTCCACCGAAGGAACAAAGCTTCAGCCTTCTCTCTTTTCATTATTTAATAGCAAAAAGAAGAGAGGTCATTCGGCGCCTACATTGTAGGCTTCTGAAGCCACTCACCAATTTCCATGAAGAACTCATGCATGCACATGGTCATGTGCATGCATTGATGAGAGGAGAAGACTTGCACGTTTCTTTGGCCATTGTTCCTGCAGCTTCCCTCATTTTTTATGATTGTTGTCGAAGATGGGCAATATTTTATTGCCCATCTTCCTTCATGCACGTTCACTTCCTTTGGTAGAAGACAAGAAGGAAATATTAATTTAATGCTTCTTCCATCATTTCCAAAGTCCAACCTGCGGCAAATTTCTTTTTCCTTCACGCTTCCTTCTGGTCATTCTTCCTGCTGCCGCACGCTTCCTTGTAGCCGCATTCATTATCATCACGTACGATTAATTATTGATTCACACGTGATCGAGTTCACATATTCTCGTTAGTTTGATTTTATTCATCGGGTTCAAATTCGAGACATATTTTTAACAGAATTAATGGTGATTTTCCCCCTCTTCTCGTTTAGTCAACCATTCCGGAGTTCCGTTTTGCGCGTATTCAATGATTCGCCTCGGAATGTACAAACTCCTTGGAATTTTAGCAAGCAGCGACCTGAATGCGTTTATACATTTCTCGTTTGAAACAGCCAAGGACAGATTGGTGAAGCTTCTGTGTCGTGGATTCGCAATGCTATTTTACTTGTCGAATTTAGGTGGCTTCGCATGTAACTTGGAGACGTGTCATGAAAATTTGGTCGCTTCTTCTAAGTGCATTCGCTTTATATTTTGAAGTGAGAGAGAGCAAAAGGTTTTGCGGAAATTCATGTTCCGCCCTCTGGAGATTTTTCTGTTTACTGTCTAATTAGGAAGGAAATGAGGCAACTGAAAATTTTGCAACGACCAGTTTAGAACTCTCTCTCTCTCTCTCTCTCTGTGCACGGCAATGAAATGCAGAGTGCCACGGTTTGCTTAGATCTCAGACATTTCTTTGGTAAGTCTTCACTTCCCAATGTGAAAATATGTCTTGCTTAGTCTTTTCTAAAGACATTCTATACTATGCAAATCAGACTTTTTGACAGTCTGTTATCCGGACCATCTCAGAAAACTCCAAAATGGTTCATATTATGAAATATTTGCTAATTTAAAGAAAAAAGAACCACCGCCCCATTTCTCTTGGAGAATGGGAACTTGTGACTTCACGTATGCATTTGTTTCACTTTTCTAAATTAGATGACAAAAGGAAGGAGCAATTAAGGAGGAACCCACTTGTGTGCTTAAGACAAATTGACGGAGCGTGGTTGGTTTAGCTCTAAGCCATGATTAGCTTGTTCATTACAGGTGACAATGGTAGGCATAGAAGTTGGATGGGCCTCAGATTTCATATGATCCCAACATAACTAGCTTTGTTGACTCCAAAACTACAATGCCTAGTCGGACAGTGAAGATGCGATGGGCGTAGAACTACGTGATATGTCGCAGGCTTTGTCAGAGTATTTGGTAGCAGTGAAGACTAATCTTGATTTCAGAAGGTTCATATACTTGGATAGTAGTAAGCAGGTAAGCGATGGTGGCAGTTGATGGCCAGGAGAAAATGCAAGGGTCAAGTACCTGTGAAGAGAAAATCATTGTGTCAGTTTCGTCTCAGGCCCTTGAATCAGAAGGAGATTTCTAGGAATGATGTTTCAGATTGGAAATGCATCAATGACAACACCATTATCTACGGAAACAATCTATCTGTTTCAGAGCAGTCCATGTGCCCGTCTGCCTATACATTTAGTAATTGAATCCCGTTCATGAACTCTTTTCCTTTCTTTCTTCTTTGCCTTTGCTTGAGTACATTCTTATGTTATGTGGGATCCAGGATCTTTTTGGTCTTGAGCCTCCATCTTGCAACTCCAACAAATGTCTCTAATGATGGACTTTTTGATAAATGACGGGTCTTTGCATTCTTGGAAATTATCATCAACTTAAGAAAGCACTATGCCCAATATCTCTTAGTGGTATGTGTTCTCCCTGTCAGCTGATTTGCAGACAGTTTTCCAGTGTGATTGCTCCACAAGGCAGATGTACAAGGAAGGAGCCAAGAAAGTTGCTCTTTCACTTGTCAGTGGGATAAATGGTAAAGTTTAACCTCTTCTCCTTCCTTCCAACGTTGTTTTGTTTTGTTGATAAATGCCTGAGAACGCAGCCATTCGTTGCCCAATGTTGCAGCAATTGTTTTTGTATATGGACAGACAAGTAGTGGAAAAATATATGCTATGAGTGGAATTACTGAATACTCAATGGCAGATATATACAGTTGCATAGAGAACGTAATGAGTCATATAATACTTAAAGATCTCCTTCATTTCAAGTTGCAACTTCTTCCTTTAACATTGGCATGTTCATAAAGATATCCCCGTGTTCTCAATAGCCCAAGGAAAGAGAATTTCTGTTGAAGTTTTCAGCAATGGAGATCTACCACGAGTCCAACGAGTCCAACGAGTCCGTGAGAGACCTCCTCACTGCAGATAGTACTCCACTGAGACTTCTAGATGTTTCGGGGGTAACTTTCTTTGTACTATGCTGAGGAACTATCAGCTAATCCAACATCACCATGGGAGCTAGCTCTTTTGACAGAGAGGGATTATAGTTGGGAAACTTACAGAGGAAACACTGAAAAACTGAAGCCTCTTTCAAGAACTTCTTTGTGTGTGTGAAGGTAAGGACTAAGGCTTCATTCAGTCTTGTGTTGGATGAATTCCATGGTTGCATAGTAAATCTAGCAGCACAATTAGTCTTGGCAAGAAATCATAAAATGCTTGGGCTGATCAACTAGAATTCACAGCTCAAAGACAGGTTGGAGAGACATGCCTTAACGGAGCTAGCTCGAGATCACATCAGATTCTCAGACTGGTAATGGTGAATTCTATCTGTTCTGCAATCAATTCTTATTAAAATGTCAAGGATTTATTGCTCATTGTTTTTGCTGCCAGACAACTGAAAGTTCGGCTTGTGAGTTCTTAAGGAACGATAATTTGAGCACTCTTGCTGCTACTGTGGTATGAATCTGCAGTACTCTGCTTCAACCTTTATACAGTTACCGGGAGATATTATGGTTTCTTTTGGTTGCAGAACTTTGTGGATCTAGCGGTAGTGAGCGTGCATCTCAGTCATTAAAGCTGGTGCAAGGTTGAAAGAAGGTTGCCACATTAATTGCAGTCTGCTGACTTTGGGAACAGTTATCTGCAAGCTGAGGTTGGTTTTGCAGCTTGATTTTTCATTGTCTTCAATTTAGAGGGACCATGCATTAACATGAACAAAGAGTACCACTGCAACACTTTTTCTGTGCCAAAGGTTTATTATTTACACAATACTTGTTTACCTGCATAGACACATGATATATGTATACAACAACATGAACAACTAAGCCTTCTTCCACAAAATAGAATGGGCTCCATGGACTCTGTTATGCCGTTATGCTCTATTTCCCTGCTTTCAGTAAAATGCAGATAGCGAACTCTGTTTACACTTTCCATCCTCCACCAGGGTTTGTGATTGCAGCCTGTGGTAGGTTTAGTGCATAAGCACCCACATGTTTCGTTCCATTTACGCTTGTCTGCCTACCTGTGGTGACAACCCAATTCTCACAGAGTTGACAATGGGTTAATTTTTGCTGCCGAAGTACCTCTTGTACCAAATGCTTGGATCAATTTTTTTTTTTTTTTGGGGGGTGTTGGTTTGGGTTTCTCAGGCTTTGACTGATTAGTTGAAATTATTGTCTTGAGAGTAGGGATTAGTTCTTGCGCTATTGACTAAGTTTTTAGCCTTCAGCTTCTTATTGGTTATCACACAGACTGTAGCATCAGGAAGATGAACTGTTGCAAAGCATAAGAAGTCGAGAAACTCCAGAGTAGTTGTTTAGGTTTGTTTGGAGCAAGTTTGACTTTTTTGCATTTTCCTTTTCTGGTGGTGTTTGAAATTTGACTTTTATTGCACATTTAACATCTTAAAATTTTAAAATATATGAATATTGATCTTCATGGTTATTTAGAATTTTTTTTAATATGTATATATTTTATAAATTTAAAGCATCTTTTATTTTCGTTTCAATGTTTTGGAGGAAAAGTTAAAAAACCTTTTTGAAATGCAAAACAGACCGTCCGTTAGAACAGTTACTAATTTAAGATCGTATAAGTATTTGGGAGTTGGTGGAAGCATTGCAGTCTTAAGCTCTCGTTTCTTTCATTTTATTGTTGATCTATTTTGAAACTTATGATTATTGATCTTATAACTATTTGAATGGCTCCATCTAGGGAAGAAATGGACATATTCCTTTTGCGAGATCCTAAACTGACTCATTCTGGAATCGTCACTGGGAGGAAATGCTAGGACTTCCATCATTAGCACAATCAGTCCTGCCCAAAGTCATATTGAACAGTCAAGAAGTACATTATTGTTCACCAAATGTGCTAAAGAGGTCGCCACAAATGCACAGGTTAATGTTGTTATGTCTAATAAAGCGTTGGTAAAGCATTTACAGAGAAAACTGGCTAGATTGGGGAGTGAGCTGAGAAATCCAGGACTAGCCTCTGTTTCATCTGATTCTGCTGTGCTGCTTCGAGAAAAGGATCTCCAAATTGAGAGGGCGATGATTCTGCATTAAGGCTTTTGATATTGCAATTTCATTTTTATTCTTTAAGGTTTTCTCACTATCTATGGAAAATGGAGGTTACTGTGTGTAATTATCATAATAAACTAGGTGTATCCTCTAACTTCTTCCTTAGTACGTTTGCTGTGTCAGAAAGTCAATTAGTTCTTTCGTGCCGATGGTGAACCCCACCAGTTCCATTAGGTTGAATGTAACGATTCGGTCCTGTGAGAGATTGGAGTGCTACTCTGCCTCGAGGATGGTGAAGGGGATAGGAATGAACCAAATCTTACATTACTCGGGGACGGTAAGGTGATGTGCCTCATAAGATGTGGCACTAGTCTCAACTCGCAACTAGGCCTTTTCTTAAAAGCCCAGAAGAACAAAACCGTGAGGGCATGGGGCAGGTGAGTCATGTGGTCCAAAGCAATATCATTGTGAGTGGGGCTAGAGGTCCGCCCTTAAATTGAATATCCTTTAGTGCACAATAAATGCAATTGTATCCCAATTGACATCTCTTAACTGATCTCATCCACTCAAAAGTTCGTGTAAAAGGTGGTGATTTAACTTGGTAACTTAAGAGTTAACAGAGAATTCTTTAAGAGCAATATCTTCGCCTGGCCTTTGTGACCTTCCCCTGCAGAATGCATATTTGCTAGGATTGCAAATTTTTTCGTCTTTCTCACCCTAGCATGTCCGTTTGGACCATTTCTTACATTCCGCACCTTTTGAGCAATTACCCACAGCTTCACCATATTGCTGTTAGCATTTATAGCTGTAACTTTCTCATCAGCTTCTCTTTTATGTTTTTTATTTATTTTTTGGCTAAGAAGACAAGTATAATTTATCCTATTTATTTGGACTCCACAAATATTTGTCGATAGATGAAACATTAATCATGGATCAACTAAGCCCTCTTGGGGGCTTGCTTAAGATAGAAGAGAGGAATCTGAGTGAACGGTTCTGATTTTCGTGGATGTCCAACTGATGTTTTCTGCAATCCTTTCCTCCGCCAAATTGTGAGGTTATCTCATCATATTACTTTGTTCCTTTTTTCATATTCATGACTTTTATGTTTTGCCGCGATGTTTGTCAACAGGCATCTACTTCAGAGCTGAAAGCATACAAACCTTCACTATTTGTTCCAAATTTGGCATAGAAAATTGGCTGGCCAGGAGGTTTATGGGCATTTTCCTTTGCTGGAATTAGTTATAACTTCTGCTGTTTCTAAATTCAGTTATAGTCTGGGAAGAGCTAACTATTCAGCTTATTATCCGGCCTTCTTAATAGTTTTTTGTTGCAGCACCTTTATGATTAAATTTGTAAAAATTCCATCTTGTCACCCCCTTTGAAGTTCTATGAATAGTGAAGCATTTCCTTTTTCCATTGATAAATCGGGAAACCACTTTGTTATTTAACACCTTATTTCCTGTGGTTGTGTCCTCTCGCAGCTCAAGAAAGAGAATGCAGAATTGTCTCTACAACGAGACCTTGTTCAGTCTGAGGTTGAGGATTTGCACTGATTGGTTGTGGATCACAAACCTTCTACTGCATGGGTAATCCTACATTTTTATATCTCTTGATGGCTTGGCTGTCCTCAACATATACCACCAATTATTTTTTAATACAATCTTCTGATGATATAATACTTCAGGTGGATGCATGCAATGATTACCCTAAACTTCGTGTGTGAGGTTCATGGGAACTCGAGCCCGATTTCAGATACTCGAAACTGAGCAGATAATGAATATGTGGATGTTGGCATCAGAACATTTGATAAGTGTTAGTATTCAGATCAAAACAGTAAAAGTGATTCAGATGGACATATAATCCACATTCCTGACTTTGAAGAGAACTCCTTGTTATCTGACCCCTGTTCACAGCTATCAATTCATTTATCTCACTCCAGGCGAAATAGCATATGTCTGGGGGACATTGGAGATTACACTGATGAAAATTCTGAGGACTTTTGCAGAGAAGTACGCTGCACTGAGATGGAAAAGCCAAACTCAAACTGCCATGGCAATGGTGATGTTTCATCAGTGGAGGAGAAGGAAGGCATCTCGGACTATATCGTGGTTGAGCAAGGTGACGAGGAAAAAGAGAAATTGGGATCACCAATTTTGGAGGAAACTAGACGATTAGACAGTGTTCCTCAGATGATGTAGAACCTTCTCTTGAAAAAGCATATTCAATGACGCAGGAGAAAGAGAAACCTACATCCAGAAGTTTCAAGCTAGTTAGGAGTAAAAGTTGTGAGTCAGGCCACATCAATATTTCATTTTTAATTGAGGAGATGTAGATAAACCATCACACACCTCTTCGAGACAAAAAGAATGTCCTGGAAGACCCGAAGGATGTCAAAGAAAGTTTCCTTCATTGAAGTACGAGTCCCAAGAAATTTTGCCCAGTAGTGGTTGTCATAATTCACCAGAGGATTCTATGGATAATGAACACCTTCCGCTTCCAAAATAGAGGAGTCCATTGCTCAACAGGAGGTCAACCTGGTCAACATGGAGTGAACTTTGTTGCCTTGCCTTTCCTTGTTCCTCTCATCAGGCATATTTGAGTTATATAATGAACAGTGGATTTATTATTCTGGAGGAACTTACAAAATTTAAATTTTCTCTATTAGAATTTTAAATATAATATAGGATTTATTATGCTTTGTCCATATCATAGAATGTTGCATCTCTGCTATCTGATTTAAACATTTGGGTGTGATAACCCCATGACTCAAGTGGATGCAAGTTATTAGGGCTTGGCCCATGTGGGTATTCTTTTACATTGTGTTTGAAAACATAATATGGACAGGGTACAGAAGCTATGGTTTTCGGGTGTTTAAAGTTTGTTGAATATTTTGAATTAGAAACATATGATTTGTCTAAAGATAGCTTTCCCATATATTTGATGAACGATGTAGTGACGTTGCCCAGTCATGGTTTTAGCTATATGAGTCTTGTCGTATGTAAATGTGGACATGCAAATAAGTTTGGAGTACCATTCACTTAAATATGAGGTGCTTTGAAATTTGGAGAACTTAGTGTTTGGTTATTACTCTTAGCAATATATTTGGAGAACCTGAGCACAAATATTTGATGACTGTGCAGTGATATCGCCTAGCTATGGTTTTAGCTATATGAGTCTTGTCATACATAAATGTGGATATGCAAATAAGTTTGAGGTACCATTCATTTGAATATAAAGTGCTTTGAAATTTGGATAACTTAGTGTTTGGTTACTACTGTTAGATACGTAAGTTCTATCAACAAACATACATTTTGCTTAGTGTGGACTCTTTTGATTGATAGGTCCATGATATAAAAGCAAATGTGATTGCACCTACGAAACTTGTTAAGGATGTTGGCTTGGATCTAATTGAAGATGATACAGTAGGTTCTTCGGAATGGTTTCACATGTCAAAAACTTGCAAAAGGAGATCGTCAAATTGTGGAAGGAAGGCAATGTCTCATTAGTTCACAAGAGCTAACTTTTCCTTCTGTTCAAAGGTGATCCGACAGATTCTATCTTCATGGAGGTAGAGCTCAGGATATTGTTGTTTCTTAGGGATAAATCTGCTAGTTGTAATCAACCTCTGGAAAATGTTTCGACCTTGACTGCTGCTTTGAGGTACTCGATTCAAATTATATGCAACACTTGCTGCTTTTGTTAAATTCATAGTAGGAACATTATAAATCTGGGATTTTATTGTGCTGGACAGCATACAAATTCTTTGTCGGGAGAGGCAGATGCTCTCTAAGCACTTGCAGAAGAAGCTCACCAGGAAAGATACAGAGATGCCCTTCCAAACTTGGGGGATTGGTTTGAATACAAGCCATAGAAGTTTGCAGTTAGTCCACCGTTCTGGTCCCGCACAGAAGATATGGACCATATGGCCCAGAGTGCTGAAATTGTCGCCAGGCTTGTTGGTTTTGTTCAGCCAGAGGAAGTTTCCAAGGAGATGTTCGGCCTCAACTTTACTCCTCGCCGATCAAGCACAAAATTTCGAAAGTGGAAGAAGCACCATGATGTCTTTCTTGTGAAGCATTTTGTTTTGGATAGTTTTACTTTTGTAGAATGGCGACAAAATTGTTCCTCCAACCGCTTGAGATGGTATGACTTCTTTTTAACTAATAATATACAAAAGCTTTGTAATTTGCTCGTGAACAGATGAAGGCTTGCCGGTCCTCTTACCTCTAGACTCTTCAAAATAAGTATTGGCGCCTGATTAATGTTGATTAGACTAATATATAATGTTACTATTTCTTCCATCCTCTTATTTGTTATCTTTTATTTAAAAGCTTGTGGTTGATTAGATTAGTTAATTAGTTCTTGACTCATGCGGCATGCACACGTTAATTGTGACTCCAAAACTTCGTTTTAGCCTTCTTCTTTTTCTTCTCATGCTTCTCTGACCTCGTTGGATTGAGTATATGTTGACATAGATGCCTAAGGTTGATTAAATTATATCTTGCATTGGGTAAATGACATCATGTCAATTCATCATATAAGATAATAGTTACATGAAATTATTTATTCCCATACTATTTGGGGGGGGGATGAGACAGGACGGAACATATACATTTGCCCGACTCCAAAGATCATTGTAGTGGCTTGTATTCAAGTAGAAGCGTCCTCGTCCTCATCACAGACTGTAGGAAACAAGAAACCACTAAATATGTAAGCTTCAAACACACTATTATACATGCAGAGATTTCCTAATGGGACTCCTACCAATGAAAAGAAAGTCACGATTGTTCATTTTAACCATTAGTAAATAATTATTGAGATTATCAAGTCTAAAAAGATTTTCAACATCCTACGTAAAGAACATGTTTGAGATTTATTATTATACCGTACCTGTCGTCATCATCTGTGGATTCACGCGTCTCAGTCTCTTCTATTTTGTACAGTTTCGTCTTCTCTCCCTTTTCCCTGTCGAGACTCTCAACAAAACCAGGAGCCGGCTTTTTGACACGTATATTCTCCAATTCCTTACAGTACTTGATCCCTTCAACAGTTTTCAAGTTCTCGAGGTGCCTAAACTCGATTTCTTGGAGACGTGGCAATGCTCCTTCTTCAATAACCACCTTCTGAAGCTGAGGCAGCTTCCAAATCTTCAAGATCATGAGACTCGGAAACCCATCTTTGTTGAACCCCATGCTTTCACATAGGAAAGAATTAGCCAAGAGCCTGAACGTCCTCAGGCTCCTTAAGAGACCACCCAGCTCAGCCATGATGTCTGTTTCCACCATTGAGCCCGACAGAGTCAAAACCCTGAGCGACCCAGGCAAGAGCTGTGTCCAGATGGGTTTGTTGAGTTGGCCCAACAAGTAGAGCTCGAACAGGTCATGATGTCCTTCAGCCAACGACAGTTCCGGTAACGGGCCTATCTGGGATGGCGCGGGCTTAGTTTCTTTGGTGGGCTTGGCTTCTTTGGGCTTGTGTTCCTCAGCGGGCTTGGCTTCTTGGATCACCCCAAAGGTCAAGGACTGGAGATTGGTGAGCCTGAAGCTAATCCAATCGGCTACTGTTTTTCCTGCGGCGCCTAAGGTGTCCGTATCCAAGCATTGCAAGAAAAGCTTGAGCTTGGTCAAGCTGTCCATGTGGTCTGTCATCAAGTTCTCCGTCACTTCACCGATAACCAGCCCGCTTAAGGTTTGGAGTTGAGTCAAGGCCATGGCATTGTTGCTACAAGCCTTGAGGATCTTCTTCAAGTCAATGTAGAACCAGTTGAGATGCAGGTGCCTCAATTTCCTCGCCTTCCACAAGGAACTTGGCAGCGAAGTGATGTTGGTGTGCTTTAAGTCAAGAGTCTCGAGATAGTGCAGATGTGCAACCTTGCTCGGGATTGAGTCTAACACCGTTGATCTCAATCCTAGGTACCTTAGGAGCACCAGCTTGTGGAGCACACCTTGCAAGGATGGCTTATACACACCCTCCAAGTCAAGCACCCTTAGCAAGCAATAGTCAGTCTTGGACATCATCTTCCTAAGGAACGTGCTGATGTCCTTGGTGAGCCTACCTCTCCTCTGGTAGAATGATAGAAAGGAGCGGACGTGACTGAGGTTCAAATCGTGGAAGTTGCCACTGCGATTGTTTGTGACTATGTTCGTGTGCTCCGCAAGCCACCGGATCCTAGCTCTCTCTCGCGGTGTGGCTAGCAGCTGTTGTTGGCCGGTTGGGTCATGGTTGGTCCTCTCTCTCGACTTGCTAGCGGTATGCACGTGGAGGAACCCCACGCTCATTGCATTTGGGCGGATCGTGTCATACAGAGAGGTGAGCATTTGACAAGCTTTGGGAGATCCATCTGCCCTCCAGCTCACCACATCGATCACGTTCCTATCCGCAAGCTCCAGAATGAATCTCTCTCCCACGTCCTCGGGCGTCCTTTTCCTTTCTCTATCACAACAATGCGAATCCAATAAGCCCTCAGCCAACCACAGCCTAACTAGCCTTCTTGTCGGAATTGGGGATGCTATAGGGAACAAAACCATGTAGATGAAACACGGTTTTAGATGGACTGGCAATCTATGGTAAGTCAATTGTAGAAGATTTGATAATTCCATCTTATAATCACATATCGCCAACTTTGCGCGTTCATTCTCTCCAGCATTTGACAATAACCCACCGAGTAAGGATATACAAAGTGGCAAGGCAGGAAACTGGTCTAGGATATCCTCTTCCGTGGGGCTCGGAACATGGGGTACTCTATGCAACTTTGTAGCAAGCATCTGCCGGCTTGCATGAGGGCTCAATTTTTCTAGCTCTATTGGCTCTGGCTCTGGCTCTGGCTTTGGCTTGGCTGTATTCATGATCCTGGCTATCGTATCGTATCGAGTCGTGGTAATTATGCGGCCCTCCGTGGAGAATGGGATGGTCATCATTAGCTCTCGCAAAAGTTGCTGGTCGGACAGTCGCACGTCATCCAACACTATGAGGAACCTCTTCGACTTGGCCAATTTCTGGCACAACATCTTCTTTATCTCGTTGAAGTCCATCAAGTCCTTCGCTAGCTTGTCCACTTGCTTCAGTATCTCGAACAGGAACTCCTGCTTGTCTGCGCTGGCCGAGACGTGGACCCAAGCTCGCAAATCGAAGCCCAGGTCCATCGCTTCCCTGTAGACCGATCTCGCGAGGAATGTCTTGCCGGAGCCTTCCTCACCAAAAATTGAAATCCCAAGGACATGCTTCTGCTTTGCTTCCTCCCCGATCTTCTCCTCTTCCTCCCTGATCTGCTTCGCTTCCTGTTGCTTCGCGTCCTTCCCGATCTTCTTCGCTTCCTCCTGCTTCGCTTCCTCCCTGATCTGCTCCATAATTTTCCTTTTCTTATCCTCGTGACATATGAAGTTCATCGATGCTTGCCGATCCCAGAAACTAGTCAGCCTTGCCAATTTTTGGCCTCCCCATGGAGCACTACCATGGGAGGAGGAACTAGCAGGTTCCTTTTTCCCCTCGCCCCTGGCCTCCTTGTCTGTCAAGTACTGATCTTGACACAACTCTTTCATGGCCTTCACCTGATTGGACAAGTCCCTCCACAGCATGTACTTGTGAACCAGTGTGGCGAGCGGCCTCGTGGCAACGTGCAGGGCCTCCTCCCTCCCGCGGGCCACTTTAAGGTGGAACTCATCGAGCATGTCCTCAGTGTCATACATGGTTTGAAGAAGCCGCCCCGACCACTCCGTGCTCTTATACGGTCTGTCTCGAGTGGAAAAGAACTCTTGGATCATGGCTAGCTTTGCCTTGGCGTCCTTCACGAGGGCTTCCATCGGTAAGCACTCAACACACTCCGAACGAGAGAGAAGGATCTCTAGTTTCTGTGACACGATCTCAACAGCCGCTTCAGCGGCCATCGTGTAGCTTCTCCCGTCGGAAGCAGCCATGGCTGGTCAATATCTGTTTCTAGCGAGAATGTTGGCTTGTTTGCTTGGATTGAATATTTTGGGGGGACATATTATTCATTCTCTCTCTCTCTATATATATTGTTCATTTTCCTATGCTTTTCGAGGGAAGATTATAAAAAAAGTCATAAATCTATTGTAATTATATCAATTTAGTCGTAATTTTTTTTTCTAATTAAGTCATAAAGATTTTGCAATTGTGTCAATTTAGGCAATTCGGCTAATTTTGCCTGATTGGCTATTGGCCGACTGATACCGACATGAACAATTTTTAATAATATTTTATTTTTTTTCAATTTTTTATTTTTTTCTCTTTCTCTTTTTCTTCTTCCTTCTTTTTCCTTTTTCCCCTTAGTGGCTAGAGAGGAAGAGAAAGAGAAAAATTAAAAATAAATAAAAAAATAGAAAACATTAAAATATTAAAATATTATTAAAATTTATTCACATCAGCGTTGTTCAAACGGCCATCGTCCATATCAATGCTGCCAAATAAAATTAGTCGGATGTATTGAATTAGTACAATTACAAAGGTTTAGAACTAAATTGACAAAAAAAAAAAATTTATGGCTGAATTGGCATAAATTTCATAAGTTTATGACTTTTTTGGTAATCCTCCCCTTTTCTGGTATGGCTTCTCTTGTTTACAACAAGTTTTGTAAATGCTTTATTTTTGGTCGAAGGCTTTGTAAATTATTTGCTTGTGCAATTCTTAACCGGGAGATGGGAGAAAGTATTTGTCAAAATAATTATTATAAAAATAAAATTACTTGGAAATTTTATTTTTTTGGTTGAAAGCTTTGTAAATTCTTTGCTTGTGCAATTCTTGACAGTGAGATGGAAACAAGTATCTGTTAGAATAATTATGATAAAAATAAAATTAGTCAAGCAAAGCTCTTTGCTTCGTAAATTCTTTTTTCTTTTTTGGTTGAAAGCTTTGTAAATTCTTTGCTTGTGCAATTCTTGACCATGAGATGGGAGAAAGTATCTAACGGAATAGTTATTATAAAAATAAAATTAGTCAGATAAAGTTCTTTGCTTGTGCAATTCTTGATTGTAAGGTGGGAGAAAGTGTCTGTCAAAATAATTATGATAAAAATAAAATTAGTCAGGTAAAGTTCTTTGCTTTGTAAATTCTTTTCTTTTTTTGGTCAAAACCTCTGTAAATTCTTTGCTTGTGCAATTCTTGACCGTGAGACGAGAGAAAGTATCTGTCAGAATAATGATGATAAAAATAGTCGGGTAAAGTTCCTTGCTTGCAAAATCTATGTATCCCTTAGTATGACAATGTTGCACACATCCTTCTTAGGATTCCCTCTTTGTTCTCAAGCGTGAAAATAATTAATTCCATCATCACGGTGGGATTAGGAGTTGTAGAGATAATTGAAAGAGCTAATATCACCAAAAATCTCAAACCGTTACATACATGCCAGATTTACTTAGAACTAATTTTTATATGACAAAAACTTTTAAGTTGGTATACCATGCCACATTTACCTCAAATTAATTTTTATATCATAAAAAATCTTAAATTAGTACACTCGTGCAACATTTATCCCAAACTGATATATCCACGTGACATTTATCCTAAATGTGTTAAATCTAAAATTGTGAGGGTAAAAGTGATACAAATGCATTAGTTTGGGGGTAAATGTGGATCGAGTGTACTAGTTTGAGACTTTTTGTGATATAAAATAATTTGGGGTAAATGTTGCACGGTTACACCAATTTTTGGGTAAATGTGGTACAAATGTACCAATTAGGAGTTTTTGTGATACAAAAATTAGTTAATAATTTTGGCAAAAGTGTACCGATTTAGAATTTTTGGTAATATTAACCCTAATAAAAAAAAATGACCTATCAAGAATTTAAGTTTTCAATGAAATTCCACGTACCTTAAAAATTTAATGTTTTACAGGCGTAATATCTCGTATGACATATCAAAGACGCATTGAGCAAAAACACTTAACCAACTAATTGGATAATCGAAATCATGCCCACAGCTCTACGTCAAGCCTTCGCTGCAAAGGAGAGTTTCTCCGTTAAATAGAGAGGAACAACACCCCCCTTTCTCTGCGGGTTAAGATTGTTACTTCAAGCTAAAAATAAGAACCATCAATTTATTGTATCAACGGGAAATTAGTAGATAGCTAAATTTCGGCAGGTGATCAACGTGTCTTCTTTCTATAATCTATAGCTATGGAATGAAAAACAGTCGTTGGTTTATATATTATCTAAAATAGAATACTAAAATCAATATAAAGAAAATATTACTTTTCTTCCATATTTCTGCAATTAATGATTTGGCCTTCAAATTGATGGAGATACACAATGCTCAAAAATTTTAGAATTCAATTACACAATTTTACAAATTTTATGATTTAATCACACCTCAGCTATACTTCAGTATGCTTAGGGAAGAAGTGACCCCTGTGCTCCAACACACATGGCCATAAACATACTTCCTTGAAGAGAATATTTATTATGATGTCAATATCGATATCAAATGACTGGCACAATGCTCATGTAAAGTACGTCAATATTACCTCATCATCACATATTAGATATTACATGGTACAAGTGTTACCATGTCGGGAGTGCAGGGGCGTAATTCCTATGTTTTGTTGTTTTACATTTTGTTCATTGTTATTCTATGCTTTTCTTCAAGCGGTTTGCCTCTTCTTTAGATTGATTCTTTACTAAGCCAAAGCTTGACCAAGGGACAAGAAAGTATCTGATGCTTTCATCGTTGATGGGTTAAATAATTAATAAGCCAATCAAGATTGAGATTTTGCTAAAGTCCGGATTCAAAGATGAGAGAAGGGACACTATGATGCATTCCACTCTAGGTATAATGACAAGACAAGTGCATAATTTGCATATAACACTCAACTGAGTACTATAATTTTTTTTATCACTCAAGTGCCATGATTATTTCTTTTTAATCATTTGAATGTCGTGACTTTTAAAACAACAGTTACTTAAATGTCATAATTTCCAATTGACCACTTTAGTACTATAACTTTTAAAAAATTAGTCATCACAAGTGTCATGCTATACCGGATTTTTGACACTTGTGAATTTTTCATAAAAGCTATGGCACTCTGATGAATGTTTTTTTAGAAGTCAAGGGATTCGATTAATTGAAAAAAAGTTATGTCACTCAACTAAGTGTCTTTAAAAGTTAGGAAAAATAACACAAATAATTTCTAAACTTTGAGAAAAGCTAAGACTATTTGAATAACTTATATGTATTTGTAATCTTCATTGTAGTTTATTTCTATGTTGCTCTTCTCACAAACATAGGTGACCCTGACTAGACCATGTAAATCTAGCATTCGATCTATATCCTTATTCTATTAAAATTATTGTTCAATTGTTTGTTTTCCACAATATTATCATTGTCAAATTTTTGCATTTTGTGAAAGTTATTGCGTTTAATTTATCACTTCATTGTGTTCCACAATTGCAATGTCAACCGGTAGATCGCCCTTTCGTCAGGAGAAACTATTTGAGAATGAACGGTGAATGATGAATTGACGAGGAAACACCGGTCAACGACATCAGGAAATGAGATACGTAAGAATGAGGAGCACCTACCCTAGTCCTTGGTCAATCAAAGTACCAGCATGTCTAACAACAATGACAATTTTTTTTTAGCAAAAAAAAAAATGACATTTTTTCTCTATTTTTTTGGTTTTTGGATCAATTATCATTTTTACTCTTACATAACACAAATTTGATAGTAACTATTTCAAATTTCTATAAGCCGAATAGAAAAATAGTACCAGCAAAATACATACGTGCCCAAAACGACTGTTCTCATGTGAAAAGCAAAAAGGAAAAATTAATCTAAAACGATATTCTGAGAAATGTTACTATTTTTTTTGTGCTGAAAATCTTTGACCAAAGATATCGAGAGAAAGGATTCGTCGTTGATATTAACAAAACAAGAGAGAAAATTCAGTGCCTGATAAACTTGAAACAGCTCCTCTCACTGTGTATATGAGAATGTTCTCTCCTAACATGAGAGAGAGATGTTCTTGCAAATTGTCTGTTGGTTTTTGGAGCCCTGATACTAATATTGGATTGTGAAAACATGGTTGGATACAGCTGATAGATTTTGGTATTGACGTGCAAGTGTAAATGTTTGTAGAATATATTTGTACCTTTCCATGATCTAGTTTTCACTTTATCCTTCTAATAGCCCGATTGGAACATGGATGGCATTCCTCAAAAGAGTTGCACTTCAACTTAATATAAGAGTGCTTAGTAAAGAAGATATAATCTTGGGCAATCCACCGACACGTCATTATAGATTGCGAATAGCTACCTAGTTGCAATACCATAACTTTATTTCAGACAAAAAAATTCAATTCTAATAATTAATAATTTTTTATTTAAAAAATCAAAATTGTAATTATCTTTACTTTTCTCTTTTTTTATTTTTCTTTTCTTTTTAAAAAAATTCAAAATTTTAATTATTTTTTTATTTTTTACTTTTTCTTCTTTCATTTTTCTTTCCTCTTTCTTTCCTTTTCTTTTGCCAACTTCCTCCACTGCTGACCGGCTGGCAACGGCCTCAAGCGAGCCTTGAGCTTGCTAGCGTCAGCGAAGCCTGAGCTTGCTTGGATCTTGCAGGGCTACAAGCACCTCAGCGAGGACTTGCTCAAAAATCAAATTTGCATTTCCTTCGGGACGAAATCGTCGAAAGGGAAATTCCAGAAAATGGAACTCGAGAGTGATTGCAGCCGGTGTCTAGTTTTTCTATTTTCCAGAAATTGAACCTGAAAAAAAAAAAAAGCAAAAGAAATTTGAGTTTCAAAGTCTACAATCAAAATATTTTCTATTTTGTTCGATGTAGAGGCCTTCGGTCATTTTTTCTTTTTTTGATCTCTGATTTTGAATTGAGGTTCACGTTGCTGAACTTCGTGGAATTCGTTCAGTTGATCGCTTTCTTAGTTCAGCGAGGATCTTTTTAGTTCATTTTGTTGGTCTCCCCTATGGAATTGAGCTCCGCCTGTTGCTGAATTGACGTGAGTTCGTTTTCAATTGATTGGCTTCTTCAGGGTTTCGTGAAATCTGTTAATATGAGTTCCTTTGGGACGTTCTGACAATGGTCGATTGCGGCTGTGGGAGCGAGCACGACCTGGAGGTGTTGATGAGCGAGTTCCTGGAGAATGAAGGGAGCGGCGGAGCCAAGTCGTTGTGAATCAGTGAGTGACTCGGGTCATTGTGATCTCGACAATGCCTTGAAGAGGGCTGCGACCCTGTCCAAGTTCTAGTGAGGGCCCAGCCCTAACTGAGACTCTGATGACCCTGCTGGCCATGGCCAACGCCCTGCCTATGATGGGGCGGTAGCCACGAGCGGGAGGTTTTTTTTTTTGTGTTTTCTATTTTTTTTTCTTCTAGTTTTGGCTTGTTCTTTTTATGAAAAAAAAAACAGATAAAGGAAAATAAAAAATAAAGTAAAATAAGTAAAGCACAAAAATTAGTTTGATTAGCCAGTGAGATCAAGCCTTTTTTCTGAAATTGATATTGCCAGTTCAATATCTTATTTGAAATAAATTTCACTTCAGCTCTTATTTAAAAAAAAAAATTCATTTTATTCCTTTTTTACCTAGTCAAAGTGAGCAAATATTACACGTAGTCCCCAGCGAACCCCAAATTCTGGGAGGCTTGCAGATTCCCCAAGAACAGGTTCCCCTGCAACCCGATCTTGATCCACCCCACAGCCCGCTTGATCTTCCTGGTCACGATGTTCTCGCCACGCCGTGGGGAGTCGCGGTTGAATAGGATCCCGTTGCACACGAACAGCCCGTAGACCTGGCGACAGTTCACGGTGTATCAGTGCACGGCGTAGGGAGACCGCAGGTGGAACGAGGGGGTCTCGGACTGTAATGGCGGGGATGACGTGGAGGTAGATGTTTGGCCTCAAATTTACTCAGCAATCGAGCCCAAAATCTCATAGGTGGAAAAGCTCCGCAGCGTCGTTCTTGATAAGCTTTGTTGTGGACAGTGTAACGGCAACGAAATCGCTCTCCAACTCAATTGTCTAAGATGGCACAACTTCTTTTTGACTGGTATTATATATGCGTGTGTGGTTTAGATGCAGGTCATTAAGCAAAAGCTTTCTAAATTCATCATGAATAGATGAGGGCTTGCAAGTCCTCTGACCAATCTAGGAGGCTCTTCAACATAGGCATTGGCATCTGATTGATGTTAATTATACCGATATCTAATGTTTCCATTTCTTATATGTTTTGTTATTTAAGAGCTTTTGGTTGATTAATTTAGTTATTTAGCTCATGACTCATGTAGCATGCACTCATCAATTGTGACTCTCTAATCTTCATTTAAGCCACCACTTCTTCTTCTTTTTCACTAGTGCATTTCTTACCTCATTGGACAAAGTGTATGCCAACATAGATCCTTACGATCGAAAACAGAGTATCTTGCATTAAATGAATGTCATCGCATCAATTTATCACATAATGTAACTATTATAATTTTTTATTTTTTTTGATGATCCAGGGAACCCCGCACCCCGCCGACAGCTAGGGGAGTAAACCCTGGGAGCTGCACGTGCTAGTCACCACACACACATGCAACCAGGTAAGTCACCCTATGACGAAACTGTGATTCGAACTCTCGACCTTTTGCAAGAGGAAAAGAGCGCGAACCAACAACGCCACCCAGGTGGGTGGTATAAAAAATTGTTTATTCATATACCAAGCGACAGAGAAAGGGGGATGGGTGGGAGGATGCGATATATACATACGTTTAGCTCCAAAGATCATTATAGTAACTTGTATCCAATGAGACTTTTGTTGCCTCATTATCGTCATCACTATAGAAAACAAGAAACTAAGTAAGCTTCACACGATATATGCACATAAATTTCCAAATACTACTCCAAACGGTAAAAAGGAAGCAAATTTGTAGAATTGTTCCTATACAAGAAGCTTCTTTTCTTGAACTAAGATACCCTACATAAATGAGAAGTCTTAACTAGCGTAAAAAAAATCTCATTATCTCTTCTTCAACATCTAGTATGTGAGCTAGGTGATAGGCTAACACGACATGCATAAGCTATGGAGAGTAAGGTAAGTTCCAAAAGTTATTTTTTAGGTTCCACAAAAGGTTGAATAATACTGCCCAAATGTTGTGATGATGACCAGGAAAAGTATACTATAGACTTATTTTATAAGTGATGTGACCGTTTAACATCCAAAAAACTTGTGTTTTTTAGTAGGATTCAGATAGCTTTCATAGATTGGTAACATGTATTGACTTGGTCCGATGTTATGAGTCAAGGAAAAATGTCAGAAAAGTCATAAACATTTTGTATTTGTGTCAATTTAGTTCTAAGTCTTTTATTGATGCCAATTTAGTCCAAAGCCTTTTATTTGTGCCAATTTAATTCTAAATTTTTTTACTTTGTGCCAATTTAGTCCTAAAACTTTTAATCTAGTGTCAATTCAGTCTTTTTGATTAATTTTGGCCAGATTTTGCTGATGTGAACACCGGCCAAATGACGTGGCACAGGTGGCACTAACGTAGATAAATTTTAATAATATTTTAATATTTTTTTGATTTATTTATTTATTTATTTTCCTTTTTTCTTTTTCTTTTTCTTTTTCTTTTTCTGTTTTTTTCCCTCTCTCCTCCTCCTCCTCCAATTGATCCCCGGCTGGACGATCGGCCAAAAGCAAGGGCCAACAAGGTCGACCTTGACTTGGCCGGCCTCCAACATGCCTAGGGCAACCTCGCACCAGGCAAGCGAGGGTCGAGTCTCATGGGCCCTAGGCAAGGCTCGACCTCGCAAGATCGCAAGATCCGACAAGGTCGAGCCTCACCCAGCCCTTGGCGAGGGCTCGAACCATCGCCAGTCATGGTCTCTAGCTATGGCTCCAGCCCTCTTCAAGGGTTGCGCGAGGCTCCACCTCATTTGATCTAGCGAGGTTGCGCCTCACCCATGGCTAGCAAGGCTAGAGCTCAAGCCTCACCAATAGCCAATGATTGACTAGAGGAAGCAGGAGAAGAGGGAAAAAAACAAAGAAAAGGAAAAATAAATAAATCGAAAAAATATTAAATATTATTAAAAATTATTCATGTTAGTGTTAGCCGTACCATGTCAGTCAACTGATGTCCACGTCAGCAAAACCCAACCAAAATTAGTCGAAACGACTGAATTAGCACTATGTTGAAAGTTTTAGGACTAAATTGGTACAAAGTCAACAAATTTATGACCTACTTGGCACCAATAAAATGTTTAAAACTAAATTAGCACTAATCAAAAAGTTTAGAAATTTTCTAACACTTTTCCTATTAAGTCATGGTAATTCTTATCCAATAAAAATCATAAGCATTTTTTAATCCCTCATAAGAAATTATCAAGTCTACAAAAAAAAATTTCATCATCATAAGTAAAGAACATGTCTAAGATTTAATATCATCTCATATTTATCGTCATCCTCCATGAATTAAGGCTTCTCCTTTTCAATGTGAGGATAGGGCATCTCTCCTTTTTCGTCTTTAATTTTTATTTTTATTTTTAATAATTAATAAGTAATTTATTCAAATGATCAAGTCTATAAAAACAATTTCATCATCATGCGTAAAGAACATGTTTGATTTAATATTGTCTCATACCTATCGTCTATAGATCTAGGCCACTTGGTGTCTTTCTCAAAATGTAGAATCATCTTCTCTCCTTTTTGTTCCTCGAGTTGTTTAACAAGTGTCACGCCCTGACTCACGAGCTCGTGGCAACCCCATTTCACTTGAGGTCTTAAAATACGACGTCCCAGGTATTGTCGTCGACCAATTCATTTTATCTTGTAATTAAGCACATGCGGAAACGAATAACTCCCAAACCAAATAATAGGGATAGCAACAACAGCAGCAGAGGAAAGACAACACCATTTTTATATATCGAAGGTTAGCCAAAGACACAAAGAAATACAAACACGCCTTACTATAGGCGACAAGCTAAGGCCTACTCAAAAGGGACCGGCTTGGCTAACCTAACACCGTACAAGTGTCTACTCGCTGGCCTCGGAGGGATCGCTCTCTTCGATCCTCGGGTGCACGCATCATCTAGGGCCCGAAAATGTTAACCACGACGGGTTGAGATAAACTCAGCAAGTTAAAGTCCTAAGCCCTGGTTAGGAACTTCGCTCGCCTCAGGAGTTTAACATACAACCTAATACAGCAATCGGTGCAATACCACCTCAGAGAAATAACCACAAAAGACAGTTTAATACACAGGTGCAATCACGGGCGACCCTACCCGGCCTTGGCACATGCGACTGCGTAAACCGTCATTTAATCCATCACGACATTAAGAGCATGCGAATAATCAGAGCATCTCACACAACTTTCTCGTGCCTCACATCCACACATATGCTCCGATTATTACGACCACTAGGGCCACGGCACAACCTTATAGTTGGCGGTCTACCAGTCAAAGACCAGGCATCGTCCTCCCCCATGAGGCACGGCGACGTCACGGGCTCTCTCCCATCGACGGCATTCCCTATGGAGCATGGGGCCCGCTCACTGCCGCAGCCCCGCATCTGACCACTGTCAGGCGACCCAATGGTCACGGCACAACCCCAATGGGGATTGGCGGTCATCCGGCTCAACCGGGCTATCAACTTTAATCTGACCATGCAACACATCAGCAAACAGTTCATTCTTGTCTTTGCTTTTGCTTAGTCGTGAATGGAACATCGCTCATACGCTCATGCTCATGCAATATGCCATTTCAGATAACCCACATAATATGTCATGCGGTATCACTCGGCAATTCCAAAATTCAATTTCCAATCAGCATTCAATCACGCACATTCCCTAACCTCTTGGGAACAACCAACAATTCAAATCACAGTCTGTCAATCAATTTCGACCAATCAACAATCACGTATACTCCCTAATTCTCGGGAATAACTCAATAAGTCAAATACTTTCACTTCCACTCGGTCTTCAATCATGCATTTCATCAATATTCACAAGTATAATTAACAATCGGCACTTCAATAAATCATAACAACCAAGAACACATCAAAATAAGCTAAAAAATTAGCTTCTGCATGAATAGTGCCGTGAACAGTAATCCGTGAACAGTAAAATTCGTCCGAAATTAAATAAATAAATAAACTTAACCATGGTTAACAAATTAACTCAACCCTAGTTAATCTAACCTAACCATAGTTAAATTCTAACCTTGATTACTTTTAAAACTAACCATAGTTACTTTAATTAATTAACCCTAGTTACTTTTAAAACTAACTCTGGTCAATTAATCTAACCCTAGTCAGCTTAATTAACTCAGCCACCATTAACAAACTAACCCATAATTAACCAAGCACAAAAATTAAACTAATTAACCCCTAAGCAAGATTAACCCCTAAACAAGGATTAGGAAGTTAACTTACTTGGATCGGAAATCCGGCGACACCGGCGCGTAGAGGGGAATGAGGGCTACGAGGGGTAAGCTCGGGGATGGCAACGGATGACAAACGATGGCCGAAACGGGCCAAAAATGTCTTGGTTACTGTTCACGCGGAACCGGTGCAGCTGAGCGGAAAAGGCCGAAACGGGCGGCTAACGGCGACCAGGGGTGACCAGGGGTGCGCGGCTAGCTTCCTAACTTCCAGGACTACACTTTGGGCGGTTGCGGCGGCTCCGGTGAGGCGGCAAGGCCATTTTTGGGCTGGAAAACAGCATGGACAGCAAGAAACAGCAAAAATGGAAGAGAAAAGGAAGAGAAAAAGGGAGAGAAAGTGAGAGCTGGCTGGTGCACGAATTTTGGGGGAGAAAGAGGAGAGAGAAGAGGCTGCTGGTCAAGGATAAGAGCCAGGGCAAGTGGGCTTGCCACTTGTTGAAGAGCCAATCAAAAACAACCAATAACAAAGATAAACAAAGCCCACTTGGGCACAAAAGCAAAAGGCCAAAGAGAAAGAAAAGCCCATGGGCTGGAAATGGAGGGGAACTTGGGCCAGCTTGGGCCCCTCTTGGCCGGGCTGAATGGGTGCAAGGCCCATTGGGCCGCCGGTCTTGGGCCGGCCCACCCGCGGCCCTAAACCCGGTCCAATTTTTCCTTTTTCCGACACTTCCGTGTCCAACGGAAAATTCCAAAATAAATGAGGCGACGTCCAAATATATAGTCCGACATCACTGAGAAGTCGGTTCCCAAAATCGGATTAAAAATCGGAGCCAAATTGAGTCGATTGCGACCGTAGTACAATTTGGATTATCGGGCGCCCTTTTTGGACTTTCCTCACATTTGACCCATGGTCAACCATTCTTTGAACCACGTTTACGCCAATTCTCGAGCCAGGGACGTCCCTCGATTATCGTGTGATCCCGGGGGCTCAATTGATAATCCCGAGTACCAGATGAAAAGGATTCGGTTTACCGTCGTTCGTAGTTCGCATCGAAGTCGTGCGGAAATCACCCGCAGAGATCGACTTCGTACTTCCGAATCGATTTATTTCCGTTTCCTTAATAGTCTAGTACTTAGAGGATATCGTTCCCGCCTGTGTCCTCATGGTCGAAGGGTTCGTTCCTGATCGAAATTGCGAGTCATACGCGAATCATTTCCTATCAACGCCTCTCTGTAATCCATTATCCCACGAACACACAGTTCGGAAAATTTATACTAACCAGGCCTTCGACTAATATTGCCCTTTTATAAAATCCTAAAATGGGGTCGATTTTCAGGATGTTACAACAAGAGCATCACTTTTGGATACTACCCATATAATCTCCAATTCCTTACACTCCTTGATCCATTCATCATTTTTCATCACATTGAGGTGCCTAAACTCGAGTTGTTTGAGATGTTGCATTTCTCCATGTTCGATAGTCACCTTCTCAAGCTGAGGCAGCTTCCAAATCCTCAAGATCCTGAGGCTCGGGAACCCATCTTTGACGAACCTCAGACTAGTGCCTAGGAAAGAATTGGCCAAGAGCCTAAGGGTCTGTTTGGAATCCATTCTCTTTCTCTATTTTTCTGTTATTTTGTTCCCTGGAATAGAAAAAGAATAGAAATGCGTTTAGTAACGCCAACTGATTTTTCTATTTTCGGGAATAGAAAGTTGTTCCTGAGAACAGATTTGGAGTAGAAATAAGAAGTAGAAAAAAGTAACTTTTTATTCTTAGAAACAATTTCTAGAAACTATTTTTTAGGGACTACTCACCGCCTATAGCAAGCCGCCACCCACCCACCGCCGCCCACCGCCTACCGCCGCCACTGCTAGCTGCCAGCCCGGCGACCAGTGGGGGGCGGCGGCGACCGGCGACCGGCGGAGACAGGTGGGTGGCGGCGGCGACCGGCGGGCGGGGGTGGCAACCGGCGGCGGCGGGTGCGACGGCCATCGAGGGTGGCGGCCGGCGACCGTCGGTGGGCGGGGGCCGCCAGCAACTGCAAACCGACGATCGCCGCCCCCAGTCGCAGTCCACACCCCGCCGCCGTCGGTCGCCACCCCCACCCACCAATCTCCGCCGTTGTCGGGGAAGAAAGAAATAAAAAAATTTTGTCGATACCAAACGCATTTTTATTCTTTTTCTATTCCAAGAATAAGAAATTTTTGTAGTTACCAAACACCCTATTTTACTCAGAAATTGTTTCAGGGAGTAGAAATAGAAAAGAACTATTTTTCAAAAGAAACTGTTCCCAAAAGTAGAAATGTTACCAAACGCACCCTAAATGTCCTCAAGTTCCTCAGAAAATCACCCAACTCAGGCATCATGTCTGCTTCCACCTTCAAACCCGATAGAGTCAAAACCCTAAGCGAGATAGGCAAGAGCTGTGTCCAAGTGGGTTTGTTGAGTTGGCCCAACAAGTAGAGCTCAAATAGGTTGTGATGTAGTTCAACCAACGACAATTTCGGTAACAGGGCTATCGGCAATGTCGTGGGCTTGGCTTTTTTCTTCATGGGCTTGTCTTCTTTTGCAGGCTGGGATACTCTCGAGGGTCCGACTTCTCGTGCGAGCTTCTCATCTTTCTTCGGCTTGGCTTCTTTGGTGGGCTGGTCTTCTTGGATCACCCCAAAGGTCAAGGACTAGAGATAGGTAAGCCTGAAGCTAATCCAATCCGCTACTGCTTCTCCTGCAGCGCCTGGCGTGTCCCCACTTGAGCGTCGCAAGAAAAGCTTGAGCGTGGTGAGCGAGGTCAAGCTGTCCATGTGGTCCCTCATCAAGTTCTCCTTGACCTCACCGATAACCAGCCCGCTTAAGGTTTGGAGTTGAGTCAAGGCATTGACATTGTTGCTACATGCCCTGAGGATGTTCTTCAAGTCGATGTAGAACCAGTTAAGATGCAGGTGCCTCAAGTTCCTCGCTTTCCACAAGGAACTCGGCGGCAAAGTGATGTTGGTGTGCTTAATGTCAAGAGTCTCGAGATGGTGCAAATCCACAACGGTGCTTGGGAGCAAATCCAACATAGTGTATCTCAATCTTAGGTATCTTAGGAGCACCAGCTTGTGGAGCACACCATCTAAGGACACACCCTCCAAATCAAGCACCCTTAGCAAGCTATAGTCAGTCTTGGACGTCATCCTCCTAAGAAAAGTGCTAATGTCTTTGGTGAGCATGCCTCCTCTAGTAGAATGACAGAAACGAACGGATGTGGCCGAGGTTCAAATTGTGGTATCTGCCGCTGCGATTGTCTGTGACTATGTTCGTGTGCTCCGCAAGCCACCGAATCTCAGCTCTTTTTCGCGGTTGGGCCGGCAACTGTTGTTTCTGGCTAGTTGGGTCACGGTCATTCCCATCTTTTGACTTGCTAGCATATATGTGGAGGAGCCCCGTGCCCATCGCGATCGGGCGGATCACGTCATACAGAAAGGTGAGCATTTGGCAAGCTTTGGGAGATCCATCCGCCCTCCAGCTCACCACATCGATCACATTCCTATCTGCAAGCTCCAGAATGAACGTCTCGCCCACATCCTCGGGCTGCCTTGTCTTTTCCTTTCCATGTCATAACAATGTGAATCCAATAAGCCCTCAGCCAACCATAGCCTCACTAGCCTTCTTGTCGGAATAGGGAATGCTATGGGGAACAAAGCCATATAGATGAAGCACGGTTTTAGATGGACCGGCGATTTATGGCAACTCAATTGCAGTATATCTAACAATGACATCATCAAACTTTCTTTCACCAACGCTGCGCATTCATGCTCTCTGGCATTGGACAGAACCCCGCCGAGTAAGGATATACAGAGTGGCAAGTCACGACACATGTTTAGGATACCCTTCATCCTTCTCCTCACTTGAGAGTCTCTGACCATCGGGCACTCTATGCAATTTCCAAGCGAGCATCCTCTGGCGTTTTTCAACGTCCAATTTTTTTAGCTCGATCGGGCTCGGGTTCGCATAATAACTCATGTATCTGGCTATCAAAAAGTACTGAGTCGTGGTATTTATGCGGGTTTGTGTATCACCAAGGAGAGCATATAAACCTCCCAAGAGTTGGTACCAGTTGGACGGCTGCACGTCATCCAACACTACAAGGAATTTATTTATCTCGGCCAATTTCTAGCGCAGCTTTGACCATATCTCCTCTATTTTCATGTCCATCACGTCACCTGCTAGATTCTCGACTTGCTTCAGTATCTCCAACAGGAACTCCCGCTTGTCCATCCTAGGCGAGACGTGGACGCAAGAGCGCCACTCATAGCCCATGTACTTCGCTTGGCCATAAGCACACTCGCGAGAGACGTCTTGCCGGTTCCTTGCTCACCCCAAATCCAAAGCTCACTGTACCGTTTTGTCTTGATGATCCACTACATTATTTCCTTCTTCTCGGCCACGAGAAATGAGAAGTCCGTAGGCGCTTGCCGATCCCAAAAACTAGTCAGCCTCGCCAATTTTTTGCCTTGCCATGGAAGATTAGCATGGAAGGAGGAACTACCAGGTTTCTTTTTGCTCTTGCCCTCGGCCTCTTCCTTCAAGAACTGATCATTACACAACTCTTCCATCTTATTCACCAGAATAGACAGAACCCTCCACAGCTTGTACTTGGAGACAAGCGCGGCGAGCGGCCTTGTGGCCATGTGGAGGGCCTCGTGCCTCTCGCGGCCCTCTCTGAGGTGGAACTTGTAATATATGGGCCACAAACCAGCCCAGCCTTTTTCCCTTTAAGTAGCCCAGCCCACTTTTATTTTTTTTGCTTCTTTTTGCTGCGTGGAGCTGCTGAAGACAGAAACAAAACAGAACAGAAAAACAGAGTAGAAGCAGAAACGGGAGAGAAGAGAAAGAGAAGGGAAAGAGGAAAAAGGGAGGCGAAACCCCCACGTGCTTGCCTCGGACGCCTCCACAGCTCATCTTAACTCCATTCCATGACGCCGGTAAGTGATTAAGGCATCTAATCATCCTTGGAAAGGATTAATAGCAATTAGGGCTTGAAATTAGGAGTTTATGGAGATTTGTGCGGCGAAGTCCAATTTTTGGATCGTTGAGCTGAAAATCTTTATAGGAATGATAATTTAGGATATTGTGAAGCTATAGCATTTTGCAGAATTGAATTTGAGTTTGCAGTTTGTCCGGAACGGATTTTTGAAGTTCGGCGCGCGTTCTGTCACCGTTGCGAACAGTAGCTTCGGGAGTGATTTTCTGCTGTTTTCAGCGAGCTTTTGAGGTGGCTGAGTTGGGGTTGTTGTAGTGCATCAAAAGGGCTTTCTAATGACTATAAGTTGGCTTCAAACTGATTTTTGTGGAGGAAGTTATGGGGCGACAAAGTTGAGTGCCTGTCCATGTCTCGCGGATAATAATATATTTTCATTTAAGGCGAGCTTTCCGTTGGCACGTAGGTGTCGTGTTATCAATAAATAGGCGTAGGATAGCCAAGTAATTATTTAGGATGTCCATTTACTCGGTCTTTGATATTATTTTGAATTAATTGTTAGGAAATCGAGTACATCGGCTCAAATAAGGGCTTAGTTGGTTTTTGAGTGACACTATTTCTTCCTTGTATTTTAAACTCATGTTTGAAATATATTATGGGTAATATATGCTATTAGTTGAAAAATAGCATTCTTTGTTGCATAAAAATAGGATCAGGCTTTTACTGCAATTTGTTGTTTGAGTGAGGAAACTGTCCTTTGATTTTAGTTGGTATATTTGCCTGAAAATAGTTTACAAAACCTTTATCAAAGGATCTTGGAAAGCTATTGATTTATGTAAAGCATTTCAATATTTATTAAATGCTTGAATTGTGAGATGATTCTGATTCTGTTGTGGATTATTGAGGATTTGTGATTGTTGGATTGATACTCAATGTCTCTGTGAACCTTGAGGGGTGTGTAGATATGCGCATACTAGCCTAGGATATCCTTGTGGGCCGAGCCACCGGCTTATAATAGGTGGAGACCTAACCAAGGGGGGAATCTTGGTCGTCTTGTCACATGCGTTAAGCGTGACCATGGTTGGACATTTGAGTCTAAGCTTGGTCAATGGAGTAGACTATTGACATTTTAATTTGAGTTTGGTTGGTGGAATGGACCATTGATCTGTGTTTTGATGAGTTTAGCCAATGGGATGGTCCCTTGGCTTGTGCTTGATGAGATTAACCAATGGATTCGACCATTGGTACATACTTTGTTGTTTTCTTGAGATATTTGTAATATGTATATATTATGTTCAAAGATGATTATATTAGTATTGTAAATGTGCATAGTGATTTCCCGATCCACTTGGAAGAAATGTGTTACTCATTGAGCCGTGGTAGCTCACTCCTCTCCTCTTCATATTTTTCAAGTTCCTCAGCGAGCCGCCAGTAGGACGTGAGCGTTCGTATCGGGGATGACTTTTTGATTGTGGAAAATTTTTGGTATGAGCTAGCTTGGTTAGTGAACTTATGAACTAGCTGTTTATGATGTGTACATATCTTTTTAGTGGTTTTAGACAACTCTGATACTATAACCATATGCCTTTTGTCATATATATATATAAGTGGATGTATATATGTTCATATAAGGTTATATGTTGGTTTGTTGAGGCTTCGTCCTTTGCTAAAAGGATGGCCGTGTCATGCCCTGGTTCTTGTGATTTTGGGTGTGATAGAACTTGTCGATGAATTCTTCAGCATAGTACATGGCTCTGAGGAGTCGCCCCAACCACTCTGTGGCTTCGGACGGTCTGTATTGAGTGGAAAAGAACTCTTGGATCCTGGCTAGCTTCACCTTGGCATCCTTCACGCGGGCTTGCATCGATAAGCACCCCACGCATACCGGGTGATGGAGCAAGATAATTAGTTTCTGCGACACGATTTGGGCGGTGACTTCATCAAACATCGTCCTACTTCTCGTGTCGGAAGCAGCCATGGCTAATCAATATGTTTGTTTTCTAGCAAGGTCGTGAGGTGTGTGTTGAGTCAGTTGGCTTGTTTGTTTTAGGGGTGTACAACAGAAACCGCCCAAACTAAATCGGACCGGCTTATTTTGGGTGGTTCCCATAGCCGGTGGTCCAATTCCCGATTCCCAATCTTGGAACTAGTGGCCAGTCAGTCTGGTTCCTTATTCCAGGGTGGGAACCGGACCGAACCAATAGTCTTTAATATATATATTTAAAATTTATTAAGAATTCGAAAAAAAATTTAGAGTCTTAGGAAAATACAATTGCATGCAGATTAAAATGACGAATCGATAAAGTAGTGTATAAATGAAATGAGTTGTCTTTGAGAACGTACTATAACACTAACAAAATTTTTCCCAAAAAAGAAAATTACCGGTTCCACCAGACTGGACCAAACTGAACTGGTCAGTCGGTCCAATTCTCGGTTCTAGGACCGGCTGATCCGGTCCATGGTCCTAGAATTTGGGAACCAATCCAATTCCTGGTTCCACCTTGGAACCGAACCAGACCGGGAACCGATCACCCCTAGTTTGCTTGGATTGAATAAATTTGTGAGACCATATTATTCTTCCTATATGTACATATTCTTCATATTTCTATGCTTTTCTTGGTGTGGCCTCTTTTGTCTACTACAACAAGTTTTGTCTAATATTCTTTGCTTGCGCAATGTTCGACCGTGAGATAGGAGAGAAAGTATCTCTCACAATGATTATGACAAAGACAAAACTAATCAAATAAAATTCTTTGCTTTTAATATAACAGCCTTACATATCTGTCTTAGTATTCCTTACTTATGCTCTTATACATGAAGATGATCAATTCAATTGTAACTATCGGTCTAGGAGTTGCAAATATAAGTAAAAAAGTGGCCTATCAAGAACTTTAATTTTTGTGATGACATTCCACCCATCTTAGAATTTAATACTTTATTGGCACGAGCTTTGAGAAAATTATCAAAATAGTCCTAAACCTATTACAAATTTTCCAATTCAGTCATAAACCTTTTTTTTTTGCCAGTTTAATTCTAACATTTTTGCAATTATGTTGATTTAGTCCTAACCCTTTTGCAATTATATCGATTCAGTTCATCTGGCCAATTTTGGCTAGCCAGCACTAACGTGGACACTTGCCCTCTAGCTGATGCCGACATGGCCATTATTTTAATAATATTTTATTTTATTAAAATTTTCTTTTTTTTCTTTTTTTTCTCTCTCTCCTTTTTTTTTTCTCCTTCTTCCTCCTTCCTCTGGCCATTGGCAATCGGCCAGAGGCATGGCCAGCAAGGGGGGAAGGCTAGTTGTGGCTGGGCGAAGCTCACCCTCATCAGATTTGACAAGGCCCAACCTCGCTAGAGGCCATCCTCATTGGCCTCGAGGAAGCTTGGCTATGGTTGGGTGAGGCACCCTCACTAGATTTGGCAAGAGTCGAGCCTTGTTGACCATGGAGGCAAGGGAGCCGAAGTAAGGCTGGACATTGACACCCAGCAGGTAGGGTTGAGGCGGTAGACCTAGAGGGTGCAGGAACGATAGAGGTTCTCGATCTCGTCGATGTACTAGTTGCCCTTTGCCTTCCCCTTTCCCAGCCTTATGGGTCTCGTCGATTTACTCGTTTCCCAGCAGCTAGGCGAGGCTCGACCCTTGCCCAACCGTTGGCAACCCTCACAGGAGGCCACACAAGGTCACAGCCTTTTACATCACGACCTCTGGAGAGGTCACGCCTCACCCCCATGGCCGGCGAGGCTCAACCCTCACCAAATCTAACGAGGCCACCCAGCCATAGTCAAGCTTCCCCAAGGCTAGTAATGTCCCTCACCAACCCTACCTCTAGCTAGTCGCCGACGGTCAGAGGAAGGAGGAGAGAGAGAGAGAGAGAGAGAGAATTTGAAAAAAATATAAAATATTATTAAAATAATGGCCACATCAACGTCGGTTGGCCAAAATTGGCTGGATGGACTGAATAGGCACATTTGCAAAAGGTTTAGGACTAAATTGACAAAAAAAAAGTTTATAATTGAATTGGAAAAATTGTAATAGGCTTAGGATTGTTTTGGTAATTTTTCCACACAAAGGATGAGACCAAGTGAGAACATTTGTCGGTTGATCTTACCTAATAGAGAATACTAAAATGATTTCAAAGAAAATGATTACTTTTCCTCTGGATTGGTAATAAAGACTTGGCATTCAAATTGTTGGACACGTTAGATGTTTACAAATTTTAAAATTCAATTTTATTTCAAATATCAAAATATCTCCAGTACACTTAAAAGGAAGAAGTGAAGCCTGTGCTTATACACACATTATCAACTTGTCCATATAAGAACCCTTGCTTAAAGAAAATTTATCTTATTATATCAAAATCCACATCACATATGGTGTCCATATAAAATACTTGATTATCATGTTATTATCACATATTGAATACTACATGATAAGAATGTTGCCATGTAAGGGGCGTAGGGGTTGTTTCCTTTTTATGATTGTGTTTTCTATTTTGTTTATTTTTTCTGTGCTTTTCTTCAAACGGGTGTTTTGTCATTGGTAGGTTAAATAACTAACAAGCCAATCCAATTTTGTGAAAAAGTCCACACTCAAAGCAGAGAAAATTAGAGGGGGAGCACTAGGTTTGGATTCAAAGACAAGATGAGTTCGCACAATTTATATAATTAGCGATGCAATGAATTGTTATGCGGTAGGATCTTAACCCGCTTATTATAATCTCAATTTTAATCTACCACATCATTTAGTATGTCCTATTACTAAGATTATTCCTAACAGCACGTCTTGCAAAAATTTCACATTTTAAAGTAGCAAAAAGATAAAACAGTGGAAAAAGGGATTCATGTGAACCAGCATTTTTTCTTCCCTAAGTGAATCAGGTTCCTCAGTTATTCTTTGCTTGAAGATGTCTGCTGAGTTGAAGATGCTTGTACCTTTCCATGATCTAGTCTTCACTTTATCCTTCTAACAGCCCAGTTGGAATATCGATGGCATTCCTCGAAATAGTCGCACTTCAGCTGAATATTATAGTAAGAGTACTCGGCAAAGAAGATAGGAAAAATACCATAAAAAATATTAAATTATGTCACTTGTAACAAATTTATTCTGAACTTTTTTTTGCGATATAAAAAAAATTAAACTATACTACTTGTAACAAATTTATCATGAACTTTTTTTTGCGATAACAAAAAAAATTAAACTATGCCATTTGTAACAAATTTACCTTAAACTTTTTTTTGTAATACTAAAAATCCCAAACTATACCCATTGTGATACATTTATCCCAAACTTTCTTTTGTGACATAAAAAGCCCTAAATTTATACTCGTGTAACACATTTACCCTCAAACTTTTTGAGCAAAGGACATTTTTGTCTTTTCCTTTTTTTTTTTCCTTTTTTTCTCCTATTTCTCTCTTCCCTCCACCATGGCCAACAAAGGAAATTGGCGAGGGCCACCCTCGCCGGCATCGGAGTTGGGCAAGGGTTGCCGTCACCCCTAGGCGGGGTCAGGCGAGGGCCACCCTCGCTAGCTTCCCTCCGCCAGCCATGGGGGAGGGAAGAGAGAAGAAAGGGGGGAAAAAGGAAAGACAAAAGGACAACGAAAAACAAAACAAAAAATAGAAAAGTGAAAAATTCGAAAATGCCCTTTAATCAAAGATTTTAGGGGTAAATGTGTCATACAAGTACAAGTTTATAATTTTTTATGTCATGAGAGAAATTTTGGGGTAAATATATCACAATGGGCATAGTTCGGGATCTTTAGTGTCACAAAAAAAGTTTAAAATAAATTTGTCATAAGTGACATAATTGAGATTTTTTATATCGCAAAAAAAAAGTTAAAAGTAAATTTGTCACAAGCGGCATAATTTGAAGTTTTGGATGGCATTTTCTCAAGAAAATATAATATGGACAATCCACCGACACATCATTATAGATTTTGAATAACTATCCAGTTTCAATCCCATAACTTTATTTTAGGCAAAAAAAAAATTCGAATTTTAATCATTTTTAAATTTTTATTTTAAAAAATCAAATTTTTAGTTATCTTTACTTTTTTTTTTTTATTTTTTGTTAAATTATATTTTTTATTTTTTATTTTATAAGAAAATTGGAATTTGTAATTACTTTTAAATTTTTAATTTTATTTTCTTTCCTCTTTCTTTCCTTTTTTTTTTTTTTTTTTCTTTTCCGACTTCCTCCACTACCGACCGGCCAGCAATGGCCTCAGGTGGGCCTCGAGCTCGCTGGCCTCTGCAGAGCCTGAGCTTGTGTGGATCTGGCAGGGCTCTGGGTGCCTCAGCGAGGACTTGCTCAAAAATCAAATTTGCATTTCCTTTGGGATGAAATCGTTGAAAGGGAAATTCCAGAATATGGAAGTTGAGAATCATCACAGTCGGTGTCTAGTTTTTCTGTTGATCTCTAATTTTGAATTGAGCTCCATGTCGCCGAATTTCGCGGAATTCGTTCAATTGATCGCTTTCTTAGGGGGTTTTTCCAGAGAATTTCCCTTTTAGCGCGGATCTTTTTAGTTCGTTTTGTTGGTCTCCGCTGTCGAATTGAAGCTCTGCTGTTGTTGGATTGACAAGAGTTCTTTTTCAATCGATTGGCTTCTTTAGGGTTTTGTGAAATTTGTTTGGAGCGTCAGTATGAGTTCCTTTGGGACGTTTTGACTGGTGGTCGATCGAGGCTAGTTGAATTGCCTTACGACTCCGTGTGTCATGGATTGCACGGCGTGCACGTCGATGACGGAGAATTTTTAGTCGACGAAAATTGGGGAAATCGGAGGAGGTATTTAGCCGTGAGAATGAGCGCGACCTGGAGGTGTTGGTGAGCAAGCTCCTAGAGAATGAAGGGAGGGTGGAGCCAAGTCATGCTGAATCAGCAAGTGGCTCGGGTCTTTGCGATCTCGCCGATGCCTCAGAGAGGGCCGCAACCCTCTCCCAACTCTGGCAAGGGCCGGCCCTTGACCTCTCTTGTCCAAGCTCCAGCCACCCCCCGCCAGCCATGGTCAATGCCCCGCTGCAATGGGGTGGTGGCCACGAGCAGGATGTTCTTTTTGTTTTTTTTTTTTCTTCAAGTTTTAGGTTATTTCTAGCTTGTCTTTTTTATGAAAAAAATAAAGGAAAATAGAAATTAAGTAAAATAAGTAAATGACAAAAATACTCTCAACCAACTTATGAGATCAAATTTTTCTTTGAGACTGATATTGTCACTTTTGGATCTTATTTGAAATAAAGTGTATTTCATGCCCTTATTTAATAAAGTCACGACATTTTATATTTTTATTTGAAATTTTCTTCTTTTATTTTAATTTTTTTTACCTAGTCAAAGGGATCACATATTAACGTGGTCCCCGACCAATCCCCAATTTCGGGAGGCCTGCAAATTCCCCAAGAACAGCTTCCTCTGCAGCCCGATCTTGATCAGCCCCACAACCCGCGTGATCTTCCTGATCACAATGTTCTTGGCCCGCCACCGGGACTCATGGTTGAACAGGATCCCGTTGCACTCGAACGACTCGTAGGCCTCGCGATAGTTCACGGTGACGATGCGCGGATGAGACGTAATGGGACCGTAGGTGCTAACGGGGAGGTCTCGGACTATAGCAACGGGGAAGATGCGGAGGTAGATGTTTGGCCTCAACTTTACTCAGCAATCAAGCACAAAATCTCATAGGTGGAAAAGCACCGTGACGTCATTCTTGAAAAGCTTTGTTTTGGACAGTTTTGCTTTTGCAGAAGGCCACGAAATCACCCTCCAACTCCGACTATCTGAGATGGTATGATTTCTTTATTATTGATGCAGGTCATTGAGCAAAAGCTTTCTATTCACCATGAACAGATGAAGGCTTGCAAGTCCTCTCACCGATCTAGGAGGCTCTTCAACATAGCGATTGGCATCTGATTGATGTAATTTTAACACACATATCTAATATTTCCGTTCTTCCATCCTCTTATATGTTTTGTTGTTTAAAAGCTTGTGGCTGATTAATTTAGTCATTTAGCTCATGACTCGTGGCATGCGTTCATCAATTGTGACTCCCTAATCTTCATTTAAGCCGCCACTTCTTTTTTCACTGGTGCATGTCTTACCTCATTGGACTAAGTGTATGCCGACATAGATGCTTAGGACCAAAGAAAGAGTATCTTGCATTAAATGAATGTCATCACATCTGTTCATCACATAATATAACCATTACATAAAATTGTTTATTCACACACCAAAGGACAAAGAAAGGTGGGTGGGCAGGAGGATGCGGTACATACATACGTTCGGCTCCAAAGATTATCGTAGTAACGTTTATTCAAGGAGAAGTTGTTGCCTCATTCATCATCACTGTAAAAAAGGAGAAACTACCGAATAAGTGAGCTTCACACGTTACATGCACATTAATTTTCAAATAGTACTCCCAATGGTAAAACGGAAGCAACTTTGCAGAATTATTCCTATACGAGAAGCTTCTTTTCTTGAACTAAAATACGGTACAGAAACGACAGGTCTTAATTAGTGTTAAAATATCTCATTATCTCTTCTTCAGCATCTTGTATGTGTCATGTGAGCTAGGTGAAAGGCTCACTTGACATGCATAAGCTATGAAGAGTGAGGTTAGTTGCAAAGGTTACTTTTGAGTCCAACATTAAGTTTCACAAAGGTTAAATGATACTGCTTATGTGATTTTGTGCTATTTACTAAGACTCAGTGTAGCCTTCATAATTTCTTAATTTGTATTGACTTGATATGGTGAAATGAGCCAACATAATTCTTATCCGATAAAAATTCAAAATCTTTGTTTTTAATCACTAATGAGAAACTTTCAAATCTGTGAAAACATTTTTCATCACCTTGTGTAAAGATCATACTCCATACATGTCATTGTCATCCGCAAATTTGGGCCTCTTGGTATCCTTTTCTATGTGTGGATAGGGCATCTATCTTTTTTTGTCGCTAATTTTTATCGTTCTTTTTAATAACTAATAAGCAATTATAGAAATTATAAAGTCTATAAAAATAATTTCATCATCATGCGTAAAGAACATGTTTGAGATTTAATTTTGTCCCATACCTGTCGGAGTCATCCATAGATCAAGGCGTCTTCTTTTCAACGTGCAGATAGAACGTCTCTCCTTTTTTGTCCCTAATATTTATCGTTCTTTTTAATAACTAATAAACAATTACTGAAATTATCAATCTATAAATATTTTCAGCATCATGCATAAATATCATTTTTGAGATTTAATATGGTCCCATACCTATCATCCTCTTCATCATCATTAGATTCAGGCGTCTCGGTGTCTTCTCTTTTATACTCATACGTCATCCGTCCTATTACAGACTTGAGATGGTCAACAAAACCACGAGCGCCCTTTTTGATGACCACACAGATATCCTCCAATTCCTCACACTCCTTGATCCCTTCAACATTTGTCATCTTATCAAGGTGTCTAAACTCGAGTTGTTTGAGATGTGGCACTGCTCCTTGTTTGATAGTCACCTCCTTAAGCTGAGGCAGCTTCCAAATCTTCAAGATCTTGAGGCTCGGAAACCCATCTTTGGCGAACGTCAGATTAGAGCCCAAGAAAGAATTGGCCAAGAGCTTGAATGTCCTTAGGTTCCTCAAGAGACCACCCAACTCGGGCATCATGTCTGTTTCCACCTTCGAACCCGACAGAGTCAATACCCTGAGCGAGACTGGCAAGAGCTGTGTCCAGATGGGTCTGTTGAGTTGGCCCAGCAAGTACAGCTCTAACAGGTCGTGATGTTGTTCAGCGAGCAACAATTCCGGTAACGGGCCTAGCGACGCCGTAGGCTTGTCTTCTTTCTTCGCGGGCTCGTCTTCTTCTGAAGGCTTGTCTTCTTTGGTGGGCTTGTCTTCTTGGATCACGCCGAAGGTCAAGGACTGGAGGTTGTTGAGCCTCAAGCTAATCCAATCGGCTACTGCTTTTCCTGCAGCGCCTAATGGGTCCCCACTCGAGCGTCGCAAGAAAAGCTTGAGCGTGGTGAGTGTGGTCAAGCTGTCCATGTGGTCCCTCATCATGTTCTCCTTGACCTCACTGATAACCAGCCCGCTTAAGGTTTGGAGTTGAGTCAAGGCATTGACATTGTTGCTACAAGCCATGAGGATGTTCTTGAAGTCGATGTAGAACCAGTTAAGATGCAGGTGCCTCAAGTTCCTCGCCTTCCACAAGGAACTCGGCAGCAAAGTGATGTTGGTATGCTTAATGTCAAGAGTCTCAAGATGGTGCAAATCCGCAACGGCGCTCGGGAGCAAATCCAACACAGTGGATCTCAATCCTAGGTACCTTAGGAGCACCAGCTTGTGGAGCACACCATCTAAGGATGGCTTATACACGCCCTCCAAATCAAGCACCCTTAGCAAGCTATAATCAGTCTTGGACGTCATCCTCCTAAGAAACGTGCTGATGTCTTTGGTGAGCATGCCTCTCCTGTGGTAGAACGACAGAAACGAGCGGACATGGCCGAGGCTCAAATCAGGGTAGTTGCCGCCAGTGTCATCTGGGACTATATTCGTGTGCTCTGCAAGCCACCGAATCTTGGTTCTTTCTCGCGGTCGGGCTGACAATTGTTGTTGCTGGCTGGTTGGGTCAAGGTCGTTCCCATCTTTCGATTTGCTAGTGGCATGTATGTGGAGGAGCCCCGTGCTCATCGCGATCGGGCAGATCATGTCATACAGATCGGTGAGCATTTGGCAAGCTTTGGGGGATCCATCCGCCCTCCAACTCACCACATCGATCACATTCCTATCAGCGAGCTCCAGAATGAACGTCTCTCCCACATCCTCGGGTGGCCTTTTCCTTTCCCTTCCTATGTCGTAACAATCCGAATCCAGTAAGCCCTCAGCCAACCACAGCCTCACAAGCCTTCTTGTCAGAATGGGGAATCCTATGGGGAACAAAGCCATGTAGATGAAGCACGGTTTTAGATGAACCGGCAATTTATGGCAACTCAATTGTAGAATATCTGAGAATGTCATCATAGAATCCTCTTTTGCCAACGCTGCGCGCTCACGCTCTCCAGCAATCGCCAGAAACCCGCTGAGTAAGGATATATAGAGCGGTGAGCCATCACACACTTTTAGGATATTCTTTTCCTCATCTGATAGTCTCTGACCATTGCGTACTCCATGCAACTTCCAAGCGAACATCTTCTGGCTTTCTTCATCGTGAAAGTATTCTAGCTGGATCGGCCCTGCCCCGGATGAATCCATGCAATGGGCTATCATAGCGTCCTCAGTTGTGGTAATTATGTACCCTTGCGAATCGAACGGGATGCTCCTCCCTAAATCTTGCAATAGTCGCAAGTTGGACGGTTGCATGTCATCCAACACTATGAAGAACCTCTTTGTCTCGGCCAATTTCTGGCGGAGCATTTTAGTTATTTCGTCTATATCCATGTCCTTCATTTCCCCCGCTAGCTCCTCGACTTGCTTCAGTATCTCGCACAGGAACTCCCGCTTGTCCATGCTGGGCGAGACGTGGACCCAAGCGCGCTGCTTATAGTCCATGAACTTCACTTGGCTGTAGACCCATCTCGCGAGGGTCGTCTTGCCAGTGCCTTGCCTGGCCCTAATCGAAGTCCCTTCGATCCATGTTGATTTTTTTCTGATCCGCTTCATTATTTCCTTATTCTTGGCCTCGAGATAAAAGAAAATAGTTGGCTCGTACTGATCCCAGAAACTAGTCAGCCTCGCCAATTTTTTGCCTTGCCATGGAACACTAGCATGGGAGGAGGAATTAGCAGGTTCCTTGTTCCTCTTGCCCTCGGCCCCCTCCTTCAAGAACTTCTCATCACACAATCCCTCCATCTTATTCACCAGTATGGACAAGTCCCTCCACAGCTTGTACTTGGAGACAAGCGCAGCGAGAGGCCATGCGGCCATGTGGAGAACCTTGTGCCTCTCACGGGCCTCTCTAAGGTGGAACTTGTCGATGAATTCCTCAGCGTAGTACATGGCTCGGAGGAGCCGCCTCGACCACTCCGTGTCTTCGGACAGTCTGTATTGAGTTAAAAAGAACTCTTGGATTTTGTCTAGCTTCGCCTTGGCATCCTTCACGCAGATTTTCATCGATACGCACTCCACGCACACCGGGTGAGAGAGCAAGATACCTAGTTTCTGCGACACGATCTGGACAATGACTTCGTCGAACATCATGCTGCTTCTCGTGTCGGAAGCAGCCATGGCTAATCAATATGTTTTTTTTCTAGCAAGGTCGCGTGGATTTGTGTGTCTGTTGGCTTGTTTGCTTGGATTGAATACATTTGTGAGGACTTATTATTATCTCTCTATGTATATATTCTTCATTTTTCTATGCTTTTCTTGGGGTGGCCTCTCTCATCTACTACAACAAGCTTTGTCTGATATTCTTTGCTTGTGCGATGCTTGACCATTAGATAGGAGAGCAAGTATCTCTCACGATGATTATGATAAAGATAAAACTAATCGAGTAAAGTTGTTTGATTTTAATATAACAACCTTACATATTTATCTTAGTATTCCTTACTTTGCTCTTGTACATGAAGATAATCAATTCGATTGTAACTGTCGGACTAGGAGCTGCGAAGATAAGTGAAAATGACCTATCAAAAACTTTAATTTTTGTGATGAAATTCCACCCATCTTAAGAATTTAACACAATACCAACACAAGGATGTGAGATCAAATGAGAATATTTGTTAACCGATCTTACCTAATATAGAATACTAAAACAAATTCAAAGAAAATGATTACTTTTCCACTGGATTGTGGCAATAAGGACTTGTCTTAAAATTGCTAGACGTGTAAGATTTTAGAATTCAATTGTAATTCAAATATCAATTATATCTTTAGTACACTTAAAAACGTGTTAGATGTTTATAAATTCTAGAATTGAATTGTATTTCAAATATCAATTATATCTTTAGTACGCTTAAGAAGAAGCGAAGCCTGTGCTTGTACCAACATTATCAACTTGTCCATATAAGAACCCCTTGCTCAAAGACAATTTATCTTATTATATCAAAATCCACATCACATATGGTGCTCATATAAAATACTTGAATATCATGTCATTATCACATATTAAATACTACATGGTACGAATGTTACCATGTAAGGGGCGTAGGGGTTGTGTTCTTTTTTATGATTGTGTTTTATATTTTGTTCATTTTTTCTGTGCTTTTCTTCAAACAGGTGTTTTTGTCATTGGTAGGTTAAATAATTAAAAGCCAATCATTTTGTTAAAGCTCGCACTCAAAGAAGAAAGAATTAGAGAGGGGACACTCGGTTTGGGTTCGAAGACAAGACGAGTTCACACAGTTGATATAATTAGCGATGCGATGAATTGTTATGCAGTAGAGATCCTAACCCACTTATCATAATCTTACTTTGTAACCTACCACATAACTCAATATGTCCACTTATTAAGATTATTACTAACAGCACATCTTTCAAACATTTCACATTTTAAAGTGGTAAAAGATTAAAACAGTGAAAAAAGGAATTCATGAGAACCAGCCTTTTCTCTTCCCTTAAGCTAACTATGTTCCTCAGTCATTCTTTGCTTGGAGATGTCTTATGGGTATGAGATGCTTGTGCCTTTCCATGATCTTGTTTTCACTTTATCCTTGCAACAGCTGGGTTGGAATATGGACATCTTTCCTCAAAATACTGGCACTTCAACCAAATATTTTAGTAAGAGTACTCCGTAAAGGAGATACAGTCTTTTGTTCGATATATTCCAGACAATCCACCTACACATCACTATAGATTTTGGATGGCTGTCTAGTTATCAAAATAGAATGAAATCAATTAACATTGATGATAGTACATGGCTTAAGGCCATCAAACGAGTAGATCAGGTTAGGTAAAAAATGATCCAACCCAAATTACCAATTTATTCAGTTTTGACTCATTTACATACAATAAAAATTTAGTGACCATATCTGGCCCAACATGCACCCAAATCATACTCAATCCGACCCATTTATAATCCAACCTATGAATATCCACCTAGTTAATTCACTTTAAGCTATTCATACATGTGTGTGTGTTATATCACTAATTCGACTATAGGATGCTGAAGGATTGGTTTTCAATATTGTATAGAATTTTCAATTTTTACATTGATTTATAACGAAGAATAAAATAAAGTTATTATTTAGTAGTGAATATAAAATTTCACTAACAAATAACATGGAGCAATTGAAACTTTAATTAAATGAAATGAAAGATAATGAATAAGATGATTTATGCTAACTAGGAATTGTAATGACAAGAACCAATATTAGAATATTACATAAAATTAACAATACGAAATGTAACCAAGAAAAGATATACTTCAATAATTAATAGACGAACTTACAATATTAATAAAATAAAAACAATGGGGAAAAATAAAAGTCATATTGATATTTTAAATAAGGGTGAAGTTAAGCTCATCTTGTGGGGCCACTAAAACTTATCTGTAACTTAGAATAGTCTAGCAAGTTCATTATTTTCTCTATGAGGTGAAGAGGGAGTCACAATTTTCAGGCCCTCAATCTCAACATCCTATCTACTTCAATCTTCAATGCCTCATGGTGAGGCACCCGCGTTGCAATCTTTACTGCTTTTACTAGTCCTTATATATTAAGCAAGCCCGCCCTTCTTCATGCTATGAAGAATCCCACGCAGCCTTTGCTTTGGTCTACGAATGTTGCCTCTTCTATAGCCTTCTCAATGGGTGATGAACAAAAGGCAGTGTCTCAACGTGAACAATCTAAGATTGCCTCATCCTTCATGGCTATGTGTACTTTTCAGAATCTTCCCCGGTCTATACCTTTGAAAGAAGCCTTACCACTAGAAAATGCTAGTTCTGATTTCTTCTTTCCCTTTACTTGATACATTTGATTCACTTTGAAGATCACACTGTCGATGATGTGTGTATTTAATCTTCTTTTCTTTTTCTTTTTCTTTTTCTTTTTCTTTTTTCATTCCATACGAATGTCAAGGGCTAGGTTTTGTGCATTGTATTGAATTAAACCACATGCTTAACTGTTTGTGGAGGCCCCCTTCAATTCATTTGAGTTTCAGTCTTGTGACCTTACTCCCCGAGTGCAGTGTTTCACGCATTAGCTCGTACATAGGCCAAGAGCGAACACTCATCATTTACGACATGGACTACCAAGATATCTAATCCAGTTCACTCCTCGCGCTTTGACACACGTGCATCGGTAGGGACCCAAAGAGCTACCTTAGCTTTTGGCCTTCCTTCGTAGATCTCCGGAGTGGGTTAGGTTTGACTTAACTATGAACCTATTTAACATTCTATATTTTGAATTTTGCCATTGTAAACTCATTTATTATCCATTTTCTGAACATAACTACATATATAATGACATGGCACATCAAACATGGGTCAGAATCTATGATCCATTATGATAGGTCTTTATATAAAACTAGACAACAAAGAGCATGACAATGCTCTAATATTATTTTATCAGACCTGTTAATCTTCGAGGGACTTTCTCATTATCTCAGATAAATAGTTATAATCCCAATTTAACATACAATGCCACACAAGATAGCAAGCCCTACTCCAATATACAATTTGCAAATCTATAAAAAAATCCATCATATCATTGCGTTAATTTTTTCTCTTTCATAATAAAATTCTTTATGAAAGTATAAATTCAACAGGAGGATATATATAAAAGTGCGTCAGCTAGTCTTGCAAGAGTCCCCATACTTTCCAATGCAGCATTGACCAAACACCAGTTCTTTTGGATCTTGTGATGGATGGAAATCCTCTTCCATCTTCAACTTCGTGAAGAAGTCGTGCTTGCACCGACACAAACACAGTTCTTTGATGAAAAGGACAATCATCCAAGTTTGAAAGCCCACACAAGGGGACCACACCAAAAATGACCAGATCGAGATCTCATTGGATTGTATCAAGGATTGTGAAACCTATCAATAAATGAAATGACAGAACCAAACTTTCAATTGCTGCCTTCCCATCAGAAAATTTTCACTTGCTGTCCCATCAATTCGCAGACACAAAAGGGTTGGTCCATTCTCTTTCATGTGCACAACGTATTGCAAACTCTCCAGATTAGCCAGATCTAAATAAAGTACACGCACAGGCTTCAACCCATCTGAAGCTCATCCAAACTTGAACAAGTAGGTAGCAACTTCAAATGAGGCAAACCAAGGAAAATGAACAAATCTAAATGTACTAATTGAAAACGAATGAATAGAGTAAATTGCAACAATTCCAAGAGGCATTTGAGCTCATTGGTCTACCCAACAAGATAGACAATTAACTGGTAGAGAACCTATATCCATCCCAAGAACATCTCAAACCCTTTAAGCCTTAAAAAAGAAAAACTTTACTTGCTTCGAGCTGATCTTCGACTAAATAACCAAAAGAGCACAAAAAAAAGGTTAAGGAAAGCACAGCAACCAGAGATAAGAAGTACCGATCTCAAGGCTGCTGCTGAGCATCCATGTACCCAGCATCAACAAGAACCTTCTCTCTCTTGGCCAACTCAATGTCCTCATCGACCATCATCTTCACCAACTTCTCAAACCCAACCTTGGGCTTCCAACCCAGCACCTTCTTGGCCTTACTCGCATCTCCCTTCAAGTTGTCGACCTCTGCCGGCCTGAAGTACCTCTTATCGATCACCACATGGTCCCTCCAATTCAGCCCAACATACCCAAACGCTACTTCCAAGAACTCCTCCACCGTGTGTGACTCCTCAGTTGCGACCACATAGTCATCCGGCTTTTCTTGCTGCAACATCATCCACATAGCCTCCACGTAGTCCCCCGCAAACCCCCAGTCCCGGGAGGCCTGCAGATTTCCCAGGAACAGCTTACTCTGCAGCCCGATCTTGATTCGCCCCACGGCCCGAGTGATCTTCCGGGTCACGAAGTTCTCTCCCCGCCGCGGGGACTCGTGGTTGAACAGGATGCCATTGCACGCGAACAGCCCATAGGCCTCGCGGTAGTTCACGGTGTACCAGTGCGCGGCGCACTTGGACGCGGCGTAGGGGGACCGCGGGTGGAACGGGGTGGTCTCCGACTGCGGCGGCGGCGTGGATCCGAACATCTCCGAGGACCCAGCCTGGTAGTAACGGATGTGGCTGCGGCCGGTGGCGGAGACGTGAGAGCGCACGGCCTCCAGGAGGCGGAGGGCGCCGGTGGCGACGACGTCGGCAGTGTAATCGGGGATCTCGAAGGAGACCGCCACGTGGGACTGGGCGGCGAGATTGTAGACCTCGTCGGGGGAGATCGTGTCGATCCAGCGGCGAAGAGAGGAGGCGTCGCTGAGATCGGCGTAGTGGAGCTTCATCCGGGCCTTGTGGGCGTTGTGGGGGTCGATGTAGATGTGATTGATCCGCTGGGTGTTGAAGTTGGAGGAGCGGCGGATCAGGCCGTGGACCTCGTACCCCTTGTCGAGCAAGAACTCGGTGAGGTACGACCCGTCCTGGCCGGTGATGCCGGTGATCAGGGCCACCATGCGCTGCTGCGGCGGCGGCGGGGCTTCGCCGTTGGCTCCGGATCCGGATCTAGGCGCGCCGTCCTGGGTCGCCATTGTCGCCTGGGGTGGCAAAATTGGTCGGCTCGCGAGGTGTTCGTGAAAATGCCTGAGCGAGAAATGGGCGGATTTGTAGATGATTTGATGGTGGAGTTTCTGGGAGACTTTTTAAGAGGTGGAAGAGGAAAGGAGTAGGGACGATCCAGTCAGTCAAGGTAGATCTTTCCTCGTTTACGCGCTTTTTTTTTTTAACAGACTAATGAGATCGCGCCACGTGGTGATGGGAAGGTCGGTACGGTCAATTAACACGGCGAGGTCCGTGAAAACTCCGGGGATGGACTGGATCTACCGTGCGACGGCGAGTGCGGTGCGTTGTGAACCGTCAGATGAAGGCTGCGACTTTCTTCAATGTGGATACTCATTCCTGATCGTACGATCACTAATCCTCCATAATAAGGCCGTCGGTGTTACGGACGTGGCGCCGCCGCCGCCGCCGCCGGCGGATGAGCAGCCGGTGTTGGCGGCGTCACGCACCTGCTCGGAAGCTGCTCCGGCGCGCCAAGGCGGGGGGGATCGAGTCGCGAACGCTTCCGCGGTCACTCGACCTCGAGCTCTCTCCGATCCCACGCGACATCTCTCAGACCCTTCGACCTCTGCTTCGCTGTGGACCACTGCCGCTGTCTCCTCCTAGCCCCTGCTCGGCGATTTGCGAGGAGCGTAACGTTGTCTGTTTCGGCAATAGAGGAGGCGAAGCGTTTGAATGAACAGCCGAAGCGTCTCGCGAGGTCGCGATCGACGGTACGGTCACGCACATACTTGTACGATGGTGCAATTGTTTCGCTTTTCTGTCGATGGTGACCTCTCTCAATGTGTAGGTTTGATGGAGTCAGATTTCAGAGTGACGACGGCATTACCGGGACGCCGGATGAAGTTGACCTGAGTCCGAAAGCTTGTGAGGATCTCTCCCTTTCTCTCTGTGACGCGTGCAGATATGCTTTTGCCTTGTGATCATTGAGGACGTCTATGTTTTGTTGCCATGGAATACAGAATCATGCATTGCTTTGTCACTGGAAATGAGCCATCCCAGGAATGTAGTAGCGAAATTACACTTTGTGCAGCCTTGATTGGATTGAAGTTAAATTTACTCGTTTGGTAATGGACTTGTTTGGAGCACCAGTGTTATGATCTGTCAACATCGAGACTAGCTTATTCCGTTGAATCTGGCTTAATCTGAAATGTACATCCTCTGTTAGGAGTCCAGAGCGCTGCCGGCAAAATCGTAGCATCGAGAAGGTCTTGATATTTGTTTCTTTTTACCCCCTTCTCATCGCTTGGGAATTTTGTTGAAGATCAGTCAGCATTTGCAGTACACGACGCTGTCCTCCGTATCCTCCATCAACCCTAAACTCATGGTCTTATCAGATGAAGAACTTCCTAGTTTACTTGGCCATAAATGTGATCCCCTTGATCTGTCCCAAGGCATGGAGTCTATGGAGTAGATTTACTGAGGCAGTATGTTCGCCTTTTTTTATGGCTAGTTAACAAGAACCATTTCATCCCGCTTATCTTGTGCCTGTGTTGCAATATTACGCAGCATTGTGCTCCAGCTGATTGAGCAATGACAACACTCATTGCCAATGCCATGGTTCATTGCACCTTGAAAATCAAACCCAGAATCTTTGTGGGTGTGCTCTACTCCTCAATACTCAATCAAATACTCTTCTTTTAGTGATTGAACATTAATTCCCAAACTCGTTCTTCTGTAGTGAGGTCCTTGATTTCCTGTAGGACAGCAGACTGTTGCTTCATAAAGATTCTTCACTATATATTTATCCGACTTCTCATTCTATTTGCCTGGTAGATGGAATAATCATCACTTTTTGCATGTTAGTCCCCCCCTTTTAACTTTTTCAAGGAAATGCAGCATTTGACATGACTGTGACATCTGCAATATGTAAACTTTTTCTCTTTGTTTTGGCGTATGTTTGTAAAATAACTTCTGAATAGACTCCTCTTCAATTACTTCTGGCTTTTTCAGATCATATCTTCCCTCCCGGTCATAATCCTAGCCAGTAGCCACAGGTTTTCTTTGGCTGACCCTGTTTTCTTTTTGTGCTCTGCTGACTTAATGTCTTCTTGCTTGTGTGGCTCATTAATTTGGCTGAGCCAGAGGATGCTGAGGAACTTACCTGCTAAAAGGGTGATCAACCTGCTCCTCGGAGTAATCTCAGTCTTCATTCGACTACTTCCACAAACAAGCTAATGAAGGTTTTGTAAAACATGTGTTGGTACAAGTTACACACGCCTTCATTTTGTTCTGATGGTTAAGAAGATCTCACGAAAGTCTGGAGTTTCTTCAAAAAATTGTGAGCTGGCTTAGCAAGTGAAATGAAGGATCAACCACATTTTGCACGATTTTGACTCTCTTTAGGTTTGTTAAGTATCAAGATGTATGAGCACTGGTTTTTCATGCCATATTCTAGAGGAAGTTGGAAAAGCAGGCAAATTTGAATAATTCTTGTTGCATTGTTCATATTCTGCAATATGCAGGGCTCCTCCGATCATAGCACCTGAACCGGCAAGAAGCTCTGGTTTGACAAATGTCAGCCACTTAGAACTGCTTAAAGGTTTCGACCTCTTCGATTACAAATCTCAACTTAGTACACTTTTCACTCACTAGGCAGAATAATCCGCAAATGGAAGACGTGAGATTCGTTGAGGTTTTTCAGCTGAGCCAGCAGTATCACTTTCCTAACCAAAACCAACACGCACAGGATTGTGAGGCTTGTTGTAAATGTGCTACCGCAAGTGCAGTCCTTGATTCAAAGCTGGTCCTTCAGCTGAAATAGATGACAATGTTAGGCGGGCTTTCTCTGTATTCATTTATGAATCTCGCATTTCTCTCACTTGGAAGACGAGAAAAGATCTTAAGGACCTTGCTTGAATACTCATTTATAAGTATTTCCGCTGCAATCATCGCAGTTGAAATGGCAGGTGTTTCTACATTTACAAATTACAGTCGACGATGGAAGGATCGATCGAGTTGGTGTGAGAACCTTAAATGCTGTGTGGCCACGGGATGGGTCATTCCATTGTTGGTTTCTCATAAGTTATATAAAAATGTATATATATAAAGGGATAATCTCAGCTTTAGTAGTTTAACCGATTTGATTTGCATAATTTATTCTTGGAACCTATTTTTCTTAGTGGCGCTCTCTATTGCAGATGTGTCGGGGCCGATTATAAACAAAGCAAGCAAGCAAACGACGTGCACCCGACGTACCTCCATTGGTCTAGACTTGCCGTCAGCTCATAAAATGGAACGCTGTCAGATCTAAGTTTCATTTTCTTCCCTTCTTCCAACAACATTGGACTCGTTATGTCTCGCTGTGCTTCATTTATCAATTGTTGTGGTCTGTCTTCTAGTCTTGCGGAACCAAGATGAGCCAACGATAAGACATTTAGATTTAAACAACGGTGGAAAAGCAGGTCCGCTCAAGAAACTTATCACTCTTATCACGAGAAACATCCCAACAAGCATCCAAAAGTTTTTGACGGGAGAACGTTTCCCCAAAACAGTTGATGCAATTGCAATGGCAGAGGAGGCATGGAACGGGTCAATATAATGGCAACATACTGCGAATATTCAAATACCATATAATCAGAATCACGAGCAAAGTATATATCAAATACTTGGTCTCCTCTGCACTCCAACCATGTTTTAGCCGGTCCTCATTATGATGTGAACCCCACTGTCAGTATCGACAATGTCACTAATCTCACCAACCTTGAGAGCATAAGTCGCTTCCTCAAAAGGTTTCTGCATCTGGCCTCGCCCAAAAGAACCTGCAGCAGTATTGAGAGTTCGTGAGATAATATACCGACTCTTCGTCGTGCTATACACTGAAATGCGTCACAGATAGTCCTCTTTTCATTCCTTTCATTCTCTTTTCCTTCTCCTTTTCTTTATTGGTATAGGTAGATATCTGACAGTGCAAAGCCAGAAATGTAAACCTAACTACTTCGCATGAAGCTGCGGGATATTTTACCAGAAGAAATTGTTCATCAAGGCATGTTCACAGACAACTGAGTATGCACATAAAAAAGAAAGTAAAGTTGAAAGAAAGAAAAGCAGGGAAACAATGTCTCGACGTTTCTGGAAAATCCTGAGCATGTTGTTGACTCCGATTTCTTAAGATTAAAATTTAGTATAAACTCATACATATATCACACTGTCCACACCACATGGGTCAAGCTCTTGATAAAGTACCAAGGAGGTGTCAATATAAGGCAGCTCTCAACTTATGTTTAAATTTTTCTTCATTTGAGGTAGGAATGGGGATCTCCATAATTTCTTGCCAGTCCTAAACAGAACAAGAAAGTGCAGCCATCTCAAACATCCTGCAAATTAGCTCCTTAGGGTAACAAAAGGAGAGGGACACTGTTAACATTCAGTGTAATGCTCAACACTGCTTAGTAATTTTAGAGTGAGATGGGATTCTCCAATACATTCCTTCCATTAATAGAAGAGCACAGAACAAGTCTTTTCTCTGTTAATGTGAGAATATCTTCCATAGGCTCAACTAAGCCCAGTTTCAAGTCCCACCATCCCCTCAATGCTATATATTATCCCATAAGAACAAAACTACAGAACACAGCAAATCAATTTCAAGCCATTTAAACCACGTCTTTTCTCTTATTATTGGGGTTGGGGGGTTAGGGAAGGCTCAATTGGATGATACTTCATATCATGTCTGTTCATTTTTGTAGTTAATGATATTCTTTTCACTGAGGAAATACATTAACCTGATATAAAAGTCAGTTGACTTCCTTATTGAAGTAGATGTGCTAATTAGCCTTTGTAAATACAAAGGATTGACACTGGCAATAGCTTCGAAACAAGAGTTGTGTGGTTTTTAATGGTTTGACGATAGTGGAGACATTTGGTTTAACTTAGTGAAACTATTTGTATTTTGTGCTTTGGCCTCCTCACATAGTTTAACTTAATCTTGCATTTCTTCGGATTTTACGTTCTTGCTTGCATCACATTGATTTAGTACAAGAACACATTCATCTTTCATTATGCTGTCCCCAACACTAAATATAGATCAAGGCCAGGCTGAAAACTGATCCAAGTACAAGAGCACATTCATGTTTTATTTACACTGTCCCTAGCAACAGTTAATTTAATCAAATTCATTCCAACCTAAACTTTTCCAGGTACTTAATATATTGTGCAAATAGACCCCATAGCATAACTTGACTTCTTTGCAAGAAAAGCTAATCAAATGGAAGAATCGTTGTAAAGGCCAAAACAGTAACTAAGAAATTACTCAAATTCACCGTTTAAGGCGTAGTTATAGGAACAAGGAAGATGAAGCTTGAAGTTACAGAATTCTCATGACATAACAAATAGGCCAGGGAATATAAAGCATGTTGGTGCCACAGATTTAATTTCTGTGGCCTTCATCAAGGAACTTTTATTGTCCTTCTGAGATGCAAATTAGACCTGACTGGAGAAACAGCATTGTTACTTCAGTAAAAGCGACTTCATCAAGGGAGCCAAGGGTGCCAAATCGTCTAGGAAATGATCCACTGCAGGGTTTATATAATGGAAATACAGTTTCTAGCTGGGAATAAATTATGAAGTTGTCTTGTAAAGTTAAGTCAAGCATATAAACCCCATATATCCTGGGGTGTATCAAGCAAATTCGACTTTCATTCAAAAACTTCTAGCTTTGAATTAAATATGACGAAGTCTCATAAAGCTGCAGCAGCATATGAACCCCATCAATCCTGGAGTTCAAATTATGTTCACAAGCTCAAACGTAACATTCCTTCCAGATAGCCCAAAAGAGATTAAGAGGCAGCATTTGAATGAGCTCTTTCCTTCCCTATACAAATTCTTTACCACCTTTATTTTTCCTCCAATGCAAAATCAAAGCCCTTTAACAGCCAAACTCCAACAAAGTAATAAGCTCCCTCCAGGGGCTGCTGATTTTTTCACATTCCCTTCACTGGAAGATTTTCCCTCATATCACAGGGGACCTAGGCAGCACATGATAACACCATATTCTTTCTTCTTTCAAAAAGACACCTAACACAATCTTGTCTATGAGGGTCTGTTGGCAAATAGCAATTGAAAAAATGATGAAAGATAATTCATTCAGCTAAGAAACTTCTACCTAAGTTCCTTGACAATAAAAGAACACTCCAGATGTGTAATAACATGATAAAAGTATTCCGAAAAACTGTTTGATATAGCACAAGTCGGAAAACATTGCTCACAGAAGCAGATTAGAGTATTTCTATTTAGTTCATGTTGTTTCAATTTCAAAGAAATAATGCATTCTTCCGCAATTTTTGAAATTGGAGACTTAGCATGCCATGCCTGCGAGCTGCAATAACAATCATCGGGAAGATTTAGTGGCATTGCTATCTGGGCAAAACTGCAATCACAAATTCGGATCTGCCGCGCTCAGTCAAACCACCATATCTATTTCCATGGGATGGCATAGACTATTCCCCAGTAATTTAATTCCTAGCAACCACGGATAACACCACAAAACATGCACTTGACCAAACAAAAGGGCTTGCTAGTGACAGAACTTAATCAAGCCCTATCCATGCACATCTGACATCAAAGGTAGAGACTCTAAAGCTCTGAATTCCATCTTCACAAGGTTAAAAGTGTACAGCAGATTAAACTAACGACCCAACATTCCATGTACGTTCATTTATCAAATTCCAGCTACATAATGTTTCTTCCAAATCAAATCAAGAACAAATTGTTTCAGATACATGAATTAAAGTTAAATTTATCTGACTTCCGGCTTCACAGATTCAGTTAAAGTCCTGTAGATTTCTAAGAAAGAAACAGCATGGAAAGCAGACTCCATCAAATGAGCAGATGCACATTCAACAACAACAAAGCTCATCCCCAATTCCCGACGAGCCAGGGCGACCAATTAGACGCAAGAGCAAAGATAAAGTTTACAAAAGGCAATCATAATAGGAACTGAGAGTGGCAAAAACAAGGGGCGCAAGGTCAGATGGAGCTAACCGAGATCGCCGCCGCGCTTGGCGGAGCTGCAGTCGGAGAAGCGCGAGGCGAGGTCCTCGAACTTGGCCTTGCCGGAGACGATGTCCTCCTTCAGGGCCTTGAGCTGCGAGACGGCGCTCTCGCGGGTGGTGCTGCAGATGACCCTGCCCTCCGGATCCTTCCACGAGGCCTTCCTCCGGGAGCCCTCGTGCTTGATGAGGATGTGCGATGCGCGGACCTGGTTCGCCGCCGACGACGACGACATCTTGGCCTTCGCTCTGTGCTTGTCCCTGAGGCTGCCGGACTTGGCGGCGGCTGGATCTGCCGATGAGGTGGTTGAGGACGGTCTCTTCCTCTTCCGATCGGCGGACTCTATTTTGGCAGGCTGGAGACGGCGGCGACCTCGTTCCGCTACTCGACGCGTCGAAGTTCGCGTGCTGTGGTGAGCTCGGTGGAGATGAAGAGAGTGGAGAGTTGGCGTTGGCCTTTTATATGATGAAATTTTTCAATGGAGACATCCTTGATAATAATTATCCTTTAATTAGCTTTTTTCAGTCAATTAATCCTTCGACTAGACTTTCTTTTTTTCACGAAAAATGACTTATTTATAAATGTTACCTCACTTGCAAAAATTTATGAAAATACTTTTAAATATAAATAATTATCATTTGACTAATTATTTCAAATGATACAAAAGATCATTAATCAATCACTTTTCGCGAAACGGGTGAAATCTTAATAAAATCCTTATCTTGTTATGTGCGCTACAATGAATATTTAGAATATTTATAAATTAAACCATGTATTAATTTATTAACTTATGTTTTTAAAACAGTCAATAGTAATCTTATAGATTTTCACATAATATTAGAAATTGCTTAGATTTTTAAGGATATTTATAAATTTAAACACATCTTCATCTGTTAATTTAAGTTTTTAGAAAATTCAGCAATGATCTCACATACTCTCACGTGATATCAGAAATTGCATATGAAATTTTAGAATATTCATAAATTCAACCACATCTTCATTTAATAAATTAAGTTTTTAAAACGTGATCTCACATACTCTTATATGATATTAGAAATTGCATATTTTCTCATTTTAGGCTTAGGCCGAAATCCAACCTCCGCATGAGAGGGTGTTGGAAATATTTAAATATTAAACTCGAATGATTAACTTATCTTTCTAGCGACTAATTCCATGAACAACGCTTTGGGCAGGAGATCTACTTGTGCATATTTTGAATCATTGTAACACAATTATCGATTACTTTTGTATTCATTTTACAAAAGGTATCATAATATTTTGCTCGGTGTTAATGCACTAACTCAAATTACCCGAATGAGTCAGTTAAATTATAACAGCACCATATCCGTTGGTAAAATATATTTAGGGTGAAAGTTTCTCGGCTAGTTATATAAGCCATCGGTCGGAGCAAGTCAAGCAGCAAAGCTATGTCACATGCCTCGTCGTGTGGGAATTACAGAAGAAAAGTTAAGCGTCCTTTGGCAAAATCATATATTTTAGTTTTGCCTCATGCTCACATGATTGATGACACCAAATCCTCATTTTATTTTAGAAAAATTTCAAATAAAAATCTAAAATGTCTTTATTTTTTCAAATAAAAGTTTACAGTAAATCTTATTTCAAATAAAAATCTAAAGTTTTATTATTTTGTTAAATAAGAACCTAAAGTGGAACATATTTCTTAAAAACTAACATGGCCATTTCGGACATTTATTTGTAATTAAAATATCTAGACCCTTATTAAAAAAAATGATGATATTTTATGTTCTTATTTGAAGCAAGATTTACTTCAAATATTTATTTGAAAAAATGATGATATTTTATGCTTTTATTTGAAATTCTAAACCAGTCGAAGCGCTCAGGCTCTCAAAACTAACAAGTCAGTTAGAGTTGAATGTACACAATATGTCTCGAGAGTCCACACTTCAGCAAGTCCAACTGTTCCAACTACAAGAAAGTGAGCGCGGGCATCACCTTCTACGTCGCGTGCATTCACTTTGATTCTACCATTAGCCTCCGCAGTTTTCATTTTTCAGTGCAGAGAGAAAAACAAGCAAGGCCTAGTAATAGAAAACATGATCAGCAGGACGATCATCTTGCTAGAAGTACCACAAGAAAACTTACATGGCATTTGATAAACATATTGCAGGTATCAAAAGATAGTAACATCTACAGGACAATTACAGTAGCATGTCTATCAATATTTATCTTGTTAACTCTCAAAAAGTTGGATTTACAGCTCCTAGCATGGAATGGATTGATGAATTTGTTGTCATCTGAAACAATTAGTATATTGTTTAATCTAGGAACTAAACATTTCTCAAGACAGGCCAACTTTTTCTGATGATATCACCAATCTTTGCATCAATCTGCTTCTGAATGTGAGGTGGGCAAAGCTCAGCTGCAAAACTGTTCATTTTTGCAGCCAAACTTGATTTCTGAAGTTCCTCTTCAGGCAGGTTTCCCATCAGGTGGAGGAGGAGGGGGTTCTGCTTGAGCTCGAATTTCTGCACATTCATGGTATGGGAATTCTTCTCAGAAATGCTGGTAAGAAGAGATTATTACCAATTCCTTGTGACCACCAAAAGTGCCAGATGGCACAATTGTAAATTCATATGGAGTGCATGCATTTCACAATCAACAAGCTGAAGATATCAGAGATGTCTGCAATATGCATTCTAATTGCAAGGGAAAACCAAATTAAACTAGAAGAGCCATAACACACTGCAGAGGAGCCAAGCAAACAACCTGTCAACTTTATCACAACAGATCTGGTTTGACAATTCAGGGCATCCACCTAAGCAAATTAATACACAGGTGGACCTTTTTCTCTTCCAACATAACTAGCAGCAAAGCACTTCCTTACGCATCAAAAACACCTAGAACGTTTCAAAGATCATTGTGATGGCAAATCAAGACAAATAAAAATAGTTGGAAGCACCAAATCCCCTAGTTATTTCCTGTCCTCTGGAGTAATTTCAGATCCACATACAGAATGAATTACTGGTAACATATTTGGATTGCAGGTATTTATGTAGCATTTGGCTGGGGGAACACATCAGAAGCAGCCAGCAATGAATGAGGGACTGCTCTAAATATGGAAAATTCTTCAACCTCACTCATTGTCAGTCGAGTCAACACAAAGTGAGGGCAATATTAATAGGTTCAGAATTTACCTACCAATTTTACTCCGACAAAAAAGATGGGATGGTTAAGGTAGACACAATGTAATGAGACATGTAGACAGGTGCAAGTTCAGAAATACCTATTCGGACATACCCACTTGATAATCGGCCAACTGATATTTTGACATATTGAGTTAATGATGACTGGTGAAATCAATTTTCTGACAGCTACACTTTCAATTAATAATGTGCGGTTCCCAATCACTTAACCTGATGTTCAGGCTCTGCATGATAAAATGTTTCAAGATGTTGAATCTGAGTAGTGACAACACTGCTCTTGGACTTGCTTTGCTCTCTTTCTTTGCTAAGGGCTGCTAGCCTGGACTCTTCAGTTCCATTTGTGAAGATAATTGACCTGACAACACAATTTCGTCAGATATTAGGTAGACACAAAGCAACAGACCACATGTCCTAATTCTGATAAACAGAAAAACTTTCAACACAAATAATTGCTGTCACCTGTACTGGTTACCAACATCTGGACCTTGCCCAAGAACTTGCCTTGAATCATGACTAGACCAAAAGACATCCAAAAGTTGCCTGTAACTAATCAATCTAGGATCATAATCCACCTGTGGAGCAGCATTCACAAAAACAACCAAAGAACAAGTAAATATCGATACCAACTGGAAATTTTGTTGTAATTAAAAGATTAAGTCCCAATTAGGAATACTTAATATTGATGTTTACAAGAACCATAAACCATGGACATACTGAAGCCTAGAAACTCTCTTGCTCAAAAGAGAGGATTTATAGATGAAACTTTCTCGCCAACCTCCTCCTCCTTCCCACTCCACAAAAGGAAAAAGAAAAGCGACAAAACACAAAAGAAAGTGGGGAGTCAAAACAACGATTCCTTTGGACAGAATCTTAGTTTGAATCTCAATTCACTTCTTCATGCTACCAGGGTTCACATCCAAAATCTGCTTCTGCTTGCTCAAATCCTAACCTCTCATATGCCCTATGTCAATCATTAGTGGGCCAAGATCCATCAATCCAAAATGATTGACATGCATAAATCAGACTGATCCTCAGAGGAAAGTCCAAGAATGATCCAGCACCTTTCACTTCATTAGCAAATCACAAATGACGAAAATGCAAACTCCCAAAATCAAACATTCAATAGGACGTCTTTCTACATCTTATGTCAATTACTTTATCACCCAGACACTAGGGCCTATTTACTAACCATCCTATTTGTCTATTTTTCTTTTCTTTTGTTCTCCGGAGCAGAAAAAGAATAAAGATCCATTTTGTAATGTTAGCTAGTTTTCTATTCCCCAGAATAGAAAAGCAGCCAGGAAATAGACTTGAAACAGAAACAAGAAGTAAAAACAATCTACTGTTTTGTCCCCGGGATAAGAAATATTACCAAATGCACCCTAAGTGACTAATGAGAATACCCTTATTTCATAAACATGCAGAACCTATGCAACTGATCACAAGCAACCACAATGCAATCTTTCACGTTTTCACAGAGTCGAAACTCTACTGTTTCCTCAAAACAAAGTCAAAAATACCACTTGGCAGTGGCGCCTGATGCTTAATGCCTGAATGACTACAGCAAATAGTGTCCTTGATTATTATGAAAAAATTCTAAGAGTCATTCTAATGGAGGTGCATGGACCTGAGCAAGTCTTTAAAAGGCTCAAGAGATAGGATACACTTTGGGATGAGAGAGCCCGCAATATCACCTCCCGTATTCCCCCATCCAAGAAGAAAAAGATAGGATGGGAATTGAGGGGCCTTCGGTGGTGAAGGTAGACACCACGTTAAGACCTTGGCCCTGACTACTGCGCATGAGGCTGCTACACTAGCCTACTGAATAGTAGCCTCCCGTGCCTGGGGTGAGAAGGTGGGGCTTCAAGTGTCTGGTACCTGATTGGTCGACCTAGTACCCACTAACCAGACAATGTGCGAGGAAACAACAATGCGAAGGCCAGGATTCTGAAACTGAAAGAAACGAGAACAATGGCATCCATACTAGTTGAGAAATGATAGCTAAGCATTTCCAATTATTGAAACTTTATACTCAGTCGACAGCACTATCAGCTTCTGATCTGTACAGTCCCAACGTTCTCCGTCTCCTACTCAATTCGCAATCACAAGGAATCTTCTCGCTATAGCTCCATAACATAAAACCGAATCAAGATTCACGAGGAAAACTACCTGAACGCATTCGGCGTGATCGCGCAAGCTCCGGTACTCGGGGTTGGGCTTGGAGCCGCCGGCGTAACCGACGGCGGTCCGGACGACGCCGTCGAGGCAGCCGAAGACGGCCTCGGACCTCCAGAAGCTCCCGAGGGCGAAGACGGCGGTCCTCAAGGGCCGGTTCGGAGAGCCGGCGGCCGGGTCGGGGACAAACCTGATGGCCTGGGCGTTGCCGAAGAACGAAGCGAGGACGACGAGGACGAGAAGGGTCAAGAGATTGGGCAGAGAGAGAGGGACGCTTCGCGAGGGACGAATCGAGCGGGTCCCGGAGAGCGGCCGCGAGAGCTCTTCCATGGCATCGCCGTCGTGCAGCGAGAGAGGAAGAGGAGGAGGAGGAGAGATTGGATCGGGGAATGGATGTGCTCGTTTTTCCAAACGTTCTTTTTTATTTTTTTGTCATTGTTATATTTTAAGCCATTTTCACGCTCTTTTAAAAAAAAAAAAACATTTGCAAACTTAATTAGGAATTTCTTTGGGTAATCCCACCGTGAGCTTGTCGCATGATTTGGATTTAGACAAAAAGTGACGTTTTTAGAAAATATTTTTCAAAAAATCATTTTTTTATTTTTCATGAAAATGATAATATTTTCTTATATTCAATTAAAATTTGAAAATAAATTAAAAAATATCCAATATATACCAATTGAAATTAGATGTGAGCGGTTTCAAATTCTTTACAAGTTTCGCCTAGAACCTAAAACCTACTCTCGGGTACAGGTTTCTCATTTTTTGGAACCCGGAATCTACTTATCGAAACATGGAACCTAAAACCTACCCTATTACTGATTCTACTTCTAGGGTTAATTACAGGTTCTAACAGTTTTTTTTTTTCATATTAATAAACACAACAATAAAAATGAATAAGGATTTTATTATCGATTGCCTAAAAACAAGTGTCTATATGCACATATTGAATAGTATTAAGGAAATTTTGTGATTTTAATGCACTAGTTACTCTTGTATTATATAGAATCATTATCTTAAAAAAGAAGCGATTGGAATTTCCACTAGTCTGATAGTTTACGAAAATAAAATTTTCAATCATAAAATGGAAGTTTAGACTAGTGGTTTCAGATTATCATCAAACACCATGGAATACCTCACAATAGCATGAAAACATAAATTAAGAAAAATATAAAAACTTGTACTAGGTTATAAGTTCCGAGTTACAAGTTACAGGTTATTTCAGATTCCACCAATCGAGAACTTAGAACCTATTCTTAGATATAGATTCTCCAAATTTTGTAACTTAGAACCTACTATGCATCCCTTAGAACCTGGAACCTACAGGTTTTCACTGGTGCAGTTCTCAAGTTCCAAGTTCTACCATATATTTAGATCTCGACCTTCATTCTTTTTAAGTATTTTAGGGGGGTTTTTACTTTTATAAATTTGGCCTTCATTTTTATTCAAAATGTTGTTCCAATCACCGAGAAAAGTCAAAAGTCACGTGCTTGTTAGCCGACAAGTTCAAATGCTTATTTGAGATTATGTGGACAATTCAGGCTTTTATTTAAAATAATACTTATTATGGATCCTTTTTTAAAAATATGGCCCCGCTCCATATCCTTATTTGGAGCCTTCCCTCGTAAATTTCGATCAACAATGGAAAAATAAGAGTATTTGAAATCTACTTCTGCTCTATGGTTTATCTTTTTCATTAAAGTTGATGGAAAAATATATATTATACATTGAGTTTTGTATATTGTGACATTTCGAGGAGTCACTATATATAGGGGTGTCAAAAAGACCCGAGCCGACCCGACCCGGCCCGGCCCGACCCGACCCGACCCGACCCTAAACTTAGGGTATTTTCCGATACCGGCTCCATACTCGGACCCGACCCCAAAATACCCTAAATTTAGGGTCGGGTCGGGTCAAAACGGGTCGCACGCAAGCCTTTTTGACACTAGTACCGTCCGTGCGTTTTGATCCTCATCCATTGAGGAAAAAATAGTAAAGTAGGATAAAATAAACAAAAGAAAAGAAGTTTTTATCTCTCTCTGTACGTTTTGGCTCTCAACTCTCTAGAGTTTTTGAGCTAAACAAAAAATTGAAACCAAACTTATAAAGGGTCACGCTTTGGCCCGACCCGACCCGACCCTTTTGTTTGGGTCTAATGCATTTCGGGTCGGGCCAAAGCATGACCCTATAGGATTAGGGTCGGGTCGGGTAACATCAAAACCCAACCAGACTCGACCCGACCCATTGACACCCCTAACTATATAGATGCGAAAGTTTCAAAAAACAATTAACTTTTCTATTTATCTAGCATCTACTAGAAATATAATTTTTCAGGTTGTGTTTTTTCTACTTCTCATTTGGCTTTGATACTATCTTTTGTAGTAAACTAACTACATTGCCCGTCATTTTTTCCATACCATATCCGCAAAGAGTCGAAAGTGGGGCCTATTTGGGATTCTTTTATTTTTTTATTCCTTTTTCATCTTGGTGATTTTGTTTATTAAGGATTCCCAGATCTAAGAATGCCGCCGTCTCTCACGATGTTTCATTAATGAGAGTGTCAAAACCTTTATCCTTCTAGATGGCTAGTTCTAAATGCATCATAATTACCTTCTTCACATTCAAGTCTTTGCTCACATTGTCTAGGCTTGAGCACCTCCATTATTCTGTTTTGATTCTCGGATATCATTGCAAGAATCAAAGGATCACCGTAGAGAATTACATTTCGAGGAAGTTCGTGTCGTTATAGGGGTGGTTCTACTAGATATGCCAAGGGTTTGTGAGGGGTGATGATTAGGTAAAGAGGAAGCTCGTGAGGCTCTATGAGACGATCGAATTGTTGCTGTGCATGGACGAGTCGGAAGAGGAAGAAGAAGAAACAAGGACGATAGTGCACTTCAACACAAGCCAAAGCAAGAAAAAGGAAAGTGGAAGAAAAAGAAGAAACAAATTGAAAAAAGGACCCCACATGGCCCCATATTTAACTATGTGGGATACAACATTTGAAGAAAGAAAAGGCGAGTGATAATATAGTCAATACACTATAAAAGGGAGTGTTGAGCCCGATAAAGAGTGGAAAAATCGCTATCCTTTTTTTCAAGGATGAACCCTATCCATTGTTTTTATGGGAAAATTACCTAAAAAATCATAAGTCTAAATTAAGTCATAAAATTTTTTATAATTGTATCAATTTAATCTATTCATCCAAATTTGGATGATTGGCATTGATGTGAATGTTAGTCGTCTAGCCGACACTAACGTGGATAATTTGTTAATAATATTTTATTTTTCAAATTTTTTTTATAAATTTAGTTCTTTCTCCTTTTTTTTCTATTTTTTTGCTCACGTCAATGTTCACCGGCCAAATTTGACCGAATAAAAAGGTTTAGGACTCAATTGGCCAAGAAAATAAGTTTGTAACTGAATTGACATAACTTCAATAGATCTAATACTTTTTTGGTAATTCTCCATTGTTTTGTATTCATGCTTCCGAAGAGTTATTAAGTTTATGGACTGAAGTAATACATTTAAGGACAATTTTCTAATTTTATCATCATTGGGCTCTTTTTAGGTAATTTACGATTTGTGGAATTTCAATCATTGATGTCCCCGTCGGCCTAGGAAACCTCATGGATATTTTGTAATTTTCTGCTTAGGAAAATTAAAGATGACACTTGGGATCTATTTATTTTACAGAAAACAACTTCCAGGAAAATATTTTCTAGGGTTTTCGACATTCGTTTCACATAAAATGAACTAATCAAGAAAAATATTTTCTATCAAAGGAAAAAGGTCTTCTAAAATAGGAGAAAATGTTTTCCCTTTTTCCATTCTCTTTCTTTCACTTCTAAACCAAACATGTTTTTCTTTTGAAAAAGAAATTGAATATTTCATTATTTTAAAATTTTCTTTTCTTTTTTTCCTTTTTGTTATTTTTTTCTCCCTTCTTCTTCAGTCGGTTGTCAACCACAATGATGATCGGTGACTGGTTTGTGGCAAGGCTTCGCCTTACCTTGCCCGAGCTTGCTCAAGGTCATCAAGCGAGCCCAAGCCTCACCAAAATGGTGAGCTAGGCGAGGTCCGAGCCTTGCCCAAGGTTGACGAGGCTCTAGGGAATCATGTGGCAAGGCTTGAGCTCGCCTATGGTTGACGACCACCCGAGGAAGAAGAAGAAGAAAAATAAAATAAATTTAAAAAAATAATTAAAAAATCGATTTAAAATTTTATTATTATTATTATTATTATTATTATTATTATTATTATTATTATTATTATTATTATTATTGAAAAGGAGTGCATGGAGAAAATATTTTCCTTATAAAACGACGAAAAATATTTTCTATATTTTTTTTTTAGGTTTCAATAAAATGCCTAAAAATATTGTCATTTTCTTGAAAAATGACTTCTTGGAAAATATTTTCCCGAAACGCCATATTTTCCATGAAACAAAATGAACCTTGACTTCGTTCATTTCACAAAAAGTGAATGACTCGGAAAATATATAAAAATAATCGTTTGTATCACTTTAAATAATTAGTCAACGAATAATATTTTCACTATTTGATAGCAATTTAACTTTAAATAATTTCATGGACGATAAAAATGTTTTTCATATGCTCATTTTTGTAAATGATATAGTAATTATTTTTATGAGAATATCTTCTAAATCATTTTAATTTTGGGAAACAAACGCACCTATATGATTCCTTGGTGGCGCTGGAGATACTCCTTTATGACATCATATGAATTCAGAATAGCTAGAGTTCATATGAATGGTGCTCTGCCTCTGCTAGGAATTTCTACAATAGCATATTTACAACCATTAACATATTTTTATGCATCAATATTAGATCAAACAGAGATGCTTCCGAGTGACTAAGGAGTTAATGAATTTGGATTTAATTGCTGCATCGGTTTATCCTGTCATTTAGTCTTATTTCGAGGAACAGTTGCTTGCAATTATGCCGTGATACCACCGTTTCCCTTTGGGGTCATGCCCGCAATCGTGTGTCCATCATCGAGATATCTATGATCCGCTACTGGAAATTATGTCTACTCAGCTGCAATGACGCATCAGTGTTTTGTGCTTGTCGTGTGGTGATTAGATCGTGGGCAATTGTACTCAACTTTCATGTTTATATGTTGATAATACCCAAAAATAATTTTGAGTTACTTGCGGTGTTAAGTACTGTTGGGTTTTGAGTCACTACTAGAGTGGAGAGGATCACTGGCTATGCAAGCGAGCTCATTTCTTTATAATATAATGTCTTTCGGATTTAGTAGAAACTGCTGAGAATGAATAGTGAACTGAGATTGACTAATGTTCAGTGATATCTTGAGAACGCCGGAATCATTTGAAGATTTCTTTCCTTTAATGTGTATTTAAACAGAAGACTTCTTAGTCTGTTTATGTTAGATGTATTAATCCTTTGGTTTCCCTCTTCTTCTTGAGATTAGCAATTATCTTGGAGATTTTGGACAAATTATATATAAATTTCAATTCAGTAGTATATTCAAGTTTAGTTATGTTTGAAAAATAATATACATTTGGGTATTGGCAAAAAATAATAATGCGTTCATAAGGCATTTTTTAGTTATCTTCCGATTTCGACATATGCTCTCTTGAATTATTTTCTTTATTTGGAGAGGCATGAAATAGTCATAAAATAAACGTTAACGTGTTATTTGGAGATGTTGTGTACAAGAAAATATTTGGTGATAATCCTTAGAAAAAGTAATTTCTTATTTTGCTTGACTTTTGTTGTTGCTATAAGTCAAGTATTGATGTCTGAGTAAATTGCAAGTGAAGTTCATTTCCATGGTACTTTTATATAGTTGTCGAACCAAAAGAGTAATGTCTAGTCAAAGGGTTATAGACGAAACTTAAAGAATTTGTCGTGATATTCCATTATCAAGGAATCTCGATAATTCCAGCGTGAAAAATGGATAGGAAAGACTAAACTTAAAGAATTCGAGAAATAAAATGTGTTTCTAGGAACAATTTATAAATCATTTGAAAAAAATAAGGCTGTTATTTTGCATGGATGTTAAAACGATCATTTAGTTTTCATAAACGCAATGTTGAATAAATCTGAAATTAATAAAACATTGAAACTAGAAAATAAATTTGGCCGAAGTCAGATAACAATACTGTTAAGGATAATATTTTGCTTGACGAAATTATTATGGATTATTATAGCAACTTTCAAAACATGCAGAAAAATTATTTGAGAAATTCTACTGGCTGAGTCTTCAGGTTCCTGTTCGATTATAAACGCCCGTGGCATTAGAATTTCGTAAAATAAGAATTAGCAAGCAAAATGCCAGTCGTGAGAGAGAACCATTACTAACTTTTAAAAATATAATTGTAGATGGAGAAGTTGCTGCATAATATCGTGGAGATAAAAAAAAAAACCATAGAAAATCAAACCATTCAAAATTTGAATGTGAGATTTACTGACCACTTTAAGGGTAAAAAGTTACTTTTTTAATTTTGTAAGAATTTTGCAACACTCATATTTTGACTCTTATATATTAAGAAACCCTTCAAACTTTCCAAAGTATTCAAATATTATACAGCAACTACTGGGGTTTGTTCCAATAGTCATCCTTCCATCCACATTCTTAGAATATTAAAGATGACACTTAACTCAATTTGTTTCGTGAAAGATGAATGATTTGAAAAATATTTAAAAATAATTACTTATATTGTTTAAAATAATTAATCAATAAATAATATTTTCATTACTCGAAAATAATTTATGTCTAAACATATTCATGGATGATTAAAAAATTTCATTCGATCAATTTTGTAAGCGATATGAAAATTATTATTATGAAAATATTATCCAAATTATTTTATTTCTGCATAACAAACGCACCACTATGATTCCTTGGTGGTGCCGGAGATCCTGCGCTATAAAATTATATGAATTCAGGATACGTAGAGTTCAGATAAGTGGTGCTCTGCCTCTGCTAGGAATTTCTACAATAGCATATTTGTAACCAATAATATATTTTTATGCAAAAACATTGGATCAATCATAGATGCTTTTGAGTGACTAATGAGTTGATAAATCTGGATTTAGTTGTCGGTTCATCCTGTCAATTGATCTTATTTTGAAGAATAATTTGCTTGCAATTTTGTTGTGATACCATCGTTTCTCTTTAGGATCGTGTCTGCGAGTCTGTGTCTATTATCAAGATATTTACGCTATCGCTGGTTATTATGTATACTTAGATCCATTGACACATCGGTGTATTATGCTTGTCATGTGGTGAGCCGATCGTGGGTGGATGTACTCATATTTCATGTTTATTTGTTGATAATACCCAAAAATTATTTTGAGTTACTTGCACTACTCTTGGGCTTTTGGTGAAGGCCTATATGTCTAATCACTTCTAGATAGGGGTAAGTACAGTCCTGATTAGGCTGGTTTAGCACCTTACCTATGGATCAACTCGCATAGTATTGGTCCCCAATTTTTTGGACCAAGAACCAACCCTATTGTGCTCGAAACCGAGGACTAAACCCTAGGTCCGTCCGATTCCAGGGTCAACTTGAGACCAATTGATTATGTTTTATTTTTATTTTTTTGTTTCATTTTTTTGTAATCCTTGAGAAGGCAAACATATTATTTCAAATTGCATATCTATCAACAATATAATATTGAGCAACCAAACTATGCACACTAGTACGTTTCAAACATAAATATAAGGCAACGACAAAAATTTCATCTAGTAAAAGCAACAAACCATAAAAACGAACACATGACGCAAGTAAGGAGAGGCTAAAGGTAAGTGACGTGAGCGAGGTGAGTGAACGGAGGCAAGCAAGGCAAGTCTTGACTCAAGACTCTTGAGCAAATCGAGTAGGGCTGAGGCAAGTGAAGAGAGTTTTTTAATATTTTTTTGTCAAACTAGGGTCAAGTCACTTTCTATTTTCTAATTTACATGACAAACTGATATGCAAAGAGAACATAGGAGGAGGCGTTAAAGTTTAATGTAGACAAAGTATATAATATATACTACATACAGGTTGACCTAGGTTGAATCAATCCTAAACTCTTAGGACTGAAGACCAATCCATATAGTATAAGGTCCAGAGGTCCTAGGATCAAGGACTAATCTCATCCCCCTAGAAACCAGACCAAGACCCACCGGGTTGACTCTGGACTGGACCGATCCTGGACCGATGCTCACACCTACTACTAGAGGTAGGAGATCATTTACTTCACAAGGGGGCTCATTCCTTTATAATGTAATATTTTTCAGATTTAGTAGAAATTGCTGAGAATAAACAGCGAGGTTTTCGTTATTGTTAGGATCTTAAAATATTTTTTGTTTTTAAATTTTTTAGAGAAAGTCATAACTAGAAATGATAAATAGGCAAAAGCCGGGCCCGGACTGAATTTTTCTAAGTAAAATGTTATTAACCACGTAGACGAGCTAGCTACTAATTTATGGCAGGTTAAAAGTTACTCTTTTTTTTTTAATTGAAACTTAGGAATCACTCCCAAAAAAAACTTAAAACACTTGCTTTCCCAAAGGTAAGAAGTGTAAAAACCGGGGAAAAAATTAATTATGGGGTGGTTAAGTAAGTCAACGTGAGTTACTCGACACTTCTGAGGAGATATGCCGAAAGTTACTAAACGACTTTGAGGGACAAAGTCTCCGTCCCGATGGTAATGCCTCTGGTGAAGAAGAACAACTGATACACAGTCTTCATTATTTCCTGACTCCTCAAGTACAGCAAGTACTACCGACCAAAATAATAATAATAATAACAATAAGTACAGCAAGTATGAAATAACTCAACCTCACCATCTCATCAGTATGATGAGATTTAACTTATTAATCTTACTCAAGTAACAGTAGGTTAAGCAAAAGACGCATTCCACCTGAAAGTTCTAGTTCAGGATCAGTTTGGTAATGCACTGTGCTTCGGAAGTTTGAACCAGCTCCGCTACGCCAAGATGCGCCATTAGAAGCCAGACATGGCTGATAAGCTCCCCTCCTCTGCTCAGGCTCTCGGAGTGTTCGTAGCCTTTGCTTTGGCAAGCCGCGTATATCAGAAACTTCGCCCACACCTGGCCGATCAATTCCCATTTCCTGCCGAAGTCTTCTGGCTCAATTTTATTCAACTGGGATGCGAGATGGCACGCGTCAAACAGCACCGACCTGCTTTTGCCACCGCTTATTTTCTTGGAGGGCAGCTGAGTTCCCACTTGGAGAAGAAGATGGCAGACTTCACATAGATCGCGGGACTCAGTTGACTTGTGCTCCTTGTTGCAGCTTTTAACACTGGTGTGGCCATGTTTCTCTTTGTTTAAATTCTGCGCCCACGTCTTGACAACCGATGAGTTGATGCTGGTTTCTTTCTTTGACAACACCGCTAGCTTGTCCTCAAAGAACTTCCGAGCATCGACCGAAGTATCTTCATATCGGAGCACCCCCGTCCCTATCGGCAACATGGAAGGATGGAGTACCAAAAGATAGAGCATGTACCCAGAGACCAACTTACTCATCTTGTAGTCCGTGACCTCTTCCGGGCTTTTCCCCTGCCTCTTGTCGCGGTCCTTGTAGTGGCAGAGCTCAGTGGCGATGTGCCAGATGAGGATGCTCCGTTCGAACTCCATATTGTTCACACTCCCGATCAAGTCATCGTTGTTTGACTTCCTCAATATTACACCAACCTCCAGCTTGAGATCCGTCAACCCGCTCTTCCCTTCCAGATAACTGACCGTTCCCTTCATGTGACGGAATGTCCATTCTTTGATGTTGCTCTTGAACAATTTGTAATCGATGTGAAAGTTCTTCTCCAACTTCTCATCTAACTTGGCGAGCCACGGATACTTGCTGCAGATCCTGTTTCTTTTCCTGATAGATGATTTCAAGAGGCTGAACTGGGCCACGGAATTCGACCATCTTCGGTTCGGGCAGATCCGGAGAAAAGCCACGGCAGATGACATTGCGGATCCCTTGGGTCTCTGCAGCCGCCAGTGTTCAACCCAATCGGATGAAAATGCGAGAAGAATCGAGTAAATCTCCAAAAGTATAGCCGCACTTATTAGCAAGAAGGTGATATCGATGTCGACTTTGGGGTAATCCTTCCTATCCTGTAAGGAGAAGAATACCAACACGGCACACGGCACCGAGAGATTGATGACCCCACGAATGATTCCCCAAGCACTGTTCAGCAATAGTGCCTTGGTGTAGAGCAGATCGTACATGAACCCGAGCTCGATCTCTACAACCCCGAAAGCTGCTGTCGAGTCCATGCCACTGTTCAAGAACATGCGCTTGCTGGCCTCCAGGTCTCCAGAGTTGAGGATGAGGCCCACGAAGAGAAGCTTGAAGATCTTGAACAACACATGGGCTTTGACCAGAGCCGTGGCTCTCTCTTCGTCCCTGGCTTGACTGCTGCTCGCTGAGAGGTCCTCGGGAGCCGGAACCTCCTTGACCTCGTCAAAGCCGACTCGGTAACCCTCCTCTTTCCTCAGAGTGTACTGCTCCATTATCCTGGGGTATATAGGACCAAAATCGGGAAGTGAAAGCATCGAATCTCGAAGTCGATTTTTGCTTGCCAGGTACAAGCACAATGTCCTCTCTACATATTTGATGAACCCCACCAGGATCATGCCAGCCGCTAATATCGACAGGGCAGACCCTGACAAGGCCATGAAGTAGATGTAACAAGCTAGTCCTACCTGGACGCAAAGCCGTGCCAACTGCCTCAGCCATAGCTCATTGTCCTCCAGGGCATAGGCGGTGATTGTGTCAGGCCCACCCAAGTGGAGGAGAAGGAACGGTGCCCAGAAAGCAGTGATCTGGCTCTTCGGATCGATCGTCCCTTTCGTTTGCTTGATGTTCGCCAGGCGGTTCGAGAGGACGCCAAGCGTGAGGGTTGCAATGGAGTCAGCCGATAGGTACGTTGTCCAGACCACGACTTGGATCCAGTACCTGTAGATGGATTTCCTCCGAAAGCCCAGAGTCACGAGGGTCAATTGGAGGAACAAGCTGAGGAGGACGAGAAACCGCAGCTCCCACTCCTTCCACAGTTCTCGAGCGTTTTCGGGGATCAGCAAAAATCCCATGGTTGAACTCGATGTCGGCACCAAAAGGCGCAACGATCGGGCACCCTCGGTCTATCTTAGGATTATAAAGGGAGAGGACAAAGCAAGGCAAACGACATCAGCCTTGAATTTACCTCTGCAACATCCCCAAAACGGCCACTCTTTATAGCCAATAACTCAATATTAGAAACCAAATACAAAAGCACTCACTTAGCCTGCATAACATTACAAGAATGAAAAAAGCAGTATGCTTTTGGAAACACTCTCAACACACTACTTACGACACTACTTTTGAATGCATAATTGTCAAGCAATTATTTGCTTTTGCCCGAGGATGAAGTAAAGCCACAAAATGAGATTCCGACATTTGTACTGGAATTGCTTCAATTGAAAAGATTGAAATATAAGCCTAGAGTTAAACTTTGATTTCTCAGTCACTTCTCAAGATTAATAGTGATTTCAATATGCTTTAATATCCTTTAATTGAGAAGATTGAAATATAGGCATAGAATTGAAGTTTGGTTTCTCAATCACTTGTTAAGATTTCGAATACTATGAACTTCATTGTAATTATTGTGATCTGAACACTTTGTCCAGCACACCTACCAACCCAACAAGATCCATGTCATGGGGAATATTGAGATCACCCCTTTAGGTTGCCATAACAAGTAAAGACATGCAAAAAGGCCAAAAAGAGGGTGATAAATGCTCCCTCCACGTTGAAGCAATTCCGATGCATTTAGTTGATTGCTTTGATTCCCAGACAGCATAATATTGTCCTTGGGTTTTGAAAGAAATCATCGCTACAATATAACAATGCACGAGAGCGCACATCTTACAACACATCACCATCAACTGGTGTGTTTTATGATAGTAAAAGAACAATAGCAGTGTCAAAAAATTTCACTAGATCACTTAAATGCCAAATCGGAGAAAAAACGATCATTTTAAACAAAAATTTGAACTCAAATTATCAATATTTACAACTTTTAGACAACGTCATTTTAGGGATTGCGTACTGATTGGGCATGCCAATGAAGCACATAGGACTAAGAAATTAATAAAATATAGCTACATTAGATTTTCAACGACTCGGATGTAAATTGACACTTAAGTAACTTTTTTTTTTAAATTGTACTTAAAGTAATATGGAAAAACCTTTTTATACTAAAGTTAGCGTCATATATAATTCTTGGTACTTCTAATGTCCTTCTCACGTGTTCCAACCATCCGATTGAGACTTGACACCCATGTCTAACATATTGGCATGTGGTGTGCGACACTCACTAAACTTTTTTCGTATGAGCTGAATATTTTTCATCCTCCGCATAATGTCTCGCATTGGACACAGCCGGTGCACCACCGTCAGGATACCTTAATTAAACCCTTTAACATTGCACATCAAGGCTAGAAACATGCGACATAGAACCTATGAAAACCTCAAAGTCCAAATATGCATAACCTCAAATAAGTTTTATTTTTCCCTAGAGCGAAAATGACATCATCAATGCCACGATTTTATATAGCATCACTTTATTGTTCAAACAATCAATTTAAGTGCCACGACTTTTGATAGATTATTATCTAAGTGAATACATGACTTAGTCTACAGAAAATTTAGCGTGGCTCGTTGAAGTCACTTAAATAGTTGCTATAAAAAGTTTTAGCACTAAAATGATAGGTTTTGGCATTAAATTGATCATTTATAAAACTGTTGCTCTAAAATTGTAAAAATTAGAGCGAGCCAAAAGCAAAAATCACAAAGAAAATATTCTAACTTTGACGCTATTTTTCATTGTTTTGTTAGACTCCAAAGCAAAATCATGGAGCTAACATTCTCTTAAAATAGTTTCATAAAAAATCACCGACATCTATTTGTTGTCCTAACAAAAAGGATAGTAAGTAAAATTTTCTTTACCTCTGGCAAGTTTGTATCTATTTTTTCTCTGACCTTGCTCTATTCTTAGATTGAACAACAAAGCTTCAAGCATTGCGGAAATGGATTACAATGCGTTTGGTTCAGCTTTGCGAAATACCCTTGCATAGACGCAAGAAAACCTTAGGTTAGAGGGGTTTCATAAAATGCAAAACACTATATGCCAAAAACTTGTAAAGAACTTTAGGCTTCATCTATTTTGTAAAAAATAGCTTCCCGAAAAATATTTTATGGATTTTCCACCGTTCATTTCACAGAAAATAAATTGATCGGAGAAAACATATTCCATCAAAAAAGAAGTATTCCAAAATAGGGGAAAATATTTTCTACTTTTCAAGTAGAAGAAAATGTTTTCTACTTCTTGCTTCTTCTTTTTTTCTTTTTAAAAAATCAATTTTTTAATTATTTTTTTCTCTGTTTCTCTATTTCTTTTCTTTTTTCCACCTTCTTCTTCAGCCGGTCACCAACTACAGCAATGGTTAGCGACCATTGACCGACCATAGGCGAACTTGAGGCTTGCCAACACCGGCCTCAGGCCTTGCTAGATCGACAAATGGCGAGCTTGAGCTAGCCGCCAAATTGGCCAACCAAACGCTTGTCATTGTGCTTCAGTGAGACCTGAGGCTCACCATTGCACTTGCCATATCGGTGAGCCAGCAATGAGCGTGAGCCTCTGGCAAGGCTTGAAACCAACAAGCTCAAGGCTGGTCGAAATCTGGTGAGCCTTGAGCTCACCTTTGGCTGGCCATCGCCATGGCCGATAGCCGGTCGTAAAAGAAGAGGAAAAAAATAAATAAAATAATAAAAGCAGAAAGAAAACTAAAAAATAAAAAATAAAAAAATAAAAAAATTTGATTTTAAAAAAATAAAATATTAATAACATATATTAAAAGGAGTGTTCGGAGGAAAATCAAATTGAACTTTCCATACCAAATAGCATAAAATATTTTCTAGTTTATATCCAGGTTTCAACAGAACATCGGAAAATATTATTATATTCCTAAAAAATGGTTTCTTGGACGTCATATTTTATGCAAAACGAATGGAGCATTAGTTTCAAATTAAAAAAATGGAGAATCAAATTGGAAGCACAAACCAATGAAGATGGTGCCATAGACGAAGCTTGAAAGAGAGACGACGACCCATCGCCAAGGTCACGCAACCACAAGCAACCATTGTTGAGGTCAAGCTACCCCATGTGAGCCTCAACCTCTACTACCAACACAACTAGTGAGCAAAGAGATAGTGTATGAGAAAGACGATAAACAATGTTTCTAGAGGGCAAAAGTGAAATACACAATTTTAAGTGAAGGTAAGATTGGAATGAGAAAATTCATTAGAAACCACAATAACATTCCAAAAATGCCAATGATGACTTTTCGACAATGCTCTCCAAAAAAATTTATTAGATGCCCTAACTTTTCCTAAGGGATTTTAGAGGCCCAAAGTCCCTTGACCTAAATCAAACACACTTCTCTTTAATCACCAATAACTTCTTCTGATAGCTACCAATCTACAAGGTGTGCTCTCAGTCCTGACCCCTGACAAGGCTAGTTCTCTCTCCCCCAACACCTAAGGCTGAATAATAAGGAACCTTTGGAAACCAATCTAACCAAATTTCTTAATTTGTGAAAAATTGATGTGTTTGGCAATGTTGTTTAGAATATAAATTACGCATCACACTATTTTAAAACTTCTCATGTGAAAACTTTAGGAAAGATTAGTTTAGAAACGAACATTTTCGGGTCAAATCTTTTTAAAATTGTCCATTTAAGTGACCTCAAGGAACCCATCAATTTTTTCATCAGTCACTTAAATATTGCAATATAAAAATTGTGGCACATTGATAATCATTTACTAAATTTTGGTACCAAAGTAGGTGCTTTATAATAATTATGGCATTGTTATCATCCTTATTCCTACACATCAAAACTTCAAATTTTAGATCAACTTTATATAGAAAATAGCAAGTGCATACTTGAACCTTCCCCTTATTTTTCCGTTATTATTCGAGCAAGAATTCCTATCAAGATAAAGTATGCATAATTTCATTTCCAACAAATTATGAAAAGCCATGATTGCAATTGCAAATGTCCACAATGTCCCTATGTATAGAATTCTAGATCATTAAATTTCAAATATCAAATAATAAAAAGTCAAAAATAGAAGTGATGCCTTTTCCATATATGCCAAAAAGATCGATAAAAATATGTTGAAGCCTCTTGATAAAATGCTCAATTTCTTGGCCCAATGCTAATAAAAAGTTATATATGAATGATAGATTTTCTATACATTAAGGAAGCCACGTTTCGCCTCACTTTTACTAAGCTTTATTGCAAATTTGTCCTCAAGTAAAATAAAGATCAGAAGCAAAAGAAAAGAATATTTTAGTATACACTCAGTTTCATAACCCTTTCTCAACTAATTTTCATCACACACACCAACTCATGAAATCAGAGTCCTTATCAGTTGGATGTGTACAAATGACGGTGCATATCTGCGGAACGTGAGTCTTGTTAAATGAAATCAAGCAAGGCAAACCCCAACCTTTTGCCATTTACTTAGTTGACCGTTCATATATCAGTCTCGGATTTTTTCAAGTAATAATCCTTATTTTTTATGAGAGAATGTCATGTCTTCTTTCGGTCAACCGAGTAATCCTACATAATCGTTCGCGAGGCAATATGTTTATCCTTCATCCATTCACTCTCGAAGGACGCGAAAGTATTTACACATAGCGTGCAAGCGCATCTTCTTTGATCGATAGACTTATCCTATATGAACCATCATGAGGCAATAAGTTTATCCTTTCATCTATTCTCTCTCTCTCGATCGATTATAGGTGCAAGTCAATAACACAAGCAAACTACGGACACAATTGATAACAATTTTAATCTAGAAATTGATTTTTCTATTTCTATTCCTCAAACAAGTTTCTGAGTTAAAATAGGTGTTTTGTAATAATAATAAAAAAAATTTCAGCATAGAAATCACAAAGTTTTCCCCTCCCGAGTGGTGGTGGGAGGTGACCGGTAGGAGGCCACTAGTAGGTGGTGGGCGATAGCAAGTGAGGCAACAACGGATGGTTAGTGTCCACAAGCAGGTGGGCAATGAGCAATGATGAAAGCGAGCATTCTAAAAAATAGAAAAGTAGAAAAAAATTTACTTTTAATTTTTGCTCAAAACCTATTTATGAAGTAAAAATTTGTTTCAAAAATAAAATAAAATAACGAAATTATATTATCAAACAGAGTTATGTTCTTAACATGTTCCCTCACCCCCTCATATTATTTTTATTTATTTATGCAATATGCAAAGGACAAGATAAAAAGGAAGAAAATTCAAGGTAGTAGTAAATTTAGCCCAATGTAAATTAGAACTTAGATGAATTTACTTTGGCAATTCTATAGATATTTAACTTATGGGGATAAGTATACCAAGCATGTGAATCATAAAATTTGCATTTAAATCTTAAAATTTTCCAAAAGTATAGTTATATCTTAAAATTTATTGAATTTCTGTAATCAATTTCCCTCATTAACTTTGTTGGTTTGGCTAACGAAAAATGCTGGGGAGTTTTTTTTTTTTTTTTTTTTTTTTTGATGTTTTCTCTCTCCTAAGTGAATTATAATTCTTTGACAAAATCAAACACGAGAAAAGTACAGAAAGCTCCGAAGAAAAAGAAATTCCCAAAAACTGTAAAAACAAAACACAACCCACAAAACGATAGAGAACAGCTCTCAACATGCTCCCTTCACAAAAGACTGAAATCTGTCGCCAACATCACTTAACGATCAACGGCTGCTCGTTGTAACTGTGAACGGCGAACGCATGCCGAGATCTTCCCCTCCAAAATTTATAGCTTGCCTTGCGCGCTTGAATTAAGCGTCCTCAATACCATCATCATACCATACAAAGACAACAGCATATCGAACCATCACAAATTAAATGCCTCCGAGGAACTCCCACATTCAGTTTTGGACCGGAGAAAACCTCTCAGATTTATGTCTATATCTAAATTGGGAGAGGAGAGCTTCTCGCATTTATTCACCCCAACGACCGAAGAAAAGCAACAGCAGATCAGACGAATTAAAAACTCGCAAATTAGGTCAAGAGAGAAAACAGAAAATCAAAAGTCTGCAACCTCTATCCACAAACTCAGGTGAATGGTAATCTATCGAAGTGGTGGACGTGAGCAATTACTGCAACTGATCGAATATTGTCATATCCAAATCGACCCTTTAAGAAAATATATAAGTCATGAATATTTTGTTGTGTATTTAATAGAAGTTGAATATCCATGATTTCGTTTAAAAGTATATGTAGAATTATTTGATTTGATATTCATAGAGAAGGGGGAAAAGAATTTAATGAGGCACTAAGACACCATATCTCATGGCAATTAGCATATAAAAGACTATCTGATACATTAAACCAGGAGCAAAACTTCAAGTACAAAATGCATCCGCAAATTCTCAGAATAATAATTGTAGAATACCCAAAACTGAATCCAACGGAAAACCAAATGAAGGTAAACAGAAATATCTCTTCAAGCACTCTTATCAGCCTTGGAAGCAGTTGCAGCGGCTTGTCCTCTGAGCCGACCAGTCCTCCGGGCAGCAATGAGACCGACCTTCTGGCCAGGCGGGGCATCACGCCTGACTGTGCTTGCGTGACCAATGTGCTGGTGGTTACCTCCTCCGTGAGGATGCTCAACTGGATTCATGGCCACACCACGCACCTTCGGCCAGCAGTTCCTCTTCACTCTGAACTTGTGGTAAGCATTGCCAGCCTTGAGAAGGGGCTTCTCAGTCCTTCCTCCACCAGCAACCTGCCCGATCATTGCTCGGCAGCCACTTGGCACAATTTTCTTCGACCCGGATGGAAGCTTGACTCTGAAGTAACATAAGATATCAGTTCACTTTTCACCCAGCTCAAAATTGCGGCAACCTCAGTTTGGCACACACAAGTGGACATGTTGCAGTATAGTAAAATATGAACCAGCAAGAACAGTGTGGTTTCCTTAGTTCTGTTGCCAATGTACTCAGTGGAGCAAAAGCACACCAGATTTTGTGTGCACAAATCATGTCGACCCAACTTTACATTCAGAGAACCAGATCAATTAACTTATCTTCGCATAATTGTGGGTCGTGAAGGACGTGCAAACAAAATAAGTCACAACGGTTGCACCAGTAGATAGGACGAAGAACAAAAGTTTCAGTCACAAATACAAGATAGAGACATCAGATCAGAATCGAGAAATTCGTATCAAAGCATTCAAGCGGCTTGATATCAACAGCACCCTCAGATAACTACAACAACAAATTTAGCAATTGGAAAATCTAATCCCTCACGGTATGTCGGACCTCCGTGATAAATACCATAGATGGCACCACAATATGTTGCACCAGGGCAGTACTGAGACCGCTAACCCAATGGCCTTACAGTGAAGAACTCGTAAACTTAACAGTAATGCGAGGATATTCACAACGAAGCAAGGACAAACCAAGCCGAAACCATGACCGAAACTCGAAAGGCACCACCAAAATGGCCAGAACCCAGCAAGTAAACTCAGACACATATGTACACGACACGTCGAAAGGAGCTGACCGACAACGGGCAAAGCTAATTGCAATCTATACTCTCGAAGCCTCAATGATGAATGAAACCCACCACCAGCATACACACCCAGATGAATTTTTCCCAAGATCTCGACTTCATAACATGACTAGACCACACCACCGTTGATGAACCACAAAGGTTCTCCAGAACAAGGAAATACCTGGTGGTGTCATTATCAGGGTTGTGACTGATCACGATCGCGTAGTCGCCGGAGGCCCTGGCGAAGACCCCGCGGTCCCCGACGTGGTGCTCGACGTTGCACACGACGGCTCCCTCGGGGATGGAGCGGAGGGGCAGGACGTTGCCGACGACGAGGGTGGCCTTCTTGCCGCAGTAGACGAACTGGCCGGTGTACATGCCCTCGGCGGCGACGAAGAGCTCCTTCTGCTTCTTGAAGCGGAAGGGGTGGCGGAAGGCGACGCGGGCGAGCGGGGCGCCGCGGCCGGGGTCGTGGATGATCTCGGTGACGACGCCCTTGAGGTACCCGTTGCGCTCGCCGAAGTCGAGGCTCCGGAACCTGGCCGGGCCCTTCCGGTGGTGGGTGTGGGACTTGAAGACGGACCCAGCACCCTTACGCTGCGCGCGGATGACGCGACCCATCTCGTCGTCGGGATCTTCGGGGCTCGCCGGGTGGTTCTGGGGCGCGCGAGGCTGTGAAATGTAGAAGACGAAGTGCAGGCTGGTTTATATACTAGGGTTCCTGAGGGGAGCTAGGGTTTCCTGAGGGAGCAGCGGCGACGTCGTTTTGTGCTCCCTTTTTTCGGGCCTTCGCCTTTGGGCCTATGAAGGCCCGAGTTTCTGTTCCTGACATTTTGGCGGGCCTGCGCGTGGCCTTATTGGGCCCGATCTTGAGTCCTGTTCGACCATTCGGGCCCAAAACTTTCCAGAGCTTTGGGCCAAAGCCGCCCCGTCAAAACCCGTGTTTCAGAACTTAATCTTCGCTTTTAATCCTCATGCAGTTGAAGTTAGGACACGAGAACTGGAATCATAATCATCTCCTAATTCTAGAGCGGCCTTTTTTTTTTTTTTTTTTTTTTTACTTTTAAGATAAAAAAAAATTACATGAGTGTATGAATAGCGACGATCATAATGAATTCTTATCTATGTACTTTCCCAAAATCAATTTCGGAATTCTAACATACGCCACCACTATTAGGCTCCGTTTGGCAACATTTCTATTCCTCAATTTTTCTGTTCTTTTTGTTCTCTGGAATAGAAAAAGAACAGAAATGCGTTTGGTAACGCAAACTGATTTTTCTATTCCTGAGAATAGAAAGTTATTCTTGGGAATAAATTTGGAGTAGAAATGAGAAATAGAAAAAAGGGTTAATGCCATGAAAAACCCTAAACTTTACCCCCTGTGACAGATTTACCCTAAACTTTTTTTTTATGACACAAAAAACCCCAAACTTTGCCATGTGTGACACATTTACCTCAAACTTTGCCCCGTGTGACACATTTACCCTAAACTTTTTTTTCTGCCACCAAAAACCCTAAACTATACCACTTGTGACAATTTTACCCTGAACTATATTACTTATGACAAATTTACTCCAAAGGTTTTTGAGCTGAAGGGCATTTTCATCATTTTCTTTTTTTTTTCTTATTTTCTTTTTTTTATTGAAGAGGAAGCCGGCAAGGCCATTCTCGCCGGCGCCGGAGTCCGGCGAGGGTCGCCTGGGCGGCCCTCGCCCGACGTAGGTGAGGGCCGCCAGATCCGACAAAGGGCCGCCCTCGCCGGATCTAGCTTGGGCGGCCCTCGCCCTTGCCCGGTTGCCCTCGCCCGGCGAGGCTCGGGCGGCCCTCGCCGGCATCGGGCGAGGGCCACCCGAGCCGGATCTGGCCTGGGCGGCCCTCGCCCGACGCCGGCGAGGATGGCCTCGCTGGCTTCCACTTCAATAAAAATAAATAAATAAATAAATAAATAGAAAATGACGAAAATGCCCTTCAGCCCAAAAAACTTTGGGGTAAATTTGTCATAAGTAATATAGTTCAGTAAAATTGTCACAAGTGGCATAGTTTAGGGTTTTGGTGGCGTAAAAAAATTTAGGGTAAATGTGTCACACGGGCAAAGTTTAGGATAAATGTGTCACATATGGCAAAGTTTGGGGTTTTCTATGTCACAAAAAAAAGTTTAGGGTAAATCTGTCATAGGGAGTAAAGTTTAGGGTTTTTCGTGGCATTATCCCTAGAAAAAACTAGCTTCTTATTCTTGGGAACAATTTCTAAAAACTATTTCTTGGGGACTTCTCACCCTTATAACACATGACCACTCACCCACTGCCACCTGCCGCCACCACTACCGCCTGCCACCGCCCGTGGCCAGCGGCGGTGGCGGCGACCGGCGGCAGTGGCGGCGACCGGCGGCGGTGGTGATCGGCGACCGGCGATCAACGGGCGGCGGCGGCGATCGGTGGCGACGATCGACGATGGCAACCGGAGATCGGCGACGGCGGCGGCAACGACCGGCGATTAGCGGCGGCGACGGCGACCGGCGGCCGGCGGCGACGGCGGCGGGGGCGGCGCGGGGACCGGCGGCGGCGGCGGCGGCGAGGGCCGGCGGCGGCGGCGGCGGCGAGGACCGGCGGTGGCGGTGGCGGCGGCGAGGACCGGCGGCGGCGCGGCGCGGCGGCGGCGGCGGCGGCCGGCGGCGGCGGCGGTGACCCGCGACCGGCGGCAACGGTAGTGACCGATGTGCGGGGGTGGCGACTAGGGGGCGGGGGCAACAACTAGCGGCGGTGGGGTGCAGACCAATCGCCACCGCTGTCAGGGAAGAAAGAAAGAAAGAAATTTTGTCAATACCAAAAGCATTTCTATTCTTTTTCTATTCCGAGAATAAAAAAAATTTGTAGTTACCAAACGCCCTATTTTACCAGAAATTGTTCTAGGGAGTAGAAATAGAAAAAAACTATTTCTCAAAGAAAACTGTTCTCAGAAGTAAAAATATTACCAAACACACCCTTAATAGCCATAGCAAAGCGAGCTGAAATGTGAAAATCAGCATTTCTATATCAGCTGTTTGTATGATTTAGTTCCCCAACTTACTTAAGATGTTACTTTCGTAGCTTTTCTCTTCTTCTTTTTTTCCAATCAAATCATCTAACTCACTTGACTTATACAATTAAGTAGTTTTTTTTTTCAATTCTACTCTAACTTTTGATTTACTCTCAAACTTTTTCCCTACTTCTTTACAGTGAATGGGAATCGAATTTTACACCTAAAACTAATTGTCTCCACCCTCAACCCTCTCTGAAAAGATGGGAATTCGAACCCCCACCTGCCTCTTTCTATATGGAAAGAGTAACCATTGAAATAAATCCTAGTAGTTAGGATCAAGTAACTTCATCACTCATAATATTAGCAGAGTTTGACCGAGACATTCCACTTTCTAAAGCTGAAACGAAGATAGAAGAGATGCAGAGAACCCTCATATAATTTATCCAACTAAATATCATGTTTCGGACCGTGAGTTTGTGGTGTCACTGCCGGAAAGGTCGATACAATGCCGAGTGCCGCGCCTGCCAATGCTCTCCGCAAATATAGTAAAAGAGAATAATCTCAGTCCTGATGGTAAATAACAGCATACTATAGTCAACCTGCAGAACATCCTGTACACTTCAATACACACGCAACTACCAACTAAAAGCGTATCATCCACGAGCTCCAGACTTCATAAGACACAAATCAGGGCAATGGAAAAGGCAAATTACGCACATCTGTACATACATCCCCTTTAAGCCCTCTTATCGGGCCTTAGAAGCCGGCTGCGGCATCTTGTCCTCTATGCCCAGCTAGTCCTCCCAGAAGCGTTGAGATCGACCTTGTGGCCGGAAGTGGAGCCTCATGCCTGACCAGTGCTTCTTGTGACCACTGCGCTGGCCGCTACATCACCCATGAGGTTTGCTCGACCTGGTTCACAATACCATGCACCTTACGCCGGGAGTTCTCCTTCGCCCTGAACTTGTGGAGGTGCACATGCCAGCTCAGGAAGGGGCTTCTCAGTTCTTTCTCCACCCGCCGCAACCTGCTCGTTCGTAGCACCAGATGGAAGCTCAACCCTGAAGTAAAAGTGAATCACATCACTTACACAGATCTTATTCGTAGAGAATCTAACTTATCACACAAGTGTGCATGCTGCGGAAGGAACAGCCAGATCTCAACCAAGAAGGACTATGATCTCGCCCGTCCCATTGCTCATGTTTTCATTGGAGAAAGACTTAGGATAGATTTTCTAATTACAAATCATGCATATCAATTTCAATTTAGGAGAATTAAAAGAAATAAATCAACCTCAAAACATCCACATGATGTGGTTTAACCACGAATTGATTAAGATAAAATGGTCACAATATCAGTGTATATGCTTAAGCACAGAAGTCATGATCATAACTACAAGATAGAAAAACTATAGTCTGCATCATTCATCAAGATCGATCATAGAATCTGCATCACTAGTCAAGATACAGAGAGCAATGACCAGAGAAATTCCTATCGTATCCTTCATATAAGCCAGATAAAAAAAATTTCCATCCAGCACCTTCAGATAATTTCAAAAAGATATTAAGCTATTTGGTGATTAGTACCTAATGCATAAACGGATCTCATAGCACCACAACAAATATTTCATTTGGCAACTCAACAAAAAGCACACAATTAGTCAACTGAAAGCATCAGAGAGGCACTACTTCCACTAACTTCGTAGTGGCCATGGCAGTCAACAGACTTTCCTGGACATGGTTGCTACACATGATTCGGCAAGGGCATAGCCAAATCTGAGATCATCAGCTGATCAAAACCACAATCACAAACATCTAAATAGCCAGGACCCAGCACGCAAATTAAAATACACAACATTAAAACATTCCAGGACATTACCTCTGCAATTTATCAATTTCTGTTGGATCAAAAGGTCCTGCAGGTAAAACAGGTTTTGGTTTAGGGGGTCTTCCAACACGCCGCTTCTGTGCATGCTCAGAAGAAGGCAGGTTTCCTTTACTTGTAGCATCACCAGCTTTCCGTTTGCAAGGTCTCCCTTGGACTGGACCACACGATTGTAGATGATGCTGATCTAAAGGAGAGATCTTGACAACTCCATCTTCATCTTGTCTTAGTTTAGGAGGTCTCCCAAGACTTTTAATCCCCACTTGTCCCTGCCACTTGGTTTTAGGAGGCCTCCCACGGCGTTTAAACAGTGGTTGTCCCTGTCGCACAATCTGTGGTTGCACAACAGCATTGACAGCTGTTTCATCATTAAATGGCAACAAATCTGCAGGTAGTCTATCTAAGCTAAGATCGCCTTGAATGGGCCCTGACTCTCTAGGGTGCAATTTGTTTTTGTACAATGATGATTGTTGTCGCAACATTTGCAGTTTAGTTAGCCTCCCGCTTTTCCAATGCTGTGGTTGCTGCGGAATGTCCACTACCTTGTGCAGAATCTCTAAATTCATTTCAGACACTTGATGATTTGATTCCAGTTCTTCACTTTGAAGCTTTGGCTCATCTTGCTGCAAGCGGTTCCCATTGCACTTAAGCTCACATGGCTGCTCATGTTGATGCTGCAGGAGTAACATTTTAGCTGTTGTAGCCATCTTTTCAGATTGGAGGGGCTTCTGCTGCAAAAGCCTTTTTCTCTTCTGCTGCTCTGGCTGCAAGGACTTCGGCAAGAATGTTATAGGAGCAACTGCTTTGCGGTCAAATAACTCTAGGCCATAGCCCCTGATCAGCCTGCTTTTTTCGTTTGCTTCGTTCTCTTGCTCATTAATTAAAGGGAATGCAGGTGCTTTGGAAGGAGGAAGCTTACAATCCCGAGGAAGAGATTTTTCCCATTGCAGCTCATTCTGCACCTGCTCATGAAGTGCTGCAGATGCAGATACAGAAACCTTTTGGGATTCAAAGACTTTATGCTGTTCAGGACTCTGTTGCTTGCTCTCTGGTGATATTGACTTCATCCTAAAGGCAGAAGCACCATTTCCTTTGACATTCAAGAAGCCTTGTCCCCAAGGCTGGGTTTTTGCTTGCTGTTGTTGTCCAAGATTCTGCAGTTGAGTCTGATGCAGAGGCATAAATTTGGCTGCTTCCAGCACCCCTGCATGGCCTTGTACAGAATGTTCTTGCTGCCTCTCCCCATCAAGCTGCAACGGATACATGAAGAGAATTAGTTCATCTCAAAATCACGTGAACCTTATTCTTGATGACTGATTTTCACTCGTCCCGCATTTCCATTCACTTTATTAGCTGCAGGAAGCATGACATGAATGTGAATTTGCTTGCCTGAGGAACTTAGGAACATGATTGTCATAGTTTTACCTGGTATGAGGTTTGGCTTCTCTCCCCATGCTCCAAATCCACAGGTCCATGTGGCAAAGCAGGTGCGTCTGTGAATGGCAATCTAACCTGTGAAGTTTTTCCTTCATATGAAGGTTCTAATAATTGTGCTTGCTCATAGACCTGTGCATCCTCTCGTGCATAAATGGCAGCATCTAACTGAGACTCAGGTTGCTTCTGCTGACTAAAAAATTCACCATGATATTTAGGAGAAGAATTTTTGGTTTCTTGGACCTTCTTAAATTTCCCTAAATCCACAAGTGGCACGTCAAAAGAGGCACCAGTAGTTATTGATCCTGATCCAGTGGACATGTCCACAGTAAAATTAGTTGTTAATGCCCCTGGTTCAACTTCCAGTGATCTGTAAACAGCCAAGATCATGAGGTCGCATCTCAAGAAGCAGCTTGAAATTTGGTAGCTCACTTGGAAGTACCAAGAAAAAGTAGTTACACATACCTGGGTAAGTCATGGTCAGAAAGCTTTGGTTGTGTCTCCCTCAGAGATATATCATGCAATACTGCTGCTTCAATTTCTGGGGGCCTGTTGGATCTAGAAAGCTCCACTTGTTTCTTCACATTGAATATAGGTGCCTTCACTGGAGTATGAATGCCCTCTTGCTGGCACAGCTGTCTGGAAATTTCTGTATCTCCAATGTCACTTGTCAACATTTGCCCCTCTAAACCTTTACGATCCATGCCTTCCACCAACAGATTCTGCCGAGGCATGTGGGTTGATGACTCCATTGCATTCCAAGATTCAAAAATTGCCATGAGTCGACCCTCAATCTCTTTGTTCCGCTTTAGCAGTTCTATGCACTTCTCCTGATTATTAGTGCAGCAAAGATGCAATTATAACAGCAGAGTTCACACAAAGGGATCAAAAGAAAACAAGCCAAACTTCATCACATTTAGCAAAGCCTATTTACCTTAGAAATATGTGACGGATTTACTTCCTCAAAAGTAGGAGTATGAGGAAGTGGGTCCGGTCTGACCTCAATAGAGAGAATCTCTCCTTGGTTGTCATGTGGCTGCTCCTGCACAGTGCTGTTTTATTAGGGGAAAAAAATCAGTCATTGGATTATCATCAGGCCATTATACGGTAACAGGATGGAAGTTTACAATGTCTAAATGTTACCAAAAAATTTTTCCTAAATGTCCATACATTGTTATAGTGAAGATTGTAATATATCCCAACAAAATAGACAAAAGGGTAATCTTAAAATGCTGTGGTTTGATCGTTGTACTAACTATGCTCAATCAATTGAACTTTGCTAGTGGTGATTTATATCAACCAATTACTTAACTATTTTGCCACTATACTTTCATCATTTATTCTCTTTTAGCACTCACGTGCTCGTCAATCTGCAAGAAACGAGAATGGAAGGAGGAGATAAAGGGAAAGAGAATACCAAACATCAGTACTTCTGTTCCTCAATTTAATTAATGTTTCTTGCGCGACAACATTTCCATCAGCCAATTCAATTTGTTGCCTCGGGTGATTAGTTAGCTCTTCCAACCCTGCTATTTCATTTTCCAACATCTGAAGTTGTACGCCAAGAACCTCACACTGTTGATCTTGTAGATCGTTCTCCTTGATGACTTCAACTTGCCATTCATTTCTTTTATCTTGTTCGACTAATTTCCCATCAAGGTCTTCTCCTAAATGTTCTTCTTCCATGGCTTCGTTGTCCTGGGCTTGATGTTGTGGATTCTGCTCCACGACAGCCACATCAATTTGTTTTTGAGCTTCATCCTTGTGAACAATTGATTGACTATTATTTTTGTCATGCTGCTCCTGCAATTGAGCTCGATTTTTGGTTACTTCATCCTGCTCTGGGGTTCTAGATTCTTCAATTACTTCACGCTGTTGTAAATGTTTCTCTTTCAGCTGAACTGCTCTAGATTGTTGGCACTCTTGTTTTTCTCCTTCAATTTCTTGAACCATTCCCTCTCGTGCTTTCTCCGAGACCTCAAGTCTTTCGTATTCCTGCATATGTGCTTGATGTGGTACTTCATTTGCTTCAACCCCTATTCTTCCTTCTTTCATCACATCCTGCTCCTGTAGTCTATTTAGATGAACCTGCTGATGCTCTAATTGATCTATGCTCTCAGTCCCCCTAAATGACGGGAGAGCAGTTTTTGGTGGGTTGGTGACTTGAATCACTAAACCTTGCTGCTTACTTCTATCCCCTACTCCAAAATTCTCTTTCGCAGAGAATGCATCTTTCTTTTTGTGTAACTCTTCTCTCTCACTCCTTAGCCAGCCACCTCTTTTACTTTTATCCCTTCGAACATGTACCGAGAAATTGTTGTCACCAAATGATAAAGTGTAACGGTTCGCAGGAGTAGAAATAATCTCCCCACATTCACTGAGCTTCATTAGATGATGACTCAACAAGCTGGCATGTCCCCATGGCAAATCCCGATATTCTGCCTTAATGAACTTAGATATCGATTCCTCACTAGATCCCCCTTCCTCATTTAGTTCCTGAATTGCCCTGCGAATCATCTAGACAAAATGATCTTGCAAATTAACATATTGTAAAACACAGTTTTACCAAAAATATGCAAGAAAAACCCAAGAAAGCAGAATGCTCTAAGGATTGCGTGTGGAAGAGCAGTAAATGAGATAGAAGAAAGGTAAATACCAAGGCATAGGTAGGGTGATCAGGAGTCTGGAATGTTGGGAATAGCTTGCTGAGTCGCTTCTCAATGCTATTTTGGGAATGGGATGCAGGCATTCCATTGGTAGGGCCCAACTTGGCAAGATTTGCCAGAACCACATTGGCAAGCTTTCCAACCCTCTTCTGCTCATGGTAATGCAATGAAAAACATTAAATTCCCTAAATGGAAACATGTGCATGACTTTGAATGAAAATAACAAAAAAGGAGAATCTTCAATGTGCACAACTCCTAGAAGCCGCCTGCCATTTATAAATTCCCGGAATATTTACTTAAGTTCCCTTTATCTCCTCACTAATTGGAGAAGTTATCCAAGAGCACAAATTGACTTATACAAACTCCCCACCCCTCTCTTCCATATTAAATCGGATTATCATCCTCAAAAATTCCCCTTCATGGGGCGTACACAATCAACACAAGAAGACAATTTCACCGCAAAATTGGAGCTCAAGACAACGACATTATCCGGGTCATCAATCTATAGATTCTTAATTACCCTTTAAAGAATGCATGCATTAGCATTACACGGATGGAGCAAAACCCACCAAATGATTTCTTACTCAACTACCATACAATCTCCAGACAATTTTACGCATGTGAATTAGGAAAAGCAAGACCAGAGAAATCGCGAAACAAATATAGGGTGATCTTGAGTCTCCCTAACCCCTCAAAGTGATCACTAGCCCCTTCCACAATCGAACCCTAACAATCTCCCCACACATCGGGCTCCGTTGGATGATCTTGCGCCTCTTTCATAAGAAGTTAGCTCAAAAAGTGACATTTTCCCCCGCACTTATAAAATGACCGCCAACCCTTAATCCCAACAACAAAAACTAATATCTCAACATTGCCCGAACAAAAAAATTTCTCCTAAACAGACCATCCGCAACACGGTATCAAAATGAGAGAGAAGAAAAGAAATCCACGGAAGCATTCTCCGACCAGGGGTGAGCGAGTGGCTTACCCGAGACAAGGGGGAGAGCTCAGTGGACACCGGAAGAGCCGGCATGGAGGACGGCGGCGGTTGGGCGGTGGTGGCGGCACCCATTTCGAGAGCCGTTTTGCTCCTATTAGGCGCCGGTTCAATGGGCGCCGACGACGCTACCCATCTCGTCGGACGTAAAACTCGGTGGAGAAGGGAGGAGACGCGGGGCAGTGAAACGAAGGAGACGAAGTGAGGGCTTGCTTATATAGGTTTCTGAGGCAGCAGCGACATCGTTTTATTGGCGCTCTTTTATTTTTCCGGGCTTTGCCTTTTGGGCTTCTCTTGGGCCCTACCGCGACTCCTTCTCGACCATTCGGGCCTAATATTTTCCTCAACTTGGGCCGAAGCTGGCCCGTTGAACTTGTAAACATCACAATTGCCTCTTCTGATTTTTCAGTTGCCTATCAACTTTTAAGCTAAAAGACACAACTTCGTTTAGAAGGATGTGAAAAAGTTCACATTTGATTCTTGTCATTGGAATATGAGGGTATGACCAATGAAGATTGTAATTGGTTCATATGACTACTTTTTTTTTTAACATATTCAACTCCTCGAACTTGCTTGATTCATACAGTCAAAGCAATTTTTCCTCACTTGACTGAAAGATTCCATTTTCTAAGCTAAAATAATCACAGAGATACAGATACCCCTCCTAACAAAAGAACTATATTTGGACAGGGCCGATTGAGGCGATCCAATGTAGCATGACAGCTTAAAAGCGAAACGAAATAATTCAGCCCGGATGGTAAATAACAGAAACAAAGATAAAATGTCGAAGACTAAATCCGATACTTCATTACACATCAAAACTCCCAACCAAAAGTGCATCCACAAGCTTTAGATTTTATAAGACAACTCAGGGCAATGTTAAAGGCACATACATTACACACATCTGTACATATATCCCTTCAAGCCCCTCTTATTTGGCCTTAGCAGCCAGCTGCGGCATCTTGTCCTCTATGCCTGACTAGTCCTCCAAGAAGAGTTGAGATCGACCTTCTGGCTGCAGGTGGAGCCTCACGCCTGACTGGTGCTTTTTGTGACCACTGCACCACCTGCTACCTCGCCCATAAGGTTGCTCAACTGGGTCCACAACACCATACACCTTGCACCGGGAGTTCCCCTTCACCCTGAACATGTGGAGGTGCGCACGCCAGCTCAGGAAGGGGCTTCTCGATTCTTTCTCCACCGGCAACCTGCCCATTCGTAGCACCAGATGGAAGCTCGACTCTGAAGAAACATGAAAATCACATCACTTTGACAGTTCTTACTCATAGGATTTTAAGTTGTTACACTAGCGTGTATGCCACGGAAGGAACACCCAAATCTAAACCGACAAGAACATAATATGATAGTGCCGGTCCCATTGCTCATGTTTTCGGTGGAGAAAGACTATGTGAGATTTTCTAAGCACAAATCATGTCAAATCAATTGCAATTTCAGAGAATTAAAACAAATGTGTCGACCTCAAAACATCCACATGATATGGTTTAAAGAATCCATTAATTGATTAAGATAAAATGGTCACAAAATCAGTGGATATGATTAAAAACAGAAGTTATCGATCATAACTGCACAATAAAAAACAATAGAATCTGCATCACTTGTCAAGATTCGACCGTAGGATCTGCATTGCTTGTCCAGATGCAGGGAGCAAGAGGAAATTCCTAATGCATCCTTCATATGAACCTGATAAAAAGAAAAATCACCATCCAATACCTTCAGATAATTTCAGCAAGATATTAAGCTTCTTTAAGGTTGTTATAAATTAAGCTATTTGGTGATTAGTGCCTAATGCATACAGGTATCTCGTAGCACCACAACAAGTCTTCAATTTGGCACCTCAACAAAAAGCACACAGATAGTCAACCAAAAGCATCAGAGGAGCACTACATCCACTAACTTCAAAGTAGTGGCCACGGCAGTCAATATAATTTCCCAAACATGGTTGCTTATGCAAAAGCTACATGTGATTCAGCAAGAGGACAGCCAAATCTGAGATTGTCAGCTACTCAAAACCACAATCACAAGCATCTAAAATAGCCAGGACCAAGCAAGCAAATTAGAATACACAACATTAAAACATACCAGAACATTACCTCTGCGATTTATCAATTTCTGTCAGATGAACAGGTCCTGTATGTAAAACAGGCTTTGGCTTAGGAGGTCTTCCAAGATGCCACTTTTGTGCATGTTCAGAAGAAGGCAGGGTTCCTTCATTTGTAGCATCACTGGCTTTTCGTTTGCAAGGTCTCCCTTGGACTGGACCACATGATTGTTCATGATGCTGATCTAAACAAGAGGTCCGTACAGCTCCATCTTCATCTGCTCTTAATTTAGGAGGTCTTCCAAGACGCTTAATCACCGGCTGTCCCTGCTGCTTGGCTTGAGGAGGTCTCCCACGGCGTTTAAGCTGTGGTTGTCCCTGTTGTACAATCTGTGGTTGCACAACAGCATTGACAGTAGTCTCATGATATAATGGCAACAATTCTGCAGGTACTCTATCTAAGCCAGGATCGCCTTGAGTGGGCCCCAACGCTCGAGGGCGCAATTTGTTCCTGTACAACAATGATTGGTGTTGCAACATTTGCCGTTTAGTGTACCTTCTTTTTATCTGATGCTGTGGTTGCTGCAGAATGTCCCCTGCCTTATGCAGAATCTCCAAATTCATTTCGGACACCTGGTGATTTGATTCCAGTTCTTCAATTTGAAGCTTGGGCTCATCTTGCTGCCAGCAGTTCCCAATGCTGTTAAGCTCGCGTGGCTGCTCAGGTTGATGCCGAAGGAGTAACATTTTAGCTGTTGTAGCCATCTTTTCAGATTGGAGGGGATTCTGCTGCAAAAGTCCTTTTCTGTTCTGCTGCTCTGGCTCTGAGGACCTCGGCAAAAATGTGGAAGGAGCAACTGCTTCACGATCAAATAACTCTAGGCCATAGCACCTGATCGGCCTGCTATTCTTGTCTGCCTTGTTCTCTCGCTCATTAATTAAAGGGAGTGCAGATTCTTTGGAAGGTGGAAGCTTCCAATCCCAAGGAAGTAAATTTTCCCGTTGCAGTTCATTCTGCACCTGCTCATGATGCACTGCTGCAGGCAGTCCAACCGCAAATGCAGATACAGGACTTGTTAGGGATTCAGAGAATTTATGCTGCTCAGGACATGGTTGCTTGCTTTGGGGTGATATCGATTCCATCCTAAAGGCAGAAGCACCATTTCCTTTTACATTCAAGAAGCCCTGTCCCCAAGGCTGGGTTTTCGCTTGCTGCTGATGTCCAAGATTCTGCAGTTGAGTCTGACACGGAGGCATAAATTTGGCTGCTTCTAGCACCACCGCATGGCCTTGAACAGAAAGTTCTTGCTGCCTCTCCCCATCAAGCTGCAACAGATACATGAAACAGAGAATTAGTTCATCCCAAAATCACATGAACCTTATTCTTGATGACTGATTTTCACTCTTCCCACATTTCCATTCACTCTTTTAGCTGCAGGAAGCATGACATTAATGTGAATTTACTTGCCTGAAAAACTTAGGAATGTTATTTTCATAGTTTCACCTGGTATGAAGTTTGGCTTCTCTCAGCATGCTCCACATCCACAGGTCCATGTGGCAAAGCAGGTTCTTCCTTGAATGGCGATCTAACTTGAGAAGTTTTTCCTTCATATGAAGGTTCTAATAATTGTGCTTGCTCATAGGCCTGTGCATCCTCTCGTGCATCAATGGCAGCATCTGACTGAAACTTAGGTGGCTTCTTCTTACTAAAACTTTCAGCACAATATTTAGGAGCAGAAATTTCATTTTCTTGTACCTTTTTAAACTTCCCTAAATCCACAACTGGCACATTAAAAGAGGCCCCAGTAGTTATTGATCCTGATCCAGTGGAATTGTCCATGGCAAGATTAATTGTTAGTGCCTCTGGTTCAAATTCCAGTGATCTGAAAACAGCCAAATCAAGTGGTTGTTTCTCAAGAAGATGCTTGAAATTTGGTAGCACACTTGGAAGTACCAAGAAAAAATGCTTACACAAAGTAGTTACACATACCTGGGTAAGTCATGGCCAGAAAGCTTTGGTTTCGTCTCCCTCAGAGATTGATTGTGCAATACTGCCACTTCAACCTCTGGGGGCCTCTTGGAGCTAGAAAGCTCCGCTTGTTTCTTCACATTGAATATCGGTGCCTTCACTCGAGTATGAATCCCTTCTTGCCGGCACATCTGTGTGGAAATTTCTATTTCTCCAATGTCACTTGTCAAAATTTGCTTCTCTACAGCTTCATGATCCTTGCCTTCCACCAACAGATTCTGCTGAGGCATGTGGGTTGATGACTCCATCGCATTCCAAGATTCCAAAATTGCCATGAGCCGACCTTCAATCTCTTTGTTCCGCTTTAGCAGCTCCATACACTTCTCCTGATTATTAGTGAAGCAAAGATGCAATTGTAATAGCAGAGTTCACACAGAGGGATCAAAGGAAAACAAGCAAAATTTCTTCAGACATGCAAATTTACCATGGAAATATGTGATGGACCTACTTCCTCAAAAGTAGGAGTAGGAAGTGGATCCGGTCTGACCACAGCAGAGAGAATCTCCTGTTGTTTCTCATGTAACTGCTCCTGCGCCACACTATTTCATCAGGGGAAAAGAAATCAGTCATTGGATTATCATCCGACCATTATACGATAATGGGATGGAAGTTTACAGTGCCTAAATGTTATCAAAAAGATTTCCTAAATCTCCGCACATTGTTAAGATGAAGATTGTAATACATGCCAACATAAAAGACAAAAATGGTAATCTTAAACTTCTGCAGTATGAATGTTCGACTAACCATGCTCAATCAATTGAACTTTGCTAGTTGTGATTTATATCAACAGTTACATGACCATCTTGCTACTATACTTTCATCATCTGTTCTCTTTTTAGCACCCAAGTGCTCGTCGATCTGCGAGAAATGAGAATGCAAGGAGGAAATAAAGGGGAAAGAGAGTACCAAACATCAGCACTTCTGCTCCTCGATTCAATTAATGTTTCTTGTGCGACAACACCTTCGTCAGCCAATCCAATTTGTTGCCTCGGGCGATTGGTTAGCTCTTCCATCCTTGCTATTTCCTCTTCCAACATCTGGAGTTGTATGCCAAGAATCTCAGACCGTTGGTCTTGTAGGCCATGCCCCTTGATGACTTCAACTTTATCCTGTTCAACTAATTTGACATCAAGGTCTTCTCCTGCATATTCTTCATCCATGGCATCATTGTCCTGGGTTTGATGTTGTGGATTCTGCTCCACAACAACCACAATTCGTTTTTGAGCTTCATCCTTGTGAACAATCGATTGACTATGATCTTCGTCATGTTCATCCTTGTGAACAAATGATTGACTGTGATCTTTGTCATGCTGCACACGCAATTGAGCTTGATTTTCAATTACTTCATTTTCCTGCTCTACAGGTCTAGATTCTTCAATTATTTCACACTGTTGAGGACGTTCCTCTTTCAGCTGAACTGCTCTGGATTGTCGGCACTCTCGTTTTTCTTCTTCAATTGCTTGAAAGATCCCCTCTCGCGGTTTCTCCAAGACCTCAATTCTTTTGCATTCCTGCATATGTGCTTCATGTGGACCTTGATTCGCTTCAACCCCTATTCTTCCTTCATTCATCACATCCAGCTCCGGAGGTCTATTTAGCTGAACTTGCTGATGCTGCGATTGATCTTTGGCCTCAGTCCTCCTAACTGACGGAAGACCTTTCTTCGGCGGATTAGTAGCTTGAATCACTAAACCTTGCTGCTTACTTCTATCCCCAACTCCAAGATTCTCTTTCCCAGACAATGAATCTTTCTTCTTGTGTAACTTTTCTCCCTCTCTCCTTAGCCGGCCGCGTCCCTTACTTTTATCCCTCCGACCAGGTTCCGAGAAATTGTTGTCACCAAATGGTAAAATGTAACGGTTCACCGATGCAGAAACAATCTCCCCACATTCACTGAGCTTCTTTAGGTGATGACTCAACAAGCTGACATGTCCCCATGGCAAATCCTGATATTCTGCCTTAATGAACTTAGATATCGATTCCTCACTAGATCCCCCTTCCTCATTTAGTTCCTGAATTGCCCTGCAAATCATCTAGACAAAATGCTCGTGCAAATCAGATGCACAATGTCTTGAAAAATGCAGGTTTAACAATAATATGCAAGAAAACCCTGTGAAAGCAGGATTCTCCAAATTTGGGAGGATTGCACTTGGAAGAGCAGTAAATGATGGGAAAAAAGGGAAATACCAAGGCATAAGTAGGGTGGTCGGGAGTCGGGAACATTGGGAATAGCTTGCTGAGTTGCTTCTCGATGCTGTCTCGGGAATGGGATGCAGGCATTCCATTGGCAGGGCCCAACTTGGCGAGGTTTGTCAGAACCATGTCAGCAAGTTTTCCGATCCTCTTCTGCTTACGTTAATGCAATGAAACACATTAAGTTCCCTAGCAAACTCATGCATGAATTTGAAGGTGCGCAACTCCTCAAAGGAGCATGCCATTAAAAAAATCACAGAACATTTACTTAAGGCTTTCTTTGTTTCGTGGAAAATGAAAGGTTCAAAAAATATTTTCTTGAGAATGATAATTTGTATCGCTTGGAATAATTAGTCAATAAATTTATTTTCATTATCAATGGTAATTCATGTTTAAATATTTTCATGTACAATGAAAATGCTATTCATTTATTCATTTTTGTAAGCGATACAAACAATCATTATCAAATCATTCATTTTCTGCAAAAAAATCGCGTTATAAGTTTCCCTTATCTCCGCGCTAATCGGAGAAGTGATTTAAGCGGCACGTATTTCCCCGCCTCTATCTTCCATATAAAAACGGATTGTCATCCTCAAAAGTTCTCCTTTATGTGGCGTGCACAATTCGTCGCACGAAAAGAGATGACTTTGCCGCGAAATTGAAGCTCCAAACGGTCGACACTGACACTGTTCAGGGTCATGGATCCACAGATTCTTAACCATTTCCTCCAACAATGCATGCATTACCATTACTACACGGATGGAGCAAAACCCAGCATATGGATCTTGAAATCTTTGGGACTCAACTACTAGCACATAGTCCCCAGACAAACCTAAGCGCGGACTCGGAAAAGCAAAGACCAGCGAGATCGCGAAACGAAAGGCTAGTAACCCCAGCATCGCACGATCACGGTATCGAAATGAAATAGGAGAAAGGAAATCGCCGATCGCATCCTCCGAGCAGGGGAAGGGGAGCGGGGGGCGCGAGCTGAGTGAATTACCTGAGATGAGGGGGAAAGCGGGACGGAGTCGGCCGCCGGCGGGAGGGCCGCGGCGGAGGACGGCGGCGGAGGGGCGGTGGAGGCGCCCATTGCTTCGGGAGAGTGATTTCTAGGGCTGTGGGACGCGAGGCCGGGCGGAGCATTTTATACCGTTGGGCAGTTCGCAGTGGAGAGATCTCCGACTAACTGCCGCTTCGGGGTGCGCCAAAAAAATTATATTATTTTAGTCTCGGCCAATATGATAAATTAATTTAAAAAAATGAGTCTTCAAAGAAATAATAATTTTTTAATATGGCCACTAGGCGTGATCAACGGTCGGGCGCTCCGCGGGCATGCCCGACCCGGGCCCGCCTTATCGTACTAATTACTGTTGGAATAATCACACGACTAACCGCATCAGCTCTATGCATTTCGCGCCTCCGACAACCTTAGAAGAGTTGAATTTTTTTGGGGGCTCAGTGGACAAGCTTTGATGAAAATTTCAGGCCCGCTCAATTGCCCGAGTCGCCATATATTTATCGTAAGGGATAATCAAATATAGATTTATATGAGATGTTTTAGAAAAAGAAAATAATAGAAGACGTAGTTTTAATCTAGCTAGTCAATTACATATATCAAATTTACATTTTTTTTTTCCAAGTTATGTTTGAAAATGGAATGGAATATGTTTAAATCCGAAATTATAGATGGAAAATTATTAATCAATCAATCATGTTTGAGAACCAAAAAATCTCCCTCTCTCCAAAAGCCGGGGCTTCTCCGCCAACATCCTAAATGGATGGAGTCATGCCAAAAATATGCGATGCATATCATATGTCCAATAATAAATGTTTTTACTTGGTATCATCTACATTCAATGGTTAACACAAATAATACATATGAAAATTACCGATATTGATAACATAAAGATAAATAAACACATATAAAAATACATTTTATGAATATATCTGATTTTGATATATGGCAATTTAATTTATGCAATTGAGAGAGTGTCGAATAATAAATTAGAACTTAGGGATTTATGTCTTAGATGATTTTTTAAAATATCTCAACAGGTGGATTTTGGAAATTTTATTTTCATTTTCATTGCTAAAATAGTTAGCTTCAAATGATATATCTAAAATAAGCACATCTCAAAAGAAGGAGATAAAACTAAGTAAAATATAAACATTCATTTTTCAAAATTGTTGCGATTTCTATTCTTTAATTTTTTTTTTTGGTGGGATTATTCTTTTATTGTAATGTTTAAATCTAGTGAATGTTAAGCGGAATTCGTTCAAGTATTAAATAATTTACCCTTCAAGTTGTTCTAATTTAATTTTAAATTGAATGGTAAATAACTTAGTTAACAAAAGTTATGCTTCAAATTGTGAGGATTATCATTTGACAAAAAAAATTTGTGTGGACTATTATATATCTGTTTTTTTTTTACTCAATTTGAAATTAAATGTCTAAGTTATATATTAAAATAGGCTCTATATATATTTGCTCTCTTTTTTTTATTTCAAATTTAAAAACAACAAGATAAGTCAAACGAGATAAATGTTTGGGATACGTAAGCTTCCAAGATCAATTTTGATCCAAGATATCAATCAATTGGATAAGTTAAGTTAATAAACACCTATCCAAATGACATTCAAAATGACACTTATTGAACTAAGGATGCCAAGGTTGAAAAGTAGTTGTTTCCACTGAACATTGTAAACTACCAAATGTAGAGTGAAACTAAGAATGGAACGACATTATGTGCTTAAATCTTATATCAACCCTAATTTACAACAATTTTATTCTGTTTGGTTCAACTTTGCAATTGGGATTTAAATGTAATGCAAATGCTAAAGTCAAAGCTTTTTGGAGAAACAAATTATGTTTGATAAAAACTCTTTACAAATAGACTTTGAGTTTAATGTGTGTTTGGCAAAAAAAATAAAAAAATATTGCAATAGGCTTTGGGTATATTTTTTATATTTTCTTTTTATTGAAAAATGGCCCAAATCCTTCACCGATCCGACAAAGGGCTACAAGCAAAGGGATACGGTCATCGATGAACTAGATTTGGCTTTGGCGGCCGTTGGTTGAGATCGCCCAAAGTCAGCCAACCTCCAACAAGGGTCGCGTAACCTCGAGCGACGATCATGCATAGGTAGCAATCACACGACTCAAGCAACCACTACTTGAGGTTGCGAGACTCGAGAGAGGTCATTGCTCGAGGTCATGCAACTCGAGCAATGGCCACCTTGGGTCACACGACCTTCACCAGCCAGATTTGGCCTCCTTGGCCCATTGCCAGCATTTCACCGAGCACCCTCACGTGAAAAAGATGAATAATTATAAGGAGGGCCAAAATAAAAAACCAAAAAATTAATGAGGATGGTTTTGGAAAAAGCCATTTCATCATTCTCATAATACTAAAAGCTCAAGGTTAGTGGCCCAAAGCTGTCAAAGTTCCTTGAAATTAGTTGCCAAACACCCCAGCATTTTTCCGAGGGGTTTTGACTTTCAAAACCCCTCGGAAATGCTTAACCAAACATACCTTTAATATTATCATTTAGCTTATAAAAAAAAAGAAGTTATCATGGGCTATTTCTATCATGAATAGTCGTGAATTACACACATATTATTCTTAATCTATTTAGCTTACATAAAAGGTTTTCATGTGCCATTTCTGTCATGAACAGTCGCGACCAACAAATATGAATACGACATGCCAACAAGACTTGTGGGTCCTCATCGAGTATTAAAGAAATGGTTTTTCAAGTAATGTTTAATCGATGGTAGGTAGTAATCGCCTAGCTCTTTCGTGTTGATAGAATGAACGTAATAAGCATGTGAAAATCAGAGGTGACAATTTTATTTTTTTTGACAAATATTTAGAACCTTTGCGTGGTGAACACTGGCGTGAACTTGTAACTGCACCATTCTTCTGAGTATGATAACATGATGCAATGCAGTTCACACCGACTCGATTTGACACAAGCAACCCGAATTCAATGCATGAACATGAATCACCAAGAGAAAAATGTCTGATCCTAATAACAGCCTGCCGAAGAAATTTTGTTGTCCCTGAAACGATACGCTATACCGGACTAAGTTCTCTGTTCTATACAGACGTTCAGAGTCGAAGGAAAAGTTATCAGTGCTCTTTCTTAAGGGTGACAAGAAAGACCTTTGATCGAATGTGCCCACCTGGATTCATCTTCTAAACTTTGATTCAAAGACGAACTAAAAGATCACGAAAACAACCCGCCACTCTATTTGGATCTCCCATGCAAAGACTCTAAGTCGCAGACTGCCGGATTCCCAGAGAAATTTCGGCACAAATCAAATGCTTGCAGAAATTGAACCCTATATTATAAGCAGAACATTCATGAGAAAATCAAACAAGTTGACTCATAATCATGTTCTGCACCCAATAGATTGCCTTGTCGGACAAACACTTTCTTGGCTCATTCCACCAACAATACAATGACTGGTCCCCAAGTCACAAGGGAAAATTTACTGTTCACAATTTTACAATCTACATAAATCAATGAAGAGTTCATACCATCGATCCAGCTGGTTTTGTTCGTTGCTGCACATGACGGGTATGCACATGACAAAGAAACTCACCCAAGAATATGAACAGTGACATGGAGATGATGAGACTGTAGGCCTAAATATTCAACGAACTGAGAGCCATGACCTTGCATTGTTCGTTCAAGGCCATCAATTGTGCTTCCTTCTTATCGAGAAGCATGGTCAACCTCACATTATCTTCCATGAGTTTCTTCACCTCTGCCTCTTTTTGCATTTTCTCACTCTCCAATTGGGTTGTTTTAGCCATTAGCCTGTTCCCATCCAAAATTTTGTTCAACTCCAGCAAAAGGATCACACAGAAGAAAGAAGTTTGTAGTAAAGACAAAAAATGAAGCAAATATAAGGAAACACAAGTCGTGAAGATAGACCACATCTGACATTCAAAAGCATGAGACAATTTTCGGACAAACTTGGTGAAAATGCATTTGAGCAGCCCTGGCTTATGACACATGATGAACTATGCCATAGCTTTAAAAATGACTATCATACACTGTCATTATGTTAGCCCTAGCAATTGAAGACAAAGCAGAGAAACCATTTCAAAGTGACCCGTGGAGGAACAGGGCTGCTAAGCATGACAAGATGTATGAAACCCCAAACCACACTACAAGGCAAAATAGATAAGAAGTAGCCAAGAACATCAGTGTGTATGTATTACCGTTCAAAAAGCTTCTCCATTGTCTGAAATTGCTTTTCTGATGAGAGAAGAGTTTCTCTCACTGTAATGAGGCTGCTAACATACGATTTCAGAGACTCAAAATCACGCTTTACACGACAAAGCTCTACTTCATTTTCCTCAGCTCTTTGCCTCTGTCTAGATGTCTCCTCCACCAAATCCTCAACCCTTTGTCGCATCTCATTTAAAATACTGTTTGTACCCACAGCAAACCTCTCCATTTCTTCTAACTTTAAGGACATGCTCTCAATTTGAGCAGCCTTCCTCTTAATCTCTAATTGACCAAAAGTAACCCTCTCCTTTTCTATTGCAATTTCAGATTCAGCCAAAAGAACCCTCTTAACAAGAGATTCCATTAAATCCGTCACGATCTGCACCGACTTGAGTAATTCATCAATATAGGCCACATCCTTTTCATTGAAGCAATCTTGCTGCTTAGCAGTTCCACTTGACAAATCTTCTCCATCTGAACTGACAATTAAAGAAAGATCAACATCCCTAGACACACTAGGCAATGGACTATCACTTCTCTCAACAAATGCTACACCTTCCATTTGTTTGACACCAAATGATTCATGCAAGTGTGGTTCAGCCATGACCATAGCCTTTGATTTTAAGTAGGTCAACAATTTTGCTATACTTTTCACCCTTTCCCATAGAACCTCTAGTTCCTTCCTTTCATCTTCGTCTGACCCATGTAAACAAGCTTTTACTGCCTGAAGTTTGACTTGCAAAGCATCCACTCGTGTTTCCATCTGTGCCATCTCCTGCTTCCACATTTCAGGTGTTTGGCTTAGCTGGGTCTTCAGAGATTGCAAATCAAGACCTTCCCCAGCGGCCATCTTGACTTCAGACTTAAAGGGCAAGTAAAACCAGAAGTCTCAGGGTCTGAATGCTAGAAACCATCTCATGTTCAGGGGAGAGAAAATGGAGATAACCACACAAATCATTTTCATGAGAAGCATACATGAAGGAAGGAAATTACACATCTATCTCCTAGTAACATCATCTGCATACAAAATGAAATTTGCATAGGAAATCAAAGATAAAAGATCCACGTTTGTGCAAAAGGCCAGCTGACACAATCAAGCACTATGGCACATACGGCACAGATGTTACCGGACTTCAATATCAGTGCTAGCTTCTCAAGCAACACCTATTAACACTTCAAACAGAAAAAGAACACATATATATTTCCTATCTGAAAGGAAAGTATTTTACATACAAATCCACCCAACAAAGAAAAATCTAACCTCGATCAGCTAGAAGATTCAACCAACAGAAAACCCTGGAAATGTAAAATTTTCCAGGCTCTTTGCATTCTAGATCACTGGGGGTAAAGGCTTAAACTTCAACCTTATGGCAGTTAAAAGTTGGAAGTACTATAAAACTACAAGATTAACAAATTGATTTAAAATAATAAGATATCTGACCAGATATCGAATTTATATCGTAAAGCACATTATAAATCGTTTAAGAACCATGACAAGATTGACCATTTTAAAATATTCATCATCTCTCGTATTCAGAAGTGCAGGAGCAGCCAAAGAGCAATAAACATACAAGTCATCTTGCATAATCTAGGGAGTTCGACATATATAGCAGCACAAGAACATGAAATTGCCTGCAAAATATCCAGTCAAAATAATGAGAAGTCGATGATTTTGTAGGTGTAAAGGCACATTAGATGAAAATAAAAGATGAAAAAAATTTCTCCAATGCGGATTGAAGACTAATATTTAGTAACCATTCCTTACAGGCTCACACCACCACATCAGTTACCAAGCTGTGGAAACTAGACAATGAATATACCTCTAAATCAGATAGTGCCCGTACTTAGCCAATGTCAAAACAGAGAATGGTGAAACAACCGAAAACCAGCAGAAAAAAGAAAAGAAAAGGGGAAGAACAAAGATTTAAGTCAGCTAAATCTATCACATAAGAGGTAATCAAATCCACTTGAAAATGGCGACACGTAAATCGCCCCAAAAGAGGAACATCTTATGATTGACTGCGCAAGGATATACTACAAACCACAGGAATTCTCATACTACACACACTTCCATTGTACTGCTAAAGCTGGCGATAAGCTAGAGATCACACATCCACAGCACAAATGAAAGTTCAACTTCAAGCTCAAGACTTTAACTTGGCACCCAGCCGCACATTCTGCCAGACAACAACCGAATTCAACAGATGGGCATCCAGGAAATTGCAGATCATACCCAGAAACCCCCTAATTACACACAACCCGCAGCACCATTCACTGTCGACGAACTCCACGCGGCGATCACTATTCACTGACCCACAAGGGAAAGAAACCTCCTCGGACTTCCCAAGCCCTAGATACCGCCGATCACGACAAAGCGTACGCAAAATCGAAACTTTGGGGCGACCCACAAGATCACGCGCCACCCAATGACCCCCTCCCCCCTAAGTAGAGAAAGGCGATCGAGGAACGATGCGAGAGTGGCGAGAGGCTTCCCTCCGAGAGCTTACCAAGAGAGATTGGCCAATTCGGCAGAAGAAAGGAACCCCCTTTTACTGCGATCGACGAGAGACGCAGCGAGAGATTTGGTAAAGTTCGACCCTTTGGAGACGACGGATGCGCTTTCCGACGGGTCCGCGTCCGGGTCCGGTGATGATTGCGCGTTCGCGGAGTGGTGTGTGAGAAAATGAATTGTATAATCGAAAGGTGAACGGTAGGGAATCAAGCTGGTACAGTTCTTCCTTCTTTCTTCTTCTTCCCCCCTTTTTTTTTGCTGCTTCTGAAATTTTTTGGGTGATAATTGTACTTTAAACCCTCGACTTTGGTGTTAATCTTATTCCGTCCCCACAAAAAAGTTTTTCTCTCTATTCACCCCACTTCCCACCTACTTTTGATTTTTTTTATTTGAATTCTGGAGGGGCAGGTAGGCCACGAAGCAGAAATTAAAAGCAAGAAAGCAATACGGTTGGGTGGTCCGATTGATTTTTTTATTTTTATTTTGTCGAAAGTCTGGTTGGGTTTACAATGTCATATATGAAATGAAATGGTATTTGGATTCAAAAGAAAATGAATGCCAACTCAAGGGTTAATTTTGACTTCAAATTGATAATATGTTTGAATTGATTTTTATTTCTTATTTAGTTTACATCTGGTAATTCACAAATTTTTATTTTTAATTTTTAATTTAAAACTTGTGAAATTTTTATATCATATAGTTTTTTTTGTTAAGGTTTTTATATCATATAGTTATTGACAGTTGATTAGTATTTATTTATTTTTAAATTTTTTAGTTTTAGATAATATATTAGTTGATAAGTAAAAAATGCACCTTTGTGCTTAAATTAGTGTTGGTATCTATTTCCAAATTTTGAAATATTACTAAAATTGACTTGTAAATCTATATATTAGTATTGATATATTATGAAACTTTTGAGTGTTTCGAGTTGATAAAAAGGCAAAGTTGGTCCATCAAAAAGCTATATTATGCAAAATTTGAAAAAATATATAAGTTTATCCAAACGCACTGAAAGTCAATTAAGACCAAGCATAACGAATTAATGGAGATATTTTAATTACACATGAAACCCTACTCATGACAGCTGTCCATTTTCCTAAAATTTGGAAGGTATTTAATTGCAAACACATGATGATAATCTCAAACACGCTTGGGGAAATAATATTCTTTTCTGAATAAAAGCCATCATAAATATCCAAAAAAAAATCATTTTTAGGAAAAATATGTGTCTGACTTTTTCCGTTTATTTGAGACTTTTAAGCTTTGGAAATTCTTGACATAGGTTACGGGGGAGATTGAAATGATAAAAGCTCCTTCCAAGTCGATATTCCTTTTCCACTATTGTCGCCCAGATAAGTGGGAGCAAAAGAAGTTTTTTGAAAAATAGTAAAAGATGATGTCTAAATAATTTGAGCTAAAAATAATTAAGATTTGTGTCATACAATAGAAAGTAAATTAATATGAAGATGACGAAAAATAAAAAATTAAATAGAAAAGGATGTGAAAAAGTTTGGCCACATGTATAATAGATTTCATGAACTTCTAATTTATTTAATATAGTTGTGAAACTTTTGATTTCTTTAATGTAGTTCTTAAATCATCCTAAACTATATTATCATTAATCAAGAATTACTCTAAATAATTTAATATAATTTAATGATCACATTGATCATTTATCAAGAATTACTCTAAATAATGATATTAGACTAAAATTCATAAATCATCGCATGAAAGCCACTCATTTTGTGATCCCAAAAATCTATTTAGCCCATAAATATTTAAATAATTAATTTGTCCACTATTAAGCAACGCAAGAGGGCAAGAAAAGAATCTGCAAAATCGAGCGACACTGGAAAAACGGTGAAAGCCGCTTTGAACTGAGACCTCCGTCGGCGGTCGCGTTCTCCGTCTTCGTCTTCTTCCCGGAGACCCTAGAGAGAGAATCAGCCGATCGCATACTCTCTCTCTCTCTCTACCCACCGCCGGAAGAGCCGCGCGCACGCAGCGATGGGAGAGGGAAGGGAAGGCGACTGGGAGTGCAGCAGCTGCAACAACCGGAACTACGCCTTCCGGTCGTTCTGCAACCGCTGCAAGCAGCCCCGCCTCCTCGTCGACACCAAGACCCCCGCCGATTCCAAGTGGCTGCCTCGCATCGGCGACTGGATCTGCACCGGTCAGTCTTGATATCTTGCCTTTTTAATCTCTCTCGCGTGCTCGATGCTTCGTTTGCTTCGTCCGGTCAGTCTTGTTGGGAATCGGGGGGCGCGGTTATGCGTTTCGAGTGTTGGCGGGGATTCCTCGATTGGTCTCGGGAGGTGGATGAGAAGCGGTGGGGGTACTTGAGTTTGGATTGAGGGTAGCGAGACTTCTCGAGACTTTGTAAGAATTGAAAGTTTTGCCTTAGTGATATATGGGAGGAGGAGTTGCTGGACTCTGGCTCTGGCAATCTGGGAGTAACACATGATGTAGTAATTACATGTAGTTAACACACCTTTGCTGTATTCATTTTCTCACGAAATTGGCCCCCGAATTGTCAAATCTAAATGGCTAGGCATTGTGAGGAGGTTCAGGGTGGTCTGAGTAGCATATTTATGAACTTAAAGTAATGTAATTGTGTAGTGCCCCCAAAAAACCTAAGGGTTCAGAGGGGTGTCTTTTACTGCTACAGCCTGTCTTGTCCACCAAGACAATCTACCCAGTACATATGGAGGAGAGTTAGTGTACATGAATAATTGAACATTGAATAGGTCATGAATTTTAGCGCTCAATTAGTTGCTGAAAGCTTGACCCCAAACTTAATGTTACTAGTCACTTCAATGTACAGGATCTGCTTTAGATGTCTTGGACAGTATTAGAGTTGTGTGCAGATGCTTCTTTGTATGCGATTGGGTTGAGTCAGCACAGCTCTTGGTGTTTTTGTGCTTATTCTTTGGAAATGATGCCAGAACATGTTTAAACCCTGGTTCACAATATATGTGTGGCTTTTCTTGTTGATAACTATATGAAGCTGATATTTGTTAGATGGTATTATTATTGCCAATTCGTATATGAAATTTAATATTCCCTCATTTGAAGTCAACTTTGTGAGCTTGCTCTCATTTAGGTTGAGTTTTTTGCGTTGTTTTGTGTGTGTTGTGGTATGGGATGGACTGGTTGGTGTGCGTATACTTGGCTTCCTTTGCTTCTCCCTGGCTGCATTCTGGGTTGGGTTTGCATGGGAATGGATCAATAGGTTGCACTAACAACAATTATGCATCAAGAGAAAAGTGCAAAAAGTGCGGGCAACCAAAGGAGGTAGCAGCAATGCCAGCAATTGCCATGCCTGGGGCTTCACTCCCAACTTATTCAAATTATTTTGCCAGGTCCCAAGGAGGACTGGAACAAAATATGAATCTTGGACTAGGATTAGTGGGCAGTGGTGCTCTCAAGCAATCACTTCCCTTGAACTCCTCCTGGTCTTTCGGGGAGGCTGATAACTATGGAATTCAGGCTTCTGTCTGGTCCTTGGGTGCAAACTCCAATCCTGGACATCCATTTGCAAATCCTATCACTCAGTATCCTTCCGTTCCAAAAGGATGGCGCAATGGCGATTGGATATGCCACTGTGGCTTTCACAATTACTCATCTCGTTCACAGGTATGGTTATACCATGCAGATATTTCCTGAATTAAGTCATTTCTTCTGATTTTGACTGAAGGAAGACAAGTCTGATTTGACCTCAATTTTCTTTGCAGTGTAAAAAGTGTAATGCTTCTATGACACCAGGTACCTTACATCTTGGTTGGCTTCTTATTGCTCTGCACCTTGTGATTTGCAATGCTTTGAATTACTCTGACTTTTAGCTATTAATTTTATCAAGTATACATAGAGATTACCCTTTGGGTGAATTTCATGATCGCTTTTAATTCTCATATGTAGTTTTCTTTTTCCCCTGTAAGCAGTAATGTTATGTCCCAAATCTTCATTATTTTCTTTTCCATTTCTGATATAATCCTGCCCTTTGCTTGGTTTTTATTGAAAGCCCTTGGCATGAAGCGACTAGCATCTGAAGATCTTGTCCATGGGTGGGATAACAAGAGATTGAATGCAGGAACTGTGAGTTTTTCCCCCATATATTAGTCATTCCACAAATATTATTGGTTATTGTATTCTGACTTTTATTCTTATTTACCTCTGTGAGGAAGCAGACAGCCGGGCTCCAGCAGTCGTATCCAGCATTTGATCAAATGGTTGGAACCAGTTCTGAACCTAGAACTGGAGCATATTCATCCTTTGGAAGTTCAGTTGCAGCTTCAAATATACAAGTCCAGATTCCACATCAAGCTGCAACTCCTGCTCTTCTTGGAAAGGGGTAGGTTTTTGTTGAGATTGTTACTGTTGCAGTTTATGCGAATATGTCAATCGAAGATTGAGCTCTTCATTGCACTAAGCTTTCAAAATATATGGGTGAATATGACAATGCCATAGCAGATACTTACCCAAGATGTCTTTTGACTTCGTACTCAGCAGAGCAAAGCAATGGCGACAGGGTGATTGGATGTGCACAAATTGCAATAATCATAATTATGCTTCTCGAGCAGAGTGCAATAGGTTAGTTTCTAATTCAGTCTAAGTAATTTGTGGTTGGTATGCATTGTATATCTTTTGCACGTTTTCAGGTTTTCATTGCAAGTTACTGCATATGCAATGTCTGCTTGCACACAAGTCACTCTGTTCGTTTATATCTAATTTAACCATGCATGTAATCCTCTTCTTTTCATTCTAGGATTGCCCTAAACATGTTTGGAAGCCTGCTTCTTCTTCTCCATCTGTATAAGGAATTGTAATTTGATAGGATAAAAGCATGTCAATCTACAACAATAAATGATAATCTGTGTAAGGGCAAGTGCACGGTTAATACTTTTTTTGGCTACTGAACTGTATGGTTCTTTGCAACCTAATGTTTGTAAGTATTAATTCTTGCTCCAGAAACTCAAACAGGAACAAGGCATTGGACATAGATTTCACATCAAAGATTTACTAAAAGCACAATTACTTAGCGAATGTGTCTCAAGTTGCAAATTCAAGTCCCAAAGAATTTTCAGTGGGCTCGTTCCTTCAGTTTAGTGTTTATGTCATGAACTGGAAAGGCAGTTTTGTGTAGTTTATTGATAAAGGTCGATTGTGTAATCTGTATCAATTGTAAGTTTGTAACTGGTAAATACGTTATATGCAAATTGTCATATTCTTTCTTTTTTAGACATGATAGAAGCTGCTACATTGGTTCCCAAAATAACATGTTTCCCTGCCCTCAATGTCAATCCTAGGTCTGCCACTTTGTTCAAGGACCCACATTTATAAGCTTTTGTAAGCTGAACCAAAGTAAATGGCCTCACAATTATGTGTTGAATACTTCCTCTCAAGCGGGAGGGATCAAGAGTGCTGTGGAATTTTAAAAACTGAAATTTTAATGTTAACATGCTACTTATAAAAAATGTCAATATGCTGATTTGCCGTTGCTGTATGAGATTTGCTGATTGGTAAGATTGAACTGCTTTTACTTCTCCTCTTTAGCTTTTAATCTATTTGTTCTGGCTGGATGGTCAAGTCTGCAAAAGGCCAGTATATCTGATCGAGCTAGACCAATGGATGGTTTTCTTTCTTTATATCTTTCTTGCCTTCTTTGTTTCCCTTTTTGGTTTTCTCAATCTTTGCTTCTGGGAAATGATATATTGGCGCAATGACTACCGTTTCTTATTGGGCCAGCTCATTTTGTTTTTAAAAAGTTCATGTTCCGTTTTGCGTATTGGTAATTGGCTGACTGTTGAAGGCTTTTGTCTCTCCAGGTGTAAGACACAAAGAACCGTACTTTCCCAACCTGTCAATGCTGTTTGATTGCAGATTCAGCAAGGCTCCTGGACGATAAGAGATTTTCTATTCGGCGGTTGAAGCTTCTTTGCAATTTTTCTCTGTACCATGCCGAAAGAGAAGCAAAAGCTCAGGACAGGCTTGCTCCAATTTTTGTCTTTTAGTTTGCTTGTCATGGAATTTAGCTGGATATTCGATGGATTCCATCTGGACAGACAGTGCGGGTGTAATGCTATTTGCTTAAGGACCGCTTTGGCGTGCCTTATTGTTCTTTTGTTGGGGTTTTTGTTTTTGTTCTCGAAAGATGATTCATGAATTACAGAACACAGATTGTCCATTAATCGAATCATGTTATTCTGTCTCCTTTCACTGATGTTTCACGAATGTCCGTTTTCCAGCAATGTGCTAGAGGCAGCCTTGGAAGTCATTTAACTTTAGTGACATGCCGATCTTCACCGTCCTTGGTGCCGAGTTGAAGGTATCATACTAATGAAACTGGGCTTTAGAGATATGTGCATGGTTATACATAGATGCGCTTCCTGTGCTCTTGTGAGATGTTCTGTTTTGACTGCATTCCCGCCGTGGCTTTTCTTCCTCAACATCGACTTGATAATCGCAATAATTCAAGCCTGGGACATATAGACGGCCCTAAGTGCAGTCCCTACGTCATACTTAGACATCTTTCTGCTTTCTTTGAATCGCTTATTCCGCTACCAATGCAAAAGTAACAGGTACTTGATTACCAAAAATCAGCAGCTATGGTGCTTTTTGGAGCTGCTGGGTGGGCGGGAGCGTGACGGTGAATCGATCAGCTAGTCTCCATTTTGATTGTCCAATGCCAAGAGAGTATCGCATTAAAAGACTAAGCAATGGATGGATGCACTTTTTTAATGGATTCGATCCTTACGAAATCTCCTTTCACTTTTCATTTATTAATTCATTCTTTCGAAGATTGCGGAATACATAATTCGACTTTTTATCTAGTGTAAGATGCTTGGCGCCTTATGTAGTGATATTCGGACATGGCTCTTTTCATTCGATTTTCAAGGGAAGTTGTGTACGTAACTCTTTCCTTTAGTGAAAACCAAGGTAGCTGAGTGGTATTCATGCATGTCGAATTACAAATACAAAATTCATGTTGTACTGTATTACAAATACAAATTCATGTTGTACCGTATGAATGAATATTACGTACACAACTTTATTATGTAGGAGTATGTATGAATGAATATTATGTACACAACTTTATTATGTAGGAGTTACCAGGAAAATCACACGAAAGACTCAATATATTTTATACATTTTGATAGAAATTTTTATGGAACTTTATCTATAAACTAAAATTACTCTATCATTGCAAGTTAACTCCTTTATCATGTAGTTATTTACCTTGTGGATTGAAACACATGCGGAATCGATTAGACTTCTTTCCTATGTTCTGTGATTAAGATGAAATTGCGTAGCATAGCCAAGAGTAATTTAAGAAGATCGAATAATCAAAATTTGCTCCTTTTTTTTTTTTCTCCAACTTGACTAAATGTGGAAATTGAAGGACTTGCTTGTAAACTTTTTTTCCATTAGGGTTTATTTCGAAACCCAACCTAAATTTCAGGGAGTTTCCTCGAAATATCCCGGCCGGATTTCCCTTTCCCATTCGAGATACGAGAACAACAATAAATCCATCGATAAATTAATTAAAGAGGAAATAAAAATTCCGTTATTCTTCGTCCGCAAGTCCCCTCTCTCTTCTGCGTTGCTCGCGGGCTCCCGACGCACCAACCTTCTCCGGCAACCACCGAATTGCGAGCGCGCGTGCGCGATCCGCACCTTCCGGCCACCGCCATGGGCGACGACCGCCCCGACTCGGACGATCCGTTCCTCCGCAAATACGACCAGTCCGAGCTCCGGATCGCCTCGGAGTTCTTCACTACCTGGCTTCCGTTCCTCTCCCGGGATCTCTGCTCCGGGTGCGCCGAGACCCTCGCCGATCGCATCCGCTCTCTCAACTCAGGTGACCCCTGTTTTCACTTTTGTGTCTGTTCTTCGCTTCCCGAGGAAATTTCTGAAATTTCTTTTATTGGCTGCGATGTTGAATTCTTCAGTTTTGCTTCATTCAGAGCGAATTTTTCAGTTTCGGTTCACTGATAGTGCGCTAGAGTTTAACGGTCTCTTTGCAAAACCTCCTGCTTTTTCTATTTTGGTTACTTCGCATTCACTTTGAATTTGCAAAATCAGTTTTTTGCTTGGAATGTTTATGTTTTGATGTAGTCGTCGATTGAGCTGGTGTTTGGTGTTTTCCTGAATTTGCAAAATCAGTTTTTTGCTTGGAATGTTTATGTTTTGATGTAGTCGTCGATTGGCTGCGATGTTGAATTCTTCAGTTTTGCTTCATTCAGAGCGAATTTTTCAGTTTCGGTTCACTGATGGTGCGCTAGAGTTTAACGGTCTTTTTGTAAAACCTCCTGCTTTTTCTATTTTGGTTACTTCGCGTTCACTTTGAATTTGCAAAATCAGTTTTTTGCTTGGAATGTTTATGTTTTGATGTAGTCGTTGATTGAGCTGGTGTTTGGTGTTTTCCTGACGAGTGCGATTTGTATTATAGGAGTTGATGGAGGTAAGTTCGCAAAACTGGAGGAGAATGTGAATCCGTCGTCTGCAGATGTCGAGGGAGAGCATGGGATGGATGAGAACAATATTGACCATAGGAATTTAGGAGAGAGCGAGGATGAGGAGGGCGAGACAAATTCATTGGGGAGTTGGAAGGATGGGGCGCAGGGGTGCTTCGAGAGCACTCCGGAAGCCTCCACCAGTAGTTTGGCTCATGAATCTCCTTCCGTCGGGACTCGAAGTTCGCATATGTCTTGGGCGGACATGGCTCAGGAAGATGAGCTTGAAGAGGAAGATGACCAGGAATCCAACAAAAACTCGGTTGATGCAATCGAATTAACTGAAGAGTCGAGGGTATCTGCATCTGCCGTTTCAGAGAAGCCGAAATTGCCCAGGGAACAAAGAGAGTACATACGGTTTATGAATGTGAAGAGGAAGAAAGATTTTATATGTCTAGAGAGGATTGACGGGAAGCTTGTGAATATTCTACAGGGACTTGAGCTCCATACTGGTGTTTTCAGTGCTGCAGAGCAGAAGAGAATAATCGACTATGTATATCAGCTTGAGGAAAAGGGCAAAAGGGGAGAATTGAAAGGTCAGTTTCCCTTTTTATCAAACTGTGCTTAATCTTCTTATTTTGAGCTCTAACACACTTTGCTTTTGTGCTGAGCTGTGTGGTTGGTTATATTTGATTAAATTAATCCTGAACTCCGACATAGTTGTTTGCTTTTATCCTACTGTGCTTAATTTTTTAGCTTACCCATTGGTTTGAGCTTCATTTGATAAGTGTTTTGCTGGCTACTAGGTCTGGGTAATGATCTACTAAATCAAAACATTGTGAAGCACATATTCGAGATAGAGACTGACAAATCTCTGTAAGTCTGGACTTTAATAAAAAGACAATATGAGAAAATAGGACCTTTTCCTATCACAGATGCTAGATATGAAGTCAAGATAGCCAAAGACTTGCTTCAAGTAGAAGGCTGGTGAGCAAATTAGTGAACTGCATTTCCTGCTGCAAAGTTGGAAATGTTGGCTTACTCAGTACATTATTTTAGCCAATGTTTCACATAAGCAGCTGTTATGTGTCTTCTCTGCTTACTAGTTTAGTTATGGACCTCCCTCACACTGGTTGCTGAAAACAATGTGATATAAGCAGGCTTTTATGGTAGGTCTTCATGTCAAGAGAAAACATGTGTAGAAAAACTCATGAATAAGTAAATTTAGTGAAGATCTTTGACATACGGATGCGTGATTGCCATAGAAGGTTCTGTAATATATATGAAAAAAGGTGCAAAAAAAATTATATGGCAAGCTTCAATTTGTAGGAAGATGCTGTTGCTGTTGCTGTTTATTATATGTTCTGAAGTTCTGCAAGTAATGTCTTTGATTTTATCTGCACCTATAAAAATGCTTGCCACGGGTTTGTGATCTGTTTATTATCTTTGCATAATGATAAATTTGGTGCAAGATTATCTTGTTTGCTGGAGTCAGGAGGTAGTACTCAACAGACTGTCTTGTTGTTGTTTGAAGATCTGTCTTGTAGTAGTTTATGAGTGGAGGAACTAGACAGAGATCATCGTGACTTTTTCTATTGTCTCTTTTATGTCCTTTGCCAGATTTTGTTACTCTCCCTTTGCTGTTCTTGTATTTGCACTCAAAGGAATGAGAGTATTTTATGTATTATGTTTTAGCTATCGCACTTGCCCCTGAGCATAGTTTATAAAGTTCTCCTCTTATTAAGCTGTGGAACTTGCCCTTGTTTTGACCTTCTATGTTGTGGCAAATTTTTATGCTTGGACCTTGTAGGCAGTGAAATATGTCATTTTCTCATGATTCTTGGTCAAGATATTTTTTCATCCTTTTTTCCTGGGAGGTCTTTCAAGGACTTCTTCTCTGTCACATTGATTTGGCATTTTGTCAACTGGTGTGTTTGATCACTAGACAACAATCAATTTCTGTGATACAATAACTATGTGTTTAACATATTAAATGCACTTTTTTTGGCTTCTGCTACTTTATTCTCATTCTCTCTCATGTTTTCTTCAACCTTTATACTCTCAAGTATGCCATGCAATTGCATTGGCTTGTTTTCAACTGTTCATTTCTATGTTCAGTGTAATTCATTGCTTCTCACTTGTAAACCAGACTGCACGAAATCTTGTGCCAAACTGAATACTGTGTTCCTATGTGCAATGTGAAGTTGTTTCAATTTGTTTTGCTCAAGATAGAATGTCGTCATGAGCCAATGAGCACACCGTTCTTCTAGGAGACTTGACATTGACAAACTCCAGAAATCAGAATTGAACCATAGATTGAGAGTGAGATGGTCTTCAAATACTAATTATCAAATATAAGCGCATCGTGTTCACGTTGGCTTGGATGGGGTTTGGGGACCCTTCTCGTTATCATCCTTATTGTATCTACAAGTTGTGATCTTGATAATATTTTATGGGATGAAGTTATTAGTTGGTCAAGTCATTACCGATAGGGCGGTGCTTTGGTTCTAGAATCAGGGAAGTCCAAGATTCTGCCTTAACACAAAGAGTAATTTGAATAATTGTTTTAATTTGAGGAACTACAAAACATTTTGCTGGCCACAAGCACTAAATGTGATTCAGTAATTTGAGAAGTATCTTCATACCCTAGAAATGTTTTTATTTGTTATTGCTTTTCTACTACAGTCACTGACTTCTGATAAATGGGGACTTGGACAAGTTCATACCACCTGTTTGAGTTAGTTATGAGCTTCTGAATTGTACTGCTGATGTACCTTTGCTATAAACAGATATTTATTATATGAATGTTCTGCAACCAACCTATGATTCATTCTCTGTGGTGTTAGACCTAAGGTTGTAATGATCGGGATCCTACCTAGGATTAATGAGATGTCTGAAGGATTTTATCGTAAGATTGGATCGAGGATCATAATATATTTAAAATTTCATCAACAAAATTAAATCTTGAATGGCAGTACAGAATTTACTAATTATTCACATTGTGTTACATTGGAACTTAAACAGGTGTTAATATAAAGCTCATGCCATCTTTAAACTAGATTTGCAGGCAAAGTCGATGTTTCCATGACCTGAACATCTGATTAGGCAGATTGCAATGTTAGGATCTGTTGAAATTGGATTGGTTAGATATATTAGATAGTATCAATCTGTGATTTCTGTTTGCTTAGGATCGAGACCATATAAAGATCCCAATAAGAACCTGCTTAAGACCCAGATTGGTTCTTAAGTTTCGGATGCTAGGATTTTACAAACCATGGTTAAACCAATCACCAGATTTTGTTGGATCCATTTTCATCCTTCCCTGAAGTGTTTATGCCTTGACAAAGCACATTGGATTGCCATTTATTACGTGTAAATACTAGTATAGGAAATATTTAGAAAGCATGGTCAGTTGTCTGTGGTGATGATAAAGTACAAAATAAGAGTTGCAGATTCCTTCCACCAATAAGGCCAATATCTCTCTGCATATTCTTGGGTCAGCTAACAGAATATCCTGTCCATTCATTCTGTTTAAGCATAAAATTCATTCTGCTTTTGGTTATACTGTTGACTAATGACCTTGACCAAATGGTACTTTGATGAGTTGCATATTTGGTATGGAAACTTTTGAAATGTTGCTTGTCATTGCTTTCTAGATTTTGGCTATTACCTTTTGCGTTCCCTTATTTATGTGAATACTGATTCCACTCATCAGCATGACTGATCGTCTTCTTTATTGGCCTTTTTCAGAGCGGACATACACGGCACCACAAAAATGGATGAGGGGAAAGGGACGCATAACTATTCAATTTGGTTGCTGTTACAATTATGCTACGGCAAGTTTCTGAGGAACTAGAAAAAAGATTTACTTTCTTTCAAAAGAATTTCTATGTGGTTAATTGGTGTAGTGTTTGATTAATTTGGAAAGGCCTAATTATTGGATAATTACTCATTGCAGGATAGAAATGGAAATCCACCGGGAATTATTCAGAATGAGTCGGTTGATCCATTGCCCCACCTTTTTAAGGTTATTATAAGAAGATTGATTACTTGGCATGTATTACCTCCAACTTGTATACCTGATAGTTGCATCGTCAATATTTATGAAGAAGGGGACTGCATACCTCCACACATAGACAACCACGATTTTGTTCGGCCATTCTGCACTGTATCATTTCTTAGCCAGTGTGACATTGTTTTTGGGTCAAAGCTGAAGGTTATTGCTGCTGGTGAGTTTGGTGGGTCTTTTGCAGTTCCCCTTCCAGTAGGGTAAGTATTAAGAGCCTTTTTGTTTTATGTAGTTGCAGTTACATATTACATTATATGCTCCACAGTACCTGCCAAGCAGTTTGTTTAGAGTATTTTTCGTTGTTGTTCTCTGGAATCTTAAAATCTCCCTTGTCATCCAGATCTGTTCTTGTTCTAAATGGAAATGGGGCTGACGTGGCGAAGCATTGTGTTCCTGCAGTGCCTACAAAGCGGTATAAAGGATTCTGTCTTTATCTGCTTGTGATTTCTTGGCTTGATTGTTTTACCCTTTCATTTTTTCCTTTCCAGGATATCCATCACGTTTAGGAGAATGGATGAAACTAAAAGGCCCAAAGATTATGTTCCAGAACCTGATTTGCAGGGAATTCAGCCATTGCAATATGAAGTGGAAAGATCTAAGAGGTCAAATTCGTATAAAACAGACCGATATTCTAGAAGGTATCCGGCTAGGAGAGAGGCTTACAATGGTTCAAGGGGATACACAGAGAGAAATGACCCACGTTCAGAGCCTCACTATTCACTCCAAGTTCAACGAGGGCCTTCAAATAGACGAAGGGTCAGGTTAAATGTGGACAGCTAGTGGCTGCATCTTTGTTAATTCCCTGTTGATTGCCAATTGAGTTAATACGCATTCAAGAGGAATGGTCCATTTGGACCATAATCAATTATATTTATACCTCTGGATCTGGTAGACGTGTGGTTGTTTCGTGGTCTTTCTACCTGGTAAGGTCGCTTTTTAAGTTCCCATATCCAGTATCTGAGGATCTCGCCATCACGTCTCTTTTGCCGTGGTGGTACATAAATTTGAGATTCTTTATATGGAGATCAAAATGCGGCAAAACATCTGGGTATAAGTACATTTGTTATCAGATTGAGTGTGCACATATACAAGCTGCAATTTTTCCACAAGTCATGGATGGCCTGGATTGACATCAGTTGGTATCAGAGTTATGGGAGCTTTTGCAACTCGGCACATCCTTGACTTGATATATGATTGCATAAGATACTTGGAAGCTATGTATTTTTTTTAGACGTGGAAAGAGTTGGTCGAGGATTGTAGTGGCTATGACATGGTTTCATTTTTAAGTTTTTCCCTGCCTTTCTTTTTTTTATATAAGGGGGTCTGTTTAGTGATTTCTGTTTTTGATCGGCTGTACTTTGTCTGATGGATCTCCACGCCATACAGACTGAGTTGATATGTGAACCCGTGTTCTGCTCTTGATGCTCTGTTAAGGTTGTGCATTGTGGCTTGCAGAGACGTGATCTTGATGAACTTAATGGAAGCATAGCTCCAACTTTAGTCTTTACATGTAATCTGATGGCGATGATGTTAGGATCTGGGACCGATCTAAGAGACTGCTGCAAGAAAGACCTGATGTGGCAATTTTACCAGATACTTGCTAGCCATTAAAAAGCTTGTTGCTTTAACAGATCTTTTAGATGGTATTGGAGGCTCGAGATCGGACCCTGCTTTCATGTAGCATGTATCCCTGTTAGCCCCATCCTAGCATTAGACAGCATGTTGAGGTCTGGATATTGCCTGATGGTTCTCTTGGGTTTCGAAGTTCTAAAGATTTGCTCGTGTATTGTATCCAGATTATTTTTGGATATAACTGTGCTCTTACTAGCATCTATTGTTTGGGTGCTCTTTTTTAAATATGCAACTGTGTCGTTCAACCTGAACCGTATAAGGAGCGAAATAGAAAAAATTGGGTTCTCTTGTATTATTGCTTGTACTCGCAGTATGGTCTTAGCGCTGTTAAATGAGTAATGAACGTCACCTCGGATTCAGAGTGTATACCAAACTAGAGAGGGGAAAAAAGGAAATTAAGGTATATCTTGTGATTGAGCTGTTTCTCTTAGTTTATCTTCAAGTTGCCACTTGATTTCAGTGATATCATGCACTGGTATTTTACATAAAACCGACTTCCTCTCCCTCACAGATTGGTATCTTCCAAACTTCCTTTCTGAAAGTTTGCTCATTCAAGTCCACTTTAATCTCTGCAATTCGTGATCAAACGATCCCCAGTAAAGAGATCACGAGCAGAGTAAGTACATGTGCCTACACAGCCGATCTTGCTTCGCAGTTCTTCTTGACAGAGACAGAGACGCTTTAACGAGCGTTTGAAACATGCTGACCCACTCGGAAGAGTTTCCCACAACCACATCCGCTTAAGAAAGAAGCTCTTCTTTCCTGTGGTCCCCTTTGACGCTTAGTCAATAAGGTGCATTCAATGGGGTTCGGCACAGAGGCTTTAAAACCTGGTGAAAAGAGTTGTTGCTTGCTGGCTGGTTGTGGGTGTGGGTGTGGTCCAGACAAAGTACGTTCACATATTCTTTCTCCTTCTCCAATGTTAAACCTAGTCGATCCTAAAGCCACAGTGCCAAGACAAGATGGTCCACATACTAGGAAATCACAGCCCCCCTAAGCAAGTACAATGGGAAGTGAAGAGAAAACACTTGCATGAAAAAAAGTGATTCTTCCAGTTCCTTCAGAATCTTCAAAAGAGGGTTTGGTACGTGGGAGTGTGTCCATTTCGAGTAAGTTCTCTCTCTCTCTCTGCCCACCTTATAATGATTAAAAAAATTGCATTGATTGGGGCATTGAAATCATGTACACTACATATACATCAGAGAAGTCTTTCAAGACCCAAATCATAAAAAAAGGGGATGAAAAAGGTGGTGGCCCCCCGGTCTTTGCTTCCTAGAGTGAGCAAAAGGGAGCGAAGAGGCTAAAAAGGCAAAACCCAGAAATCTTCAGTAGCAGTCTAGAGAGAGAGAGAGAGATATGGAATGATTCTTGATGTGTCCATGGAGATATGGAGAAGAAAATAGCTTCAAGAAGATGATTGCGCGAAAGAAAAGGTGGTGGTGGTGGTGGTGGTGGGGTCTGCACGCTAGCCTTCTGTCTCTCTCTCAGAGAGAGAATGACAGACATAGCTTCACAATGGCAAATCAGAAAGTTTGATCAGAGATGAAATAGGACTAGGGCCGATAGAACGAGAGACATATATCATTCCTGATCCTAGGGATGAAAATTCTAATGGCACGCATACCGTAACAAATTATTATAAATAATTTATTTTTTATCTATCATAAAGACCAATGATGCTTATAATAATTTTTTTTCTTTTTCTTTCAGGGATTTGATAAAAAATCATAGTCGATTTTTATAATAATTGGATCCACCTTGACTATATTTTTTCATTTTATACATAATAATAGATCAACATTTTAAAAAAATATCGTGATAACAACTAAGCCTTCTATGATGGTTGTGATTAGTAATAACCACGATTGATCCGATGGAATGGCGAAAGAACTTGCGCCAATGAATCCCTCGTTATTCTCAGAGAGAGAGAGAGAGAGAGAGCGTGTGGGTAAATGCATGATAAGGAAAGGTAAATCTCATGATGGCAGTGTCAAGATCAACCAAAGAACGCAATCTGCAAAAGTGTTTCTTCGCGAGAGGGAGAGAGAGAGAGAGAGAGAGAGAGAGAGAGAGAGAGAGAGGAGAGCAGTCAGAATTGTCGAAAAATGGAATTTGGACTGCTGCAGGTTGAAATCAAGGAAGAGACTGAAAATTCTATGAGCCCGAAACCCAACGCAGAAGGGGATTAAACCCTTTTCTCTGTCCTGGACGACCATCATAATACTCGAAGACAATATCAGAAAAAGAAGATAATCTTGCTTAGCTTTTTAGACCCAGACTCGTAGGAGCAGTGTCTTGTTTGCATCGCATTGATTGATGATGCCTTTGCTTCACTCGCCTCGTTCGATTTAGAGATGTGAGTATCTCCTAGAAACAAGTTGCCAAGTACTGTTTTCCATTTGAGAGAATGAGGAAGCAGCCATTGTAGGCTCATCTTGCCCTCATGAACAATGAGCACTAGGAGTGATGGAAATGGGCAACACCCTGTGGAAGTTCGGCACGACCTTCACAGAGTATAAGTGAAATTCATGTGGCTCAAGGTCGTATATTAGCTGCACCCTGTCATCGACCAAGAAGAGTTTGCGTCTACTCAGCGTCGGAGATGTAACGCACCTTGTCTTGCTTCCTGTCCTACATCTTCGAGATGCAAATGGATGTGTTCTTGCAGGCCTTAGAACACTGCTACAGGACTTGCAAAACTTAGCCGTACATGTACATGTTCTCTGAGAAGGATTGTTTGCACCGTGAAATTTATGACCTAGGACAATATGATCCAAGTACTGCCTTTCATATTCTTTTTATACATAGCTTATTTTCTGTTATCTATCATGCCCTAGACAGATATGCCTCTCATTCTCTGGCCTATCTTGTCACCGGTCCTTGGCAGAGGAATGGTCACTTGAACAAGTTCTTGAAAAATAAAAGGGAAGGGAGGCAAGTTGAATGTCCTCGGAAGGTTTAGTCTGTGCGACTTGATTTGCCTCGTCACTTCTTTTTAATTACCCAGCATTGTCTTTTTAAACCACATAGCCTACGAACACACACTTGATGCGGGCGTCTGACAAATGGTCTTTTGGCCAATGGATTGGGTCGCAGATTAAGCTATTTGGGTCGCCACATTTTCCAAAATGGTATATGTAGCCATTCAAATGATCCATTTCGCATCCTTAATTTGCGAGGACAGCTGAAAGCTAAAGTGACCATGGATTTGCTTCACTGTCGTCAGCATTCACGGATGAAATATGAACCTGGCCTTTTCTGAAGAAGAGCGGGCTTGCGACAGGATCCGAAGGAAAACTCCTAAGTGTTGACAGCCTTCTGATCATCATCCACATGTGGAAGAGATCATGCAGAAGAAGGTTCGCAGAACTTATATTGTAACATAACCAATACTGAAGTTACCAGGATTTTTAGCAGAAACATCGCCGGTAGGGACGAAATATTTCCACAACAGGGACTATTCCATCAACCATGCAATAAAGTGGACGGTATTGCTTGGTAGAACTAACTTACATGAAGGAGAAGGAAATGCGAGGCATGGACACCTATCTTCCATGTGTGTTTGGGTTTCAATAATTGCATAACTCTTCCATTTGGAAAAGAGAGGAAGACAACTGTATTTTCTATTATTTTCCCATGCAACCACGTTTAATATTCGAGAATCGACTTCGGTTTTTCTCCTAAATAAACAGAAACTATATTCATAGTCAAATCAATACAAAAGTGCACAACAATTCGTAATGTGACGATCCAATGGAAACATATGATGGACTTCTATCACTCGAAAAGTATCAATACGTAAGTTTCTAATCATATGACTTTAGGTGGAACTATTTGATCATTTTCCTTTTACTCTTCCATTTTCCTCGCAAATAAATTTGTATGTTTTGAAATTAGATTAACGATTCTCCATTTCGCTTACTACAGAAACTGGATGGCGATATAAGGTGAAGGGAGGTGAAGAGCCCAAAACCCTAGCGAGTTATGGAAGACCATTTTGCAGGAATGGGAGGGACCAGCCAAGCAAAAGAGCTACAGGCACATTCTCCTCTTCTTTACTCCAAGAGCCTTCAATTTACAGTTCTGCCCTTGATGAGGGTGGGGCCATAATGTTAGCTTAAGTACAAGAATATCTTTCTGGCTACTGCCTCTTTTTTGGTACTATGGTGAAAAAAAAGCAGACGATCGCTATGACATGGGCGTTTGATCTGATGATCCCATTTGCAAGAAAGAACCTTTCACAAACTGTATATCGCTTCTCTCTCATAAAAGAGAGAGAACCCACCAAATCATTGCAAAGTTGCCATTCATTCATTCATTCAGCCAAAAAGCTCCCCCTCTTGTTCATCCTTCTCTTTCTTCCTTACCCTCCATATTTATCCCTTTCCATACCTAAAATCTCTCTCTCTCTCTCTCTCTCTCTCTGATCTGTTTGTGTGTCTGTGAGAGGACTTGAGTGACTGGGGATGATAACTGAGATATATACCTCGTCACGCCTTTCGATCCAAGTAATCCCCCCTGATGCCCTCCCTTTCTATCCCCTCTTTTGTCCCTTCCCTTTTATGAATATCTCTCTCTCTCTCTCTCTCTGGGATCTCTGTCAACTTCAGTCCTTCTCTCCCAGATATCTCTCTGATATCCTCTGTCTCTTCTCTCTCCATGTGCTTGCTTCGCCCTCCATTATAAGTTACAACCCACGCCCTCTCCCCACTCTCTTCATGTACTCCCTTACCTACCCACCACACATCATCCTCTCTCTCCCTCATGGAACCCCAACAACAGCAGCAGCAGCAGCATCAAAACCAAGAAGACATGAACTGCAACGGCAACGGTGGTGGGAAAGGAGCAGGCACGAGCGGTAGCAGCAGTTATGTTTGCAGGCAAAGCAGTACGAGGTGGACGCCGACGACGGACCAGATAAGGATCCTCAAGGACCTCTACTACAACTACGGCGTGCGGTCCCCCACCGCCGACCAGATCCAGAAGATCTCTGCCCGCCTCCGCCAGTACGGCAAGATCGAGGGCAAGAACGTGTTCTACTGGTTCCAGAACCACAAGGCCCGCGAGCGCCAGAAGAAGCGCTTCTTCTCCACCGACCCAAATTCTAATATCAGTGGCACTGCCCCTCCACCACCTATGGCCTCCGCGGTCAACCCCCCGACGAGAGGCGGAGGTCGCGGAAGCGGCAGTTGGAGCGGCAAACTGCCTCCTCCTGAAGACCCCTTTGTGCTCCACAACAAGTACCCTAACCTCACTCCTCCCGGTACGTGTGTATCTTTCTTCATCGCTGTTCCCCGTTCTTTCATTTTCTTGGATTAAAGTTTGGTCTTTTAAGGAGACTTTGTAGTTTTATGAGTATTCCCGTAGTGGGTGTGCATGGCTTGCTGGATCGTTGTCGTTCTTTCGGTCCTTTATCTCTTTTTTCCACTTTCCCGTTGCTGATGGGTTCAAAACTTTGAATGTTTTGTCAGGGCTTTGCTCTTCTTCAGCTGCTGCTGCTGGTGTAATGGCTGTTGGGCAAATGGGTAGCTATGGATATGGTTCTGTGACAATGGAGAAGAACTTCAGGGTAAGTAAAGAAGCGTTGGTTAATTGGTACGGAGCGAAATTTTTCTTATGAAGGGTATCAAACCATCTTTGCATGAAGTAGACCTAAACAAGCAGCTGATTAATCCTTAATTAAAACTCCTTATGCGTGGCGATGCTAAGATAAAGTGTGGCTGAACTTGGTCGAGTCACCTTGATGCGTTACTCGCGCAGAGAACTTTTAGCAGAATTAGATTTGTAGAACAAGTAATGTATTCTGGAAATGATTAGTGTTCATGTTCCCTCGAATTTGATATCCAAGTAAGAATCGATGTGATAACAGTAGAAAGTGTCTGCGCGATGACCACTTTCTCATTTCTTCTTCCCCATTCCAAGCAGGATTGCTCCATATCAGCTGGAGGCGGGGGAGGGTACCTTGGCCCAAACCTCGGTTGGATCGCGGTGGATCCACATGCTTCGCCACCGTGTGCCACTCTCTTAGAAAGGAAGAGCCGCTCTTTCCTAGAAAACCAACAGGAGGAAGACGAGGAAGAAGGAGAAGGAGGAGGAGGAGACGAAGAAGATGAAGAAGCTCCGGAGATTGAAACCTTACCGCTGTTCCCGATGCACGGTGACGACCACTTGAACATCGACGATGCCTTGCGCAACATCAAGCCTAACTCGGATCACTATCATCATCACATCCACCGCCAGGGCTACTGGTATGACGACGTCGTCATGAGCACTTCTCGCACGTCCCTCGAGCTTAGCCTCAACTCCTACACTGGCCGATCGCCCGGCCCCATTTAAACAAACCAGACCTCAAAAAAGAAGAAGGGAAAACCGTGGATTCTCTCCCACTTTTTCTTGTGATTTTCATAACCCTAATGCTTATATTATAGCTATAGATATAGCTACTGGTATCTGAAACGTTATCATTCACCACCTAGGTTAATTATAACTATGGCTGCGCCGTTCTTCTTTCTTCTTCTCTTCTTCTTCTTCTAGTGTTTAGTTAATGTTACTTGGAGTGCAGTCTGCATCTGATCCCTCTCTCCTTTGTTTCTGGTTGGGGAAAGCTTGTCGGCTCGGCACTTGTCGCGAAAAGAACTTAATGCCAGTGATTATGTTGCTTTTAGTGCTGCCCTTTTTACGGCGGACATTCCATAATCATCGGATTAGCACAGTATCTAATAATGGCAACGTTAAAACACGAGAGAGTTCGTATGTGTCGGAAAACGAGTGCTAATGACCCCAATACCTACCGCTAGTTTGTCAATTTTTTCATTACAAAATTAGCTCTAAAGCAACAAGTTTAATTCAAATAGTAACACTAATATAGTTAGGAACTAACTTGATTGTCTCTAAATGACATATATTTAGTGAATGAAATTTGGAAAGCACCCCGAAATGTGACTATATACTTTGATAACCTAGGGGCAAAATTGCGAAGAGCCCAAAAAAAAACAAATGAAACCCTTGTAAAGTTGGGTATAATCGTGACTATATACTTTCAACAAGGAGTCGAATGGATGATTACTTAATAATTATCCAGATGTATAGGAAATTAGTTCATATTATATATGGAGTCGCACTAATTGTGAGTGTTATGTTTTAATCTATCCAAATTATTAACATTAATACAAGCTGACATATGTAGCCTAGCTCAGAGTATTCTGTTTTTAGTTATTTTCCAAATGTAATAGACTGATTTTCTTTCTTTTTCGGATTAATTTGGTTTGCTAATTTCCCCAGAAATGAAGTCATCACGTTGCGAATCATCATGAAATAAAGGGCAGTAATTTAGGCTTTTATGAAGTACGAAATATATTATTGTCGATGGAGTCTGATTTTATACCCCAAAAGACAAGTCTTGTTAGGGAGGTTATTTGCTCGCTCCTTATACTCTTATTTTTCTTAGATAGGTAAGAATATCGCAAGAAATCCAAATCAAACATAGCCTGTTAATTTGTTTAATCTGTTTCTTTAAAAAAATTAAAATAGGAAAATGCCATTTGGCAGGATTTCCTCAACTCCCACTAAGTGAGATTCCTTACAAAAGAAGAAAGAAAAACCAACAGAATGTAGCATATAATTCTATAGCATATTAAGTACGAAAACATAGATGATCACAAGCAGAAAGGTACTATCACTAGCAGAAATAGATCTTGATTTCATTAGAAAGATCTAATAAATCTTAAAGAAATGTTGACTTCGAGACTACTAACGAAATCATCATGTGTTCAAATGGCTACTTGTTCTTTTCCCTCATATAAAGTTGCTCTACAAGGACTCTTAGGTGATTTAAAACCAAGACAGTTATATTGAGTATGCAAAATAACAAATGAGATAAAGAAAAGATCAAAATATGAATAATGAATTAGTAGAGGAAGAATTATCCCTTTGATTCAAATCTCATAGATGAAGATGTGCAAGGACCTGAAAAATTATAAAATCAATCTTAGGATTGCATGAGTCAAGGCTAAGGTTTAGAAAAAAAATTTCAAATCGTGTTCTATATGTGTTAACTAATCACGTATCCTAAAATAATCGGAAATTTTTATTAGATATCCATTTTTCTACTTTTTTCAGTTCTTAATCTTTTCTTTTTATTGTGGAGAATAATATCCAATATTTGAAAATTTGCGGCTGAATCCTTCAATCTTCATAAATTATTATTATTGTTCAGTTAGATTTATTTATTTTTAAATAATCCTGCTATTTTTCCAATCCGGTTGCCCTTTAAACGATAAACCCATTTTTCCCCCTTTATAGTTTACCGGTTGCTCTATAACATTATCTAATAGTTGTGGCTAGAAGTTCACCGTTTTAATTTGAGCATAACAATGCCGTTATGCTAGCTGCTCCCTTGTTCGTATTCTCATCTCATCAATTCCTTTCATTAAGGTAAAAACTTACCATATATGCCCTAGTGAAAAGAATGACTTTTACTAAGAGTGATATTAACAAGTGTCTTTGGAACACTTATTATTCTTCTTTATAATCCAAGGGTACTAGGACAAAGGCCATGCTACTAATTACTAGGTCCATGAAATGCCTGACCAGCCTGATAAGCCAAATAAGTCATAATTTTAAAAGTCAAGTGCCTTAAAAAGATAAATTGATCTATTCATTAATTGCACATAACACCAGAAGTTAGCGCCTTAAAGTTGTATGATTTTCTTGATTAGGTACTTATGCAATACTCCTGGTAATGCATAACTTGATTATGCTATTCGAAAGTTTTAAAAATTGAGTAATTCCGAACTCCTCCAACTTAACATACATTCTCCTGATATAAGTACCCGTTTCTATGATATATTAGATCAAATTCTCCTAAGTATTAAAATTTGATTGCACAACGAGTTTCGGGATTTTTAATAATACACTTGTCCTAAAAGAAAATCGAGTAATTCCATACTTCTCCAACTTAACAGGCATTCTCCTAATATAAATACCCATTTGTATGATGTATCTGATCTAACTCTGGGGATGTTTAAGACTTTTCAATGCGTGCCTCGTTCTTGAATGCAAAACAAAGTTAATGAGACTTGCGGCTTGTGCATATATTTAGATGGGGACTAAACAGTTGGGAACAATATTGTACATGTCCAAACTCACTTAACTAAACAGTAAAATTAATTAGCTCATGGACCATAGTGCGGCATACGCACGTGCGAAATCATTCACGCGTTTACATGAATGGACCACAAATCCATTGCACATTTCGAATCATATGCTTCTCTCAATTTACAAAAGTAATGTATCCCGATGTCTAAAATAAGACACCCTTCTAGGCCCATGGCGTGCTGAGTTTGCCTCTCGCTCTTCGCATCGTTTTCACCGTCCCACGTCGGTCCAAATTCTAAGTGCTGAACGCAAAATGCTTCCGCACTCTTTCACGTGGAGAGATTCCTCCCGACGCACGTTCGAACAGAGATCATTTGCCCGAGACGTTTGGGGCTCTTGAAGAATTGAGACACATGGACGGTACGAGACATTGGTGAGTGAAGTTGGAGATGCGAACAGACATTCAACAAACACTGAAAGTCTCACTTCGTACTCTTCTTCTGCTCACTATTTTCCTTTGTTCTTTTCTTTTCTTCTCTCTTTAGGAAAAGAAAGGAGCAGAAGAAGAAACCGGTTTCTCTCGGGAGTGAAGGTCGACATCAGCAAGATTTTGTGAAGGATGCTTTCCTTCAATTAGCTTGGACGGTTTTTCGACGCACACCAACGACGACCCTCATTGTCTTTTTACAGAGAGAGAGAGAGAGAGAGAGAGAGAGAGAGGGTTAGGTTTGGTGGATCCAAGAAGATCTGGGATGACTTTTGGAGGATTCAAGGACGTAATCACCCTTTGGAGTAACAAGATGAGGCAAGGCATTGCATCATCGTCTTTGCCTTGTTTCGTGGAAGGTTCTCGCCATCTCCTCGTTTTACCCTTCTCCTCTATGGAAGATACATAAAATGACTTGGTGTCTAAGTATTAAACGAGATATATCATCGAGTCGCATCTCTATGATCCTTTGGCAAATTGAGATAATCTTAACCTAGTTATAGGGATTATTCTACCTTTGTTCCCAAGAAAATCAATTTATCTTTTATATCATGAAAGATTTCTGAAAGAACTAGTGTAAAAAAGTCATCGATAAAAGAAGTTAATGGTCACGTGATTTTCCCGCAACTAGTTGGTAACTTAGAGACGCTTTTATGACGTTACAATATTTTATTCCGACAGTTTACAAAGGATCGACTTCTTTTATTATTTATTAACTTTTACTTGTCTTTCGTACTAATACCTTATATTTATCAACTCTTGAATGAATTTATCAGTCTTTATTTGAGTGACTTACTGACTTTCTTTTATTAAACCAATTAGATTTGGGCTGGTAATTTTCATTTAAGTTTGTTTTAAACATTAGTTTGGTCTTTTAAATTTACCAGTTTTTCTATTAAATTATCAACTGTTATTTATTTTGTTTATCAACTCATTGTATTAACCGACTATTTATAGAAATCACAAACATTAACCGGAGTGATTACCAAGTTTTTTCGATTAAATAACCAAACTTTATATTACCGATTCTTATTGGATTAAATCATTGACATTGATTCAATTTTTTTTAAATTACTAGCTTCTCTTATATTTAACCAAAAAATTTCTTTTATCCTTCACGAACTTTTATCTACCTTTCTTATTAGCACCTTAAGTTTACCAACTATAGTATCAAATTATTAACGATTATTTAAGTGCATCATCACTTTTTCCTGATTGAGTACCAACTAAGTTTGGATTAACGATCCTTATTAGATTTTCTTACCAGCATTTATTTGTTTTCTAATTTGCCAATTTTCGATTGAATTCTCATTTTTATCACATTACTTCCCAACTTTCAAAGTTACTAACTCGTTTTGAGAATTACTAATCTTAATTAGAGTGATTACTAATTTTTCTTTGATTAAGTTACCATCTTGCATTGCCAATTCCTATTCGAATTATTTAGCAACGGTTATGTCTTTCCTTTTCTTTTTTAATATCAACTTCCCTTGTCTCTAATAAAAAGAAAAGATTATCTCAATGTTCACTGACTTTTGTTTATCTTTTTTACAATGACATAATTTTACTAACCGTATTATGAAATTATCAACTTTCGTTTACGTGATTCGCAAACTTTTTCTTCAATTTTATACCAACTAATTTCGAATTATCAATTCTCATTCGAGTTAGTTACAAACATCCACCCGTGTTTCTCGAAATTTACTTGCTTTCTAATTTCTATTGAACTATCGCTTTTACTTGCCTTGCCTATCAATTTTATAAATTCACCATTTTTTTTTTGTCAAAGAAATTACCAACCTCAAAGGGAGGGATTTATTTTTATTTTTTTGGATATTTTAACTTTTTTCTTGTGTCAGGTCGTAAGTTTCAAAAAGAAACGGCGCAAGAATGATTAATCTGAGGAGATAAAGCAGGGGATGTGATGAAAACCAAGACGTTGTCCTAGGGAGAGTATCTTTTGCTTGTTTATCATCTCGACGAAGCCCGAGAGAGAAGAGAATGCATCACCATCTTTTCACTTTCTGACCTCTGAGTATCCTGACGTCCCGCGCATCTTGGACCTAAAAATTGACTATTAAAATGGAGAGAGAAAGAAAGGAAATAGATGTGTCTCGATAAGCCGATTGCATAAACGATCGCGACGCTCTCTAATGGCTCTATAATCCGATCGATTGGAGGTGCTAAAGGTTTAGCCGGCCTAGGAATTATGTGGCGAGAAGCATAACAACACATCTCTCTTGACGTACGGATCCCTAGAGGATACTTAAGTGCCAAAAGTTATAAAATGTACAGTGTTAAAATTGGAGAAAAATGATCAGTTAAGTGTTAATGACGAGAAAATCCGACCAAAATGCTGACATGATACTTTTTCGACGAGTTGGGGTCGATACAGCATCGTTTTGGGTGTTGACCTAGCCAAATAAGCCAAAACGACGTCATTTTTGCCAAAGTTTAATTATAATATAAATATTAAATAAATAATATTAAAATTTAAAATTTAAAAAAAAAAAAATGGGCAACAACCTACTTGTGGCTACCGCCCCATCGTCGGTGGGACAAAGGGGCAACGAACGGTGAGGGTCATTGACACCTAGGCGCGGGTCGATGACCCTCGCTAGATGCCTGGAGAGGGCGACAACCCTCTCCTAGATTTAGGCGAGGGTCACCGCCCCCTCGCCCGACCTAGGTGAAGGTCGTCGGCTCTCACCCAATCTGCTGGAAAGTCAACAGTGCTAGGCAACCCTCACCATTCGTCGTCATTGCCCCATCGAGCCACAAGCAAGCTACTGCCCCTCTCTCTCTCTTTTTAAATTTTAAATTTTAATATTATTTAATTAATATTTATATTAAAAAATAAAATTTGACCAAAACGGTATCGTTTTGGGTGATCTCGCCATATCAACACTTAAAATGACGTCGTTTTGGGCCTATTCGGCCATGTCAACACCCAAAATGATGCCATTTCGATCTTGACTTGCCAAAAAAGTGCCACCTCAACATTTTAGCCGGATTTTCTCACCATTGGCACTTAACCAATTCTTTTTTTTCCAATCTTGACACTTAAGTATACATTTTATAACTTTTAGCATTTAAATGTCCCTTCGTGCCAAGTTTTGGCACTTGGGCTATACTTATGCCCTTTTGTCTCTATGCCATAAAACAAACACAGCATCGCCTTCGATGATTGATTTTGAGCCGCGCATTTTCCGCATTGCCTCGGCGAGGACAGCGATGCTCCCGGAGTCACGGCTGAAATCCGGATTCGAGACAAGCCCGTCCGCCATCGGATCGATATCACGGATGGGTCGTGAATTTTCGATCCGGTTCTTCGCCACGCTGCACCGATTTTCAAACTCAAGTCTTCTAGAACCAGCCGAGTCAAGAGTTGGGCTCTGAGTATCTTGCGGGCCTGAAGCACGGGCAGGCTTAAGGATCGGAAGGTGCGTCATGCGGTGGGCGTTGGTAGAGGAGCGGAACGGGGTTGGGTGGGGGCGAACCGGTAGGTGAACCGGGCACGTGATCCTGAAGACGTTCCGATTCCTGGACGCACGTGCTGGTGTTGGTGCCTTGGCTTTTCTTTCCCTTCGTTGCTTTCAGCAAAACAACCTGGGAAGAAGCAACCCTTCTTTGTCCTCACTCCCTCCTCTTCTCTTCTCCAACGTATCCCCATTCCTCTCATTTTAATTCTCTCTTAAGCCGTTTTCTCTACTCCGCCCGGCACAGCCCATCGTCTCGCGCCCACGGGTTTTTTAGCGAGTATCGTTACTGTGACCTACTACTACTAAATAAATGATTGATGGGTAAGCACCCAAAAAAAAGAAATCATAAATCTATTGCATAATTAAAAACATTAAATGGATGGATTGGATTGAAAATAGATCGATCCATTTAATCCGTTTTAACTTATTTTCATACAATATAAATTTAATAACTCATATCTAACCCGACCCGACCTGTATTATGAAAACAAATTAATATTATAGGAAAATCATTTTCTAAGAAAATAATCATATCTTTAGGTATTTGGCCAAATCCTGAAAATAAATTAATTTTTTTTTTTAATGTTTTGTTCTTCTTCTTCTTCTGTCTTTGCCGGTCGAACGGTCCACAGTCACGATTTTAAGACTTGTTTTTATTTTTTGTACTTTTCCCGAAGGATCGATGGACCGCCTTCTAGAAACCGTCCCCATAGGCGTGGTCTGCTGACAGCGGTGCCCTTCCTAAGATGCCATCGAAATCCTTTGGTATCGAGCCGAACGAGACCGGCCGCAAAGATATCGACCTCGATACGGACGTACGCATGGCCCCATGACGCGCGAAGCGTCCGGGAAATGCTCATCTGCATATTCATTCGTGTTGATCTCTTCCACCCTCTGCCACCACCACCGCTCTCCCCCGACTCGTTGCCGTAAACTCTTCGATGTCCGAAGCCGACAGCTGGGCTCGGACGTAGAACTGCGGCCTGTTCTAGGATTGTCGGACTTGGCGCTTTGCCTAAGTCAAGATCGGAGAAGGGCTGCGTACTCCCATCATCGACCCGTAAAAGATTCTTGATCTTTCGGTCATATATGAGACGTCTCGGTGTGAAATTGGGGCGTGACACCGTTCATCCTTCTCAATCGAATTGACATGATTCTCGCTCTTTCGCGGAAGTTCTTCGGTCGAGCTTTGAGCCAGAGAAAATTTAATCAGATGATCTCATGGGTGGGTCCACACGTTGCGATTAGAATATCATTGGACGACCCCGCTTGAAGGGAAGATGATGAAACGGTGGATGCCACGTGCGCTTTGCTGATTTGACCCAGTGTCTCGTGCAAGTAAACAAATGACAGATTTGTGAGGATTGTTTTATGGAAATCATTGTAGCTTTGGGGAAATTACCAAAAGAAAAAAATTTAGTTACGTCAACTCTTAAGTCTTGAAATATTTTCTCCGTTTTGCTAGATGAATATTGTTTTATAATGGACGGCTCATCGAAGTAACCTTTCCACTTTGATATCGCTCTCCATACCACATCATCAGAAGTAGTAGAAGGGGATTCGACTCGGATGATCGGGAAGAAATTTTTATCAACCAATGCTAAGATCAACTTCCTTTTACTATAAATTATGGTAGATGACCCGTACTTGCCACGACAGAGAGATTTTTGTCGTGTTAACCATTTCTTCCATACACCGTACTTTCATCACAGTCGATTCAGTCAATTTACCCGGCTCCCAGAAATCATCATTACCCATCGAAAACCCTGCTTAACGCATGATTCCAGGATGAAAACAAGGTACCTAATCCTAAAAAACGACAGGCGAAGTGTACTTAACGAGCGGTCAGGTCGGAGAAGGCTGGACGCGACCGTTTCTACCATGTACTTGACCTACGATCGTGCTTAATGTCTACCCAACAAGTATTAAACGAGTCGACTCCTATCTACGCTTCACGAACGAGGTCCACAAGTCCATTCGTGCCCCTCGGCACTGGGTAGGTTGAACGAGAGGCACGAGCTCGAGGTGCGGGTAGTTGGAGCTGCCTCCCCTCCCCCCCCCTTTGCCCCGGTCACGCACTTTACCTCAACCACCATCATAAATACCCCCACCCTTGCTTCGATTACCTCAGCACAGCACAACGCTCGAACGCACCAGAGGAATTCACAGCACGAGCGTTACAGAGCGAGACAAGGTCGATCCAGTCGACGACCGGCCCCCAGAGATGGCGAAGACGCTGACGGCCCTGGCGGAGGAGAAGACCCTCCAGTCCAAGTTCGTCCGGGACGAGGACGAGCGCCCCACGGTGGCCTACAACCAGTTCAGCGACGCGATCCCCGTGATATCCCTGGCGGGGATCGATGAGGCGGGCGGCCAGAGGGGCGAGATCTGCAGGAAGATCGTGCAGGCGTGCGAGGAGTGGGGCATCTTCCAGGTGGTCGACCATGGGGTCGACGCGGGGCTCATCTCCGACATGACCCGGCTTGCGCGCGAGTTCTTCGCGATGCCCGCGGAGGAGAAGCTCCGGTTCGACATGTCCGGCGGCAAGAAAGGGGGGTTCATCGTCTCCAGCCATCTCCAAGTAATTACGCTTCGTTCCTTTACTTTCTAACTCCAAAAGGGTATCCGGTTCGACATAGGAAAGTTACTGCTGTTGATCGCCATGTTTTGCTGCCAATCATTTGTGCATTTCCACCGTAGAATGGTGGTTCTGGAGAAATTTCCGCGTACACAAGTATGAACTATTCACTAGTTGGGACCACTTTTGTGGTTCTCATTTTTCGTAATTCCACAATCGCGAAGGACAAAAGCATTGTGTAGGCAAGTCTATAATATATGTGATGAACCCAGTCTGTCGACAATTTAAGGTAGAACAGGAAAACATGTTGTGGAATTCATCACTTCGCATGGTAGGAATCAAGTAGATTTCTTGAACGGGAAATGTTATTTTCAATTTTCCGGCTTTGACCTTACATCTAGTGAACTCAATCGAAACTGGAATGACTCATGGCCAGGGTGAAGCCGTCCAGGACTGGCGCGAGATAGTGACCTATTTCTCATACCCCATTCGCAACCGAGACTACTCCCGATGGCCCGACAAGCCAGAGGGATGGAGGTCGACAACAGAGCATTACAGCGAGAAGCTCATGGACCTCGCTTGCAAGCTCTTGGAGGTCCTGTCGGAGGCAATGGGATTGGAGAAGGAGGCACTGACCAAGGCATGTGTGGACATGGACCAGAAGGTGGTGATCAACTACTACCCCAAATGCCCACAGCCTGACCTCACGCTCGGGCTGAAGCGCCACACCGACCCGGGAACCATCACCCTTCTGCTGCAGGACCAGGTGGGTGGCCTCCAGGCTACCAGAGACGGCGGGAAGAGCTGGATCACCGTCCAGCCTGTGGAAGGCGCTTTTGTGGTCAACCTAGGCGATCATGGTCATGTGAGTATTTATCTCATTCTATCTGTCTTGGAACCTGCGTTATCATGGTTCAAATACAATCCATTCTTGACCCAACTCATCTCTCCCCTGAAAGTAAGAACAAAAACCACTTTGGGGGAAAAGGAAGAAGTAATCTCGGAGGACTTGTATCAATCAAACATGTGGCGCGCTTCCCTTTTTGACGGCATCCATGAAAAAATTTTAGCACGTACTTCTTTGTCATTGGAAATGCTTGATGAAAAATTTCCCAACCCAATCAATCTCACTGTTAAAGAAAGAATAACAACGCTCGAAAGAAGAAATAGAAATCTCAGAGGACTTTTATCAAACACGTCGCGCGCAATACCATATCCTGCCCCCTACCACCCCTCCCGCTGACCGAAATCTTGCGCGCAGTTTCTGAGCAACGGGAGGTTCAAGAACGCGGACCATCAGGCGGTGGTGAACTCCAACTACAGCCGTCTCTCCATAGCGACTTTCCAGAACCCAGCGCCGGAGGCTGTGGTGTACCCGCTGAAGGTGAGGGAGGGGGAGGAGTCGATCATGCCGGAGCCCATCACCTTCGCGGACATGTACAGGAGGAAGATGAGCAAGGACTTGGAGCTGGCCCGGCTGAAGAAGCTGGCCAAGGAGCAGGAGCAGCTCAAGGACAAGGAGAAGGCCAAGCTCGACTCCAAGCCATTGGAGCAGATCTTCGCTTGATGATAAGAGTTCCAAATCTTTCTTTACGTTCTTTCCCGTCAGCTCACCCCCTCGCTGTTATTCCCATTTCCACAGAGTCTCGTGAATCACGGTTGTTCCGGTGGCTGTTCTATGTATGCATCGCGATGGGCGGTGCAAATAACATCGCTCTTGTTTCTCAGTGTAATGATTGATTTTGATAAATGATATTTATATGGTCGTGCTTCAAGGGGTGCCTTGAAGACGCGATTCAGATACAAGTGGTGAGGGGGATTTCGAGCCCGACCAACGCTTTTCCTCACCAGCTCTTGATCTCAACAAATGGAGAGTGTGAATCGAAAGGAGAACATTCGACATAAATGACATGTCTGGGCATTTGTTAGCAACCTTACACCTAAAATTAATGGGGTTGGATTTGAATAGAGCTGACCATAGTTTCAAGGTAAAACAGGAGATTGGATTGACTTTCCCAATTCAATTGTAGGTTCCAATGAGCCCTAGTTTGTGACCTATAATTTTGCCTACGAGCCATTTTGGTTCCTTGAATTAGTCTTTGCTTTGAAGCTAGGGCCATGACTTAAAAGTTGAGGTGGATTTGAAACTTGTGGCCTAGGGCGTCAACACTAGGCACCTCAACCATTGCATGGGAGTATCCTAGAGCCATGGTAGTGCTTGAAGTCATGACTATAACATTGAATGGTTGACTTGTGTCCTTGATCGAATTGAGGGTCACTCGAATTTACATATGGTAGGGGTCGGCTAAGTGGTATGTGCATCCCAAAAGCATCTCAAATGCTTATTCAAGATTTTTTTATTCTTTAAGAAAAATACATGAAAACCTAATTGGTGGAGGATGCATTTCTGCGTCGTCCTTTTTCTTTTTTTTTAACGGTTTGATAAAAGCCACTTCAAACAAGAATTAAAGCATTTTATTTTTGTTTTCATAAGAATTTAGATGCGCTTATCTATAGAAGGGCTTATACTAATCTTTCTTGCAATCAATAAGGATTAATGTGCCGGAGGTCGTCTTTAATCGAGATAGGGGTTACTCTTAGGGACAGATCCAATTCTCTATTAATAGTCGGTTATGAAGTTCTAACGAAGGGGTTAGGCTGAGATTTTACGTAAAAAGTTTGCAAATATCAACGGTTATATAGAACGACAATAAAGTTGGACATCGTACTAAATTTCTGAGACCGTTAGATCTATTCTCATTTCATTGCCTGAAAACAAACATATAGCGTTGGTATTTTGTTCTAATCCATATCATTCCATCTCGTTTATAGAGGGAGATAATTACCCTACAATACGTTATCCGATGAAAATATGTAATTTTACTAAAGTCTATAATTTAGGTTTTATGTTGCGTATTTTGAACTTTGTATTATTTATTTTGTTTTATGTGTTCATCTTAATGGGGGATTTTAATTTTTGTCATTGCATTCAATTTCATTTTGCTTAGCAAAAAAAGAACTTGTTAGACCTAAGAACCTACAAGAGAGTAAATTCTAGATTTTAGGTTATGCAAGGTGGGTTTCAAATTTCAATAAACAAAAACCATATTCCAACGGGTAGATTTCAAGTAAAACTTGGAACTGTTCATTCATGGATTTGAGCATCTAGTGGAAGTTGACAGTGTTTTTATGAGATAAAAAAAAAAAAATTTAGGTTATAACTATAACCCAACCTAAAACCAATGTTTCTTTATTGAAATTGTTTTACGTTGACACCTAAATTTTGGGACTTGATTATTCATTTAGAAAATTAGGAATTAATTTTTAACCCCTAAAAAAATTATCATATAATTTTATGAGCATTTAATTTTTTTTCAAAGAATTTAGTTTATATTTTTTTTTATTTTAATTGGAAGATGTTATTTCAAAAAAAAATCATTGAAATAATTGGCATATAAGTTTTCATTTTATATATCTTCAATTGGAAATATAGATATGATTTGCGAGCTCAATAAGATTTGAAATTCAGGAAATTTCTATTATGATCTCGAACTTTTTAGCAATGTTCGATCAAATCGGCGGGGAATGCTCAAAGATACAAACATGCACACACATAAGGGAAGTAAAGATGGGGAAATAAAAGGACGATGTGTTAGGGCAGAGTCGGTTGGCTAGCGTGAGTCGTACATTGAGTGATATGTGTTCCTCGTTTCAAGACAAGAAACACTGAATGGACTCCCGCGGGAGCTGGAAATGACAGAAGGAAGTGAAGAAAGGGACGACCAAAAAATATATAATATTCTTATGGCACTTTCTTTCCTTGGTGGGGGCCTCGTTATTTTGCATATAAAAATTTGGGGTCTCGCAGTCAAGAAAGGCGGAGGGCGGACACGAGAGAAAAAGACAAAGGGGAGGCCGCACATATTCGTCAGTGCTCGTCAAGGCTGGGGATGGTGACCAAACGGGGATGTCTTGTAGTCTTCTTCTTCCCTGGGAGCGCAGTCTGGCAATTTAGTCAGACGTGCACTCGTAGTCAAGTCCAGCAAAGCCAAGTTCTTCCCGGCCACGATACGTAAGGAAAAGACGAAGGGAGGAGGCTACGGGCTCAACGCAGAAGTCGTGAGAAAGAAAGGCAACCGAGCCGGCGCCGATCCTGTGGATCTTGATGGATATCTTGAATCACTTTTGCTATGTTTAAATTTTGATTAGATAGATTTGCTAGTTTTAATCAATGAAAAAAAATGCAAAAAGATTGCATCTTAGAATAGATTAGATTTCTAGATAACATTGCCTAGTTAAAATAGGATTGCATGTTTAGGTAATTCTAGAATATATTAGAATAGATTCTAGATAGAATTTTTCTTTCATAGATAGGGTCCTAGATAATGCTTGAATGTTTAGATGATACAGCATGTTTAAAATAGTTCTCTAAGACAGGATAGGGTTCGGATCAAATTAATCCCTAAACTAGATTAGATAACTATTCGTTTATTTCGAATTTTAATAGAAATACCAAAAAATCATATGCATGTTATATAGTTTGCATGTTAGGTTCATTTAATTAGAATTGCTTGTCAATAGAGCTAGGTCATGTAGCTAAAGTGCATGTTATATAGGAAGGTAAGAGAAAACCCTAAAAATAATCGCTTGCTTAGGTGTGTTTAATTCCTTTGATGCAATTTTTTTATTAAATGTTATCTTTAATGTTTGCGTACTCGCGTGATCACTCTTTTGCATATGAGAGATTTAAGCTAAAATCAATTTAAACTGCTTGTAAATATTTTTTTTTTTAAATAAAAGAATAAAAACATACCGAGAGGATGTTAGAATAATCTAACATAATCAAGTTTTCAAACTTATTTAATCTTTGGTTCGTAGGAGTGAAGTAATCCTCACATTATCTTACTTAAGTTTCTAATCGATTCACTAAAGATAGATTAGCAACAACTCTTAATTGAAAAATTATTTGCATGTTAAATAACTTAAAAAGTCGCGAATTACGAGCTTGAGAGAGCTTGGATTAACCAAGCCTTAGGTGGTGCACCCAAGGTTAGATCGCGACATTATAAGAAATATTCAGGAAAAATAGGCTGCAACATGGCATATTTTATGAGAAAGATGCAAAACCTCTATGCGATTCTATCATTCTATGTGTCCTTCGGGCCGTGCTCGGATTAACTTTTAACTTTTTAGTTTTTACCTTTTTGTTGTATTTAGATCTTGGCCTACACGCACTTTATGGGTATTAATATTTTTCCAAGACTAAACACTTGAAAACTCTCATAACATATACATGTCGACACATAGGTACATACATGACTGTTTTCATACTTTTTGCAAATTCGGATGTCAGGGATTTTTTTTTTTTTTTTTAAAAGATTACTTTTCACTTATCTTTACATAAAAACAACATAGGCCCTTAATCGCCGGTAAAAAGAACACGAAGATCAAAACCACAAAATTTATTAATGTGGGAATTTGGACGAATTTCTTATGGGCCAGTGACCAACTTGATGGGCCTAAACCGTACTTTGGGCTGAGAGAATCGCTTGGATTCCGCAAGATGTGGCCCTCGAGGCTTATGCCAATTCCTGCTTCCATTGCATTCGAATGTAAATCTCTCTTATTCCGTGAACATTCGATTCGTTTCCCAAGCCAATTTCAACAATTAGTAATTTCTCCTTTTCCACCGCAGTTCCGTACATCGGGATTTCTGGACGTCTACATCTCAGCATCTTTAGATTTTAGGACTCCGGCGGCGGCGAATCATCGAGGAACCTGAATCGTCGACTTTTCCTCTCGTGCTCTCTTCACATTATTCTGCTTCCGACATTAATGCTACGCGGCATCTTCATCCGGGTCCGCTTCGACCTAAACATTTTCTTTTGTAGGTCAATTATTTCTTCGCTTGAATATAGATAGTTACGTCTAGCACGTGTAAGAGATATCGAATATGCAGGATGATAGCTTTGGTGGAGGTGTGTTTGGCAAAGCTTTGCTGGAATTAGGTAAAGGGGGTCCTAGTTTAGCCAATGGTTTCCTATTGGAACACCTCGCTTCTGTACCTAAAGCTGAACGTGGGCATGGACAGAAATATAAATTAACAATCAAATTGACTAAAAGAAAAGATCAAAGGAGAATTCTCAATGGAGAGAACCCATGACAATGGAGCTTATCGATTTTCTATATTTTTCTAAAAAATAAGTACATTAAAAGTTCTAAAACTTATCACGAAAGTATAATTAAGTCTTAAAACTTTTTAAAAATGCAATTAAATTTTAAAAATTTCATAAAATACAATCAAGTTCTAAAATTTGTCAAATTAATGCGATTAAATCTTAAAATTTGTTAAATTTGATAGAATTAATGAAATGATTTTATTGCATTTTTTGAAAATCTTGGAAAATTCGCTTCTGTACCTAAAGCTGCATGTAGGCATGGACAGAAGTCTAACTAATAATAAAATTCACTTAAAAAAATTAGGAGGAGAATTCTCAAAAAAGAGATCCGATGACGATGGAGGTGATCAATCATCTATGTTATTTTCCTTAAAATTGAAAATGAATCACCAAAAAGCACAAAATCTTTTTCCGTACCGAAACCAATAAAAGATGAACTGACCTTCAAAGGCGCACGCCTCACTAAAATCTACCAATATCTAAAGATGTAAATCATGTCCCAACATCTTCCACTCCACCCAAAAGTTGTGCAGCGAACAAAAAATTAAATATGATTATATAATATGATCGTGCGGATAAAAAAAATAAAAAAGAAGTTTTGGCTCTAGGGACTCGACCTTCGTTCACATTCACTTTCTTTTATTTCTTTTTGTAATGATTGAACATGTGATGCGCGTGTATAAAGGAAAGACAATAGTGTGTGAATCGCTGGTCCTCTTTCAGTATGGTCTTGTCATCATATTTAGTCCACCTATATTCAATCATTTCTCTTTTTTTATTCTTTTTTTTTTAAGGTTATTATAAAGAGGACAACTCCACCTAAATTCAATCGAAATCATGTTTAATAATCTAGCAATTGTTACACTCAATCGGTCTTGGAAAGAGGATTTTTTATTTATTTTTATTTTCCGTGCTTAGAATATCTCTTTCCACCGTGATTGTCTTTTGTGCTACTTAACTCGCGGCCTCTTAATGCTATTCTAGATGGGAAGAAATTTTCGCAATGTTCTAGGCTAATTACTTTGGACATAATTTAGGAGCTTTTTTTTTTTTTTTTTCATCTCAGACATTAGGATCTCCTCCTCATGTGAGCTTATTTTGATCTCTCGGGTGTGTTCATTTTGTGTGGAACTCCGTGATCAAGAAAAAAGTAATTTGTTTTCATCTGTTACATATCATGCTGCACGTGTATAACAGACAGATTACTTTTCACGTGTTTGAATTTCATTTGGAATAATGGGAATTGAACGAGTGTGATCATCTTCAGCAAACCAAACACGTGAACAAAATAAGGAGGAGATGATTCATAATGCAGTCTTCAATCTCATCATGGATGACATATTTCTGGGTGGACCACAAGCATGTTCCATGAATATTTGCTATAGGGCCTAGTAGTTGAAATGGTCAATCACTCAGACCGACATAACAACATCAAGGTGCAGACACCACTCGTAAGAAAAGGATACGAGAAATTTACCTAATCAGTCATAAACTTTAGTATACAAATATCCATTCAGGTATAAATTTTCAACTTTTGTTAATATAATCCTAAACATTTTGACCGGCCAGTGATTTTTAGTAAAAATTGATAGAAAAAGTATTATATGAAAATTTCGGGTAATATATTTGGGAATTGGTCGGTTAATTCTGCCGACATGGCACCTCACCTCCTTCCGTACAAATTCTAGGCTTGGTTGAAATTTTTTTAACGCTCAAGGTGGGGCCCGCCTCTCAGTTGTTTTCCAACCATGGAGGCAGAAAACCTGTGCCACGGTCCCAATGGTTTCTGAATCAAAGTGCATCATTCCTGTCTCCTCCGTCAAACCACGTGCACTTCTCTTCTTGTTGCCCAAGCCAAAAGAGAGAGAGAAAGTAAACCACGTGCGCGCAATGCTTCTCAGGTGGCGGACGGGACGGGGGACATCATACTATTCTATTTTGAAATATTTAAAGTTGGTGCGAAATCGTGAGACATGAATCTTTGAATTATTTGATACGTAGTTTCACCAAACCTTGTTTCCCTTTACAATTGTTGTGCTTGTCAATTACACGCAAGACTATCTTCATGCATTCTGAGAATTGATATTATTTACATGTGATTCAATCGAAATAAGTAGGAATTTGATGTAAAACAAGTCAATTGAGATGACAGATCGAGAATTGACATTCAGCTCTTTTTTATTAAGTTGATTTGGGACATTTACATAGAATGGAAGTTCCAATTTGACATTGCTTTCTTTTCTGGAGTCTTTAGTTTGGGTAAAGCTATTGTCCCCACTAACTAGAAAATACCATAGGGATCTAGGGTTTTAGGGGCATGGACACTTTTGTCTTCTCTTGTGAGGCAGACAGCTGAGCTCAGTCAATCTGCCTTGGTCCATTTGCCATGTGAATACAGATTTTCTCAATTTTCTAAAACCGTGTTTCTTTATGATGATATGTATATACACCTTTTGATAAGTTGTATATGCATATTTGTGCGAAAGAAACTATTATAAATCTCACATGAAGAAATGAGGGGAGTTTACGATTGGGTGAATCTTGACCATCGATAATCGATCCTAGTGCTTTCTCTCTCCTCCAAACTCTTCGAGATCTCCTTTAATTGAGAAAATGCATTAAAAGTGGTACAATCTTTGTACAACGTTTATTTGGAGTTCACTAAAGGAAGCGTGCTCAGCATGGCACTGAGGGAAGTAGAAGACTCTCGATTTCATGAGGCATTTGGACCATTAGTCCAGTACATGCATGCCAAAGCTATAGATTCAAACTTCTCTTGGGTTTCTTCAATACCGTCGCCATTGCTTACTTTTCACTCATGGAGTTGGAATTTCTTGCTTTTCTTTTTTTGTTCTTTCTACCTTATCGCAAGAGTGAGATTGAAAATGAGGATCAAGATCAATTCACTGAATGGAAATCCTAGCAAGAACCTAAGAAATTTGAGGGAAAACAGGGGAACCCATCCGAAATCAAATCCAAGAAGAGTGAAAAGAAATTAGAGCCGTCCATCGGTTGAATTGCAAGATGTCAGAGGGGCAAAGAAGAAGAAATCGTACTTTGAGACTTGTTCATGGACAACGGAACTTCACCGGAGAGATCAAAGAAGAGGGGCTTGAAGAACTAGGGTTTGAAACCGACCAAAAAAGGAAGAAGAAGAATTAGGGTTTGAAGAAGATGGGAAATGGCTTGATTTATTCAAAGCATGAGTTTAAATTGGAGGTAAACATGTTAAGCAACTTCATTGAGGGCTATTAATGCCGACTTTAGAGAGCCTACAAGCCACATTGACCGAAAAAAAAGATTAAATATTGACACATCGGATTTTCGATTTCCTAAATTGGTAATACCATTTAAGTAATCGATTTTTTTATTTTATAAAAGTAGCACTGAATTGATATAACAAAAATTTTTTTCCGCTAAAATAAACATTAGCACAAAATTAAGACACTTTTAGTTTTTAGTGTACTTTTCCTTCTTTTTTTCCTAAAATTGGGATGCTCTCTGTCCTGAAAATTTTGGTCGTTTTCTTCTTCTTCTTTTTTCACAAGAATTCCATTGTTTGAAGGCGTTCCATTTTCCGCACGTGTGAAGTGACTTTTATTTCAACCGTTTACGTTTTTTTTTTTTTTCAAATTTCACAGTTTGCTTTTTGTTTACCATGAATTGTCTGCAACATTCTGAAATATAAATTTTTGTATATGAGATTGCATATAATTTTTACTAATAGTGCTTTAAAATGTCGTATGGGCAATCATTAAATAACAAGTCAAGAAAGCTTTACATACTTGTCAGGATAAATATGAGTTATGACGTAAACACTATTCTTATAAATTAAGTTATTTCATATTAAAAGTATTTAATGATATCTTAATGTAATCATTAATGTGACTATTTTCTAAAATTAAATAGAACCATAACTATTCCCGAATAATAACACAAATGATAATCATTTTATTCTCTATTTTTTCATTCTTATTAACAAATTTGAAACGGAGATCCATTTAGAATGACAACCATAATAAGATCACATTGCCATAGACAAACCTAGCGACCGCCAAAACCTTGACCACAAACGAAGCCACTGGGAAAAACAAGCCTTGCCAAAACCTCAACTGCAAACAAAACCCGAAGCTACTACTGTGTAATATTTGTTTGTTTTGAACTTTTAGCCCTCATGACTTCAAAACACATTTCGCATAATAGAGATCATAAACCTTATCAACTAGCTCACGACTCTCTCATTGACGATGTAGGATAGGAGACATGTGGTTAGCCTTGTTTGCTTTTGGGTCATAGTCGCTTGCTAATGCAACCTCCTCTGCCATCTTGGCCATGTTATCTACCCTCAGGATCCGGGTCAATATCGGTCAAGATGGGTTGTTGTACTCATGTTAAGACAAACCTTGGCAATGTGAATGCGAGTAATGCTTTGACATGTTGTAATTGCACTCCACTCTCTTCTTAAGCTAAAAAACTGTTAGTCACTACGTAGACTTACAACCCGCAGAAGGCTGTTGGCGGTGTCGTGAAAAGGATTAGTTCCAATAGCTTCAAAGGTGAAGGCACTGTCATGGCAACAACTATTAGAATAATTAAGGGTGCGTTTGTTTCGCGAAATCGTACCATTTTTGGAAAATGTTTTCTAGCAAATCATTTTCCATGAAAATAATTAATTTTATTATGCTTGGTGATATGTGATTGAAAATATTTTCAGACCTTTAGATTGCATTTGGAAAATAATTGAATAACATTTGAACTAACAAAAAGGGAATGACCTAAAGACTTCATAAAAAGGGAAAGTGTTTTCCCTTCCAATGCACAGGAATTCATTTTCCTAAAATAATACATAATATTTATATTAACTGGAAAGTATTTTTTATTGACCAAATCGTTTTTGGAAAAACAAACAGCAGAAAGTCTGGAAAACACTTTTCAGGAAACTACTTTCATTGAAACAAACGCATCTTAAATATTAATCCACACATTTATCTATCAGTTTAAGCTTTTAGAATAGTTAGGAATGATCCTACAACATCTCACATCGTATTAGTGCTAGAAGTTCTGAGTTTGAATTTTTCAAGACCCTATTTGCCTCTTTAATTAAAAATTTACACTTAGTACTAAATAAAAAACACCAAACTAAGCATAAGAGGGAGTGTTAAAATAATTAAGTATTAAATCAAGTATTCATCTAACAATTTGAACTTTTAGAATAGTTGACATTAATCTCACAACATCTCATATCACCTTTAGATTCAAACTACTCTTCCAAAAGCAATCGCTTCTGGTGGGAAGAAAACCATCTTCCAGTTGGTGTTTTTCTTATTTAAATATTGAGCAACTTTATAATGACTCTATTTAATGTTAATGGAAAAAGGGATTCATGCGCAATTTGCCGCTCTCTTTGTCATTATCTATCGATGCAGCTTCATTGGTTAATTGGTTGACTGATGTTCCTTCAAATTTGATGCTTATTTAACAAAATATGTTGATCTGATCCATTAAAAAAAAAAAAAAGAAAAGAAAAGAGGGGACACCATATTTTCAACGTGTTGAAATAGAGAAGCTTCTTTCATTTTTTACTTTTACAACTCCTCTCTTCTGTAAACATATGTGCACAGTGCTTAAGAGGATCGAACTCCAAACTTGATATCCTCCGACCCCACCTCCCAATCCCTTTACCAATAGGACCGCCTGCCTTTGATCTAAGAAAGAACTGCATACATTCACACTAGAACACCATTTATTCACTTTCTACACCTTTAAAGTATCTCAATACTACTCCTTTTAAGTATCTATGGAAACCTTAAAAACTTCCCACCAACTCTAGCGTCACACACAACCGGCTGAGCGGCACAATACATGCACAGAATAAGATGTCGATTTTTACTTCGTCTTCTCTTCTTCACTAGTGCAAGCCCCTCCTTTAAATGTCTTTCAAAGACGTCGATTATTATGTCCCTTGCTCAATAATGTGTGCACGGATCAATCCACATGAAAAGAATCGTAGCAACCTAGATCATTGAACTTCCCACAACTAACGAACCTCCTTCTTGTGTTTTTTTTTTTTTCCCGTCTTTACCATGTGAATAGGTGAATAGAGACCACAATAGCAAGTTAGCTTCAAGTTGACCTCATTAGCAATTACAAAACTTGATTCAAGCATATGCCCCGTCATTCTTATGGTTGCCATTCTTCAATTGCTCGAGCTAAAATGAGGGTTTGTAATGCCCTCACTTTTTCTCTCAAAATGTCAATTCTCTCTAAACAATTGGATTAGGGCTGGCACTCCCGATGATGAAGAGATTTAGGAAGCGGCATCATTTTCAATCCATCATGGACGACAATTAAGCAAACGGCCAAGTAGGAGAGAGAATTCAAAAAAAAACACATCATCAATTTTTTTGGATGGACCATATTGAGGAACTTAATTGCTTCAATGTTACAAATTAGAAGACGTGATTGCGTTATCTAAAAATTTTATAATTTATTTGCATTTTCATGACCATACGCAAAAAAATTTTTTTAATGCAATTATCCCTAAGCTGAACTATCAGGATAACTTTTTTAATACATCTTTTTAGCTGTCTGTTGCGGGCAAAGGAACATTTCTGGTCAATGCGTAGAACTTTTGTGCTCGTATCTAACTAGACAGGCTGGATCTGTTGGAAAATCGTGTGAAAGCATATGAAGACGTGAACGTACGAAATTGTTCGCACGATTACGCTTGCTTAGGAAATATCCATGTAACTGGCCTAATATATTATATGTGTATATTAACATTATTTTCGGTCAAAATGATTAATTTGCTAAATTTTGAGGTGCATTGATATCAGTTCTGAAATTTACGAAATTGCACTAGTGTCGTCAATCAATATCCAATATTTTAAAATCCACGGGTCTCGACAAAGTGAATCTGAGTTTGGGCACGAAGTCAAACTAAGGATGTGTTTAATTTTGGATAAAATTTTATGATAAAAAAATATTTTTTTAAAAATTAATTTTCAGAATGGTGGCTTTTCCTTTTCAAGTTAAGAATGTATTTTTTTTTTACTGTAAATAGTTTTCGTTAAATAATCATTTCGGTGAACCAAATGTGTGATAATCCAGAAAATTAATTCAATGAAAATTATTTTACTCAAATAAATACACCTTTAATCATATTTCATGTAGAGGTGATGAAGTATATATGATTTATTTTACTCAAATAAATACACCTTAAATCATATTTCATGTAGAGTTGATGAAGTATATATGATTGTTAAGAAAATCATATCTTAGCATAAATTATTTCAAAAATATTTTCTAAACGAAAAATATTTTCATAATTCACAAAAATATTCAGACATTAATTATTTTTGATAATACAAATATTTTTATTAACTAATTATTACTTTTTAGGAAAAAAATTCGAACTATTCATTTTTAGACTCTTTTTATTTCATGAAAAATAAATAATTTCAAAAATATTTTTCTAAAATTGATTGTTCGTATTGTTTAGAAAATGAACGAACAAATAATATTCCTATCTTTTACGAAAATATTTTATCTTAAATTATTATTAATTATAAATTATTCATTTCAAAGTAATCTTCTAAAACCCATCGAGACGTTACCATTTTTCTTTCTAGTGTGAAACTAATTTGATGGAAAGTAGGCGGCGTTTTCATGGGAACCTACCCGCGTCCAAAAATCTCAAAAAAGCGACTAGAAAACCATTAAAAGAAAAACAAAACGAAACACAAAACGACAAAACCTTTGAGAAACCCGATGTCGGCTTCTCGAGCTGGTCCACGTGGCAGCACCGAGTCAATAAAAAAAATAAAAAACTTTAGCCAAACGTGATTCGTGCAAGAAAATCATTGGCCGGTCGATTATTTTTTTTTTTTTCTGGTGACGTGAAATTTTTAGTCAATGGTCTCGTCCGAAAGTATAGTCAGTGGACACGCAAAAAAATCAAATTGTCATTGACCTAGGACCACGACAATGAAAGCGTCGCGCAACCTTAATCACGGTCGTCGCCCTCCTCGGGCAACCATATAAAAATCAGAAAAAAAGTACCCCGCCGATGACTAAATGCTCCACGATCTAATAATTGAGGATATTAAATCGACAAATCGATTATTAAGATATTGTGCAAAAATACAAGTTGATCCAAGATGAATTTTTTGAGTTCTACTTTCTCATTCTAGATGCAAAAGCTTATTATACCTGAAATTGTCCTTAACCCATACCACGACAATAAAAGCATAAGGCGTTCTTAGTCATGATCGTCGCCCTCCCTGGTCGACCATATAAAAATCAAAACAAATAGCCAAGCCAATGATTATGCTTTGCGATCTAGGCTTATCTTCACATGAGATGGCGAAATGATTTATATAATAATAGGTGGTGGAATTTACATTGGAAACTAAATGGAGCACACAAAGGCATTAAGGCTCGTACCAATTGCACTAATTTATCTTTTGGCCAACATGTTAGAACTTTAATAATCTTCAAGATGGGCATCCTCAAAAATAAATAAATAAAGTTTACATGCAAGAAAAGGCATGATTTGGAATGAATCGATGCCAGGAATTCGAATAAATTTACACAAAAAATCGTGAATATCCATTAAAATTTGTACGTATGTTATTCATGATTATAAAGTTATGGTGTTGTTCGTAAGTGTTCTAATGGTACTTTTGAGGAGGACAATTAGTAAGTAAAAATAAAATATTTCAATGTACATTAAAAAATATTGGAGGTTGAAGATATATTCTTTTTTTTGGCAAAATTCGTGATGTCTTTCTTTATATTTTTGGTGTGGGTGGAATAAAAGAAAATGTGCATTCAAGCCGAGATGTGTAATTAGTGATTTTGGTAAGATCGGGTTAATGTATTACGCGGAAGCTTACCCAAGTCAAGACCTGGCTCATAATCTTATATCTCTATTTGCTTCGCAGAGAGCAAATGTTATGGAAATCATTTTTTTTTAAATTATCAATTTTTATCACTAATAAATATGAAAAGGTGAAAAATATTTATATCATCCATGGAGATGTCTAGTCATAAATTATTAATGATAATGAAAATATTTTTGGCTAACTAATTATTTTAAACAATATAAATAATTATTTTTAAAAAATATTTTTTAAATCATTTATTTTTCACGGAACAGACGTAATAATTTAAATTGGAATTAAGGAAGACATCCAGACCCTTCCTTGTTCAAACTACTTTTCAAAGAAAACATAATTAAAAAATTAATTTATTCCCCTTTAACTCCACTTTACCATTTCTTATTTCCTCATGCATTATTAACTCTTGATTTTCTAAATGTGAACGAATAATTTGACAAAGAACTATTGATGCAAAAGCTTAATTGTTAATTAATTGCAATTAGGGACGCTAATGACATGGGATTAAAGATCATTAGGCATAAAATAATCCCACAATAGAAAAAAAAAATGAATTGATGTGGAATGATGATTGCAATAGTGGGGACTTGGGATTATGCATCATGCCGCGGCTGCCCACCTACCATTAAGCGAGCATCGCCACCGTTGGTTAGCTACCAAATTATCTTGAGAATTCCATCGAACGGTGCTTGCCACGTGTGCGTGTGTACATGTAGGGGAGAGATCTTCCGAGTGTTTTTCAATTAAGTACGACTCTAGTCGACCGACTATAAAACATCGAGTATTATGAACTTTCTCATTTAAAAAAAAATTCATTATAGTAACACCTATCACTAAATGTTTAGTTGAATGGGCAATCATGAATCGCCTAAATAATTTCATGAAGAGTCAATAGAGTCGTTTCATTAAAAAGCCGTGAATCTGGCCATTTGTTAACATAGTTATCTCAAACAATTATTTATCGACAAAATACTGCATGGTCTATAGACCATGTAGACCGAGCTCGTCCTCGATCGACAATCATGTGGTCCTGCCATGATGCCCATATGATTAGTAATTCAAATGATATTGGATCCACGAATATACTCTGGCCGTCGCCTTTGAGTTTCCCTTCGCAATTCATATTTTGAGAAAGGCAAAAGATCATAGCATTCTAATTTAGTTTACCAAATCTTGTATGACCTCTTCAATATTGTTCACTTGATTACGACAGCGCATGACTGGAGCTTATAATTTCCTTGCCTAGAGGGCATAACTTTTTAATCCTATTTTAAGAGGTTGCTTGAGGGGATTATATTCATGCTGAGAAATTGTGTGGAATTGGTCCTTGGAAAGCAACGTTTCCTCTAAGCAAATCTAGGGTTTAATAAGATATCTTAATACATGTAGCACTCCAAGTCTACTTTGATCCACAGATGAAGGAAGTACTAGGCGACAATTTTTCTTCCTTAAAAACAGAAGCATCTACGATTCTATTCTTTTTTTATTTTTTTGGGTTACCTTCTATTTCAAGTTTGATCCAAAAAGTGAAGATGAGAATAAATTATAGATTAAGGTACAAAAAAACACATAAATCCACTCTTGAAGTTGTTAACTAACTCAAGCTAATGAATTAACCATTACCAATGATGTATATAGAGAAAGAGAAAAGAAAAGAAAAACAAAACAAAGAAAAAAACAAAGCGCATATGTAATTTAATCAAAGTTGGGTGTAATCCAAGTGGAGAAGCTTAGGGGAAATCCGATATCTTGGTTGTGGAAAACTGCCAACGGTGAGTCAAAGTCTCACCGGTTAACATAATTATTGGACTTAACTTAACTTAAATGAGTTATAGACTAATTAAAATGTATTAATTATTTCACCCCACGTCAATTTTTCAATGTAAGACTCTTTTAACATAATAAACACGTGCACTTCAACAATCTTGATAAGCTTGACTCCTTCGGTTTAAATTGCATTAACTTATCTTAGCTTGAATTTCCAAAACCCATCTTCACCCTTCGTTTTTTTATCTAGATTGAACCATAAAGGTTGAAATTGAAATTGCATTGCCATATCTATGACGTGGAAAACTGCATTACTCACCAAATTTCTTCTATTGAGTGTGCACATAATAAAAAGTAGGCCAAATTGGATATAATGTTTGGTTTTGACTTGAACTCCCTTTTAGTGATCTCTTTGGGTGCGAAGAACAAAACATATCAAGTTATTCTTTGAGCAAATTGTTCTTTTAATGTCCATTTAGGGAGCAATTTTTTTTTTTTTTCCATATCTTGCAACAACGATGTTTTGATTTTATATATATCGAAATATTTCAAATCTTTATGAGATACAGATAATGAATATATAATTATCATATTCATTTTTAGAATTAACTCGGTGCTTTTGATCATTCAAATTAAGAAGTCCGATAGAATCGAGAACGGTCGGTTTATAAAATTACTTCGATTTTTCGATTTAGATCTAGATCTGGAAGCTCTTCTTTTTCTGATCTAGATCTAAATTCAAGAATTTGTTCAACTCATTTTTTGGTGTATCCACATGGCGATGGTGTCGAGAACTTTGGACCCAAGTGTATAGCACTAATTGGGCAAGCCATGACATGGAGATCATGGCTTCCATTCATTCTGCTTTTGGATGCTAAGACAAATCCGTTCTTTTAGAATGAGAGTGTACTTTTAATTTGTACTTTATTGTTCTATTTTATTGTTCGACAGAAAGAAAACAAACAAAATGCTCATGACATTTTGCAATATAAATTCCAAATAGGTAATATAAATCGCTTTTTTACGAAATATCACGGGCAATCATTAAATAATTAATCAAGCAAAACTTCAATAATTTCCGAGAAACGGGCAACTAACATTTTCATTACTTTAAGAAATCGAAAGTAATTTTACATCGGACAAAATCTAGTATAACACACGGAGTCACGCCTGGTCGCGATTCTTCTCTAAATAAAAATAAATAAATAAAAAATCCTGTCACTTTTTTCGCCGGGGTAATAAGCCCTCGTTCGTATTTCCGTATTCCGTATTTTCGTATTTCCGCTTCCCCCTTCTTCCTCCTCCTCCCCCCGGTCAAAATCAACTAAAATACGAAAAAAAGGAAGAAAAAAAGACAGTCGTCTTTGACCACCACCGTCGCCATCGCCATCGCCACCTTCCTCCTCCTCCTCCTCCTCCTTCTTCCCTCCTTCCTTCTCCTCATCCCTGTTCCCTCTCCGTCCCGCTCTCTCCATATTTATACGGCCGTCGTGCTCGCGAGAACGAACCATCCGACTTCAGTCTCCTACTGAAGCTTGAAATGGTCGCCGGTTGATTTCCGGTCAGCACCCCCCCTCCCGGTTCCCGTCGCTATGGGGCTCTGCATCTCCACCAGCAGGGTCAGCGGCTCCAACAGCAACACCGCAGCCGCCGCCGCCGTCAATCACAACCGCTGCGAGATCGGGCGGCCGCAGGGGGCCGCCGCGACCACCGCCGGCGCCGCGAATAGGGCCGACGAGAAGAACAAGCAGAAGAAGATCAGGGGCGAGGCGGACGAGGGGCCGAAGAGGAGGAAGAAGCCGAGCGGGGTGATCCCGTGCGGGAAGCGCACCGACTTCGGGTACGCCAAGGACTTTGACCGGAGGTACACGATCGGGAAGCTGTTAGGGCACGGCCAGTTCGGTTACACTTACGTCGCCACCGACAAGGCCAATGGAGATCGAGTCGCCGTCAAGAGAATCGAGAAGAATAAGGTGGTTCACTCTTTTTTTGTTTTTTCTTCTTCTTCTCTTTTGTTGCAATTCGCAATTCGCTGGTTCAGGAGATCAATTTAGGTTGCGAGATTGTCTTGCGGCTAAATTTGGTCTTCAGTTCAGTTCCACATAGAAGGGGAACAAAAAAGGGAAAGCATTTAACGATCTCGCTGATGAACTGCTAGACTAGAGTATTCCAAAAGAAGGAGCCTTTTCATTTTTGGAAAAGGTTTAAATTTTTCATACGATTCAGCTCTTCTGCTTGAGTGAGTCCATCTGAAGCGAGAAAATCGGCACAAGCATCCCGTTGTCCAAAAGGGTGTGGCCACAATTGCAATTATTTCTCTCCATGAGCAGGAATTTTTTTTCTCGAGTTTGACTCGTTTAATGGATTCTGGGGAAGCTTGTAAAAGCGTTAATGGAGTTAAAATTTGTCGAACTGAGTGGGCTTTAGCCTAAAGCTTTTGCAGTTCAGGATCAGGGCAGATGCAGGGATTCTGTGTCTCGCCTTTTGTCCACTTAGTTGCTTTTCTCTTGTTAACTCTGTGAATTTGGGTTGTGAGGTTCTCCACAACCTTATATGTTAAGGATGAGCAAGCTGGATTTTCTGCGAAAATTTCAAAGTATTTATCATTGACCTGACTATGAGAACCACAGAAGGTCCCCCATTTTGTGCATTTTTTTGTCCGGTTCTTTATGTTCCTGGCTAATTCAAAGAGAAGAATAAAGCTAGAGATACATAGATAAATTTGCAAGATTGGTTTACAAATTGATGTGCAGATTTTTTTTGAGTGTAAAATATGATCCACGTGTTTAAATACTAACTTACAGGTCGCCATATTACTTTGAAAGTTATTTTTGTGGAGCTGTTACAGTATGATAAGCATTAGCCTTTGGGAGAATGGCCTGACACCTGCTGTTGCAAGTTCTTCAATTATTGTATGTCAAATGTCGACATGAACTTTAAATTCAACCCATAGGCTCAGTTATGACATGTGGGGTTCCGTGGAAATGAAAATGGGAAAAAAGGGAAAGGGAAACAGTGAAGCTTGTTAAACAAAAAGTAGATCGGTTACAGTAGGCATAGGCAATTAAATTGGCTTCCTTCAATTTCTACCTTATGTAAGTTTAATTTTCTAATTTCTTAAATACTTAGCTATATAATGTACGCATATGCTTCTTTTGCCAAGATGTAGTATCTCTTGCCTTATACAGTATCTTGATCTGGGTAATTCAGTTTGACCCCTTGCTTGTGCATAATTCTTTTATCTTGAACTCTAATTGAGGGAAAGATTTACTAAACATGCTATTTACCAACAGTTACATCAGTAGACACTATTTAGAATGTAGTGCAGAGCCCCCATGTTAGGATTCAGAAAATTAGAATGGGAAAATGTATTGAACTCCACCCTCTTTCTACCAACAATATCTTCTAAGTGACTCTTAAACTTTTTGCTTTTCTTCTTGCCGTAGTTTAGTGCCTTTATGGTGGCTCAATTAAGTAGAGGTCTCCACATTGAGATAATCTTCTACTGTCGGTGTTATATACGTATACATATATATATATATATATATTGTAATGTTTGCATGAAACTCCTTTAAAAATCTATCCTAAAACGGTTGGGTAATCTTACAAACAAATTTTTTAATGTTGAATGCAGATGGTTCTTCCTATTGCTGTTGAGGATGTAAAGAGAGAAGTCAAGATATTGCAAGCCTTGACAGGGCATGAGAATGTTGTTCAATTTTATAATGCCTTTGAAGATGATTCATATGTCTACATAGTTATGGAGTAAGTTATGCCATTCTTTTTTGAGATGTTGTCCCCCCCAAGAACTCAGTAAATAGTAGTATTCTTGTAATAATGCTTTTTTCTGCTTTTATTTTCTGTCTGTGTGTAATGACTATATGTTATCTTGATTTATTTATTTATTTATTTTTTCAGATTATGTGAAGGTGGTGAATTACTAGATCGGATATTGTCCAAGTAAGAATTTTTGTCTTAAATGACTAAAGCTGCCAAACATGTAGTTCTCAAATACTTGATCAGACTGCTAATTCTTCATGGTTTTCTCTGAGCAGGAAGGACAGCCGTTACACTGAGAAAGATGCAGCAGTTGTTGTACGCCAGATGCTCAAAGTCGCTGCTGAGTGTCATTTACATGGTCTGGTGCACCGTGATATGAAACCAGAGGTAGAGTCATGATGTGTTGAGTTACAATGTGGAGTAATGCTGCTTTGGAAGTTCTCTTATTTTCCTCGTTGCCTGCAGAATTTTTTGTTTAAGTCAAAAAAAGTGGACTCTTCTTTGAAAGCCACAGATTTTGGCTTGTCGGACTTCATAAAACCAGGTAATTTGATTTTTTATAAGATAATTTGCATTTTGCTTAGATGACATTCAGCTTTCTCTGTCCCGATCTTGAGTAATATTCGTGGAAGTATTTCACCTCAGCATCTGCCTCCTCTTATGGACTGTCAGTAGCTATGGTGCTAAATGTGATAATGCAGATACTAAAGTCGACCATTTGATTTTTATAATTAGATCGACATTGTTTTCTTTCATTTTCCCCTTTTTGTTTGGGGGGTATGAAGGATCTTGACTTGCTTTTGCAAACCTGTGCTGATTTTTTTTTTAATCAATTGAATGAGAAAATGCCTGAAATTCGATGCCCTTTCATCGAGTGCAGGAAAGAGGTTTCCAGATATTGTTGGTAGTGCCTATTATGTTGCTCCTGAGGTATTGAAACGCAGATCAGGACCAGAATCAGATGTGTGGAGTATTGGTGTGATAACATACATTCTACTGTGCGGGAGGCGTCCCTTCTGGGACAAGACTGAAGATGGTATATTTAAGGAGGTATTATGTTTTTCTATTTGGAGTGGCTTCATTTCAACACTTTCTACTATTTTTGTTCAACTCTCGTAGGTTACACGGCCCATGCGATTTGACTTTTACCTAGTGTGGAACAGTGGGTTACTCAGCCAATGCGATTTGACTTTTACCTAGTGCGGAACACTTGAAATCTTTCAAGTTAATCTTCGCTTGAAATAAGTGAAAAACAAATGGTCCCTACTAAACAAAGTGAGAGACTGTTAAGCGAAGTAGTATCAGTTTGCACTTTTATAATTTTGCACCGGTTCAGATGCCCAAAGATCCAACAATCAATATGTAACATGTAATATTTCCAATCCTAGCAATAAAGCGAGGGAAACATAGGGAGAACCTGTACCTTACATGTCAAATCTTTCCTTGATGATTTTTTTTTTGCAACGTCTCTTATGCTGCTGTAAATTCTTTCAGGTCTTGAAGAGCAAACCTGATTTTCGACGCAAACCTTGGCCAAGCATAAGCAATAGTGCCAAAGATTTTGTTAAGAAGCTACTGGTAAAGGATCCTCGGGCTAGGCTGACTGCTGCTCAGGCCCTTTGTATGTCTCCATTTCTTCTTAAGCTAACTACTGCAGGGATCATCATTTTCTTGTTCCTATAAAAGTATTCTAATGGGGTTTCCCTTATCCACATTGTCTCTACTGTTTCAGCACATCCTTGGGTCAGAGAAGGGGGAAGTGCATCTGAAATACCTATTGATATATCTGTTCTGCACAATATGAGGCAATTTGTGAAGTATAATCGTTTCAAACAATTTGCTTTGAGGGTGAGTTGCACATTCTTGAAACTTTTTAGGAGAATGACCTATCCCCTCTTCTTATTTTTAATTTCATTTTCTGTTTTATATTAAAAAACTTTTTAAATTGCCACCTGCAGGCTCTGGCCGGCACACTAGATGAAGAGGAACTGGCTGATCTCAAGGATCAGTTTGATGCAATTGATGTAGATAAAAATGGTTCCATTAGTCTTGAAGAAATGAGACAGGTGGGTTTCAGATTTTGGAACTATCCAGAATTATGCAACTTCCACAAAATGTGTCTGTTTTTCCGTTCAGAAAAGGCAAACTGAGCAAGATGGTTTTCCTGCAGGCCCTTGCTAAAGATCTTCCTTGGAAGTTGAAGGAAACGCGTGTGTTGGAGATTCTTCAAGCTGTAAGCCTTTCTCTATCCATTGGATGAATCAGCGTAAACTCATTTACTTGGAAGTTGGTGTTTTTAACTCTGTTAATCTCTCTGATTGTCCCTCTTTAGGAAATAATAATTCTGCATCTTTCGTCCTCCTTTTTAGTTTAAACCTGCACTAAGCATTTTGTCTTTTCAAATAAAGAAATCTGCAGACTACTATTCTTCATCTGGAGAATTTCTTTGGTTTTTTTCTTTATCTAAACTTTTCCATCCTTCTTGAGCAAATATGACAATATCTAGTCCATACGACTTGCATTGCGTTTTCTGTTTGTCTGCATTGATCTAAGCATATTTCCATTTCCCTCATGCAGATTGATAGCAATACAGATGGGCTAGTTGATTTCCATGAGTTTGTTGCTGCCACTATACATGTGCATCAATTAGAGGAACATGACTCTGAGAAGTGGCTACTGAGATCACAGACTGCTTTTGAAAAATTTGATCTCGATGGAGATGGGTATATTACTCCAGAAGAGCTAAGAATGGTACGTGTTCTTTCTCCCTTTGTGCTGCATGCCCAATCTTTAGTCTCCTCTCCTGGCTGCTGTTCCACAATCTCACTGGCGCCTCCCGGCAAATAATTTACTCTTGAAGATGACATATTGCTTATTTAGGCGCAATAAGAGAATATGGAATCCAACTCAGTGGGAAATTATGGTTCTGTCAACACTATTACTATCACCATCAACACAAATGCCTTTATCTGGATGGATTCCAGCTATTTCAATGAAGCAGGGATTGAATGCATGTTTGAGCAGCTAAGCATGAGGAACTTTTTGAAAGCCTTTGTCTTAATATGTTATTCAGTCCACTACAGTAAAGGCAACCTATCCATAATTGAAAGTTCTTTTATTATTGGCAAGTTAGGTAGCATTTGTCCACGAGGCACTGCGTGCTTGGTTCATCACTGCCGACTGGCTTATCAGAATTAATTTGGCATGAAATCATTCTGGATCCGTATTATCCAAGATAGTGCCATCAGCATAATTATAACCCTCAAGGTGTTTCTTTTTTGGCAGCACACTGGCCTGAAAGGTTCTATCGATCCACTTCTTGAGGAAGCTGATATAGACAAAGATGGGAGGATAAGTTTATCAGAGTTCCGCAGGCTACTGAGAACAGCTAGTATGAGCTCAAAAACTGTCACCAGCCCATCGAATTTACGGAATTCACGTAAGATGTAGTTTAGGAAGATGTACATTCTCTTGTTCAGAGTGTCGGGAATTTTCTTGTTTTTCCCCCCACAAATTGTGAGCTGTGATCGTGAGTATCGTATCGATGCAAGTACATAAGTTTCCCTCCCATCATGCTCCACTCCTTCATGAAAATGGAAGCGTGTTTTCGAAAACCGCCATCGTAGACTCTAATTGTAGTGCATTGTAATCTGCCATCGAAGAGGAGAGCTATTAGATTTGATTCTCCATATTGAGAAACGGTACGTAAACTCCGATCAGAGCTTATGTTTTTGTTATTCAAAGCCATGTTATCCAAATAATTTAAGCAAAGATGTCACTTTTACATCCAATTTGTATGATCTGGTTCATTTCACTTTTCTCCTGTTGTTTCTTTTTCTTTGATGTGGCGTTGCTTTCCGAGCCAAGCAAAGCTACGTATTCTTTAAAACTCTCATGGCATCTGAGGGTTTTAAAACTCATGACCTCAAAGTAAATGAAATTAACGTCTAAATTGATGCACCGTCGTTTCATGATTTGGTTTTTTTCTTTCCAAGTACTCGCTGATAATTCGTCACAGGATATTATATGTCAACCTTTCGAATCACTTGTAATTGTTTCGCATCACGAGTTCGATACTACGAACATTTTTGTAATGCGTAAATCTTTAAGGACAAGTTGGCAGGGTACAACGAAGCCGGGGGCAAGCGGGCTTTGGCCGCTCGCGTGGTGGAGTACTCTCGGACGGATTAGGTCTTTAGGAGTCGTGTCATTACAGGTCACGTGGCCTGTCATTGCTTTCCTGAACGTATGTGAGCTCTGCGATTCCTAAATGTAAGCACTGGATCATCAGTGGATCCTCCTGTGGTGCGTTTGCCGCGTTGACTTTTCGTATTACGAAAAAAACAGGAGGACATCTCTCTCTTTTCAACGCAAATGCCTCTTTCCACCGCCTCCCCCACCGCCGGCCACCAGCCTCGGTCATCATTTTTTTCTTCCACTCTTCCTCTGCTATTTTAGCGCTCTCTCTGTCTGCGTGTGATCTAATCTATGGAACCTGCACCTTCATCAAGCTCTTGTTATGGAGATGGATCGTGGCAATGGAGACAACCCCTCTTGAACCTTATATTATGCGCGTCACATGCTCAATCTAGCAATCTTGGACAATTGTTTTGATGAACTGTCACTAAATTAGGTCTTGGCTTTTATCTCCCATTATTATCGGCACCATGGACGGACATTTGTGATTGAGCAACGTACTGAGAATGAGAACGTAGTGTCAGGCGGGTGTGGGACTATTTTGTAAGGAAGTTGCCTTTCCACCGTCCAATTTAGACATCTACTTCCGGAGTTGTGCGGTGCCTACGCCCGTGATGCCTTCTGAATTGGGTCATCAGCGTCAGTTGCTTCAAGCCCACCCCCGTCTCTCACAACTGCAACTCGACTGCAAGGCCACAGACAATGGCAACGGCAATTAGTCACACAAACCGGGCGAGTGAGAAAGGTCGCTAATTATGGTTACGCCAAGGACTCCCACCAATTGTCGTCGGCATCGATAAGGCCAGTGGAGAATGGGTTGCCATCGAGCGACTTTACAAGAACAAGGTCAATCTCACTCGGCCCCTCTCTGTTTTTCTCGGGGTCATTCCACTGGGAGTCGCAGTCGGGAGTGCATGCATATGATCATGCCCCGCGCTCGCGACGAGACAAGCAAATTTTGCACGAAATAGCTTCTGCACAAATCCGGATGCTGAATGTAAGTACACATATATAGCAAACAGTTTGCTTCTAGTAATCATGTCATTGCCACTAGATTGCAGGCTTATCGTACCGCAGTTCAATAGAATAAATTTCTTTCTCGGATTTCCTAGTTACAAGTTTAAGCTATTTGGCGGATGAGGGGCCGTTTAGATACGCGCATCTGGACACCGGCCTTCCTGTTGCCTTTCTTTCCATGCCTCTATGGCGTCTCCATCAGGCTGAGAGGCCTTCTGCAGATAACTTCTGACTGCTCAGTTTTGGCGGTGTTCTGTTTCCCGACAGTTACGTGAGATTCTTCTAAGATTATGTCGTGAAAAACGTGGTTAGCATTGCGAATGTATCTTTTGAATTTCTGGACGCAAACTCCACTAAGGATGCAGACAAAGAGATCTGAGATCATGCAAGCCTTTACAGGGCTTGAGAATGTCGTTCAGTTTTATAACGCATCTCAAGATGATTCTTGTGTGTACGTAGCTATGGAGCGAGTTGTCCCACTCTTTCGTCTTCTTTTTTATCGTCTTTTAGTCAAGCAGTGCATGATGACATCGAGTCGTCTCGAAACGGTTCTTTTCAGGTTATGCGAGGGCGGCAATTTACACGATCAGCTACTGGCTAAGTAAAAGCCTCAAGAACTCCTGCAACGCACGCATCGGTTTGCACTTATTTTAACTAGTTTCGTAGCCCGGTCACCTGAGGACGCAACCAAAACGAACATAGGAATACAAGATAGATTTCCAATCCTTGTGAGAAAGGGAGTGAAACCTGTACCTTATATGCTTCGCGAGAGCAATGAAGGCAAAGGTAAGGACGTATCTACGTTATTGGGATGTCGATGTTGTAAATGCAGTTCACCCACCGGAAAAAAAACAAAGTGATTGAACAGAGAGATGCCTTAAGGTCGCACTTCTTTATGCTCATGACACGCGGACATGTCAAATACAGGGAAAAGCGGAAAAGATTTTGTACCTTAGACAGATAACATTCCCTCTGCAATTTCCTCTCTTTTTTCCCCTCATGCAGCTAATTAATTCCTGCAGATCTTGCAATGTGAACCTGATTTTCGATGCCAACCTTGGCCGAACATAAGCGATGCTGCCAAAGATCCTCGGGCTAGACTGACTGCTGCTCAGGCCCTTTGTATGCCTTGGTTTCTTTTCAACCGACTATTTGGTATGCTGGTATGGATGCACTGTCTCTGTCTTCACTGTAAATGTAATCTTACGGGTTTACTGGTATGATGCGCCGTCTCTACTTTTCAGCACATCCTTAGGTTAGAGGAGGAAGCACACTGGAAGTACCTGTCAGATATATCTGTTCTGCATAACATCGGGTGATTCGCCTGTACAGGTGTTTCAAACAATTTGCTTTGATAAAAATGGTTCCAGTAGTTTCAAAGAAATGAGACTGGTTGATTTTCCGTTTCATACGTGTTTGAAAATATTATGCCACTTCCGCACATCTACAATTTCCTCTCCTGTTAGAAACGAGAAAATTAAAAAAGACAGTTTCTCTGCCAGACCTTGCCAAAGATCTTCCCTGGAAGTCGATGGAATCATGGGTATTGGAGATTCTTCAAGCCCTAAGCTTGTCTCTTGACATAATTCAGCATTTGTGCTCTTCCATTTCGATTTGAACCTTCATTCAGTACTGCTCTCTTGTAAGGAGAATTACATGAACGTATTTCGCTTCAGAATAGTTTTCTATAGCAGCGAATTTGAGCAAAAGAAGTCCGTGTGACTTGCAGTATGGTATCTAATCGTCAGAAATGCACTGAGCACACATATTTCATTTCACTTCACGCAGATCAACAACAATGCGGATGGGCGAGTGGAATTCCACGAGTTTGTCTCCAGCGCTCTAAATGTGCATCAACTGGAGGAGCACGACTCGGAGAAGTGGATAACAGAGATTGCAGACTGCTTTCAAGAAGTTTGATCTCGATGGGGACTGGTATATTATCCCTGAAGACCTAAGAATGGAAAGCGTCCTTTTTCTTACTCTCAGCCTCAATCTAATGCTGTTTTCATGCAGTTGTAGCCTACAACTTGTAGGCCTAGGGAGAGTTTTCTTAGCATTTTTTCCATGGTCTCCAATGGTCATTTGGCCTGCTCCAAGGAACGCATCACACGAATAAATTCTTTCATTACTCACTCAATTTAAATAGCGCTTGTCGGGATGCAATATGAAACCTTATGCAATCAGTCAAGCTCTGTCGGTGTCTAAATTAAGATAAGGTTATCAGCATAATTTGTCGGATGACTTCTTTCTTTCTCCAGCACACTGGATTAACAGATTCTCTTGAATCACTTGAGAAGACTGACACTGATAAAGATGGGAAGATATGTCCATCAGAATTTCACTGGCTGCTGAGAAGTTGAGAGTACAAGCTTGCACTAGCCTGCAAAACTTTCAAGATTCATGGAAGGATGTACATTCTCTTTGTTTTTTGTTTGGGATTTTTATTCATCGTGCCCCTCAAAAATCATGTGTTGAGATCACGAATTATGCATCGCATCATAAGTTTCCCTTGCGCATCTCCAAGAAGATTAGATGCAGTCTTTTGTCAGCAAAGTTGAGAATCAATCAAAGGCTTTATGGCTATGCATTGTAATATACCATTTATTCAAGAGATTGAGTAATCCAACTCTGATATCGAGTCTCTTGAGCATTCGGTTTGTCAGCGATACAAGGACGGTACATGCTGCAGAGAACGCAGAGATAGTCAAACCGATTTCTGCTGTTCCGAGAATTAACTACCTCCCATTTCGGCTCTCATGGCTCTCAAATTAGCGTGCATCCTCTTGCTTGGCTGTTCTTGCTGATAAGGAACAACAGATTCGAACCTGGCATGATTATGGAGGAGCACAGGCAGCTTATTTTGACCCGGACAAAGCAGAGAGAAAACATGCCGACTCGCGTCATATCGAAATGAGTCATGCCCGGATGAGTACTTCACCGTGTCTAGCAACCCCCTGCAATAATTTATGCACATAGAGACGCATGTGTGCTACAGAATTGATTTGACTTTGGTAGAGCCGACATCATGAATCGACGCCAAGTTGAAAGAGAAGCAAGAGTCTGCAAATACATGGCTTCCATGCGATGTGCAAAACTGGTTCTGGTTCAATGGTTACGCACCATTTTAGTGATCATACAAGAATCTGATGTAGTTACTACTGTCATCCAAATTGTTAATTTCCCAAGTTGCCAATCCAGAGAGGTCCTTTCCATGCATCGAGAGCTCGGATCGACTCGGATGCAATGTGAAGATGCACATAGCCGACGATGCAAACAACAACAAATTCCCTAAGAGAGAACCCGTTGCCTGATCGGTCACTATTCTCACAGCGTAGATGTATGCGTGTTTGCACTCTGCACTTTCCAATTGGTTGATCACTCCACGTGATATTATTTATTAATGGTTTAATAATTATTTGAATGCTATAAAATAATATTGGTTAGGAGAAGTTACGACTTTAATAAAATGAAATGGTATAATCTTAATAGAGAAGATACTATTCTTTTGAAGAGGTGCGACTTTTATAAAAGTTAAAATGTGCTTTGATGGAAGGTACTTATTGATGTAATGTATAAATAAAGTCAGGCCATTTCTCCATTCACATATAATAATAATAGAAAAGAATGTTGTATTCCATTCTCCATTGATAGAATACATTAAAAATAAAAAGGTGGGTTAAGGAAGATAAATTGGATTTTTGCACTTCTTTAGTTTTTCACAATAATTATCTTTAAAGGTAACGTTATAAATAAATGTATGTCTTCATCCATTTTATAGTGAAAATCATGAGGATCAAAATCACCGATCTAAGAATTTCCGCATTAAATAATTAAATCATCGCTAACAGATCATACCGATGTGTGGAGACCAAATTAAAGTAACCACTAAGTCGGAGTCTTGAACGGTTCAAGCACGTGCTCATCATGAAAAAGCATCGAAGCAAACCCTTCGTTATCGATCCATATATCTAAAGCTTAGTAATACCGTCAAGTCACCGTCCTGTTCCGGCGAAAGCGACGACCGTACATTCATGTCGGACGGACAATTCATAAGATAAACCGATTTCGAGGATTGGTCGTACGAAAACTTCCGATGACGACAGAGACATTCATCCCGGAAGGAAAGAAGGAAAGGGAAGGGAGGGATCATGGCCGAGTCCAACAGGGATTAAACGTCGCCATCGCGAGATGGTTAACGTGACGAATCGAGCACGTTCATATATTTCAAGACCTCAAAAGAAAAAAATGACAAGAAAATGCATTTATAGTTTTAAACCATATGTACAAAGTCTCATGAACCTATCAATTGGATCACAATAATGCTATATCATTTCAAAAAGAAAAAAAAAACACGATATACGTAGTAACGCAGGCCAACACACTTAGTAATTGGTAACTTTACCAATTTGTAACTCGTACAAAATTTTCCATTTGTGGAGTTTTGTGTATGTGCGGGCTGTGTATAAATAAGTCAATTCACTTGAAAAAAGGAAGAACGATAATAGTCGTAACTTTTCCATCTATGGAAGTCACTTTTTCCATCTTGCTAGAGCTCAGACATGACTGACATCGACTCTTTACTGCTCTCTGTCTCTTTCTTTCTTTCTTTTTCATGGCCTTTCATGTGGGATAGGAATCATGATGCTGCTCCGGTGGTGGCTTGCCTCGTATATTTGGTGGGCCGTGATCTCAGGAGGATGCGTGGGTCATTCGAATCTGGGCCTCCCATCTCTATTCTTCACATATGGGCCGAGCAAAATCCTTTTTCCATCTATGGAAGTCACTTTTTCCATCTTGCTAGAGTTCAGACATGACTGACATCGACTCTTTACTGCTCTCTGTCTCTTTCTTTCTTTCTTTTTCATGGCCTTTCATGTGGGATAGGAATCATGATGCTGCTCCGGTGGTAGCTTGCCTCGTATATTTGGTGGGCCGTGATCTCAGGAGGATGCGTGGGTCATTCGAATCTGGGCCTCCCATCTCTATTCTTCACATATGGGCCGAGCAAAATCCTTGTGGACCTATCATACTGTATAATTGGGGGTGATCGGATCCAGAGTGAGTAGGGTTCAGACCTGAACCTTGTACCCGACCCTATTATAATCGGTCTTCTTTTTTGGACCATGTACCCTACCCTGTTTTGGCCCCGACCTTGTTTTTTCGGTCTGGGAATTAGGTCAACCCTGTTTTCATTGAAACCTATTTTGCAACCGTTCAATATCCTATACAGCTTTGAGTTTTACATTAATTAGCAAATAAACAATAACGTAATCCTCCTAACATTATAAGACAAAGAAAAAAATCCTAACAATGCATAAATATTAATAACAAATATGGATATAATATTAGTCTTATTCCTACAAATACTTCTGATATGATATAATGTACTTGCTTATGTGTATACGACGGAGCTCTTATTAAGAAGATATCTTTTTTGAGTTAGACTGAAAATGCTTTAATTAGTGCTATAATAATTAGTGGCATTTGTCTTGCGATTATAGTAATAGTTGAAGGTAGGACCATTAAAAAAGAAAAATAATACATGAGAACAGTTATTTTTAACAATTCTTTCAAAATAATTCTCTTTTAACTTGATTTAAAGAAAAGCTTTCTTTTTTTAACAATTCTTCGAAAATAAAGAAACTCAAATGTGTTGTAAAATATCGCGTTGCAAGTATATAATAAAGAGAACAGTGGGAGATTAAGTAGAGAAAGTAGATGACACCAAAGATAATGGAGAAAAGCTAGAAGCAAAATCTTTTTTTCTTACTATTTGTGCTCTTATTTATAAGGATGCACTTATTATGAATATCAATGTATCTGATAATACATGTATTGGATAGGAAGATGAACATTCATTGGATATGAAGATATACTTAGAATGTATGATACATGTATTAGATAGAGAGATGGACATTCATTAGATCGAGAGATATACTCAACATGTATGATACAAATGCATCATAATAAGTACATATACATATATTTCATAACACCCCCCCTTGAATATTTATTGTATTATATTATGAATGTGCATTGAATAATATTGCCTCATTAAAAACCTTAAGCCGGAAAAACCCAGTGGGACAAAAACTAGACAGGGGAAAAAGAGTACAGAGCACAAATTTTATAATTTCTCCCTTTTATGGATGTATTAATTGTCTCGTTAAAAATTTTAAGTTGGAAAACCCTATGGGGAAAAACCAGACAAAAAGAAAAAAAGAGTGCAATGCATAGTTGATAGTATCTTCTCCTCAATTAAGCCATATAACCACTGTTGGGGCTAATCAATCTTGCGTCTTGTGTACTCGCCACATACCAATGCCATATACTAATTTCTCAATAAAAGATCTGCAAGAGTATTTACGGATTGAATTTGTTTAACATCAATCTGTCGACTTTTTTGAAGTTCATGAGTATAGAAAATTTTTGGTGAGATATGCTTGGTCCTATCACCTTTGATATATACTCCCCTAACTTGTGCAACACAAGCATCATTATTCTTATAAATTATACTAGGAGAATTTGTAACTGGTTTTAAATAACAAGAATTGTGAATATACGTTATAACGAATCTTAACCAAACACACTCTCTTCCAACTTCGTATAAAGCAATAATCAAAGTGGTTAGAAGATGTAGTTACTAGCAATTGCTTCGTAAAATGCTAAGAAATGGCAGTGCCGTTATAACAAAATAAATAATCGATTTGAGAGCGAGCTTTATGTAGATCAGATCTATATTCATCATCAGCATATCCAACTAAATCAGAGGTAGTGGTATTATTGGAATGATATAATCCAAAATCTATGGTTCCTCGGAGATAACGAAAAATATGTTTAACTCCATTCTAATGTCTTCAAATTGACTTAGAACTAAAACGTGCCAATAAATTTATCACAAAAGTGATATCTGGTCTCATACATTATGCTAAGTACATCAAAACCCCAATTGCATTGAGATATGGTACTTCAGGACCAAGTATCTCTTCATCAGATTTTCTAAGACGAAATTGGTCATTTGGGGATCTAGAGACCTTACAACCATAGGGGTGTTCAATGGGTGAGCATTGTCTATATTGAAGTGTTTAAGTAATCTTTTAATGCATGCTGATTGATGGACGATTATTCCATTTGCTTTGTGCTCAAGCTCAAGATCAAGACAAAGTTTGGTTTTACCCAAATCTTTAACTTCAAACTCCCTTTTCAAATACTTAGCAGTTTTGGTTAACTCTTCAGGAGTTCCAATTAAATTTATATCGTCAACATAAAATGCTACAATAGCAAATTCGGTTTCTGATTTCTTAATAAACACACATGGGCATATAAGATTATTCTTGTACCTTTCTTTTATTAGGTACTCACTCAGGCGTTGATACCACATGTGATCGGATTGCTTTAACCCGTACAAAGATTTTTGCAATTTTATTGAGAATAAGTTATGGGGAGTGCATGCATCGGACATTTTAAATCCCTTGGGAATTTTCATATAGATATCGGAATTTAATGAGCCATATAGATATACTGCCACAACGTCCATAAGACGCATTTCCAATCTTTCAGAGAGTGCAAGGCTAATGAGAAAATGAAATGTAATCATATCTATCACAAGTGAATATGTCTCATCATAATCAATCCTAAGTCTTTGGGAGAATCATTGGGCAACGAGTCGGACTTTATACCCGACAATCTGGTTTTTCTCATTTCGTTTTCGGACAAATACCCATTTATATCCAACAGGCTTTACATTATCAAAAAATCGAGTTATGGGTCCAAAAACCTCTCGTTTGGCTAGGGAAGCTAATTCAATCTTAATTGCTTCTTCCCACTTAGACCAATCTTGCCTTTGGCGGCATTCAATAATAGATTGCGGCTCATAATCATCATCTATAATTTTATAAGCAATTGAGAATGCAAAACCATCATTAATGATGATTTCATTCCAATCCCAAATTTCATTACAATATGTAATGGAATTCTCAGTATTCCGAGAGTTTGTGATCTTTTCATAGGTTTGTATCTCTTCAGAAGCAATAAGCTCTTTGGGAGCAAGTACAACACCAGGTTCTTCTGGAGTGGATTCATGATTCTTTCTCATTCGTTTTCGAGAAACAGTGTCTTTTGATCCTATTGGTCTACCACGCTTCAGGTGTGGGGGATTTTGATCCATTTTAGTTTGTCCTTCAGGAACAGCTATCCTAGCTGAAATATTTGCAGTTGGAATATGAGACTTCGTTACTTTAGTAGCATCATTAAATGCGTCAGGAAGTTTATTAGTCATTTCCTGTAAATGGATTATATGCTGTACCTTGTTTTCACATTCCAGAGTTCTTGGGTCTAATTGAGATAAATTTTTCTCATTCCAAAAGAAAACATTAGCTGGTTTCTGCTTTGCAACCATGAAAATTATAAGTGTCCCAATTGATGGAAATGTAATCTTATCAAAATGACAATCTACAAATCTAGCAGTAAAAAAATCACCAGTAGTTGGTTCCAAGAACTTAATGATGGACGGTGAATTAAACCCTACATAAATACCCAAACAGCGTTGGGGACCCATTTTTGTTCTTTTTGGCGGTGCTACAGGCACCTGTATTACACAAACAAATGTGCATAAATGTGAAATATCAGCTTCATAACCAAGAACCATTTGAAGGGGAGATTGTAAAAGACTAACAGTAGGGCACAATCTTATTAGAGTTGCTACATGCAAAACTGCATGATCCCATGTTGTATCGTTGAGATTAGTTCTCAATAGTAAAGTGCGGGTAATAATTTGTATACGTTTAATCAAGGACTCTGCCAATCCATTTTGAGTATGAACATATGTAACTTGGTGCTCAACCTCAATTTCGAGTGAAACACAATATGTATCAAAACTCTTTGATGTAAATTCTTCAACATTATCCATCCTTATACTTTTAATTGGATAATTAGGGAATTGTGCCCGAAGCGTTATAATCTACGCAAGTAAACGTGCAAAGGCGATATTGCGCGTAAATAATAAGTAAACATGGGACCATCTACAGGATACATCCACTAGTACCATAAAATATTGAAACAGTCTACTTGGTGGTTGTGTCGGTCCACATATATCACCCTGAATTCTTTGCAGGAATACAGGAGATTCAAGATTAACCTTTGTTATAAAATGTTTGGTAATGAGTTTTTTTTGTGAACAAGTTTCACAATTATAATTTTTGGACAATAATATCTTTGTATCTTTTAAATGGTGTCATTTTGTATTATGAATTATTTTACGCATCATTGAAGCGCCGGGATGACCAAGGCGATCATGCCACAGTTCAAATTGATCAGGGTTTACCAATCTCTAGGACATAGTGGCATAGGTTTCAATAGCCTTAATCATAATACAATACAAACCCATAGAAGAAGCTTCTAACTTCTTATGGATAGTTTTCAGGCCCATCTTATAAAGGTAATGTCAATATATTTATTATTTTGCTCATAAATAGTTTCAACACGGTACCCATTACGGCGTACATATTTGAAACTGAGCAGATTCTTTTTTGATCTACTACTTAGAAACGCATCCTCAATATATAGGATGGTGGCATTCTCGAAACCATAAATAATTGGAATATGATCTGATATTGTATGAATATGTGCCTTATGCAACGTTATATTCGAGAAAAAAATGTTTGCTACGAAATATAGTATGCATTGATGCACTATCAAGCAAACAAACTTCTTCATCTTTCTCGGTATTTTTCATTTGCATTTATGTTGACAACTTCGGATGTCAAATATCATAAAATTTGCATATTAATCTCAAGATAATAGACATAATGTTCATAAGTATTGCATTATAACCATATTATAGAATAACAAAAGGTAATACATTTAAAAAAAACAACTATAAAAGAAATTATTAGATTCATAAAGTTCAAAGTCTAAGTTGTTATCCACAAGTCTGATACCTCATCAAAGTAATCAGAGGTTCTCAAAGAAATCAAAGACATCGAAGGATGCATTTGCTACTTCAGGAGCAAGAGAAGTCCCACCAACAAAGTTATTGTTGGCTTTAACAGTAGTTATAACAGTATGATTGATTTTAATGGCGTGAGATTCACCACGTTTGCCCATATTTTTCAAAGATACTTGGTATAGATCAACAAAGTGCTTTGGCGTACGACAAGTACGTGACTAGTGCCCAGTCATACCACAGCGATGGCAAATACTTTCATTAGCCACCTTTTTTTGCTTTTTTTTTTTTTTTATCATAATTCGGGCTAAAGTTAGATTTCCTAGGATGGTTAAATTTTCTGCCATCCCTTCGAAAATTATGCTCTTGCCTGCTCTTATAGCCTTTAATATGACCAATATTTTTCTTATAGTTAGCATGTGCTTCAGGCAATGCTTTTGAGCCAACATGTCTAAGATCATGATTTTTGAGTAGCAATTCATTAGTTTGCTCAGCTGTGAGGAGCACAGAAATTAATTTAGAATATGTGGCAAATTGACGTTGCTGGTATTGTTGTTGCAATACAATATTCGAAGCAGAATAGCTCCGCATTAGTGAGCTTGATACCGCATAACTCAAGTCGAGAAACGATATCAAATAAAGTTTAATCAGACACTGATTTAAAATTTTGCAGTCTGAGATTTTATTAGTCATATTGTGCTTGAGGGAGGATAACAGTCTTGGTATGATCATACCTATCCTTCAACCTCTTCCACAGGGTCTGAGGGTCTCGAATGGATAAATATTGAGTTTGCAGGCTCTCATGCAAATGACGACGAATAAAAATCAGTGCATTTGCTTTATCCTTTGCATTTGAGGTTTCGTCTTCTGTAATTGCATTAGCGAGATCTTGCCCTTGAAGGTGCATTTCCATGTCCAAGCACCAAGATAGATAATTATTTCCACTCACTACCAGGATATGGAATTTGAGCTTTTCAATATTTGCCATAATTCTTACAAAACAAAAGAATCCTTAAATTAATTAGAAGGATTTTCAAATATCCATTACCATTTCAGGAGTAGAAGGATACTTTTAGATTTGAAATTGGTTTAAGGCTATAGGGAAAAAATGAAAAATTGATAGGAGAAGATGAAGTATAAGTTGAAAACAAAGGAAAACACCTACCTTGCAAAATTACTTACTCAGTTAGTAGATCTTTGTGCTGATAACGTATTGTAAAATATCGCGTTGCAAGTATATAATAGAGAGAACAGAAGCAGATTAAGTAGAGAAAACAGATGACACCAAAGATAATAGAGAAAAGCCAGAAGCAAAATCTTTTTTTCTTACTATTTGTGTTCCTATTTATAAGGATGCACTTATCATGAATATCAATGTATCTGATAATACATGTATTGGATAGGGAGATGAGCATTAATTGGATAGGGAGATGTACTTAGAATATATGATACATGTATTGGATAGAGAGATAGGAAAATGTACTCAAAATATATGATACAAATGTACCATAATAAGTACATGAATATAATGAATATTCATACATGTATTTCATAACAAAATGCACTATATAAAGAGATGATTTTTTATTTTATTTTAAAAGGGTAAAAATCGATTCCAAAATCGGTTCGATTTCGGGTGGGTTTTTGCTTGGACCTTGTTCTCGGATTGATTTCAACTGGTTCCCAAAAATTGGAATCGGTTCTCGGATCGGTTTAACCGGGAACCGGTTGCCAACCTTAATTTTCAGGTGATTCGGTCCGGATTCCAAATAAACCCAATCCAGTTGCACAGACCTAACGACGAAGGCAGTGGGAAGCCCGATCATCTATTTTTCTCCACCTCCACCTCCACCTCCACCTCCACCTCTCCCTTTCGTCCATCTCTCTCGCCTTCGTCGGGCGATCTGCTCAGCATACTCGAGGACTTGGGGGCGTCACGGGCCGAGATCCGGCTATCCAAGGCCTCGATTCCATCGACATAATATGGCTGAGGTATTAGTTTTACGGGTTGAACCACCTTCCATCGATCCTTCTAGGCTAGGGTTAAAAAATCCAGAGTTCTTACAGGTCAGAAAGCGCACCGATTTCGGATACGCCAAGGACTTTGACCGGAGGTACACGATCGGGAAGCTGTTGGGGCACGGCCAGTTCGGTTTTACTTACGTCGCCACCGACAATGCCAATGGAGATCGAGTCGCCGTCAAGAAATCGAGAAGAATAAGGTGGTTCACTCTTTTTTTGTTTTTTTTTCTTCTTCTCTTTTGTTGCAATTCACAATTTGCTGGTTCAGGAGATCAATTTAGGTTGCGAGATTGTCTCGCGGCTAAATTTGGTCTTCAATTCAGTTCCACATAGAAGGGGAACAAAAAAGGGAAAGGATTTAACGATCTCGCTGATGAACTGCTAGACTAGAGTATTCCAAAAGAAGAAGCCTTTTCATTTTTGGAAAAGGGTTAAATTTTTCATACGATTCAGCTCTTCTGCTTGAGTGAGTCCATCTGAAGCGAGAAAATCGGCACAAGCATCCCGTTGTCCAAAAGGGTGTGGACACAATTGCAATTATTTCTCTCCATGAGCAGGAATTTGTTTTCTCGAGTTTGACTCGTTTAATGGATTCTGGGAAAGCTTGTAAAAGCGTTAAAGGAGTTAAGATTTGTCAAACTGGGTGGGCTTTAGCCTAAAGCTTTTGCAGTTCAGGATCAGGTCAGATTCAGGGATTCTGCGTCTCGCCTTTTGTCCACTTAGTTGCTTTTCTCTTGTTAACTCTGTGAATTTGGGTTGTGAGGTTCTCCACAACCTTATCTGTTAGGTGTTAAGGATGAGTAAGCTGGATTTTCTGCGAAAATTTCAAAGTATTTGTCATTGACCTGACCATGAGAACCACAGAAGGGCCCCCATTTTGTGCATTTTTTTGTCCGGTTCTTTATGTTCCTGGCTAATTCAAAGAGAAGAATAATGCTAGAGATACATAGATAAATTTGCAAGATTGGTTTACAAATTGATGTGCAGATTTTTTTTGAGTGTGGAATATGATCCACATGTTTAAATACTAACTTACAGGTCGCCATATTACTTTGAAAGTTATTTTTGTGGAGCTGTTATAGTATGATAAGTATTAGCCTTTGGGAGAATGGCTTGACACCTGCTGTTGCAAGTTCTTCAGTAATTGTATGTCGAATGTCGACATGAACTTTAAATTCAACCCATAGGCTCAGTTATGACATGTGGGGTTCCTTGGAAATGAAAATGGGAAAAAAGGGAGAGGGAAACAGTGAAGCTTGTTAAGCAAAAAGTAGATCAGTTACGGTAGGCATAGGCAATTAAATTGGCTTCCTTCAATTTCTACCTTATGTAAGTTTAATTTTCTAATTTCTTTAATATTTAGCTATATAATGTACACATATGCTTCTTTTGCCAAGATGTAGTATCTATTGCCTTATACCGTATCTTGATCGGGGTAATTCAGTTTGACCCCTTGCTTGCGCATGATTCTTTTATCTTGAACTCTAATTGAGGGAAAGATTTACTAAACATGCTATTTACCGACAGTTACATCAGTAGGCACTATTTAGAATGTAGTGCAGAGCCTACATGTCAGGATTCCGAAAATTAGAATGGGAAAATGTATTGAACTCCACCCTCTTTCTAGCAACAATATCTTCTAAGTGACTCTTAAACTTTTTGTTTTTCTTCTTGTCGTAGTTTAGTGCCTTTATGGTAGCTCAATTAAGCAGAGGTCTCCACATGGAGATAATCTTCTACTGTTGGTGTTATATACATATATATATATTTTGTAATGTTTGCATGAAACTCCTTTAAAAATCTATCCTAAAACGGTTGGGTAATCTTACAAACAAATTTTTTTAATGTTGAATGCAGATGGTTCTTCCTAGTGCTGTTGAGGATGTAAAGAGAGAAGTCAAGATATTGCAAGCCTTGACAGGGCATGAGAATGTTGTTCAATTTTATAATGCCTTTGAAGATGATTCATATGTCTACATAGTTATGGAGTAAGTTATGCCATTCTTTTTTGAGATGTTGTCCCCCCCAAGAACTCAGTACATAGTAGTATTCTTGTAATAATGCTTTTTTCTGCTTTTATTTTCTGTCTGTGTGATGACTATATGTTATCTTGATTTGTTTATTTACTTATTATTTTTTTTTTCAGGTTATGTGAAGGTGGTGAATTACTAGATCGGATATTGTCCAAGTAAGAATTTTTGTCTTAAATGACTGAAGCTGCCAAACATGTAGTTCTCAAATGCTTGATCAGACTGCTAATTCTTCATTGTTTTCTCTGCAGGAAGGACTGCCGTTACACTGAGAAAGATGCAGCAGTTGTTGTACGCCAGATGCTCAAAGTCGCTGCTGAGTGTCATTTACATGGTCTAGTGCACCGTGATATGAAACCAGAGGTAGAGTCATGATGTGTTGAGTTACAATGTGGAGTAATGCTGCTTTGGAAGTTCTCTTATTTTCCTTGTTGCCTGCAGAATTTTTTGTTTAAGTCAAAAAAAGTGGACTCTTCTTTGAAAGCCACAGGTTTTGGCTTGTCGGACTTTATAAAACCAGGTAATTTGATTTTTTATAAGATAAATTGCATTTTGCTTAGATGAAATTAAGCTTTCTCTGTCCCGATCTTGAGTAATATTCGTGGAAGTATTTCACCTCAGCATCTGCCTCCTCTTATGGACTGTCGGTAGCTATGGTGCTAAATGTGATAATGCAGATACTAAAGTCGACCATTTGATTTTTATAATCAGATTGACATTGTTTTCTTTCATTTTCCCTTTTTTGTTTGTGAGGGTATGAAGGATTTTGACTTGCTTTTGCAAACCTCTGCTGATTTTTTTTTTTTAATCAATTGAATGAGAAAATGCCTGAAATTCGATGCCCTTTCATCGAGTGCAGGAAAGGAGTTTCCAGATATTGTTGGTAGCGCCTATTATGTTGCTCCTGAGGTATTGAAACGCAAATCAGGACCAGAATCAGATGTGTGGAGTATTGGTGTGATAACATACATTCTACTGTGCGGGAGGCGTCCCTTCTGGGACAAGACTGAAGATGGTATATTTAAGGAGGTATTACGTTTTTCTATTTGGAATGACTTCATTTCAACACTTTCTACTATTTTTGTTCAACTCTCATAGGTTACATGGCCCATGCGATTTGACTTTTACCTAGTGTGGAACAGTGGGTTACTCAGCCAATGCGATTTGACTTTTACCTAGTGCGGAACACTTGAAATCTTTCAAGTTAATCTTCGCTTGAAATAAGTGAAAACAAATGGTCCCTAGTAAACAAAGTGAGAGACTGTTAAGCGAAGTAGTATCAGTTTGCAATAATTTTGCACCGGTTCAGATGCCCAAAGATCCAACAATCAATATGTAACATGTAATATTTCCAATCCTAGCAATAAAGCGAGGGAAACATAGGGAGAACCTGTACCTTACATGTCAAATCTTTCCTCGATGATTTTGTTTTTTGCAATGTCTCTTATGCTGCTGTTAAATTCTTTCAGGTCTTGAAGAGCAAACCTGATTTTCAACGCAAACCTTGGCCAAGCATAAGCAATAGTGCCAAAGATTTTGTTAAGAAGCTACTGGTAAAGGATCCTCAGGCTAGACTGACTGCTGCTCAGGCCCTTTGTATGTCTCCATTTCTTCTTAAGCTAACTACTGCAGGGATCATCATTTTCTTGTTCCTATAAAAGTATTCTAATGGGGTTTCCCTTATCCACACTGTCTTTACTGTTTCAGCACATCCTTGGATCAAAGAAGGGGGAAGTGCATCTGAAATACCTATTGATATATCTGTTCTGCCATGATATGAGGCAATTTGTGAAGTATAATCGTTTCAAACAATTTGCTTTGAGGGCGAGTTGCACATTCTTGAAACTTTTTAGGAAAAAGAAGCGCGATTTCGTAGACTCTAATTGTAGTGCATTGTAATCTGCCATCGAAGAGGAGAGCTGTTAGATTTGAATCTCCGTATCGAGAAACAGTATGTAAACTCTGATCAGAGCTTATGTTTTTGTTATTCAAAGCCATGTTATCCAAATAATTTAAGCAAAGATGTCACTTCTACATCCAAACCGGTTGTAGAATTCACCGTCGTATTTCTTGTATGATCTGGTTCATTTCACTTTTCTCCTGTTGTTTCTTTTTCTTTGATGTGGCGTTGCTTTCCGAGCCAGGCAAAGCTACGTATTCTTTAAAACTCTCATGACATCTGAGGGTTTTAAAACTCATGATTTCAAGTAAATGAAATTAACGTCTAAATTGACGCGCCGTCGTTTCATGATTTGGTTTTTTTCTTTCCAAGTACTCGCTAATAATTCGTCACAAGATATTATATGTCAACCTTACGAATCACTTGTAATTGTTTCGCATCACGAGATTCGATACTACGAACATTTTTGTAATGTGTAAATCTTTGAGGACAAGTTGGCAGGGTACGACGAAGCCGGGGGCAAGCGGGCTTTGGCCGCTCGCGTGGTGGAGTACTCTCGGACGGATTAGGTCTTAAGGAGTCCGTGTCATTACGGGTCACGCGGCCTGTCGTTGCTTTCCTGAACGTATGCGAGCTCTGCGATTCCTTGATGTTAGCACTGGATCATCAGTGGATCCTCCTGTGGTGCGTTTGCCGCGTTGACTTTTCGTATTACGAAAAAGAAAGAAAGGAAATCTCTCTCTTTTCAACGCAAATGCCTCTTTCCACCGCCTCCCCCACCGCCGGCCACCAGCCTCCGTCATCATTTTTTTCTTCCACTCTTCCTCTGCTATTTTAGCGCTCTCTCTGCCTGCGTGTGATCTAATCTATGGAACCTGCACCTTCATCAAGCTCTTGTTATGGAGATGGATCGTGGCAATGGAGACAACCCCTCTCGAACTTTATACTATGCGCGTCACTTGCTCAATCTAGCAATCTTGGACAATTGTTTTGATGAGCTGTCACTAAATTAGGTCTTGGCTTTTATCACCCATTATTATCGGCACCATGGACGGACATTTGCGATTGAGCAACGTACTTGGTTCTCATGTCAATCATGCTACTCACTCGATCGAAGCATGTCAAGAACGAGATCGTAGTCGTCAAGCGGACGTGGGACTATTTCGTAAGGAAGTTGCCTTTCCACCGTCCAATTTAGACATCTACTTCCGGAGTTGTGCTGTGCCTACGCCCGTGATGCCTTCTGAATTGGGTCATCAGCGTCAGTTGCTTCAAGCCCACCCCGTCTCTCACAACTGCAACTCGACTGCAAGGCCACAGACAATGGCAACGGCAATTAGTCACACAAACCGGGCGAGTGAGAAAGGTCGCTAATTATGGTTACGCCAAGGACTCCCACCAATTGTCGTCGGCATCGATAAGGCCAGTGGAGAATGGGTTGCCATCGAGCGACTTTACAAGAACAAGGTCAATCTCACTCGGCCCCTCTCTGTTTTTCTCGGGGTCATTCCACTGGGAGTCGCAGTCGGGAGTGCATGCATATGATCATGCCCCGCGCTTGTGACGAGACAAACAAATTTTGCATGAAATAGCTTCTGCACAAATCCGGATGCTGAATGTAAGTACACATATATAGCGAACAGTTTGCTTTTAGTAATCATGTCATTGCCACTAGATTGCAGGCTTATCGTACCGCCGTTCAATAGAATAAATTTCTTTCTCGGATATTTCGTCGAAGGATTTCCTAGTTACGAGTTTAAGCTATTTGGCGGATGAGGGGCCGTTTAGATACGCGCATCTGGACACCGGCCTTCCTGTTGCCTTTCTTTCCATGCCTCTATGGCGTCTCCATCAGGCTGAGAGGCCTTCTGCAGATAACTTCTGACTGCTCAGTTTTGGCGGTGTTCTGCTTCCCGATAGTTACGTGAGATTCTTCTAAGATTATGTCGTGAAAAACGTGATTAGCATTGCGAATGTATCTTTCGAATTTCTGGACGCAAACTCCACTAAGGATGCAGACAAAGAGATCTGAGATCATGCAAGCCTTTACAGGGCTTGAGAATGTCGTTCAGTTGTATAACGCATCTCAAGATGATTCTTGTGTGTACGTAGCTATGGAGCGAGTTGTCCCACTCTTTCGTCTTCTTTTTTATCGTCTTTTAGTCAAGCAGTGCATGATGACATCGAGTCGTCTCGAAACGGTTCTTTTCAGGTTATGCGAGGGCGGCAATTTACACGATCAGCTACTGGCTAAGTAAAAGCCTCAAGAACTCCTGCAACGCACGCATCGGTTTGCACTTAAAAATTTTAACTAGTTTCGTAGCCCGGTCACCTGAGGACGCAACCAAAACGAACATAGGAATACAAGATTTCCAATCCTTGTGAGAAAGGGAGGGAAACCTGTACCTCAGAAGCCACACGAGAGCAATGAGGGCAAACGTAAGGACGTATCTACGTTATTCAGGATGTCGATGACGTAAATGCAGTTCACCCACCGGAAAATAAACATAGTGATTGAACAGAGAGATGCCTTAAGGTCGCACTTCTTTATGCTCATGATACGCGGACATGTCAAATACAGGGAAAAGCGGAAGAGATTTTGTACCTTAGACAGATAACATTCTCTCTGCAATTTCCTTTCTCTTTTTTCCCCTCATGCAGCTAATTAATTCCTGCAGATCTTGCGATGCGAACCTGATTTTCGATGCCAACCTTGGCCGGACATAAGTGATGCTGCCAAAGATCCTCGGGCTGGACTGAGTGCTGCTCAGGCCCTTTGTATGTCTTGGTTTCTATTCAACCGACTATTTAGTATTGTGGTATGGATGCACCGTCTCTATCTTCACTGTAAATGTAATCTCACGGGTTTACTGGTATGATGCGCCGTCTCTACTTTTCAGCACATCCTTGGGTTAGAGGAGGAAGCACACTGGAAGTACCTGTCAGATATATCTGTTCTGCATAACATCAGGCGATTCGCACGGTACAGGTGTTTCAAACAATTTGCGTTGATAAAAATGGTTCCATTAGTTTCAAAGAAACGAGACAGGTCGATTTTCCGATTTCAGACGTGTTTGAAAATATTATGCCACTTCCGCACATCTACAATTTCCTCTCCTGTTAGAAACGGGAAAATTAAAAAAGACGGTTTCTCTGCCAGTCCTCGCCAAAGATCATCCTTGGAAGTCGATGGAATCGTGGGTATTGGAGATTCTTCAAGCCCTAAGCTTGTCTCTTTACATAATTCAGCATTTTTGCTCTTCCATTTCGATTTGAACCTTGATTCAGTACTGTTCTCTTGTAAGGAGAATTACATGAACGTATTTCGCTTCAGAATAGTTTTCTATGGCAGCGAATTTGAGCAAAAGCAGTCCGTGTGACTTGCAGTATGGTATCTAATCGTCCGAAATGCACTGAGCACATGTTTCCTTTCACTTCACGCAGATCGACAGCAATGCGGATGGGTGAGTGGAATTCCACGAGTTTGTCTCCAGCGCTCTAAATGTGCATCAACTGGAGGAGCACGACTCGGAGAAGTGGCTAACAGAGATTGCAGGCTGCTTTCAAGAAGTTTGATCTCGATGGGGACTGGTATATTATCCCTGAAGACCTAAGAATGGCAAGCGTCCTTTTTCTTACTCTCAGTCTCAATCTAATGCTGTTTTCGTGCAGTTCTAGGCCTAGGGAGAGTTTTCTTCTTAGCATTTTTTCCATGGTCTCCAATGGTCATTCAGCCTGCTCCAAGGAACGCATCACATGAATAAATTCTTTCATTACTCACTCAATTTAAATAGCGCTTGTCAGGATGCAATACGAAACCTTATGCAATCAGTCAAGCTCTGTCCGTGTCTAAATTAAGATAAGGTTATCAGCATAATTTGTCTGATGACTTCTTTCTTTCTCCAGCACACTGGATTAACAGGTTCTGTTGAATCAGTTGAGGAGGCTGACACTGATAAAGATGGGAAGGTGAGTCTTATCAGAATTTCGCAGGATGCGGAGAAGTTAAGAGTAAGTGCTTGTGAAACATCGCTAGCCTGTCAAACTTTCAGGATTCACGGAAGGATGTACGTTCTCTTGTTTCTGGTTCGGGATTTTTATTCATGCCCATAAAAAATTGTGTCGTGATCACAAATTATGCAGCATGCTATAAGTTTTCCCCATGTGTGTCTCTGCGAAGATTAGATGCATTCTTTTTTCAGCAAAGTTGATAATCATTCATAGGCTTTATCGCTATGCATTGTAATATACCATTGATTGGAGAGAGTTATTCAACTGTGATATCCAGTCTCTTGAGCATTCAGTTCGGCAGCGATGCCAGCAACCCAAGGACGATGCATGCTGCAGAAAGTGCAGAGATAGTCAAAACGATTTCTGATGTTTTGTGAATTACTAACCTCCCATTTTGTCTCTCATATCTCTCAAATCAGCGTGCATCCTCTTGCTTGGCTGTTCTTGCTGATAAGGAGCAACAGATTCGTACCCGGCATGATTATGGAGGAGCACAGGCAGCTTATTTTGACCCGGACAAAGCAGAGATAAAACATGCCGACTCGCGTCATATCGAAATGAGTCATGCCCGGATGAGTACTTCACCGTGTCTAGCAACCCCCTGCAATAATTTATGCACATACAGACGCATGTGTGCTACAGAATTGATTTGACTTTGGTAGAGCCGACATCATGAATCGACGCCAAGTTGAAAGAGAAGCAAGAGTCTGCAAATACACGGCTTCCGTGCAATGTGCAAAACTGGTTCTGGTTCAATGGTTACGCACCATTTTAGTGATCATACGAGAATCTGATGTAGTTTACTCCTATCATCGAAATTGTTAATTGCCCAACTTGCAGATCCAGAGAGGCCCTTTCCATGCATCGAGAGCTCGGATCAACTCGGATGCGATGTGAAGATGCACATAGCCGACGATGCAAACAACAACAAATTCCCTGAGAGAGAACCTATTGCCTGATCGGTTGCTATTCTCACAGTGTAGATGCATGCGTGTCTACACTTTCCAATCGGTTGATTATGTAAGAATTATTGTGGTTCACGTTATATTATTTATTAATGGTTTAATAATTATTTAAATGTTATAAAATAAATATTGGTTAGGAGAAGTTATGACTCTAATAGAATGAAATTGTACAATTTTCATAGAAAAGTTATACTCTTTCGAAGATGTGTGACTTTTATAAAAGTTTTGCTTTGATAGAAGGCACCTATTGATATAATGTATAAATAAAGTCAGGTCATTTCTTCACTCACATATAATAATAATAAAAAAGAATGTTATATTCCATTCCCCATCGATAGAATACATTAAAAAAAAGGTGAGTTAAGGAAGAGAAATCGGATTTTTGCACTTCTTTGATTTTCCACAACAATTATCTTTAAAGGTAACGTTATAAATAAATATATGTCTTCATCCATTTTATAGTGAAAATCATGAGGATCAAAGATCACCGATCTAAGAATTTCCGCATTAAATAATTAAATGATTGCTAACAGATTATACCAATGTGTGGAGACCAAATCAAAGTAACCCCTAAGCCGGAGTCTTGAACGGTTCAAGCACGTGCTCAACATAAAAAAGCACCGAAGCAAACCCTTCGTTATCGATCCATATATCTAAAGCTTAGCAATACCGTCAAGTCACCGTCCCGTTCCGGCGAAAGCGACGACCATACGTTCATGTCGGACGGACAATTCATAAGATAAACCGATTTCGAGGATGGTCGTACGAAACTTCCGACGACGACAGAGACAGTCATCCCGGAAGGAAAGAAGGAAAGGGAAGGGATGGATCACGGCCGAGTCCAACGGGGATAAAACGTCGCCATCGCGTGATGGTTATCGTGACGAATCGAGCAGAGGGAGGAGGGCACGCGAGCGCAGCCCACTTGGGACACCAAGTTGCCGCCGTCGTCGTCGTCTCTTCGGTGCGCTCTAGGGACCGACATCACCATCGTCATCGTCATCATCGGGATGCGCGCAGAGGCAGAGCCACTGGTCTGATCTTCAACTCCACGCCGCGAGAAAACTTCGTCCCTTGCGATGGCGACGGGAGATGACCCGTTTGAACCGTTCAGCGGATCTCTCTTCGTACGCAGTGGGAGATCTCTCTTGGCGAAGAGCGAGTCAAAGCCGTGGGCTTTATCGGGAGCTTTTGGCGAGAACTGAGCTTTCGCTTGTGCAGGAGTTTTCCACTCGGCGTGTGCGCAGGGATTGATAAAAAAGGGCTGAAGGCTTTTTCTTGATGGCCATGTCGGCAGGTTGTTAAATTTCTCCACACGTGCATCGCCGCATTTGTCGGCATGTGTGTGTCGAGGGTGAGTATCGGGTTCGGTTCAATCCAGGAACCGGACTCAAATTGGCCCGGACCGACTAATTCGAGGCCAATTCCAGGAAGAATTAGTTCGGTTTCTATTTTAGGATTGAAACTACACCTGTCAAAATGGGTTAGGCTTTCTTTTAGTATAACCCATATATGACCCATTTAAAAGAAAACTTATTTCATTTATGACCCATTTAATATTTAAATGGGTCATAAATGGATTATACATCAATTTTGACAAGTGTATATATAATGGGTTCAAAAATTAAAAAGACTAAAATACATGAGTTGTTAATGAACTTGAATAAGTTTAAAATCTTCAAAAAAGATTATAAGAATAAGTTTTCCTAAATTTAGTTATATAGAGAAATGTTTTAACAATATGGGTCGGGTCGGGTATGGGTTGGGTATGGGTTGGGTCGGGTATGGGTCAAAAATTTTATACTATGCTTAAATGGGTCATAAACGGGTTAATGGGTCAATTTGGGTCGGACCATTTATGACCCGACCTAAACCCAACCCAACCCACCCGTTTAACGAGTCTAATTGAAACCACTAAATCGATGATAAAAAAAAAATTATGCTTTTGCATGCAATTAGAATCGAATTATGGTTTTCATTGGCAACATAATCACTTGACCCATGTAAATGGTGGGACTTTTATAATATATTTAAAGAATTTGATATTTTTAATGCACAATAAAAAAGAAAAAGTGGATTGATTCCCAATTTTTGGAATCGTTTGAATTAAGAAGTCACGGGATCTGTTCCCAATTATAGATTGGAAATACTCACCTAAGAACCGATCATTCGACGTGGTCCTACATGGGAACCGGTGTAATAGTGCAAAAGGGTTTCTTTCGTTTTCTTTCACAATCAACAATTTTAGTGAAATCCAACATATATAATAAAGGCATTTTTCGTAAGAAGCAATGTCGGTAAATTACTTGGAAACTGGACGGACCAATTTCTCCACACGGGCCATAACGCACTCTCTTTTTCCACTTAATTGCTCTACAGGCCATTTGACTTTTTGTGAAGTTCTTGTCGTAGGCTCGGCTTTCGTTCCGAAAAATTAATAATTTAGAAAACATTTTCTTGAAAGAAAGGATAACGGAAAATAATTTCAATATCAATAAAAATATTGAGGCGTGAATTATTGTCGAAAGAAAAACAATATTTGTTCAACTGTCATTATTTTTCCATGAAAATCGACAAATGAGCGTGGCGAGAAAGTAGTGAACTTCATTTGACTTTTATTACCTAATAAGACCGTACCGTCCACCTCCCGCAACATAAAATCAGAATATTCTACCCTTCAAAATTTCGGTGGATCATTGCGTGTTTACTAGCCAAATGAGGAGAAGGGTCAATATCTATACAATCTTAGATTTTCAAGCAAATATTTTTTGGCACTACTGTTGACCAAACATTATATTTTCTAGATATATATACACACACAATTCATGAATTGAATTTTGGTCGAACATGCAACTTGATCCCTAAACTTTAAAATATATTCAATTTAATTCCTAAACTTTTGGTATATATTTAATATAGTTTATGAGCTGTATAAAAATGTTTAATATAGTTCATAATCTCAAATTAATAAAAAGACTATATTGAAAAATTAAAAATTCAAAAAATCTCATTGCACATCAAGTTAAAATTCATGGACTACATTGAACAAATTAAAAGTTGAAGGACTAAGTTTCATATTAGATCAAAGTTCGGGAATTGTTTGTGCCATTTTCCTCATATATTATATACCTACCAATCATCATATCCATATACTATTCGTTTTTCTCGTCCTCTTCCTTCTTTTGGTTGGTTTTGGGGTCCCATTGAGGATCTCATCTCGATCGCCCTTTCCTTTCCTTGGCTGGCCATGTGACCAGTGATTGATTAGCCTAAAACCATCATCGGATTATTCCTCCTAATCGAGTTTGTAGGGTCTTTGGAGCATAATTAACAATCATACCATTCCTCGAACGACAACCGGTAGTTAATGTACCGGTAATCATTGGGGTCGCGAAAACGCCCTATGGCTCGAGCACGACACGTGTCTTTGCATCACGAGCCATCCCGAATACAAAATTCTTCTTCGCATGAGATGCAAATGTGGGCTGGGGCCAACAAATTCTGCCCAATTTCGCGCATAAGATTTGTCGAAGAGTTAGATATCTCGAGTCCGATAAGTTAGAAGCCAAAAATCGAGGTGGTAGATAATGATTTTTCGTCCATACTATAGGATATCTAAGGATTTTTTATTTATTTATTTTTTGGTGTGTGTGGATGTTGGGGAGGGACAAAGTCCAATCGAAGTGATTGTGGTCCCTCTAGAAATTAGCCACTCCCATGCCCGTGGAATTCGGATGTGTAGATTGGTGTACACCACCAAATGTCCCAACTTGCATCGCAAGCGACTCGATTTCGACTGAATATCTCCCGTCCGAGGACCACAGATCAATAGGCTAGATCATTGAATGGATAAGAATTCGAGACTCTTAATTTTATTTTATTTTTGCTTGTTTTATTTCCTCTCGACTCTTTACAAACCAGAAAAAGGCGAAATCGCTCGAGTTGCACTAGCAATCTCGAAAGGAAACCATTTGGAAGGTCCTAAAATGATAGGTATCGCCTTAGATTCAAGATGGCGAGATTGCGAGAGAGCGCTTAAGAGAATAAGCCATCGCTCGAGGACAACATATCAATAGATTAAACCATTGAATGGATAAAAATTCGAGACTCTAACTTTTTATTTCTTTTTTTCCTTTTATTTTTCTTCCTTTCGACTCCTTACAGACTTGAAAAGGCGAAACTCCTCGAATTTCATAAGCGATCTCCAATGGACACTGTCCAGAAGTTCCTAAAACGGTAGATTTAAACATTGGTCCGATATGGCGTGGGTTTGTAAGAGAGCGCTTAGGAGAACAAGCTATGTACCATCTAGATTGCCATTTTCGGACCACGGTAGTTCAAAGGACCTTCATCATTCACATAATGCAACACAATATTTCATTATGGAAGTAATCAACACAATATCCCATCTTGGCAAAGAATTAAAAAAGGAAAAAAAGAGAGCTAATGAAACTTGCCTATTATTTCCAATCCAAGAAAATATTATTTAACAATTTGGAGTTTCCAAATTTTGGGAACTGCCGAAGCCCTGGATTCAGAATCTCATGTCCTTTCTCTGGCCACCGTGCTCCCGCTGATGCTTACTATATTTTAGCTCTTCATTCTCGTGTGATTACAGTAAGCTATTTTAATTGGAGAATTGTGGTTTGAACCCAAATGATAGAAAAATATGAAGTCCTAAATTCTCCGTGAGATTTGGGTATAAAATAAAGTGAAAAAAAAAAAATAATAGGCCCATCTAATTCAATTTTTTTTAATAGAAAGAACTATTCAAAAAATTCTAAATCAATTCTGCCAATTCAATCATGAATTTTTTCAATTCTGCCAAAATTTAATTATAACCCTATTGATGATTTTCCCATATAGCTCATCTGGCCTATTCAGGTCATAAATCATTTAAGTGTTGATTATCTTATGTGACATAATTGGCGATAACGTACAATAGGTTGATAACTTTCTTTGGCACTTTTCCTTTTTTCGGGGGAGAGGGGGTACAGGGGTGCGTATAGTCAAATATGTCACTCTAAATTCCTGATTGGAAGAAAAAATCAACGAGGAACTTAACTTTTGATATCTTTACCAAGAACGAATCCGACAAGCGATCAAAAGTAAAGAGGGAATACGCACCACATTCTTTTAGCTTTTTCCCTTGATAGTAGGAAAAGCATGCATTGTCTATGAGTTTGAAAGATTATCCTTGCAAGAAGATATCGAAGTGATGAGTGCCTAATCGCGAATCCACATCACAGAAAAAGATTGGATTCCCGTTGGAATGAAAGGGAGAGCATAGGACCTTTCCTTTAGCCACAACCATTCCCCTTCTCAGCTGCTTTTAATGAAAGCACCAACGCGAAGGCGTCGTTATTAAGAGCATAATTTTAAGATTTTTGACATCAATTTAAAATAAATATGTCTCATGAATATAAATTTAAATTTTTTTCTATCATAAAAGAAGTTTTGGATAAATATATCATAAAAATATAAAATTATTTTATTAAAAAGTTAGGGGTAAAGTGTAATTTAAGATTCATTGAATCAACCGGGGGGTACCAAATTGGTTTTATCCGGCGACATTAATGGCGTGGAAAATCCCGAATCGGGCGAATTGGGGGGAGGGAGTCACCGCCACCTCACATCCCCTCCGCATTCTTTGACGATTCGGACCACCACCACTCCTCCGACTCTCTCGGATTTGGATTTTGGATATAAACCCAAAATTTTGCTGACTCACCCGACATCCGGATAGGCGTTTCATTTTCCGCCCCGCCCCCCCGCAAAAATCCGAAATTAATAATACGACCCCGATTGACGGAGAGAAAAAGAAATGGAATTGGCTCGAGAGCGGGGGGGTGCTCGATGCGATTTGACTGTTTCCTTGGGGATCCAATCGAAATTTCCTTTTTTTGCAATCACGCCCCTGATGAAGTATACGCCAGTTCCCCGATTTCCACGGGGTAAAAACGCGGCGTTTTTGGGCTGTCTCCGCCCGGTCGTTATAAGGACGGAGTAGAGCCCCTGTCAGACCGCGCCATAGTAGAATCGCCGCACCGTACGATGCTCTCGCTCTCCCCTCCGCCGCCCCTCCTCCGCCCCTCCGCCGCCCCCGCCCCGCCGCGTGCCGCCGCCGCCTCCTCCCTCAGCCCTCGCGCCTCCGCCGCGGCCACCGCCTTCACCTCCCCCTCCGCCAGCCCCCGCGCTTCGCCGCCGCCGTCGCCGCACCGTCTCCTCCGCCGCAGCGGGATGCCGCCGGCGTGCTCGTCCTCTACGAGGTCCTCGGCATCCCCGTGGGCGCCACGTGCCAGGAGATCAAGGTGGCGTACCGGCGCCTGGCACGGTCGTGCCACCCCGACACGGCGGCGGCGATCGACCGGAAGGGCGCGTCGGCCGACGAGTTCATGAGGATCCACGCCGCCTACTCCACGCTGTCGGACCCCGAGAAGCGCGCCGTCTACGACAGCAGCCTCTTCGTGAGGAGGAGCAGGCCGTTGACCACCGTCGCGTCGGGGGGCGGAGGCGGCGGCGAGGGCTACAGGGGGAGGAACTGGGAGACGGATCAGTGCTGGTAGGGCGCCCGAGCTGACTCACTGATTCGCGATTTCTTCGAGTTTGGGACTGATTTTTAGGGTTGTAGCTGTACATATACATACATAAATATAAAAAGTGTCTGTCGAGTGGAGCTTTTGTTGCATGGTGTAAATACTAAGCAGAGCGGTTATGGAGGAAGTGAAGAAAAGTATGGAAGTGCTTGATTTTGGTAAAGCACCATCTAATCTGAGTCTGGGTATTGTAACCAATTAGAGCTTGCAGATCGAATTTTTTTTCTGGGATTTTGTTTCTCTTTCATCATCATCATCATCTCTCCTTGATCATCTTCTTCTTCTTGCCTTACTGTCAAAGAAAGTTCTTCCCAAATGAGAGGTCTAGAATTGGTTGACACGATTATGGTTGAATTTCATATCCACGAGATGGGTCAATGAAGTCAATGAAATTTCACGGGTGTTAAAGCTTGGAAAAAGTAGCGATGGTGGTGGAAGATTCAATTTGGCCAAACCCCATATATTTTCTGCTTCTGTTGCAATCAGAGCTTCGCAAGCATCCAACTTTCTTTTGGGCCTTTCCTCACGGAACTTCTGAAAGCCATACAAAATGAATGGGTGGAGATCTTTGGCTTTTGATGATTCCTGTTTTTTTTTTTTTTCTTTCTTTCTCTTATTTTCTCTCATGGGAAGCAGAAAATCGTAGAAGATTCGACGGTCCAACCCAAAATCTCGAGTACCAATTTCCGCACATCTATAGATAAAAATAATACCGGATCATCCTGGTGGTCCACGCAATACAGTCGGAGTTTGCCACTAGAAGAAGTGGATGGGTTCGGTTTAGACACCGTCATGACTCTTTCCATGGGAAATTTCTTGTAAAGGCGCATAAGCTATAATTGGAACGACCCTGCAATTTTAGCAGATTGCAGCATCGAATTCAGGAATGATTGATCTTGACACTGGAGCTGATCCATGACGAATGAAAGACAAATAAAAAAACGCCGCGAGCTTGCGCGTGTGCGCGCCTCATCCGCATTCCAGATTCGCACACAGACGTTGAGAACGGAGATCAGACCCAGAATGAAAAAGAGTCCCACGGGACAAGAACACCTCCGACCGACCATCCCTTTTAGGTTCTTGTCTTCGTGGACCAATCCACAGAGAAAGATCCAAGCACGTTAAACGAAAATCCAATCAAGATCTTGCGGATTTTTATGCCACTCTGTTTTCATTCCTCTTTTTCTTTTTTTGTTCTTTTTTTGGCACGGCGGCTATGAGCACTCATCAAAGGTTCGTCGTATTGATCTTGTAAACTAATCTCGATGAGAGATAGAAGATCCACATCGTTGTCTGGATAATCTGGGCCACTCGAGACAAGCTTGTGACGGTGAGAAGTACAAATGGTAACTTCAGAAGCCGGGCGAATTACATTATGCGAACAGCGTAAGGTGTCCTAGGGAATTGATTTGGCTGTTCCTAGGCAAAAGGGCAGTAATAGGAGACGCGGATTATAGTGATGCCGTTCCCTGTCGTAGTACCGTGTGCAACCTCGGTCAAGCAGGCTGACAGGCAGAGCTTCACATATTCACGATAGAGATGGACCTGGTGTTTGGGCTACAGGCTATGTCCCCACAAAAGTACCTTTCTTTACATATCTTTGTGTTAGGCCAGCAATAACCACATACGCAGGGTCTGAAAACCCCCTCGTTATAGAACTCTAATCAAGATTTGACCGTGAACGATGCATTGAAGTCTGGCAACGCTAGCAGGAAAAGTCAAGGTGATCATCAGGTACAATAATCACATTAGATGTTGGCAACAGCACCGACATCGCTTCCCATCTCCTGAACCACCCAACTACCCTTGCAAGGTTGCGACATTACAGAGTTTTAACTGTGTTATGTTGCTAGGAAATGATGCTGGAGAGCTGCCTTTGACTTGAGTGAACCAATGTGGTTAAGTATGTAAAGAGGAAGAGGAGGAAGATCGGAGGAATCACGAAAGTGACTGGTAAAGCAAAATGTTCCCAAAGTCCCCATCTTTCCAGACGATGAGCGGAAAAGTGAGGCGGATCTGAGAAACCAACTGGAGCTCCAGCCTAGAACGAGGCTAGTAGCTGTTTGGTGATTCATAAAGCAGCGGCAAATTGCACAAATGAATCTGAAGTGTTAACGGCTTAGCTAGCTTTGATCTATGCTTGCAAAAGGTGATCGTTGAGTCTCTGTCGAACGTCTGTCCAAACTTCATGTGTGACCTTGCCATTTGATGGTTACAGTGGAGCAGTTGGTCGAAGGATGTTGGAGATGCACCATCTGTGTGACCACCAGGCAAGTTGCAATCTTAACACTTCAGAGCAATAAGCGCTATCAACAACAGGTGTCATCTAAAAGAGGTTAAGCCTCAACTATGAAGTGACTGACTGACTATAGGATATCTCTCAGCATAAGGAAACTGAATTCTACTAAAAAACGGGCTATTCAGTTGTAAGGGCACTTCGCCATGACATTCAGGGTAGCAGAATGAAACTTCGATATTAGATCTTGGAGATTATTCTTCACATTCAATCTGATATCTATTGGAATCTCCAGGGTCATTGTTGTCGCTCTGGACTGTATCCAGAGAGTGTCCTAATTCCCGGTTTTTCAGGACGGATTCAGAAAAATAGATCGTTCGATGCATGTAAAGAATTCTGGGAGCTCATATCTCTTGGGGCTCTACTGCTGCATTTCGAGGAATTCGACATGGTGTGTCACCACCGCCCTTGAACCCAACAACAAAGAATCAGTGGATGGAATGATGCATAGGCCTCAGGTGAATCGCTAATGGCAGGTACTCTCGAATTGCTCAACGCGGCTGCATCATCCAGATGACCACAAACTTCCTTACAGCACCGTCGCCTTATCGCTGATTGGGAGAACATCTTGTCAAATGCGGGTTCCTCAGATAAAACCACTGGACTCTCGGAACAGTTCATCTAAGGCGAAAGATGAGCCTGATTGATTCTAATTCCAGATGAAAGTCCTGGGATTGTCTTTAGTTCATCGCCCAATTTGACAGGACTTCATCAATCAGCGGTCAAGTCCAAGGTGAAACCGATTCAAAAGCAGTTTCAAGCAAGGACCCATAATCTTCTCCACCAGCCATCATACCTTCATGCAGATCAAGAGACCTGTCGATCAAAGCATACGATCATCGCAGTTGCAACGATTCTGAAGTCGATACTAGGTGAAAAACCACATCGCACCGCTGATTAAGCAGTTGCTCGGGGCGAGAGGTTTTCCCCATTTGAACTCGGGCAATGATTGGCAAAGCGCCTCTTCCGCACCTTTGCATGATCAAGATAACGTTCCCCCGAAAGACACTATCCCCGACTCTGCGAAACCGCTGTTGATTTTAAGATACATCGGCCCTCAAAACTCTCTCCCCCTCAAAACAATGAACTATCACTCCTATCATATCATATAAGCGATAAATAACATCAAAACTAAGCAAAACCTTAGCTAAACTAAACTTAAAAGTTAACAAAATAACTTCTACGCGTCAACAACCGCTTACTCGAAACGATTACTCAAATCTAAAAGCAACGCGAAACTCTATTGTAAAGCCCTAAATCTTGCTCTGACGACTCCGTAGCGTCATAATTTATCATTCCCATGAAATCCTATAATAAAAAAAAATTGGACTTTATGGTTCGATTTTCATGCAACTTTGAATACACGATCTAATTTTGAAAACCATTCTAATTTAGTGAACAACGGGCGTAAGAACTTATTAGGGGTGTCAAAAAAACCTATCGAACCCAATCCGAACATGATCTGAACACGAAATAAGTATGGTATATGTTTCGGTTTCAATATTGTTTGGGTAACAATTATAAACATAAATGGAATACATGTTTTGAGGTCAAGTTAAAATCGGAACAATGTTCCGACCCAAACACATTAAAAGCTTCAACTTAAACACACCTACCCAAGCTATCTCCTCTACAACTCCTTATATTCGCAACTCATCCAACACATCTCATCTCACGGGTTTGTCGTTGTCACCCCTTAGGTCGGCCTCCATCAATCTCTCTCCCGCTCCCCTCTCTCTCTCCCCATCTTTCATATAATTTGCTTCTTTTTCGCGATCGACGTAGAACTTTAGAGGATGAAGTATTATTTGTCTGTGAAGATGTTCACGAACGAGTTAGATGAGGCTTTACGGCGTTACGGAAAAGTATTTTGAATTCCCTTGGTCATTTTTTTTATTAAAAAATTATTTGTTTGTGGAGATGTTCACGGACGAGTTGGACGAGATCTCGCGACGTCACGTAAGAACATGTCAAATTCCTTTTATCATAATTATTTGTTTGTGGAGATGTTCACGGATAGGTTGGACGAGGCCTTGTCACATCATATAAGAACGTCATAAAAATTATCTGTCTGTGGAAATATTTACGGATGGTTTGGACGAGAACTCGCAGCGTCACAGCTCACAAACGGATTGGACGAGATCTCGCGACGTCATGTAAGAATATTTCGAATTCCCTAATATTTTTTATTAAAAAATTATTTTTTTTATTAAAAAATTATAATATTTTTTAATAAAAAAACCCAAAATCCGACCCAAACCGACCCCTTTTTTATTTATTTCATATTTTATGCGTTTCGGGTCGAGTCAAATAACATAACCCTTATTGTTCGGATTGGGTCGGGTAACATTAAGACCCGACCCGACCCGACCCAACACCCCTAGTACTTATCCGGCGTTGTTCCACGGAATTAAATCAGCTTGGCGATGCCTGTGGCGCAAACGCCCTATTCTTTTTTTTTTTTTTTTCCTTTCTTCTTCCCTTCGTTCTGTTTGCCGTGCGAGCTCTCGGTTAGAAAGAAGAGCCGAGCTACCCTTTTCCTTTTATTGACCGGGTCCACCCCCTCTTCTTTTTCATTTGTTTTTCTTTCGCTTGTGGACCCCACCTTCATTTGACCTGGTCAAATAAAAGGCAATATCAGCTAGAGCTCAGACACGAGGAGAAAATATTGGGTGCAGATCTTGTGCCAGCGTGGCAAACGGGAAGAGGCTTCATTGATCGATCGACACGTGGCGCGCTTGTCAGTCCATGTCAGTCCATACTTCCAAAAAATTGAAACCCCCGCGCGTTCTCTTCTGCCCCTTTTCTCTCTCTTCTCTTCTGACAATTTCTCCTTTTCTTTTCTCTCTCCTCTCCCCTGCCCATTTCTCTCTCATTTCTCTCTCTGCCCGACCCTCCCTCCGCCGCGCAACGCCCGACTCTTGCTCCCTCCGCTGCGCCTCGATCGACGACCACCGCTCGGCTCCCCTTCTCTCTCCCACCGAAGCTCGGATCCCTCGACCTACCGCGCCGCCTCCGACGAACCACCTCTCGCTCGTCCGCCAGCCGCCGCGCCGCTCCGCCTCTGAAGCCGTTGTTATCTTGGTAAGGCAAGCTGGGTACTTGATACGCGAAGCGGAGAGGAGCCTGGACAGCTTCTACAAGCTGGGCCTGTAGCAGACGTCCTTGGAAGCACTCTGGAGGTGATCAAGTCCGAGAAAGATGAGACTGTTTTCAATGAGATTCGGTCAAGCTCCAACTTGCAGTTGGAGGATTTTCGGCCGCGGGCTCTTAGAAGCTCGAGGATTTTAGACAAGTTCATTTAGATGATTAAGATGGTGCTCGTTGTATCTCTCGTTTATTTAATATAGAAAGTTTTTTCTTATGGGTGAGTGATTATCTGTTTTGGTTGTCTTTGTCTGCGCCACTGAATAGTTTTATTCTTTGAAAGATCAAATGCAATTTCCAGAGGTTCAATGGAGCATTAAATCCGGAGCTAAGTGTTTGTTTTCATACAAGGGAAAATACGATATGGTCTGAGTATCGAATCTAAGCATTTTAATATGATTCGAATTCATTCACATGAAGATCAGCAGACTTTCATACAAGATAGAAACAATTGGTATATCATATGAAAGCCATATGTTTTTTTTTTAAATAATTTTGGTTAGAATATGAAAATTATACGTGAATGTGAAATTAATTTCATTAAGATATTTTGAGAAGAACCTTAGAACCGCAATCAGTCAATTTTCTCTTCCCCAAATCCTCCTTCCTGACCGTCAGCCTCCGTTCAAATCCTCGTTCTCTCCGAAACAGTCGACCCTCCAATGGCACTAAGAATCCACGCTTTTCCCCTGATCGCACCGCCACGACCCCCAAAATCCCGCCTTCACCCCCTCCGCTTCAACACCTGCAAGTCCTTTCCCGTCTCCGTGTCGTGCTGGCGCAAGGAGGGGACCGGCGACGCCGAGATCGCGTCCGCTTGGCGGAGGAGGTGGCGAGGGTGCACGCCCAGAAGAAGCAGAAAGACGAGGCCTTGAGTAAGGGCCGGGCCCTCCTCTTCTCCGAGCTCTGCGGCTACTTCTCCCTGAGGGAGGACGAGTTGAGGAGGAGGTGGGAGACGATAGAGGACGGCTTCGGAGGCGGAGCGGCTGGCGGACGAGCGGGAGGCGGGGCGGTGGGTCGACGGATCCGAACGACGGCCGGGGCTTCGGTGGGAGAGAGAAGGAGAGCCGAGCGGTGGTCGTCAATCGAGGCGCGGCGGAGGGAGGGTCGGGCAGAGAGAGAAATGAGAGAAATGAGCAGGGAAGAGGAGAGAGAAAAGAAAAGGAGAAATTGTCAGAAGAGAAGGGAGAGAAAAGGGGCAGAAGAGAACGCGCGGGGGGTTTCAATTTTTTGGAAGCCTGGACTGACATGGACTGACAAGTGCATCACGTGTCGATCAATGAAGCCTCTTCTCGTTTGCCACGCTGGCACAAGATCTGCACCCAATATTTTCTCGTGCGTCACGGGCCGACATCCAGCGATCCAGGGCCTCGATTCCGTCGAGATAATATGGCTGAGGGTTAGAGGGATTAGTTTGGTCGGTTGAATCACCTTTCATGAATGTTTATAGGCTTGGATTACCACATCGCCCTGAGTCGGAAGTGATGCAAGCGGTCGGGAGGTCGTTGGAGGCGTTAGGGCCCAGGTATATCTTTGACGTCCTCCCGTCTTTACCCTCCTCAAGTAATGACCGGATCGACGATGGGTGGAGCGATGACGGCGTAGGTCCTGACCGAGACTAGGAGGAGGAGCACAGTGACGTCTCTTCAGGAAGTGATGAAGGCGGGCTTGACGATGAGCATTGAAGAGGGTTCGACTGGTGAAACCCCCGGACCAAGTACAGGAATCGCTAACGAGACCAAGAACAAATACCATAAAAAACGAACATCGCGCACGATGATCTTTCGCTGCTAGAGACGAATCCCCGATTGAGGTAGAAGTCCTGTCATCCTTAATTTGCATCATTGCCATTATAATTCTGCTGTGCAACCACTTTTAGTTGACTAATTTTCATTTTGTCTGCATCACTCAAATCTCACGAGTGTTAGAGGTGGCCCAAAAGCCATTGAACTTAGCTTGAATATCTGTGCTGCTGGTGAGACTCTAGGTAATGAACAAGAAATGTGTAGGATCTTTTGGCAATTGACAATAGAAGCTGGAGAAAAAGGTTAATTATGTGATAGCCTAAATGCTTCCGACAATTGTGATATTCCGATGGAGGATGATCCTTGTCATGGTTACGATGACTATAAGTTTGTTAGCTGCCTAAGAACATATAACAATCAATAATTCCTAGTGCAATTCTTGCTATATATATATACCAAATAGGATTTCATAATGAAGATAATGAGGTTTTTGCATGCGACACTAGCTACGAACTTCGGACAATATTATCCTCGCTGTCCAATCTAGTCTCAATATGAGCTAATGCAATTTTTATTACTACAGAGATTGTCCCAGTGTCATATTTGCGATGCTTATGAATTCGGGAAGTCGGTCCATCTCAGCATCGTTCGCTTAACGGTTTTCTTTGAGTATTTTGGAGGGTCAAATTATTAATTGCTTTTAATTACCGGCAGCTCGGAGGAATCGAAGGAGTATTACGGTCCCATTTGTTGGAGTTTCGATGAAGAGACTGCACTTTCTTTGTTGCCTCAGCGACAGACTATTATTGAAAGCTTCGGCCCCCAATCAACAAGATCAGCTGAAAGTAGTGCTTTGGAAAGAATTGGAGAGCGAGGAGCCACCCGGTTTTTGATGGGGAGTGGACCGACAAAATAGATGCTATATTTAGGGCTGACGTAGACAATGGTCGGCATAACTCGTACGATTATAAATTTGATATGGGATTACGGCACTTCGTGCGAAATAAGTGGCACCACCGCCTGGAACTTCCGGCAGAATTTAAGGTGCTCTTTCTAGGGAATTGTGATGATTTTTGTAGCGGAATGCATGCAAGGCTTCTTTAGAAGTGAGAACCTTTTCAGGAGTACTTGGGAAGTGATGCGCTTTGACCCTCTGGGCACTTTCCATGATTCCTTCTTCAGTCCAGTCGGCTGTGCATTCTAATGTGTCTTCTGTTGTATCTACTCGACTCTGTTTTATGGTGTATAAATGTATTGTTTTAGATTTATAATATGGCTGCAATACTGAATTGTTTTGTATGTATAGTGTGTTGTTCTTGATGTTGTATACAAATAAATTATTATACTTCTCCGCTTATCTAGTAATTTTTTATATGGAATTCTCAACAGCCTAGGCTGTACGGGACAAACATTTTGTTTCTTTATTTTTATGTTTGATAGGCTTGGAACATAAATTTATTTAGTATGATAATTTCATTTTTTTATTTCTGAAATTTTTTTTTTACTATAGTAATAGATTTAGAACAAAAATTTAAAATTAAAATTTTCACTTTTCTATTTCTAGAACAAAAATAAAAAATAAAAACTATTTCCATTACTCGCTTTCATCACTGCTCATTGCCCACCCACCCACCCCCATCGCTAGTCGTTGGTTATTGTCGCTCATTGATCGCCACTACTACCACTCGCCCTATTGCTAGTCACCGGTCGGCTTCCACCGCCATTCGAAATGAAAAATTATATATTGTTATTAAATGAATTTCTATTCTGAAAACAGAAATTTTATATTGTTATCAAAATGACTATTTTGTCTTAGAAACTGTTCGATGAATAGAATTAGAAAAATCAATTTCTAGCTAAAACTTGATCTTTGGAACATAAATTTTGTCATGCACACCCTAAAGATCTTGAAAGACTGGGTAACTTTTTTTGTTGTGAAACAAATGTCAAATGGTAAAGAATCTCATTGAAATTGCCCATACAAGCTCATGAGAGGGTATTAGACCCGTTGATGTTCCTTAACTCTTCCCATAGTAACATATTGTCCTGAAACTTAGGAGGAGTTGCACACAGGTAATTCTCATGACTTAATTACTATCCTTAATTATTACATACAACATCAATAAAGTGCTTGGAACATGACTCTACTACAATAGAGAACTCCTCATTCCTAAAAACTGCAAGACCTCTCGAGATACCCATAGGATTTACCAGGAAATTATTATTAAACTTTAACCTCCTTTTCATTCCCAAAGGTACATTCTCTTGGTTTTTTTGTTTATGTTAGAAACAAGATACTGGGCCTTTCTTGAACCATTAAGACTTTAGTGGCTTGAATTATCGGTAGTGTGCTCAATCCTTGACAGTTTCAACATAAAATCTTTATTTGTACTCAGGTGGTTTATTAGGGTTAGCCACCAAAACCCATTTTGTTTCTTCCACAAACTGAATAGGTACCTCCATCAAATCAGTTTCATCCAGAATCACTCGGGTGTCATATTGGATGTCTATTTTTGCTTCTTACTGGTATGAAGTTTAACACCCTTTTTCTTCTGCTTTTTTATTATTTGCCACGGGTTGAAGAGCTTCCTCTTGACAGATTTCCTTGCTTATCCAAAAATGACAGGATGATCCGGGCCATTCGCATTTGGGCCTAGCAAAATCCTCGTGCAGCTACCATGCTGGATAATGAGGTTAGGAGAAAGGTGTTGACCCGAAACCGGACCGAAAACCCTAGCATATAAAAGGAAAGCGAAGGAAGAGCAAGGCCCTGAGCACACCTCTTACTCCGCCTCCGCCTCCGCCTGGCTATATTTATACGTGAGTTATCATTTGTCTCGAGTATTTTAACTAATTATAAAATTTGCATCCAATGCAGATGAAAAACACAAGACGATGCTTTTAAATAAGGTGACGGCCTTCGTGCGAAGTGCACTCTTTTTCTTTTTTTCTTTTTCAATACAAATTCTTTACTTATGTATTTTCTCCGAGACGTTTTCTTAAAAGATCATTTACGATTCAATATATAGATTATAACCACTGAAATCTGCCCTAGTGGCCACTATTTCCATGAAAAGGTAGAGGTTTGCCTCCTTACCTTCTTAGGAGAGATTGTGTTTCGACTTTCACACCTTGTAAGGAATCAAGCTAAAAGTTTGAGAATGGGAGTTAAAATAGAAGTAAATAGAACCGACAAAAAAAAAATGTAGATTATAGCTAAATTTAATCTGTTAAGATAATTACATGTGCTTTTACATGTTCGAAAAGTTCTAAATCTATTTTTAACAGCAGCCAACTGGGTTCAAAAATTTTCAATCACATCGATTTAATTTTAAACCTTTTAAAAAATTTGGCGATTTAATTCTAAACCTATCATTTGGATAATTAGACAAAAGAATTACAATAACAAATCATTGAAATGTTGAGGACCACGTGTTCTTCAGGTGTAAGGGCACTTTGCCATGACATTCGGGGTGTATAGAATGAGCCCTAGGCCTCAGGTGACTTGCTAATGGCAGGCACTCGCAAACTGCTCACCACGGATGCATCGTCCACGTAACCACAGACTTCCATACAGCACGGTCGTCTCATCGCTGATTTGGAGAAGATCTCGTCGAACGCGGCGGCTTCGGGTCAAACCACTGGACTCTCGAACGGTTCATCTTAGGGGAAAGATGAGCCTGATTGATATTAGCCGTTGATTCTAATTCCAAGATGAAAGTCCTGGGATTGTATTTAGTTCGTCGCCCAATTCGACAGGACTTCATCAATAAGCAGAGAGACCTAAGGTGAAATTTATAAGAGTTTTCTTAATGCGGCTGCATCAATTGAGATTATGATTTATTATTTTATGATATTGATCTGATAAGGTAAAATATAAAGTTTCTTAATAGATCGAATATGAGCTTGGCTTGTATTTACCGAGTTTGGCCCAATTTGTAATGAGAGAGCTTGATTGAAAACTCTGTAAATAGAGCTAATGTCCCTCCTCTAATCCTCTCTTCAAAATAGCCTCCCTTTCGAAGTAACTCACCTACCTCCTTATATAAGGAGAGTCATGGGAAAGGGGGAAGAGGCCGTCTCATCGGGCCAGAATTCTACAGGCAACAAGAGCAGAAGATCTTTAGAATATGAGGATTATATCATCATTGTTCCGCATTAAGAATCATAGATTCCAAATTAGGTGTATAAAATTGATTCAAAAAGCAGTTTTCAAGTGATGAGTTCCCATAATCTTCTCCACCAGCCCATCTTACCTTTATGCAGGTCAAGAGACCTATTGATCAAAGCATAAGATCATCGCAATTGCAACAATTCCTGAGTCATTACCAGGTGAAAAACCTCATTGCACAGTTGATCGAGCGAGGCACTCGAGGCAAGAAATTTTGGCCTATTTGAACTCAGGTGATGATTGGCAAAGCTAGCTAGTGCCTCTTTTGCACGCCTTTGCCTATTAGGTTGACTATGTTCCTCGATGTGCACATGAACCCAATCCTTTTTCGTCACCTCCGAGAACCCATACGTGTGATCAATGTACCCTTAAAATCGACAACGCTAGGTAGCGGTTTTGGAGGGTTGGATCAAGAATAGAAATTCCCTGAGACATGTAGACAAAGAGATCATCCTCTGGTAGATGAGAATGAGATATAACACCAGGTGAAAAGTCCTAGTTTTCTTTCAATCACTTTCTGCTTTTTCCTTTTTGCTCAAATCCTGCTAGTGGGAAGGAAAGATCTTGGTCAATGCATCCGAGAAAAATCCATTCCTGGCAGTAGCATGAGCAACTTGAGAGAAAAGCTACCCAGCGAATCCCCAAGAAAATACCATTCCTGGCAGCAGCATGAGCAACTTGAGAGAAAAGCTACCTAGCGAATCCAAGTTCACTAAAACATTTCCAGTTTCTATAATTAAATGTTTAAAAAAATAAAAAGTTCAGAACCGTCATCTGACATGAATTGTTCGGTTTAATTAGGAATTAACAGAAATTGATCCGGACGTATTCGCATTTAAATGCATGATTAATTGAGATGCTTTTCCCATTTGAAATATTTTGTTTTCCAAGAATTTTATTTATTTATTTTAATTAAAGATTATTGGTTCGCGATCCGATTCCACCAAGGAATTGAGAACCAATTTTTGTTACCAAGGGCCTTACCATAATCCAATAGAACTGGTCATTTAACGAAATAAAAAAATTATACTAAAATTATTATTATTTTTAACAAAAAAACAAATATTTAATCTCAAAGCCAACAATAGAACTGAAACTCACAAGCTCCTTTTTCATGGAATCAGAGATTGAACCGATGCCCCTGGAATATACATGAAATAAAGATGAAATTTATCCGGAATTTTTTATTTCGTAATTACACGAATCTTCGTAAAAAAGAGGGGGAAATCGGAGAGCCGCAGTCCTTACAATTGTAGGGCTGGCGATCGCGATTAGGGTTTTCCTTTTATATAACCCCGAAACTCGCATTCGTCGCTTTTCTCTCTAGAACCCCAACGAACTCTCTCTCTCTCTCTCTCTCTCTCCCTTTCCTTCTCTCTCAAGGTGTCTCTCTCAGGTGATCCGTCGATCGATCGATCGGAATCCATGGCGAATCAGGAGCGATGCGTCGGCACCGTCCTGTGGTTCAACGACCTCAAGGGCTTCGGCTTCATCAAGCCCAAGGACGGCGGCGAGGACCTCTTCGTCCACCAGTCCTCCATCCGCTCCGACGGCTTCCGTAGCCTCGCCGAGGGCGAGGAGGTCGAGTTCTCCATCGTCACCGAGTCCGAGGGCAAGTCCTCCGCCGTCGACGTCACCGGCCCCGACGGCGCCCCCGTCAAGGGGGGCAGCGGCGCCGCCAGGGACGGCTTCGGCGGCGGCGGCGGTATCAGGGGCGGCCGCGGGTTTGGCGGCAGCTGGAAGGGCGGCGATAGGTACGGCGGGGGTGGGGCCGGTGGTGCTGGATGCTATGTTTGCGGCGAGGTGGGACACTTGGCAAGGGACTGTGACCGCGACCGCGGTTCTCGTGGTGGCGGCGGCGGTTCTGGGGCTTGTTTTAACTGCGGTGGGATTGGCCACATGGCAAGGGATTGTCGCCGGAGTACCAATGGTGGGGGCGGGTTAGGAGGAGGGGGTGGCAGTGCCTGCTTCAATTGTGGTGGTTTCGGGCACATGGCGAGGGATTGTACTAGTAGGGGTGGTGGCGGCGGCGGTGGTGTCGGCGGCATTGGTGTTGCTTGCTATAACTGCGGTGGACATGGTCATATGGCGAGGGATTGCAATGCTGGTGGTGGAAGCAGATTTGGTGGCGGTGGCGGCAACAGTGGTGGTGGCAAGTGCTTCAATTGTGGTGAGCAGGGGCATTTTGCCAGGGAATGTACTATGACGTCTTGAAGAAGGGAAAGAGGAAAGAAGAGTGATAGTACATATTTCTCTTTTTTTCTTGCGTATGGCCTTTTTTTGTTCGTTGGTTTGGAATGTTATACATAGGATGTTTTGGAGATTATAGTTTGTTTCTATCCTTTTGGTTTCCTGCGTTGGTCAGTGAGGATGACAAATTTGTTAACTTCTAATTGAGCTATTTTCACCCTAGTGGAACTGATGGGTGCTCTTATTCAGTTCTGTGTTGGTGATGCCTTATTGGCTTCTTTTTGAAGCTCGTGGTTATAGTATTTACATGGATTGAGTGGTATTGATGCTTGGCCTGGCAGAGGTCATTAATCAATTGTCAATTACTATTGAAGGATGGCATTCCAATAGTTCTTAGTGTGCTTGGTGTGATCATTGTGGGCATTATTTGTGTTCTGAGATGCCTATTGAGAGGAAGATGGCATGCTTTAATTTACTTTTAAGTAATGGTCATTATTGATAGGCCAGTTGGATTTGGGAAAAAAATTGCAGCTGCTGAGAAGCTTGCGGAATGCAGCTAAGAAGATGCGGGCAATGACCTCTCATGTTCATTTGGGTCTTCATGACTTCATGATTTCTATCTTTCTACCAACTATGTACATTATGATAAAAAGGGGATGTTTCGAGCATCGAGACTTTGGAATTTGCTCTAGTTTCGAATGGCTATCTCTGGAACTTTTTGGAATATAGGGTAGTAGGAATGTTGCTTGTACTATAGTGACGACAGCTACAACGGCTCAATGCTTTTTCTGTGGGAATATCACGTTACAATATATTCTGTAACACCATGTTATTCCCTTAAGCTCCATATCTTCCAAAAGGCGCAACTGTAAACTCTTGGTGTCTTTAAGTATGGTTTTGGTTTCACTCATCTCTTTTTAATTTTCACCTACTTTTTTGAATTTCCTGTTCAACGTCTTAAGTTACCATGAGATAACATTAACATTGCTCATATGGAGACTATTTGATGGTCCCCATGCATCTTTGTTCAGTTAAGTGAGACGAGGATTATTCAGTTTTTGTTCAATAGGTGTATATTTTCTTGATAGATAATTGTGTCTAGATGAATTATGATAGCTGTAGAGATTCGTGTATTATCCGAAGAGACTAATAGATACACTAGAAAGTGATTCGTGCCGTCATAATTCTGTATTGGTGCCATTGGAAGTTCTGTATTACGGGCAGCTTTTAGAATAAATTTGCTTGTGGCTGTATAACCTCTCTTTGTAGAAGGTTGAGCATGCATGTAATTTGGAGACTTTTGATCTTTTCCTGTTTGGTCTTTGCGGTTGATTTTCAAGGCCTTCCTGATCATGAAATTTTGGATAGCCAATTGTTCAACTGATATTGGAATCCTTTAGCCCATGGATGTGATGTGTTGTGCTTGTCAATTTTTGTGTTGTGCTCAACATTCTGGAATAACTTTTGATGATATAGAGTTTACGTTCACGAGTCAGGTTTTCTGCTCCTGGACAGTTTTCAGTTTGCAAAGAGGGCATACCATCCTTTTAGAAGTAAATTCAATGTATCCAGTAATATACAGAGTTCAAGAGCGCAGTAGGATCCTTTATTGCTATAGTAGGTCTAAATTACTCTGATAGTCCAATCTTTGAGAGTGCAGTAGGATCCTTTAATGCTATGGTAGGTCTAAATTACTCTGATAGTAAAGTCAAATTTGTTTGCTATTCCTTTAATGGTCACATCATTGAATTTGGTTGTAGACCTTAATTCGACTTCCTATAATCACGTTTGTGGCATTGAAAGCAGATCGTGAGGCTATAATTTTCTGTGTTTTCAACATGCACACATCATTTGCGTGCAAAGGTGTGTCCATGTTCTTTCTGAACCATGACCAAATTTGTTTCCCTAAATGGCTCAGATGCAGGGGTGTCCTGCAACAGGGACAACTTGGCAGGGCGGGAGAGCTTTGCAATGTTTCTGCAAAGCGCTGTGCGATGCCAATCACTGCGTGTGTGGGACGTGAGGCAGTATCATAGGTTAGTTGTGATCGCCTTTGGCCATGTTCTCTGGAATAACAAAGGTTTAGGGAGTTAAACTTACTGATTTGTTCCTTGTCTTGGAAAGTTTGGTTACTCCAACGATTGGAGCTTCTGGTGAAAAGTATAGTCTCAGAGCATCTTATACTCTTGTACTCTGTCGAATGCAAGGCACTGCATTGCTTTTTCGGCTAAAGACTGACAATAAAGAAAGCTTAAGGAGATTAATGAGAAGCAAACAACTCTATTCATGTAGTGCCTGTTATAGTCTTGGTATTTACTATGTAGGGATGAGCATATCGGACGGACTAAATTGGGAGCTGCATGGACAGGACACCAGTTTGGTCCGGTTCTCAAGGGTGTCAATTTGGCTGTTAGTTTCAGAAAAATGGACTTGGTGATTTTTGGTCCAGTTTTGGGTTCTAGAGGAGCCAGACCGGACAGACTCTTTTAAGTTTTTAAAAATAACAATAAACCCTAAAATGGTAATGATTCTAGTATTTTTTATATTTTTTTGTTAAGTGACCGGTGTTTCATTGGACCGGATTAGGAATTGATCATCCCTATTACTATGGGCGAATTTGATTCGGCTGTAACAGGAAAGGCTGAAGCTTTTAAGAATTTGATTCGGCTGTAATAGGAAAGGCTGAAGCTTTGAAGGCAAAATCAATGACTTTGACAAGTTTTGCCAACTTGCGTCTTTTAGTGCGATGAACATCTCTAAACAGGACTCGCCAACTTGCGTGAAGATTAGTAAGTTCACGGTGTAATTCATCTTTTACCCAACTTCCCTGTCTGGCTCTATGTGACAAGATGGATGCACCACTGGCCTTTACTTAATTTCCCTCCAGAGAGCGTGCCCATGTTCTCTTTTGCCAACTTGCGGCTCGCAAAACATAAGGCAAGTGGGCTGCTTGTATATCGGCCAACGTTAACCGTAGGAAAAGCATCGGTTTTTTCGGCCGGCTGATGCGATGTTTCTCGATTTAAAATAATGGAAAGTGGGCAGACAGAATTTGCCAAGATTGGTGCGGTGATGGGGATCAAAAGGTTAAAAAAATCATCGATTAGTTTAATGTTGGGCTGATCTTTTATGTCGCGAGGGAATAAGAGGCTGGCTGTAGGAGCTGTGTGGAGGCCAGGGCTCTCTCATATTCGCCCACCCAAGTTAGTCAAAAGCCATGCGACTGTGGTTGCGAAGTGCTGCAACTAGCGATGGGGTGAGCGCCCTTTTCTGGGTCAACGCCGAAGGAGCGTTCATTCCATGCTTTTTCACTAGAATCTGGAATCTGAATATTTGGACTATTTTCGCTGTGTGTGCCCCGAAGGGTGCGCGATGTACACAGACCGGAAACTTTAGTGACTAGTTTCCTTGGATCTTGGATCATCGACTACCGTTCTTTAGTCTTTCGGGACAATGACAATATTGTGTGAGACAGAACACACGATTGGAACATTCTCCCTTTTCTTTTTCTATTGGGAAAATGTATTCCGATAGTTTGTTCGGTTTTAAATTATGACTTGAGAGACGTAACTTGAAGCCAATCCTAGTGTGCACATTTATGATTTATGGTTATAGATTAATGTCAATATAATTAGCAAGTTGAAGCGATAAGCCATTATGGTGGACGGCATCATAATTGACAACACTAGCTCAGCCACAGCTATCTATTGCACCTAATAGACATGAAGATGATAGGCAATCATGCCACGAGATCTCCAACATCAAAATTTCAAAGAAAATTATAACTCAGCAAGTAAGGTCTGAATATATTGGTGATCATACTTGGTATGATTGATGACGTGATGCGCAGCATTCCACGACGCCCCCATTGATTTGCCAAAGACAGAACTGAGGCCTGGCCGACGAGGACGGTCCCGTTTCGTCCTCCCCAAGAATGCTCGCGCATTGTTCACGTGAGCTAGAGAGAGAGTCTCTATTTCTTGCGAGCCAATTTCACAGGCCCCTGTTCTTATCTGAAAAACCGAAGCTGTGTCGGTGTCCGTAAAACTTGAAGCCGACCCTTCATGTGCCCGATTCCTCAAACCTCGCGAGCAAGTTCTTTCCCACTTCCATCCTTGTTTCCATCTTCGGGAACGACTTCTCATGGCGCACATGGAATCCCCAACGCCCCTTCCTCTGCTCTGCCACGCAGCATTCCCAAACTTGAAAATACTTCCCCCCTCCCAATTCATTTTCACGTGCATTTTGTTAATGGGACAAGGACACCAGTCTCCTCTTCACTTGCTCGTGTACAGAAATTTAGGTTCCCCATGCACCCCCCCAGAGGACAGAGAAAAATTAAAGAAGAGGGCAAATTCATATAACAAATAAGAAAAACAGAGGAAATTGCGTGATGGAATTACGCAGAAAATCGCCGACTTGTTCTCACGAAATAAAATTTGAGAAAAAATAGGAAACTGGGATTGGTTTTTGCAGCGGTGGTCCCATCAACTCCCCCACCAACTTGTCCTTGGCCGCCACTTTCGTCCCTCCCTCAGGTTCTATAAATTCTCCCCTCCCTCCTTCCCTCCCTCCATCTGCGCTTCAAACGTTTTTCCTCACACACAGCTGAAAGTGGTTCTATATCTTTCAGGAGCATTCATTCTTAAGCCATTATTTCTTGAATTTAGAATCACCTGCTCATTCTTTAGATTTTAAACTCAATGACTTCGCTTGGCCTCGCAGTTGCTCTGTTCTTCCACGTTTTGATCTTGTCGGTCACTGGTGAGTTCCAAGTGTTCAGAGAGAGTCTTTTGTCATGACCCTCATGGTTTTTTCTCTCGAAATCACATAAATGGTGATTCGTTTTCGGTTTAAAGTTTCGGACTTCCACTGCTTTCGGCTCGGGTTCTGATCTCATGCTCTGTTTCTTGAATTTGCAGGTGCGTACTCAGCGACATTCACCATAGTCAACAAGTGCAGCTTCACGGTCTGGCCGGGGATCCTCTCCGGTGCCGGAACCGCGCCACTTCCCACCACCGGGTTCGCCCTTGACCCAGGGGCCTCCTCCTCCGTCGCCATTCCCGCCTCCTGGTCCGGCCGCCTCTGGGGCCGCACCCTCTGCTCCGAGGACCCTGCCACCGGCAAGTTCGCCTGCCTCACCGGCGACTGCGGCTCCTCCACCCTCGAGTGCTCCGGCAGCGGCGCCGCCCCTCCCGCCACCCTTGCCGAGTTCACCCTCGACGGCGCCGGCGGGCTCGACTTCTACGACGTCAGCCTCGTCGACGGGTACAACCTCCCCATGCTAGTGGTGCCGCAGGGCGCTGCCGCCTCCGGGGCTGGGAACTGCACTGCGACGGGGTGCGCGGCGGACCTGAACGCCGCGTGCCCGCAGGAGCTGAAGGTGACGAGCGCCGGGAGCGAGGGCGGGGTGGCGTGCAAGAGCGCGTGCGACGCCTTCGGGGACCCGCAGTACTGCTGCAGCGGCGCGTACGGGTCGCCGAACACGTGCAGGCCGAGCCAGTACTCGGAGTTCTTCAAGTCGGCGTGCCCGAAGGCCTACAGCTACGCCTACGACGACGGCACCAGCACCTTCACGTGCGCTTCGGCCGATTACGAGATCACATTCTGCCCGAGACCTTCTACGAGGTAAGAATTCACCTTGAACTTCGGCATTTTCTAGGAACCGCCATACGAGTTGCGGCTATAATTCAGTTTTTGGTTTGATTCTGTTCGCTTGAGGTGGTGACTGAGGGTCTTTTCTTGGTTTCTCTTCGCGGGTGCAGTGTCAAGGCGGCGGGCGAACAGTATGGGGTGGCGGCAGTGGCGTCCGGCGGCATCGCCTCCTCGTCGTGGACGTCACCGCCTTCGGCTGTCGCTGTCGTCGTGTCGGCGACAGTTTGGCAGTTGCGGCAGCTATTCTGATTAAAAATGAAAAAAATCTTCGTCGCCTTGTAGCTCTGTTGCATAGTGGGCCCACTTGTCTCTCAGTCACAACTGGGTAGGGCCCACGCGCTTTACAAGATCAACGAGCGGCCCAACATGAGGAGAAAAATATCTCAAGAGGTCTGAACAAGAATATTTTCCGGCAAAAGAGATATTTTCTCGGAAAATTATTCGAAGGGCGGTGGCGCGAAGTCAGCAGTCGGCGGGCTCTCCAGGGCTTCGATGGATTCTGATCGGTCACGGCTTTTGTTTCTGTTTCCAATTAGTTTTCAACGTCCGAAATGCGATTCAACGTTTAGATTATGTTTTAGAGTTAGAATTAGAATGTAGAAGAGGGATGGAATTTCGATGGAATTATTATGAAGTGTTCGAACCTGTTGGTTCTTAGTATTCGACAAAGAGAGATGAATTTGTGATGTGAATATTAATTAATAGAACTTCTTTTCTGAACTTGCCCATCTCTGCTTGGAACTTGCTATTTCTCTCGTTGTCCGTGCCAGCGGTTGGCGTCAGTCGGAAGTTTGTCTTTATTAAGATAATGGGGAAGTCGAGAAACAGATAAGAATGCAATGCAGATTCTCTCTCCAGTTGAAATCTAATCACAGGCCAAATAGTTGCCAAAAATATCGTAAATTTATTGTACGGATTTAATTCGATTTTAAACTTTTTAATAATATCTAATTTAATCTTAACGTTCTGATAATTGTTTAATATAATTATTCCGATCAATTTTAAATGAAAATCGCCGACGTGAATGCCGATCATAATTGGCTGTAGGTAAGGGTTTTCAGATTAGTGGCTAGCTAGCGTCCCATAATGAAAGAAAATAGGGGGAAAAATATTGAATGTAAAAATTATCTCCATTAATATCAGTCATACCACAAAAGACAAACGGTGACTACACCAGCAATTTTCGGCCAAAATTAATTGGCATGATCATATTGTTTAGAATTGAATTAGTCAAGTCAAAAGGTTTAGAATTATATTGATTATCTTATGTGGTTTAAGAATCATTTACGAGATTGTTGGTTCGAAGCTAAACATTGGTTATCATATGAAATCACTTTGCATAAAACTTCAAGACACAGTAGGTCCGATTCAATTCATGACTCATTCCTAGCTCACATTGAGAAGAACCCAACTCGATACTACTAACGGCTGTTCTAAAACTAATGCTTCTTGCCATCATCTCTCCATCTGGACGCTAAGGTTTCCTGCTGTGACGCGATTGTCATTCGGAGTTAAGAGCCAACAATGGAGATCGTCCGAGAAACTAGTGCAATGCCCCACTTTGCTCCCAGAGATGATTACGTGCAAAGCGTCTGAAAACAAGAAGATGAGAAGAAGACTTTTTTGGGGGGAAGGCTCTCTCCCTATTCGATCTGGGACAAAACTAGGTCGAGAAAGCACTCACCGCTTCATCAAGATAAAATCCCGCATCAGCAAAGCAACTTCGGCTTTCCCCCGCCTTCTTTCGATCCTTTTTCTATCCAGAAAAAAAAGAATCGTGACGCATAGCGTGCTCTTTAGTGCCTTTTCTTCCGGGCTCGCCGATTCCGTGCTATTAATATTTCCCATTTCGAGCAGCAGATGGAGTCATAAAGGGCCCTAGGATGTCAGCAGTTCGTCGTAGCATCCATCATTTCTTACCTCGTATGGTAAAAAGTGGTCAGCAAAACACTCAGGTTTCCACGACTTAAGTCGATCGCTCACGCCGCGAAGTTCAACTTGCCCATGACATGGATTATTATAATTGCTGTGTGTGGGTGCATGGATAAGCATTTTAATTGAATTCTATCCTTCCCTTTTGATCTTCTCCTTTTCCCAGTGCATGTATATGCACTCCCTCTGATAACGTCGGTCCTAGAAAGGAGCACATATGTTAAACAGAAATTGTTGGCAACTTGTGTTCCTGTTCGGTCACATAAGTCGATCCTTTTTCATTGTAAATTGTCAACAACTTGTTTTCTCGTTACAACATTGCGTGGAGATGTAATGCGAAACCCTTCCAGATATGTCGACGAGAGTTCTTTCTAATCGGACAACTCAGAAGAGCTCGAGAGTGCACTTCTATCCAGTCGAAGGACGGTTTTGCAAAACTGTTTATACACAATCTAACCACCCCCCTCGTCTCCCAAATTCAAAGATGTATATGGTTTAATGATGTTGCGAGACAAGGTGTTGATTTCAAGCGCAGAAGTTCTTCCTTTTCTTCTTTCTTTCTTTACTATTTTTTTCTTATCTTCTGCGTAGGAGTGATAAGCTCATGTTACAACTCACGCCATGACTTTCGCAAACTTATGATTTAAGGCTCGACTTTCGCAAACTCAGTGGAAAATACTCGTAGGGGTTATCGTATGTTCCTTTTCACGAGCGGTATCGTGACGTCTAAAGTCGTCTCTTTTCTCCTTTTGCTGCTGGATGGAATTGCACCGTCATCGTCAATCATCAATTGAGAAATCAGACATCGAAAACGACATTTCTCGAGTTCCTTGCGGTCGAGAGATTCTCTTTGGTCCAACGATCGCGTACTTTCATGGGCCAAAAGGTATAGACGGTCTACGAGGGCTAATGTACAGGCGCAGCTCTACGACTAGTTCTTGTGATGATGTCTTAATGTTCACACCGGCTTTCGGCCGTCAGGACTATCCTAAAGAGACAAAGGCAACGATAGCGAGATGCTTAAATAACTAATGAGATAAGCGTTCGCAAAGTAGTGATAGGGGAATGATTCTGATGGATGATTTTTTTGACTTCACCCATCACTGGAATCACGGGACTTTCTCTCTAGCTGCTAGGAGTAATCGAATTAACTAAGTATAGTTGACGAGCCAATCGCACATGCAAGAGGATCATTGTTGTGTACCCCAGTAAAACCCTACTTTAATGTGCTCAAACAAATGAACTTATTGTACGATGGTCAATTTAGTTTAAACCTTTCAATTTTACTAATTCAATCATAAATTTTTTGATAATTTATCAATTCAGTAATAAACCTTTTGATTATGCTAATTTAGTCTTGAACATTTAAAAGATTTGTTAAACTAGAAACTTTTTAATGGATTGCCAATTGAGTCCTTCATGTTAATTTTGGACAAACAAAGTTGATGTGGCAGCCTAGTCAGCGTTAGCCGTGGTATGTGGTGTGGCCAATGTTAACATGAATAATTTTTTAATTTAAAAAATTCCAAATTTTTTATACTATTATTTTCTTGTTTTTTTCTTTTTTAACACATTGCTGTGGTGCTGCCAACCACTAACGACCTTTGCCGGCCAATGAGCAATGGTTGATGACACTACCAACCATTGGGCAAGGGTTGCAGAGCCCTCACCAATTGCAAGTGAGAGTCATGGCCCTCGTTGGATTTGGCGAGGGCTCACAAGCCCTCACTATGGCTGGCAAAGGCGTTGCGAGGAGAGCATTGCAACCTTGTCTCGCCCTCACTATATTGGCGAGCGCCGCGACACCCTTGCCTCACCAAATCTGGTGAATGTGTTGTGAGCCCTCGCCTAGGTTGTTGCGGGCCCAAACGATAGTGTAGCGACCCTTGCCCACCCTCACTATGGTCAACAAGGGCCACAATGCCCTTGCCTCACCAAGGCCTAGAAGGGGTTGCTAGTAACCTTGCATGACCTCAACCAATAGTAGGCATCCCCATTGGCCTAAGTACAAAGGAAAGAACATAAATAAAAGAATCATGATTTTTTAAAAATAAAAAATAAAAATTGTCCACTTCAATATTGACCGTACTAATATAGGATAGCTAGCGCTAATTAGATTGCCATAACAATGATATCTAACCGAAATTAATTGAAATGAGTAAATTAGCAATTTGTTAAAATATTTAGGATTAGTTTGGCAAATACTTTAAAGGTTGAGGACTAAATTGGCACAGCCAAAAATTTTTGGACTGAATTGGCAAATTATCAAAATGATTATGACTAATTGACAAAATTAAAAGGTTTATGACTAAATTGGCCATTATATAATAAGTTTAAGACTTTTGGGATAATTTTTTCACTTTGGCTAATTTAGTTCTAAACCTTTCAATTTTGCCAATTGAGTTTTAAACATTTTCATATTTTACCAATTAAATCCATTGAGCCAATTTTAACTAGAAACCGCTAATGGACACTAGTCATCCACATGGCACGGCGGGCGTTGATGTGGATTGTGACGTCCTGAATTTTGATCGATTTTGGCATATATGAAACGATTATATTATCAATGATTTATTAGTTATAATTATTTTGAACTAATCACTCATGGGTTAACTAACCTATTGGAAAATGCCATTAAGGATCGATACGTGTACAACCAGAGTATTCAATTAGGGATAGATCACTCGACCATAAGAATCAAAGAATAACGATATCATGCCGTCACTAGCCAATTAGCAAGTGGAAATAAATCAATTTAACAAAAATATGAAGTCGAATTGCGATGATTCTACACGACTGCTATACTAATTGCGAACAAAGGTAAATTGATACTAATTGCGAACAAAGGTAAATTGATTCCCTTTTAGACTTTGTTCTAAAGTCACATTTGATCAATTTAGGGTGTGTTTGGTTCGGCTTTGGGGGAATGCACTTGGGAAAATGTAATCATTTGGGCGACCCTCACGATTTTACATTGGTGAGGGTCGCCCATGGACTTTTGTGAAATTTTGTATTTAAAAAAAATTATAATTTTTTTTTTTTGAATTTCACTTTCGGCGCCAAATTTGAGGTACAAAAGTGAATTGAAAATTATCAACAATGGGTCAAACATGCGAAAACCCTCAAAACCCACCTAATAGTTTAATTTGTACTAAAGTCACATTTGATCAATTTAATCACGAATTCCAATTCAATTTTGGATATCAAACATTCAAAAATTTCAAGACTAATCTATTGGACATCACCTCATTATTTCTCATATTTATCGATAAATGCGAAAATTATCGGAAAATGACTTATTGGCTTGAAATTGGATCCCATGAAGGAGATGGGCCCATTGAAGGCCCAATGGGCATCACGCCCATTAAGCTTCAGCCAAGTGGGCCCAATGAGGCCCTCCAAGCCCACCTAGCCCAATTCAAGCCCATTGAGCCCAAGGCCCATTTCAACAATTGGGCCAAAGGGAAAAATTGGAAATTCATGTCTTAATTGTGAAATTACCAAATTGCCCTTCTTGCATTAATTGAAAAGTGAAAAAAGGGAGAGAAAGTCTTCTTGGCTTAATGAAAGGAAATGTTGAACAATTTGTGAGGAATTGCTGAAACTTGATGAAGAAGATTTCAAGGGAAATATATTCATCTCTCTCTCTCCTCCTCTCTTCAATCTTGGTCATCTACCCCCTCCTTCCTTGTCATTCTTTCTCTTTTTCTTCTTCTTTTGCTTCCTTTCTTCCTCATTTCTCCCTTTTGTCACACATTACAGCTGTCACCACTGCATCGCCCATCATTCGGACCGTCCTAGCTACCGTGCCTACTGCTCATCGCCGTCCAAACAGTCGGACTACACTCCTTTCTCCTCACCAAGACCACCGCCACCACCATGAGCCGCCCCTTGTTCTTTGCCATTTCCAAGTGGAGCCCTTTGTCACTTGCACCACCACCATTGTTCCCATGCAAATGTCATTATTAATGGGTAAGTTATGATTTTAATCCCTTGATTAGTGAGTTAAACTTGATTAGGGGTAGTTAGTTTATAGTTAATCTTGATTATGAGTAATTTAATTAAGATTAAGATTGATTAGTTTAATTAATTATAATTTAACTGATAAGCTATTGTCATAAGTTATCACGGGTGGATGATGAGCTATCGCAATGAGTTATTTAGGAAAAATTGATAAGCTATCGAAAAAGGTGATAAGCTATTGTCAAAGGGACAATAAACTTTCAAAAAAATAAGTGATAGGCTATCACTAAATGGGTGATAAGCTATCAAAATACTATGATAAGCTATTGCCAAATATGCAATAAGTTATTGAGGAAGGATTGATAAGTTATCACAATGGGGCAATAAGTGCTGTTTAATATGTGATTTATGCTTGAGTTCTATGGAATTCTCTACACGTTTATGTTGTTTAATACTAGCTTTGCTATAAAAAATATTTGCCTCACATGAAACCTCGTTTACTAATTTTTAAAAGAGTTTTGATGGACATACAAATGGGAATCCCTATGGTGTCGAGTTTATTTGTCTTGTTTTATGTATTAAATGGGGCAAGGATAATTTAAAATGAAAGCATGCAAAGTTTGATGGGTTAACTATATGTACATGACCATGTGTGATTATTTTAATGGATTTTTATACATAAAAGTCGTAGTAGTTTATTATTGTGACCATGAACCATGTTTGCATCAGCTAGTTGATGATAAATAAAATGAGCTTGAGTGGTGGTTGTGCTCGTGTGGTCACATAAAGGCACCATGTTTGCATCAGCTAGTTGTGCTCGTGTGGCCATCATTTGGGGACGATGGCCGATTTTTATTAGATACCCAACGGAGGTCCAAATGTTGAGTCATAATATACTCCTTATGGAATGCCATCTAGGTGGGAGTTTTAGACAATGCCGTGTCCGATGGGGCGGGTACAATACTCGGTCATGCCGGAAGGCTACCAACTCTTGTGTTGGTCATAACCTTATAAGGTCATAATAATTGGAATATGCATGAATACATTGTACATGGAAAAATATAATCTATGTTTATATTATGAATATGCTTGTTTGCATTGATTATGACACGTGTGAAATCATATCGTGTAGGGTAAATGCCATGGCAATATAAGAATGCTTGCGGATCAATTTGACGGCCTCTTGTTTTATTATGAGGTTAAAATGCCTTATCACGTTTATAGTTAAAGCAAAGCATGGGTCGCTTTACTATTAATCTTCGTCAATATAAAGTTATATGTTTAGGCTACATTCAAGGTGAGTTGATTTTTAGTTGAGGCTTAGGCTACATTCAAAGTTATATTTGCTAAGATCTATATCTCATGTGTTGTTATTAATTATTTTTCAGGCCCTTAGGTATGGTTTTCCTCCCAGTGCGATTCGAACTCCCCCTAGCCTTGAAGTACTCATATCGATATTCACCATGGAGGGAAGTCATGTAGTTTTCTTGAAGTTTACCACCACCGTTTGGGTAGATATGGGTTGGGGCAAACCAATTACACAATTCTACATGGCCTAGTTCATCTAGTTTGATGGTGACCTATTGGGACCCTTCTAGGGAGTTGAAGGTAACTCATGGGTACATGCACCTTTCGCCTTTTTTTGGGCTGACCCCCATCCTTTTTGGAAGAAGCATATTAACCCCTGGCCTAATATCTTTTTGTTGGCATGAGGAAGTGACCCGTCTAAAAGGGCTTGTGTAGGTTTCTTAGGGTTAATCAAAGTATATTAATAAAATGGTGGTGTTTTGTAATCATTTGTTATGTTTTTTCTACTATTCTTATTATTATGTCCGGTTGGGTGTTTGTTGATTCACTTTTGAAAAATAAAAAAAAAGTGATCAGAAACACATCTTGAGACATCACATTCAATTGACCAAAGAGAATAGGAGTTATTGCGTGCTCAAGGGTCGGGGCATCACATAGACAATCTGTGATAGTATTTTAATATTTTTTCAAATTTTTAATAATTGTCTTTCATTTCTTCTTCCTTTTGCCGATGGTCGACCATAGGTGATGACTAGGTGGGCTAGCCTCACCTAGATGAGGGTCGCACTCACTCCCCACAGGCTAGGCTTAACCTCGGCTAGGTGACACTAAGCACCAACAAAGGCTCCCCTCACTAGATATGGCAAGGCCAACCCTTGCCCAAGCTAGGGTAGCCTCACTAGGTGTCGCTTTTGCCCAAGCGATGCCTTAGCCATGGTGACCTCACCAACATTCATGGCTTCCTATATTTGGAGTTGGAAGGTGTAGTTAGTGTCAAAGTCTAAGGTCTGGGATGCAACAAGCTCTCAATGTTGCTCAACGACGATGGCTTTGAGTTCATTAACTTCCATTTCTTGAGTCAATCAAAACTTTCTCTTGTTTTATTGCAAGGTAGATTGTGGGAAAAGTGAGGTTTAGTAGCGACAAGAGGGCCGCCTTAGCCTCGGGCAAGGCTAGCCTACCCGGCCATTGACCAAAGAAAGAAGAAAGGAAGAAAAAGGAAAAAGAAAAGTAATAGAAAAATTATAAAAGAATTATAAAATAATTATTAAAATATTATTAAAAATTATCAACATCAAGGCAGGTCATGCCATGAAGGACAACTAATGTTTATGTTAGCGATTTTTAGCCAAAATTAGCTGGATGGACTTAATTTGGTAAAAAGTGAAAATGTTTTAAACTAAATTTTCAAAAGTGCAATAATTTAGAGCATTTTGGACAATTTCTCCACCAAATTGCTTGAACACAAGTTAGTTTTTAACAAGTGAAAGATTCATGTCATGAAATTCCACGTTCCTTTTATTAAAGTGTTAATACCACAAAAAAAACTCCCAAATTGATACACCTATGATAAATTTATCCCAAATTAATTTTTTTGATCATTATACTTGTGACAAATTTATCATTTGTTAGTTTTCATTAAATTTTACTACCAAATTATTGAATTAGATCATACGTAATAATTGACTGATGTTACTCTTTGTTTATCATAGTTGTACTAGTTTTATAGTTTTTTGTAATATTAATCTAATTTAGTTGAGAGTATATTTGTCACAAACATATTAATTTGATATTTTTGAAGGTTAAAAAAATTAGTTTAAGTTAAATTTGTTACAAGCATACTAGTTTGGGATTAATTGTAGTCATTTGGGATAACTTTATTGTAAATGTATCAATTTAGAATTTTTCGTGACATATTAACTCTTTATTTAAATACATGGATAATGATGTTCAATGTCCTTTTTCCTTGTCTAGCAATGTTATCATTAGAAGAGGGACAAAACGAAAGGCTATCTCACAGCTGCTAAAAACCTAACTTCTGTTCAAAAGTCGCAGGCATCCCACATGACGAAGAACTTAGCTCGAAATGTTGCGACAATCCCTGATGAACGAGGAGCCAAAGTACGATCTGCTTTTTTCCGATGAACGACAGCGAACTTGCAGCATTCGTGTCCCAGGATAAAGCTCCCGGAATGCGAAAGAAGAGCTGTAAAACCAGCAGTGGAAAAAAGGAGATAAAAGGCAACTTTGAGGCACAGGGACAGAACCATATCTTGATAAGGCAGCGATAAGAGCCAGCCCTACTGCACGCATTAATTAACCTTTGCCATCTCCAATGGTCGCTTCCACACCTCATCGTCGACATTCTCTCTTCCTTCGACCTTCGTTTCTGCCCGTAATCTTTTTCGTTTCTTTTCCCCTTTCTTCTTTGCTAAAAGAAGAGCAAACCCCCTTGCTGCCTTCTCGTTCTTGCGACGACCTTCCTCCGGCCTTCTCCAAAACGCCCCTTTCTTTTCAAGAAAAAGGGTGTACTTTCTAGGGCATCAAATTGCTCTAGTGGGGTGACGCAATTCTTCGTTAAAAAACACAACGGGACGAAGGGAGAAAAGTAATATGAAAGAACATGTAAAATAAAGGACGAAAGGATTCCTTCTGTGAAGAAAGTGGTAAAGGGGAAAAGGAAAGGTGAAAAAACTTATCCACAGGGTTCAAGGCATGGCATGTAGCGCATCAAGTTGAGGCCCCATCCATTGATGTTGACGGAAGTAAAGTTTTAGGCAGGCTTTCTAAAGAAGGCAGGAAATAAAGCATTGGGCAAGTAGTGTTCCTATTGATAAGTAGTGACCAACCTCCCGTTGCTTATGCAAAAATGTGAAAATTGAAGTTAGGAAAAGCTCAAATTTTCCACATTGGGTGCAAAATGAAGGGTGGGATTGTGGCATTTGAGCAAATGAGTAGCGTTGTGGAAGTAATTATAAGTACAGAGGTGGTAAGTAAGCAGTCATACGACATCAATCTTGGTGTGAATAGACTTAGATCGATCCCCGACTATTGGAAAAGCTTCAGGTTTCAAAAAAGAAAAGCTAAATGGTCTTCGCAACCGTCTAATGATAAGTGGACCCTTCATTCGAAATTGATATCGGACTCCACTTCTAAGAAATGTGGAAAAAACTTCGTGTCGAAGGCTTTGTTGTAATTGGATGTCCTTAGGACATTTAACCTTTTCCGATTTTAGTGTGCCTTTTCAGTATTATTTAGGATCGCTCTTTTCAGATTTATAATCTATGGATTTCGCGTTTTACAATCCGTTCAAAATTCATTCACCAACCCGTTTCAGGGTACTTATCAAAAATATTTTCTGATGCAATTCTAGCTTTTCTCTTGCCTTTAATCACAGCAGATCCATTCCCAAAACACTCGAACATAAATCTCTTGATTTATAATTTTTCTAAACTCAAGTTGATTGTACTGAACTGTCTGATCTATTAGTGGTCTCCGAACAAGTGGATCGACTTCTTTAGTACATAGGAGGACGGCCTCTCTAACATAACAAGAAAAAACAAGATAAAGGGACCGTCTTTCACAAAATAAGACAACACTAGATATCCCACTTGCAAAGCCGAAAGAAGGGTCGAGCATGGATCGACCGAAGAAGTGGTGGGAGAAAGAACCCAATGGGACTTTTGCATGGAATGTCTTACGTACGAATAAAGAGCGGGGGAAAAGATTGGGATTGGGGGGGTGCAATTGGGGAGAGATGGATCGTAGGCGGCTGCTGTGGAGACGTGACGGCGAATCTATTCCCGTGCGCCTCCTCCTCTCTCTTTCGTGTCTTTCAAGGTCAAAAAGGTGTTTTGGCATGGAGAAGGAGGGAGATGATTCTCTCTCCGCTCTCCCAAATTCTACTTGCAGACAAGGCTCCCCTCGCGTCAATGGACCATCGAATGGACGCCCGCCGAGCGGCCGGCCAAAAGGGTCGAAAAGTTTCACGGGAAAGTTAAATATATGAAAGTGACTATATTTTGTTGAGGGCATGGTTCATGCTCCACATCAATCAGGACGGCATAAGCACTTGAGGGTTTTTATAGTTTTGACATTTATTTTATTAGTAATTGAGGTTTGGAACTATGAATGAGTTGCCTAGGGCTTTGTCGACCATCTTGGGCTTTCTTGTATTGCTTGTACGTAATCACTTTTTCTTGTAATTGAGAATCGTAACAAAATGGTGGAAATGTGCTAATTATAGTGAATCTCTTACTAGATGTAATCCTAGTTTAAGGAAACTAGGAAAAACCTTATGTCATGATTCCTCTTTCTCATATTTACACTATTTCGTTGTTGTTGGAGCTAGTATTAACACCTAGAGGGGGGGTGAATAGGTGTATAGGAATTTTATGCGCAAGTAATAACAAACTTTTGCAATCTATAAACTGAAATTAAATAGAGAGAGTAGAGAAGATTGCAAACTCAGTTTATAGTGGTTCGGCTTTTAGACAAGCCTACGTCCACTCTCCCGGTCGACCAGCCAATCGGCTGTATTTCACTATATGATCAACGGTGATTACACACTCTCGAGTGCTAGTACTCGGTGATTTGTCTCACTAAGTCACTCTCTTTCGTAAAGCACCTAGATCACTCAAATGTGCACTATGAACAACAATTGAAGAACTGAATCGCTTTGGAATAATGTTCATCCACACTATTTTCTTAGGTCTCATCCTATCCTTATATACTCTCAAGCCATACTCGATTGTTGGCTCTTTCCTTGAGAGTTTCGTCTTCCCTTTCCCTTTCCCGGACCCAGACTTTATAAGGCAAGTCTTTTTGACCGTTAGAGGTAGATTGGATCCCTTTGATTACTCGTTCGCCCATACAATCGAATCCGGGCTTCCATAAGTGTTCTATTCTTCTTTGGAAGTTGTCCGTTGATTGATCCGCCAATCACTTTGATACAACAAATCAATATAAATAAAGTAAGTGAAATACTTGACCGTTGGTGATCTTATCCCGTAGGTTCATCTTAGGTCGAAGATCTCATGTTACGAATATGCCCGGATTTTCGGTGCAGTCCATTCGGACTTAAAATCTCGATGGGTTTGTTCGGACTTAAATCTTAGTACGGTACGGTCGGACTTAAATCTCGATCGATACATTCGGACTTAAAATCTCGATCTGGATGAGTCTTTCCGTCGATACGGTCGGACTCTTAGACATCTCATGCTTTATCTTTTGCAACCAGCAGACTTAAAAACCTAATGTCATTCTGTGTCCTTTTCTTTCAAGAGATTGATAAATCATTCATAAGCTGTTTTGTTAGCATCAAAACTAGGAGTTTTCTTAACAATCTCCCCCTTTTTGATGGTGACAAAACATCTTAAACATATGGCTTCATGTCCCTGCAAAATATGGTTAAATAGACCTGTTTCCAACTATCCTGTCCAACTTATAAGTATAGCTCATATCAACCCTGCATAACATAATTATAGCTTAACAAGATACAGACTTTGTCAGTACATATTTCAATGAGAGAATATCATCAGTCATTTATCATGCATTATCATAATGATAAAACCATCTGTCATCCAACTATCATGATATCAACGGCACAATGATAAATCCATCGAAAGTCAATCAAAGAGCTGAGTCAAGCAAAAGTCAAGTCGAGCAAAATATATCTAGAACCAGTCGAGCACAAAAAGCCATATCTACTCCCCCTTTTTGTCAACTTAAAAAAAAAATTAGTCAGTTGAAGAAGATCTTTTTAAGAGGTTTTCTTGTTTGGGGTCCGAACAAGGGTGAAATCCTCCATATCGATGCGGACTTCTCAATTACTGTCAATACACCGATTGATTGCCTTTCTCAAGAGTTTCCGATCTGTTATTGAAGGAGGTTTCCATCTGTACCTGTCGATCCATGATCTCTGTTAAAAGTTCGAAGATCTTTTGGTAATCAGCATTTCCAGATGAAGCTGCAGGAACGTGAATGTTAATATTCTCATGAGGATGCTCCCCTCGCCTGATGCTTCATTCTTCTTCTTTGCCCCTCTTTTTCTCTGTTCTTATCTCCTTCTTCATCTTGTTCTTCTTCTGCGTCTGTTTCTTCTGCTTCTTTTGGCTCATCCATTTCTTCATATCCTGCATCCTTCTCTTTTTCTCTATGAAGAATGCGTTCTGCATTTTCCTCTTGTTCAGACATTCTCTGAGAATGTTGACGCATATTTGCCGAATTGCGAGAGATGCTTTCTTCTTCATCTTCTTCATCTATCGGTAGGAGTTGTCTTCTTCTTTTAGAACTTGGCCCATCGAAACGAGATTCTTTGCCTTTTCTTTTTCTTTGTCTCGATATAGCCGCTTCCTTTTCTTTTCGTCTCCATGTCTCGGAACATCCTTCAATCTCATCTTGTTGATCATTTTCATGTCAATGATCATTGTTGGAAGAGTTTTAGTACTTGAATCTTCTCGGGAATATCTATCTTGAGATGATTAAAGATTCTTGTGACTAAAGCTCCATAGGGTAGCTGTCCCTTTCCCTTTGAGATCACGATACATATGCAAAATGATTGTGTGAGGTAGTGAGAACAATACTCCTCTTTCAATTGCCCACATCGGTTTTGCCTCAAAGTTAGACACATCGGTCTTGGATGATGCTTTTGGACGAATGCAGCTGATGATGATTTTGTGCAGAATAGTTCTTGCAGACGTTAAAAGAGGATAAGTTATAGTGGCCCTTACAGATTTTGTGAGAAACTTACAAACTGTTTCATAAGGGACATCTATTGACCTGAATGCACCTCTCTCAACATTTATAATGTCAGCAAGAGTATCTGAACTAACCTCATAAAACTTATCATTCACACTGAACTGCATTATGTTTGGAGATAGAAATGTCAAATTCGAGTAAAAATATGCTGTTAGTTCAGGATAAACAAAGCAGCGGAATCGGTCGGGAATTTGTCCATTTGCAATCTCTCAAAGCTTTCTCGCAGATTTACGTCAGCAACATCCAGATAGTCAAAATCAACAATCCTATGATTCATGACTCCTCTTTCCAACAGATTGTTAAAGAAAGTCTTGTGTTCTTTGGAGCGAAATAATTTTCCAATTGTGTTACGGACTACGGCGAAGAATTCCCATTCTTACTTCAAAATTTCTGTAGATTGTTTCATCATCTTCTTTCACCTTATCTTTACTTCTCCTCGTATCATTCACTCGTTCTTTACGAGTAGATGTTGATTCGGCAGCACTGCATCTTGCGAATGAGACGGAATTCATTTGCAAACCCATTCTACCTCAAGAAAAACAGTTTGACATCTTCCCCGACGTTTCTCCGAACTAACTTCTCATACCTCCTCATAATTACATGAGGATTTTCGTAGGTGTCGGTAGAGTTAATCCGGACGTACCTCTATGTGCGACGAGACCTTTCTTTCGATTCGAGCGATGAGTTCTTGGAGATTCCTCATAATCGCTTGATTTCTTTGAGGAGAAACTCTAGGAGATTGTCCTTGAGTTTCTTCGAACGTCTGTGTCAGATCAAAATGCGTCTGCCCTTCCTCGATTCTTCTTCCTCCTCTTCTAGCGACTCTGTTTGATCTTCTTCTAGGTGATGGAGATCTTGATCTGGATATGGAGGATCTCGATGCCATTGTTCGGAGAGGGTTGGTTTTGGACGAAGATTGTTTTAGAAAGAGTTTTTCTCAGTTAGGGTTTGTAAACAGACGTTCTGAAGAGTGGTGAGGAAAAGACTCGACCTTTGGATGTTTTTATACCTTTGTTAGGAGAACAAGTGAATAGTCGAAAATAATTTAAAAATAGCAGTTATTCTAAATTTAACAAGAATATTCAATTATCATAGAAATATGCCCGAATATATGCAAATCAAATATTCGAATCAAAAAAACTTACTCAAATAAATACCAGATTTTCATAAGGAAATAATACACTATATTATTATTTCCTTTTTCAATCACCCGACGATCTCCACTGTCGGACTTTTTCCCGTACTCACGTAATTTATAAGAAAGGGTTAATGATGTTTAAACACCCACATATTGAATCGAATGTACCTTTGTCCGGCGGCTTTGTGAAGATATCTGCTAATTGATTCTTAGAATCAATGAATTCCACATATATATCTCCCTTTTGCACATGGTCTCTTATAAAGTGATGTTTGATCTCAATGTGCTTTGCCCTGGAATGTAAAATTGGATTCTTGGTGAGATTTATGGTGCTTGTATTATCACACCTTATTTCTGTGCAGCATTCTTCCTTGCCATAGTCTCTTAGTTGTTGTCTCATCCACAAAATCTGAGAACAACAGTTTCCAAGTGCTACGTATTCTCGCTTCGCTGTTGATAAAGCCACGGTATTTTGCTTTTTGGAAAACCATGAAACTAGCATTCTTCCCAGAAGTTGGCATGTTCCTGAAGTACTCTTTCTGTCTACTTCGCATCTTGCTAAATCTGCATCTGAGTAGCCAAGAAGAGTAAAATATGTTTCCTTTGGATACCATAGCCCTAAGTTTGGGTAAGTGGCTATATACTTAATTATACGTTTAACGCGAAAAGATGTAATTCTTTAGGATCTACTTGAAACCTCGCACAAAAACAAACACTATATAGGATATCTGGTCTAGATGCAGTAAGGTAGAGAAGTGAACCGATCATGCTTCTATAATTTTTCTGATCAACCTTCTTCCCTTTTTTCATCCTGATCAAGTTTGATGGAGGTTGCCATTGGAGTTTCTGTCCTCTTGCAGTTCTCCATTCCAAATTTTTTAATCAAGTCTTTGGCGTACTTCTCTTGATGAATAAAAGTTCTACGATTCGATTGATTAACTTGAAGTCCTAGGAAGAATGTCAGTTCTCCCATCATGCTCATTTCAAATTCTTCTTGCATAGACTTTGAGAAGTTCTTGCACAAGTGCTCATTAGATGAACCAAAAATAATATCATCTACATAAATTTGTACCAGCAGAATATCTTTACCTTCCTTCTTAATAAATAAGGTTGTATCTACCATACCTTTTCTAAATTTGTTATCTAGTAGAAACTTGCTCAATCGTTCATACCAAGCTCGAGGAGCCTGTTTTAGACCATAAAGTGCCTTCTTTAATTTGTATACATGGTCAGACTTTCTTGTTTCCTCGAATCCAGGGGGTTGTTCTACATATACTTTTTCTTTGATAAACCCATTCAGAAAAGCACTTTTCACGTCCATTTGATATAGCTTGAAATTTTGATAACAAGCATAAGCAAGTAATAGTCTAATTGCTTCTAGTCTTGCAACTGGAGCATAGGTTTCATCATAGTCTATTCCTTCAGATTGAGAGTAACCTTTAGCCACGAGCCTTGCCTTGTTTCTGGTGACTTTCCCAAGTTCATTAACTTTGTTTCTGAATATCCATTTGGTTCTTATGACTGTTCGTCCTTTTGGTTTGGGTACCAACTCCCACACATCATTTCTCTTAAATTGTTGAAGCTCTTCTTGCATTACTTCTATCCAGCTTTCATTTTCCAGTGCTTCATCAATTCCTTTGGGTTCAATTTCAGAAATCAGTGCAACAATACCTGTGTCCTTTTTGTTTCTTGATCTGGTTTGTATCCCTTCGTAGATATTTCCAATTACGAGCTCCCCGGGATGACGGACTTATGCTTCCGGTTTACGTTTGGAACTTCATTATTATCGAATCTTCTGCGTGCGGGAGTATCAAGCCGAGATAGTCGTTCTTCATGAGTTGCTTCTTTGATCATTTCTGGGAAGATTCTGCTCCTTTGTTGAGACCAGATCCTTCCGTAGCTGCATTTGATTCTGATTCTTCATTTATTGGACTGCTTTGTTTTGAGACTTCTTTCTCTAGAAACTTTACGTTCATGGATTCTTCCACCATGCAGTATTCTTGTTGAACACTCGTATGCTTTACTCGAGTTTGAATAGCCCGAAACATACCTTCATCGATCTTTCTTCAAACTTACTAGGTTGATGATTAACATTTTTAAGGATATAGCATGGACAACCAAAGATTCGAAAATAGGAAACAATAGGTTTTCTTTCTTTGAAAATCTCATAAGGGGTTTTCTCAAGAATTGGTCTAAGAAATACTCTGTTAATAATATGGCAAGAAGTAGAAACTGCTTCTGCCCAAAATCGAGTTCCCACCTTGCTTTCTATAAGCAATGTTCCGGCCATTTCCTGCAAAGACCTATTCTTTCTTTCCACAACTCCATTTTGTTCTGGAGTGTATGGTGATGAAAATGTATGCTATATGCCATTTTTGTCACAAAAATTTGAGAAGTCTTGATTTTCAAATTCTCCCCCATGATCTGTTTTGATACTAGAAATAGAGTAACCTTTTTCATTTTGAATCCTCTTAGCAAATGTTGAGAAATATGAGAAGGTATCTCCTTTATTTGCTAGAAAATATACCCATGTGTATCGAGAGTAGTCATCAACTATCACAAGACAGTATTTCTTACCTCCAATGCTTTGGGTTCTGGTTGGTCCAAATAAGTCCATGTGAAGAAGTCAGTAACACACGATTAGTGGAAATTTGCTTTATAGATTTGAAAGAGCTTCTAACCTGTTTTCCCGGTGTACATGCGAGCAAAGCTCGGTTTTCTTGTAACTTAGTGACGGCAAACCACGAACAAGCTTTTTGCTGGCAAGTTTGGAGATTTGTTTCATGCTGACATGCCCAAGTTTGCGGTGCCATATATCTGCTTCATCTTGGATTGTTAATAGGCATTTTGCGTATCTTCATTTATATCCGAGAAGATAAATGTTCCCATGTCTTCGTCCGGTAAAAGTCGTGAAGAGTCATTGCTTGTTCCAACATAGGTTTTCTTTGAAGTTTATTTTGAAACCAAAAGGTATCACACAACCGGGCGATGCTCGAAGATTATAGTTTAAACCCTTGACTAGAGAAACGTTGTTGATGATCAGGTTTCCGATCTTGACAGTTCCCAGTCCTATAATGTTTCCTTTGGTGTTCCCTCCAAACGAAACTGTTCCTCCCTTGATTCTATCGTATCTTATGAACGTCTTTGAATTTCCTGTCATATGTCTTGAACATCCACTATCCAAATACCATTTCTTCTTACATTTGAAACTTACCTCGAACTCTCTATCTGAGTCTGTGTCAGAATCAGTTTCTGAGTCTGAGTCTGAGTGTGCCATTAGACAGATGTTTCCATATTCATCTTCACTATCCTCAACTTCTGAGTCACTCCATGTTTCAGCTTTGAGAGCATTCTTGTACTTCTCAAATTTTCCTTTGTTCTTTTTGAGTTTGGGACAATTCGTTTAATATGTCCATTTTTCTTACACTCAAAGCAGATTACATCCTTGGTATAATCATCCTCGTCATCGCTTTTGCGTTGCCCAGTTGTCGATTTGTTTCCTCGTTGTTGAACTTCCCCGCCTTTTCTGTTTAATTTCTTTACCTATTTTATCAGCAGCGTGCAAGTTCCTCGTCGTCCGTTCTTCCTCGAGAATCAGTATCATCGAATCAAAGTTAGACCTAAGAGCAAGGGATTTTTTACCTCGGATTCCACACTTCTTCGTTCACTTGTTCGCCTCATAAGACGTAGGGTGCCAATGAGCTCATCAACAGTTAGAGGTGAAATTCGCGAGTTTCTCGATAGATGTCTTCACATTGTTCCATTCTTTTTTACAGTCCTCTCGAAGTTTGTTGACCTTCATTGGTCCAGAACAGTGTCCTTGATATGCTAATCCGTTTACAATTTACGTAAACGATCGAACATATCTCCTATGGATTCTCCATGCTTCATCTTAAAGGATTCGTATTGACCAAGTAATATGTTTACTTTGGTTTCTTTGACTCGATCGCCTCCTTCATATGTCACATGTAGTACATCCCATACTTCCTTTCTTTGTATCATAAGAAGATATACGATTATATTCATTAGGTGATAAAGCACAATATAGAGAGTAGATAGCCTTTGCATCAATGGTTTGTCTCTTTGTTATTTCTTCGGAGAGAGAGTGGCTGATGGTTCTCGGTTCCTTTCCATTGGTACTCTTTGACGTCTTTCTGGCGTTATCAGTGGGCTCAATTCCCCTATTAACCACATCCCATTCCAGTGGATCTTTTGACCTGAGAAAAGCCTTCATTTTATTCTTCCAGATATTGTAATCCTTGCCATCGAAGTATGGTGGACGAGTGTTGCTCTGCCCCTCAATTAAACCTGGTGCAAGAATACTAGCCATAGAGGATCTTTAACTCAGAAGTAATAAACACTTCAAGATCTTGAGCACGAGGCTCTGATACCAATTGTTGGAGCTAGTATTAACACCTAGAGGGAGGTGAATAGGTGTATAGGAATTTTATGCGCAAGTAATAACAAACTTTTGCAATCTATAAACGAAATTAAATAGAGAGAGTAGAGAAGATTGCAAACTCGGTTTATAGTGGTTCGGCTTTAGACAAGCCTACGTCCACTCTCCGGTCGACCAGCCAATCGGTTGTATTTCACTATATGATCAACGGTGATTACACACTCTCGAGTGCTAGTACTCGGTGATTTGTCTCACTAAGTCACTCTCTTTCGAAAAGCACCTAGATCACTCAAATGTGCACTATGAACAACAATTGAAGAACGAATCGGCTTTGGAATAATGTTCATCCACACTATTTTCCTAGGTCTCATCCTATCCTTATATACTCTCCAAGCCATACTCGACCGTTGGCTCTTTCCTTGAGAGTTTCGTCTTCCCTTTCCTGGACAGACTTTATAATGCAAGTCTTTTTGACCGTTGGAGGTAGATTGGATCCCCTTTGATTCTGTTCGCCCATACAATCAGAATCCGGGCTTCCATAAGTGTTCTACTCTTCTTTGGAAGTTGTCCGTTGATTGATCCCGCCAATCACTTTGATACAACAATCAATATAAATAAAGTAAGTGAAATACTTGACCGTTGGTGATCTTATCCTATAGGTTCATCTTAGGTCTGAAGATCTCATGTTCTGAATATGCCCAGATTTTCAGTCTGGTCCATTCAAACTTAAAATCTCAGTCTGGTTTGTTCGGACTTAAATCTTAGTCTGGGTACGGTCGGACTTAAATCTCGATCGATACATTCGACTTAAAATCTCGATCCGGATGAGTTTTTCCGTCCGTCGATATGGTCGAGACTCTTAGACATCTCATGCTTTATCTTCTGCAACCAGTAGACTTAAAAACCTAATGTCATTCCGTGTCCTTTTCTTTCAAGAGATTGATAAATCATTCATAAGCTGTTTTGTTAGCATCAAAACTAGGAGTTTTCTCAACAGTTGTGATTGTACGCATAATCCTAACATATTTCTTGGGGTGTCAAGTGGGTGGATCGAGACGGGCTTGAGTCGAATAGAAAATGGTCCAATCTATATTGATCAATTTAACTTGTTTTGACTCATTTTTATATAATATAAATTTGATGATTCATACTCGGCCTGACCAATACCCAACCCGACTTATATTACCGAAACACATTAATAATTAATTTAATTTAGGAAAATCCACTCCCACTCATTTAATCTACTTTAAGCTCTTCATATATAAGTTTTTTTTAATAAAAACTTCATATCAAATTTAAAAAATAAATCAAATAATAAAAAATCTGTCAATGAAAAAAATGTGAATACCTTTAAATTGAGACTTTTAGAAAATAAATTTTAAAAAATTCGAATTTTAATAATTTAAAAATTATTACTATTATTATTATTTATTTTCCTTATTTATTTTCTTTTCTTTCTTCCTCTTCCTTCTTCTTCCCCCTTTTCCTCCGCCGGTGGCTACTTGGCCAATATGCAAACCGACAAGCCTAAGCTCCACCAAGGCCAGTGAACTTGAGGCTTGACCAATCTAGGCGAGCTCTTGGCTTGCCAAATTCAAGTGAACCTGAGCTCAACCAAGGCCATAGAGCTTGCAACTTGGCCAATCTAGGCGAGCCTGAGCTTCCCAGCTCTAGCTCTATTGCGACCAATGAGCTTGCGACTTACTAGATCTATGCGAGCTCGAGCTTAGGATCCACGATAGAGATGGCAGCATGACGACGAGTAAGCAACCATAAGACCTAGAGAGGAGGGGAAAGGAAAGGGATTACTATGATCGAAGACATAAAGAGGATGAGGGGAATGGAAGGACGCAGAGAGGAGGAAGGCCTTAGGATCCAAGGGTTCGAAGTGGGTTTCCCTAATAACCCATTAAGACCCATTTATATTTTATTTTACTTTTTAAAACCAATTTCAAATTCATATCTAGGTTTCACTCGATCCGTATTTGACCCATTTAATTAAAAGTGAATCATAATATGGATTTATGATCCAGTTTAATACCTCTACATATTTCTCATGTAAGATGATGCTAGTGATTCTTTAGAAATATCATTTTTTTAAAGCTTTTTTTTTTTCTATTTGATCATGTCCCTAAACTTTATATGTATTTTCTCGGACCATTTACTTTTTGTGCTTTAGTATAATTTTTTTCATGATCCAATTCTTGATATAGAAAAATAATGTGCGGGTCCGTACTGCACAGTATTCCTCCACGACTAGATCGCCAATGTGATGCAAATCTCCCCCTAATCAAAAGCTTGAACAATAAAGACGTCACTAGAGGACGAACGGAAATGCCTTTATCATCGTTACGGAGAGCCCGACAGCCCGACCCCGCCAAGCCCCGCACCTTCTCTGTTTATGCTCCTATTGATAAAGTTACTATTAATAATTCTAAAATTGTCCTTAAAATAAAGCTTTTATGTCACATCTAAGTAGGTTCTTATCAAAGCAGTCAATTACATTTTGGTTTTATGATACAAACGCGTTAGCATGATTAGACAATTTCTTCTCTTATTTTGTACAATTTCGTGTTACACACAATAAATATCTTTTTTAAGGAAAAAGAAGAAGAACAAATCCCCCGGGTCAAACCGGAAGGAGCGCGGCGCCCCCCCGCATCGGGCGGGTCGGGGCTCGGAGCCGATGCGGATCTGGCGCTGACTAACGGTTGGAATTGGGCCGCTATTCGATGCAATTATGAGGGGATCACGAGAATGTGCTGTGGCACGAGGTGAGGCCCGTTGGAACGGACACGTGGCGCCTCGGAGAGAATCTCGCACCAAATAAATATGCCCCCACGAGTGACCCACTCGATTCCCACGTCGTCGTCGTCCTCTGCGCTCTCTCCTCATTATTGCCTTCACTGAAATTTTTGCAGTTACTGTCGAACTTATCAAAATTCTTCTTCCGTCAGAGGACGTTACGGAAAAGTGACGACTCTCTGGCGAATCCGTCACGTCATCGGATCCTACACGGGAAAGCGTCCGACGTCTAACTCATACAGCTTTTTTTTTTTTTTTTTTTCCGATTTTACTTTACCCTTATTATCACTCTCAAAACGTTTATTTTACCTTCTTGTAAAAGTCAAAATTCACATCTCAAATTAAATTATCCAATTGAAATTCTCAAGAAAAGGATAATTATGGGAACAAACTCTAAATGCTCATTCATTGAAATATATATCTTTCACTCAACCCAAAATATAGATAATAATCCATTTTTTTTTAAATTAATAATTGTTTGGTCAATAATAAATTTAAATTATTATTATTTTATGCTAATTTAAGTTGAATATCCTGCGTGGATGATTTACGTATAATGTTGCTTTTTTGTCCACTGTTTAAACGTATCAAATTATAAGCTAAATAAATAAATAAGCTAAATTGGATATTTTCATATAATTCAGGGGCTAAATTAAACATATATTAAAAGTCCAAAAATCACATTAAAAAAATTAAAAGTTTAAAAGCAGTATTGCATGTTAAGTTAAAGTTTATAGATCATATTAAACATATTAAAAAAATTTCAGAACATCATATATATTGCATCAAATTTTAATGACCATTCGCGTCATTTTCACTAAATTTTATTAAAAATTGTCCCCACAATCATTTAATAGAAAAATAATTAAAAAGAATTCATAGTATTTCATATTATGTATAATTATTACTTAAATAATCAGATTGTCTTATACTAATTATGCTTAATAAAATCTTAGATATGCTTGTTACGAGACATCTTGCTATTGGTGTGTAGAGGGGCGAGTTACATTCTCGAAAACTCAGTCGTAATTTTGCAGCCAAAGAGAGCATGACAAAAAGAAAAGGGAAAATGACTTCAAATGATCTATAAACTTTATCTTAGTGTACAATGTGGTTCCTAAACTTTTATTTTATTTAATATAGTCCATTAATTTTTCGTATGTGTTCAATTTAGTCTTTGGACAACATGAAAATGTTCAATGTTGTCCCTAACCTTAAATTAATAGAAGGACAATATTGAACATTTTTATATAATTTATTATTACATTAAACATATACCAAAAGTACAAAACACTATATTGAATAAATTAAAAATTCAGGAACCATAATACATTGGGCTAAACTTCATAAATTACATTGAACAAATTAAAAGTTCACGGACTAACCCCCTAGTCCATTTTCTACCATACTGCCAATTGTAGCCGCTGCGTCTCCCTCCCTCCCTCCTCCCCCAATAGTCCATCGCTTTAAACATCTAATTCAATGCTAACACGTGCAAAATTACACACTAGAAAGAGCTCACCACGACGGATTTACTAAGTTTCGATCTCGAGCTTCAAACATCAAATCCAACGCGTTGATTTTATCTAGCGAAGCCGAGTTTGAGTTATGGATCTCATTAACCATAGCGTATTTGGATTTCACTATTTGGTCTTATAAATTAATAAAGAGAAATGGAACCTTAAAGTGACAACACTAATCTTGCTTTACGAAATTGGAAAGTATGCTTCTCCATGATTAATTGCAAGAAACCACCTGACGCATTTCCAGTTCTAGTGTATGATGGAGATCGATCATGATTCATTGTGAATAAGCAAAGATTCCTCGGTGATATTTTTCACTTTTGGACAAGATATTTTTTTGCACTTCATGGCAGCTGTCAAAAAGTTAAAAAAAAAAAAAGGAGCTAACCAATTATCACGTTCCAACGTCACCAATTGTTTCTCTCTTTTGTTTTTGTTTTGTTTTTTGTGTTGCAAATTCTTTGACGTTGCTCAGTCATTCTTCTTCTTCACGATTAACGGCATCATAAGCCCTTATGCTTTTAGCGTGGGACCTAATTTCTTAAAAAATCTCAAACTTTAAATCAATTTTTAATTTTATTACGAACTATTTTATTGTTTAACCAAAAATCCTCAACTTTCACTCTAATCTAAAATCTATCGGTGCATCCAAAAATCATTACTAATTTAGTCAAAACCATCAACATCAGAACCGGTCAGAAGTTCTTCATGAGAACCCACGTTTTCATTAATACTCTCACCTTATGAGAAAGAATATCAACCTCCTGACGTTGATAAAATTGAAGAAATCGGTGATGATTATTTAATATGCGGGCAGATTTGAAATTAGAATAGAAGTTGGGAATTTTTTTATGATTGTAAAAAAAATTCAGCATCGAATTGAAATTGGACTTAAAATTGATGGCCTTTAGGGGGAATTAGCCCCTCAATGCGATGGTTACCAACCCAATATCGTCTAGACTTATTTTATTGTACTGAAGAAATTATATTTATGTCATCTGGCCCACCATCGGATTCCGAGAAAAAAAGTATGATTATTTATATTTTTGCATAATACAGGTCTACAATTTGTGACAGAGTGAGGCGGTGCAAAATTTGCTCACATTTTCCATCACAATTCTCATGCAATTTGCTGATTATCTTAGTACGAGTACATATAAACAAGGGGGAAGGAAACTAGTGCAAAGGCTTAGAGGGATTGAGATTGTGCACCACCCACTGCTGAGCTCTGCCTCCTCCTTCCATCCCCCACTCTTTATCACAAACAGGGAGGAGGTCAAAAAGTGGAAAAATCAAGTGCGGTTGGCAGAGTTTTCCTCTGCAAATTCTCCGTTGGAGGCGGTGGAGGGCTCAGCGTTTTTAAGGGTGCAGATCTCGAAGTCCCTCTTCATTCGTCTCTCTCTCTCTCTCTCTCTCTCTCTCTCTCTCTCTCTGCCACCTACCACTGCAGAAGGCACTGCCTCGTCCTCTGTTCTTCTCGCTTCTCTCAAAAGTTCTCCCCTTTTTCATCACCCGTCGATCCGTCTCGCCCTCTTCATTAACACGCATTGTTGCTTTTCGCTTCATCCATTGCTTTATATACTCAAAAGGGTCCACTGCGACTTCCTGGTGGAACGAATCTCCACTCATTTTGCTTCAATCCATTTGACTGGGTGGTGAGATTTCCATTGTTGCAAGAATAAAGGGAGGAAGTTCCAACATGGGTATGCTCAGCTTCTCTGCCAATTCTCTCAGTGTGCTCTCTGGCCTCGTTTTCCTCTCCATTTACAGAGGTCTGTCACTTGGATTTTACTCTCTTATCGCTTATTGACTTGTTATATGAGCTGCGTTCCATACATTGTGTCCTGATGAATTTCTGTGGCCTCTCTGTTTTGGTACAGGTGCTTCGGGGGCAACTTTCACATTTGTCAACAAGTGTGACTTCTCAGTCTGGCCTGGGATCCTATCTAGTGCGGGCAGTCCCAAGCTGGCCAGCACCGGATTTGAGTTGTCTAAAGGCGGCTCAAGGTCCTTTCAGGCACCGACAGGGTGGTCCGGCCGCTTCTGGGGGCGTAGTGGCTGCGATTTCGACGGCTCAGGCCGTGGCTCATGTTCCACCGGGGACTGCGGCTCCGGTGAGGTTGAATGCAACGGAGCCGGAGCGACACCGCCGGCTACTTTGGCAGAGTTCACGCTCGGCTCCGGCACTTTGGACTTCTATGATGTGAGCCTGGTCGATGGGTACAATTTGCCCATGATTGTTCAAGGGACTGGCAAATCAGGTACAAGTAGTGAAGTTTCTTGATCTTGAGGCTCTACTTACACGTTTTATCTTGATTTTCAGGGGATTTAAAACTTTATCCTTTCATTCGTGTTTGCAAGTGCTAGAAAATAGATGGGCTGAATACATGAAGAACTCTCGCTCTTAAAAGTGTAGAATTTGTTCGGTAAAGTTTGGATTTTCTCCACTCTGATTGAGACTGTCGGCTGAAACGTCAAGAACGTTAAACCTAACAGATCGTTAGGAGAAAATGTTAGGTTCTTGTCGACTCAACTTCAGGGTGAAAAACTTTCTTGACGTCATATTAGGGTGAAAGGTCATATCAGTATGGTGGGATAATCCATTTGAGAAGTCATCTCATTTTCAGGTTTTTGCCTTAAGTACGGACTTCCATTTTGTTTGTAGCTCTGAATTTTCCATCTTCAATCAATTCACCGACACCATGTTGCGAGACTGTTGAAATCTGTGTCAAGATGCAATTGTTACACTACTTAATTGAAATCAATGAACAATTTGAACTCGAGATGTTTAAGGCACTTCCAAATCAAGGAGCTTCTCGACCAATTTACATGCGAATCGCAGTTTCCTTCTGATGCCATACTCATGGGCGATTCTTGTGTGTGAACTTTAGGTGCTTGTGCCACCACCGGGTGCCAGACGGACCTGAATCTACAGTGCCCGAAGGAGCTGAAGGCGGCAGATGGTACAGGGTGCAGGAGCGCCTGTGAGGCATTCGGGAGCCCAGAGTACTGCTGCAGCGGCCCATACAGCTCGCCTGCCACCTGCAAACCCTCAATGTACTCACAGATATTCAAGACGGCATGCCCCAAATCGTATAGCTATGCTTATGATGATGCCACTAGTACTTTCACTTGCAGTGATGCTGATTATACCATTACATTCTGTCCCACCTCTCCAAGGTAAGTCTGTTTTGTTCTTCCATCACTTTGATTGAATATATATATTTCTTTTTCATGAGGTAGTAATTAACTGGTTGAAGGAAAGTTCTTCAGTTTTTGACTCATTTAGCTCAGAGAGTGGTAGTGTATTTTAAAAGTTTTTCCCCTCAAAAGTCAGAAAATCACAATTTCTAGTCATACTTTCGGAATCTGCATAAAACGGGAGGAGATTGTAAGCTCATGAGAGTTTACCATGCTTTACTGATCTCAACCAATAATGAGAGCAGAAATCATGATAAAGTTACAAAAGATACATAATTAATCTGTCACGTCTACTTTATTTCTTAAACGTATCGGGGAAGTTGGAAAGAATAGATGGATTTTCCAAAGTTATTGTGGAACAATTCACATCAGAACCTTTTCAAGTTAAGAGGAACCTTCGTCTGTCTAATTTTTCTCTGTTAGTGTATGCTGCGAAACTAGGCTTTTAATTGACATCATTTGATTTGAAATTTAATTTCTGTGCAGCCAAAAATCCGCCACAGATTCTTCTCCTCCAAAGACAACCGGAACAACAGAGAATCCGGATTCAGGGTCAGAGTCCGGGTCTGAATCTGGGTCTCAGTCTGGGTCTGGGTATCCTGCACCGGTTCAGGAGACTGCATTTGCCACTTCCTGGCTGGCCAATTTGGCAACCGGTGACTCTACTAGAAACCAACCTCCCACAGCCGTTCAATTAGCAATTTCTCTAGCAGTCTCTCTCGCCCTCCTCACCATCTCACGCTTGTAGTCCCTCTCTCTTTCTTTCACTTTCCTCTCACAACCAGAGCATAACCCAAGTTACCCAAAACAAAGAGAGAGACGATGGGTATTTGCTTGGAGTGGACAAAAAAGTTGATAGGATCCGGATTGTAGACCTCTCACTTCCCGTATTAGATAAAGCATTCATTCTCGAAAAGAGAAGAACGATGTGCCTTTTTGTTTATTTGGCAGCCCTTTTGATTTGTTTCAACTTGTCTATGGGGACTGACTGAACCACCATGCTTGCTAGCTCTGGAGTAAAAGCAAAGGAATCAAGTTGCAAAGCAAAACATTTTGGACCCAGAAAAAGGAAAAGAAAGAAACAAATGCCTGAAATATCTTGATGCTCTTTCTTTGCCTTTTCTTTTTTTCAATTGGTGGGGAGGGAATGTCAGGACGAGAAAGCGAATGCTTTTTGGAAGTGAATCTGAGTGGGTGGGTGGAGTGGATGTTGGAGGTCCACTTTGCGAGGATTACAAGCCTCATGAATAAATTATATCATCTGCCTCACTGAGCTGAGGAGAAGCACTTGGGACCATCCCTTTGCTTTTGCTTCAAGCTTTGCTCTGTAAGATGAAGTGGAATCGTGTAGAAATTCAGCAATATAGGCCACGCATAGAGAGCCCTTTTGACGGGGTTCATGTTGTTTTGACTGAAAACACTTTATTCGCCTCGGTATCCGGGGCTGAATTTTCGAAATTTTGTCGGCGATTAGCCGTAGGACTCGGATTATGACAGTAATGCAAAACGGCAGTGCGAAATTCTTTTCCTGAATCGAAAGGATCCAATCTGGCTGCCATGATCTTTCTTACTCGAAGTTTGCAGTTGGATGAAACGAAAATCCAACACCCTGGGCAGCATGTTCAGCTTGAAGTTGCAGACTTGCAGCCGAGTGTCGATAAGGCCCATGGTGGGGACCAAATTTAGAAAAAAAGATCAGGTTGGGCTTCTTTTATGCCAGAAGGATCTACCGAGAGATTATAAAGAGTGGGTGGGAGATGTTTTGGGGTTAAATAATGTTAGCACTGACCTTATTCCTTCTTAGTGCAATCATTAAGATGTTGATATGCGCTAGTGTCGATCCATTCCTCTCAAATGCTCCGTCGATATCTGGCATTCCCAGATTTCAAATCACATTATGATGTCTGCAACATGCATGGCATCTTAAAGTTGATGTGAAGAATTCAAGAAAATTTCAACGTGGTTCTTTGCCGTCCTAAGCTGAGTGGAGGTCGGCTTGACATTGTCGCAAAGGCCATCGCACACTTGACATCAATCTGATGTCCTTTCGCTATCCTTAACCATGACAGGCAATGGAGTAAGAACAACAGCGATCCCGCTACTTGTCGTTAGGATTTCTTCAGAGAATGACAGTCGCTTGGAGAGAAGTTGCGAGGCTTTTACTTCACTCAATCAATCATGGTTAATGCTCGTTAATCTTTCTTAGCTGGGAAAGAACAAAATATATGAGGCCCTTCTCAGCTTCCACTGTCATGCCCATCCACAAAGAAATTTTCTGAAAGCTACATGATGGCGGTTGGTCGACTGAACAAGGTTGGAGATCATTCAGGCATCATTGTTGCTTTGACAAGAAAACAGACGTGGACATATTTGGAAGAACAAGATAAAGGAAGGAAAAAGATGAAAAGGCCAAATGCTAGGAGGCACCACCGGGACATGACATTAGATTCCCGTTTGATTTGATTAGAGCATTTGAGTCCTTCTTAGCCTAACTTTTTGTGGGGTTGAATCGAACCGAGCTAAAAGAAAAAATCCAGACAACAGCAACTTTTATTTCTTTTGTTGGAGATAAAGAGAGATCCTTTTCAATATAGGACCTTTGCAGAACAAACAAATAGAGTTCGAGCGCGAGCGCGAGCGCGCAGAGGAAGTAATAGACCTAATTCATCGGTAGCTCGGTATCACCTCATCATTGTTGCTGCATCTGAGGGGTCTCACTAGATATACAGCTCGACAATTGTGCTCGACTTATCACCATGGAAACTGTGGAGCTCAATTGATTGAACGGCTCGTAATGCTCCAACATACATTAAGTGCTTCAGCTCTATAAGAGCACTCGGTTTGAAGGTCGATATCCATGGTCATGGAGTGTGCAATAATGCATGGTCACTGTATTCGCGATAACCCACGATCGCGACAATATAAATATGGTATCCACTTTCACGATCTTTGTCCGAAAGGAGAAAGAAGAAGATTTATTGGCCTAGTTAGGTGAAGGGTCTGGTTTGTTTATTACTAATTAAAGATTATATCTCATCGCTTTCTTCCTTCCCTCAGGGAGAAGATGAGAATCTTTCATCTAAGTTTTTAGGTGCACTCACATGTCCTGCTTCTACCTTCAGAAGGGGGAAAATAACTGAAAATGGTATGATCTCTGTGCTCTGCAATTTTGATTGGCCAAGCATGAACTGCTGCTAGTCATGGTCAGAAACAGGTCATTGTGAAGTCAATATAGGGTCATGGATAAAGCAGAGATAAGAAAAGAGAAGAAAATTTGGGGTAGCTTCATGAAACTTTCTGGAGTGATCAGGGGATGGAACGATGAACAAGTCTTTCTTTCACCATCTGAAATCTATGAGCAATCAAGAACGAGACTCAAATTTCCAATCACTAAATTCCTTCAAAGCCAAGGCTCATATCCTTGGCCAGTGAATTGAAGAGCATATGTACATACTCGAATTCATATATTCTTGGAAAGTAAGAAGTAAATTCCCTTGAAAAGGAAAAGGGATGAAGATATCTCAGGATTTGCTTGATGCAGGATGATTTTCATCCGCCATTCGAGCCTTGAGTTTGTGCTCAGCACACATCCTAAAATATATGCTCTTTGTCCGAATTGCGAGCAACACGTCAAGCCCGAAACCGAACACGCAAGTCAGGCCCATGATTACAAACACGAGCATATAACACTGTGGCCCGATGCAAGTGTTGCTGCCTCCGCCACTAATACTGGCTTGAGCATCGTAAAGATGACCCGCAAGCAGGCCAGAGAAGAGGAAAGAACCTAGAGGAAGATTGAGAATTAGGATGTTGTACAGTAGGCCATAGTATTTGAGGCCGAACAGCTCCGATGCAATTGGGACAGTCACGGTGAGGCGGATGCCGTAGCATATGCCCACCAGAATCGAGCCAATGAAGAACGATCCTGGCAAGGCCAGGGCCATGATGATGTATCCTAGAGTCATCAGTATCTGTGAAGCCGCATTCCAGATAGGCCTTGGTGTTCCATGCTTCCTGCAGACGAACAAAACACAGACGAAATGTTGAGAGAAAGCTCATCTTCAAGAAAATGTTCAGTCCTAAATTGATAAATCGAAAGCTGTCTCTATGCAATTTCAAACACTTGTAAGGCTAAAGAGTAGAGCATACCAAATGTAGTGTTCTGACATCAATCCTGAGATGATCCTCCCAAAGAATCCCCAGATGCTGGTGAGAGAGACGAAGATCGACACATCAGCGTAGCCTAGCGCAAGCCCCATCTGTCCCATGTTGTTCATGAAGCACATTCCTGTGCCCACCCCACATAGAAACGATACGAAAAGTATCCAGAAATCAACTGTCTTTACCATCTCCAAAACCGTGTGATCCTCCCCGATCAATGGCTGGCGGTTCGCCTGGACAGATCCTTGAGCAACAGTGCTGGTTACAGTCACCAAATCTTCTTGCCTCGTTGGTGGGGCAATAAGCGGCTGTTTGATTGCATGCTCAATATCAGAATTTGGTTCCGACTCAGACATACCTAAATAAAAAGGAACCCCTAATGGCAGAGCAAGTAAGAATATTAGTCCTACTGCAAATGCCACAGAAAGAACGTGGCCATGACTTCCGCTAATGTCAAAGGCCAACAGATAGGAGGCCAGCACAATGGCGATCACATTGAAGGCATTCAAGAGCTGTGTCTCTCGCCTTTCTTCTTCAGGGGCGGTCTTACGGAGGAAAATAGCGGCAACCAGGCAGATTACTGTTGGAACTACAGCTAGCATGAGGAGGAAAGTGGACGGGTTGGAGGAGAAGAGAGCAGTGCAAATGTCGGTGAATATTGCCGTGCTTAGCCCCACATATCCCTTGAGAATACCAGAGACCGGTCCTCGGCTCTTTGGGAAGTTCCTCATGCAAGTCACTAGGACGGCTGTGTTCATCCAAGTAGTGCTATTTCCGCCCATGCACAGGAATATGCACATCTGCATAGACATTGGCAGGGACTGAGTTCTGAACAGAAGGTTGGTCAAGAAATACATGCACACTTTTAAACAGAAGAAAATGTAAGATCTAACTAAAATGAGGATACGTTTTAGAGTACTATTGAAAAGCCTGCGGTTTCCATACAGGAATGGTGAGAACATAGCTTACCTGCCAGTAGGGAAGAGGGCTGATCCGCTGGCTCACGACAAGCCATTGAGCTCCATACCCTATTAGACCCTCCAAAGATCCAATCAGAAGTATAATCCACGTTGGTAATCGATCCGAGGCAAGGCCAGAAACGAGCCCGAAAGCCTTGCCGACATCTTTAGCCACGGATAGATTGTTGAGCTCGAGCTGCGTGAGTGCCATGAGAGATTTGAGTGCATCGGAGTAGTTGGAGAAAGTGTAGTTGTTGCCTGCAATGGCTTGGACCCAAATTGCAGTCACAAAGCCCAGCCATTTTCCAGCAGGAGACATCAGAGATAATGTAGGAAACATACGGTGAAGATTGAAGAGGACTTGATAGATTTTTCTCGTTTGGTTTTAGAGCCATGAGGAAGAGATTGACAAGCTTATTTATACATTTGGCATCGCATTCATTAATGAGATAACGATTAGTTTTGCCTGGTTTTGATGGATTGGAAGAAAGAAGGTTTTGGGATCAAAGGGTAGCACATGGTTTTTGTAGTTTCCGGATTGGTGATGGACTCGTGGAGAAATTGGATTAAAGAACCAAGTGCATGAATAAACAAGTGCAAAAACCAAGTTAAGTAATGCAGACAGTCCAAACAACAAGTGGGCACTCCAGGTCTTTCTTTAATTATTTCTGAGGTTTTTCCAGTCAAGAAGCAAGCAGGAAATAGAAGGTGATGGCTTGAATTGCTAAAGAAAACAGCATCATGCTAACTATCTAGACCGGTGAATATATATCCTAAGTCAAGTCCCTGAACAGAGGACATGGAAAGCGGCCTTGCCTCTTTTGGAGATCTTCACTTTTGAAAAGATGCGTCAAAGAAATGATCAGAAAAGCGATTCAATTTTTCAAACAAATATTTCGGGCGGTTCCATTATAGGCAAGAATTGAGATCTTACTTTTGTCCGGCAATTGACTCAAGAAACCTTTCTTGAAGTCAAATCCTACTTACCGCTTGCCACAATTGAATCCGAATGTCATTTGGAGCGACACGGAACTCGCTCACTTTCTCTAATCAAAATAGGACGAAAATATCATATATAAAAGTAATTGATCTTTCTAATGGTTATGGAATACCGGCATATTGTTTTCTGCTAGCAGTTGCTGTAAGGATAAGGTGTGGTCCCTTCTGAGGTTTCATAGAACAGGAGAAAACGACAAATGTCAAAAACTAACGAAACAGAGGCAGATGCAGACAGAGGGAAAGCAGGTCGGCTTTCAAATTCAGCTTCCTCTTAACTGCCTGACGCCCCTGAAATTACCAAGGAAGCGTCCGCCCACCACTTTGTCTTTGGCTTGCATTCATGACTCAGATGTAGGCCCACTCGCCGACGCTTGAATAGAATACATGCTATCTGGTGCCTAAAACAGAGACTTGCATGTAAAAAGAGATAAGGAAAAAGTACACAGGAACAGAAGGTGCTAAAATTATGGAGTGAACAGAATTGAAAATGCATAGTCCGTGTCAGGAGTAAACAGAATCGAAAGAAGGGTTACTGCAAATACATTTCCTCAATCGCGGTCTTGAGAGGAGAGGAGTGTGATCATTTTCGATGGCAAGGCACTGAGGTCACCAGTCCAACACTGCTACAATATCTGCTAGGCAACTGCATGCATCTTCATGTGAAGAAGAGATATGTGAAAGATTAACCATAATGATTGTCAATGTCACAACTTTTCGATGGCAAATTTTACAGTATCACATATTCACAAAACAAATAAGGGTCCATGAATTGCACGTAATAGATTTTTGTAAACTACATAATCCACAGCTCAAATGATTCTTCGCATCAAAAGACTGGACAGCCTTCGATGACCACCCCTTTGGCCGTGGGACAAGAGGCTAATGGACATCCATCAGGATCTTCACCCCACCAACTAAGGCTAACATGCTTCATTCCCAAACACAAGTACAGGAGGACGGCCATAAAAGCTAACCCAGCATCAAGTGCACCTGATAGCGCATAATTATGGCGACTCCACCAACCTCGATAGTATCGGTAAGCAATGAATCCCGATAAAAATCCAGCAATGATCCAACTGGTGTAATTAACGGCAGTAGCTGGAGGCATGCTTACTGTAGCACCAAGGAGCACAGGCATTGTGATCAGTCTAATCCACTCCTTGTCCGGAAAGGCCTTATGTGCAAGCCAAACAATGAAAGGAGCTATGGCCCCTACCAAGAAAAACCAGTTGATGGCGGAGTAGTACCCGAGATCTCCGAATATTCTGCGAGGCCCAATCAGACCCCAAATAACTGAAGCATCAAAAAATACATGGTCACTGGGACAAGTCCACGGACTGCCTGCTGGAAGCAGCTCTCGGTTACAAATGCCAGGGACTGTATCCATAAGCCACCACGCCGTTCCAAGATGCACTAATGCTGCAACAATAGTACCGACCACCTGATAGAAGATCAATTCTTACCTTAAGCAAAGAAAGGGAAAAGAACGGAAGACAGGTTTCGCAACAATTTCGGGCAGATTTTGTTGGAGCCTGCTATTGATGTGCTGTCATTTTAGTTTTTTTCTTTGACTCAATCAAGTTATTTGTTAGGCAGTTGGTTTGTTAGCTATTTTCTAGGAAGTGGAACAAGTTTGTATGCAGTTCTGTGTTGCACGTTTGTATGCAGTTCCAAAGTGGCTCTTATTTAGTTTTGTACAAGACAGTTTTTTTTTTCTTTAAGGGGTTGAAAGAAGTTACAACAATGCTATGTTTTCTCCTTCTCTCTTCGTGAATAAGTGATACTTTTCTGCTGTTAATATCGGCATAACAGTGGTATCAATGGTATTAGAGCCTCTGTGGGATCTTAAGGAACTGTGAAGTGAGGGTAAGTGAGTCAAAACTGCTTCCAATCTGCAAAGAAAAAGCCGATGGAGGTGAGATCGAGTGGATTCTCCGCAATGGCTGCTCCAGTTTTTACTGGGGAAAATTATCAAGCTTGGGCTATCAAGATGATAGCATTCTTGGAGGGTCATGATCTATGGGAGGCTATGGAGAATGATTATGAGGTTGCTCCACTTCCAAACAATCCGACCTTGAATCAGATAAAGCACCATAAAGAGAGAATCACAAGGAAGGCCAAGGCAAAGTCTTGCCTGTATGCTGCTGTCTCACCCCCTATCTTCACAAGGATCATGAGATGTGATTCTGCAAAGGCAATATTGGATTTCTTGAAGGATGAATACGATGGAGATGAGAAGATAAGGAGCATGAAGGTGCTGAATCTCCTAAGGGAGTTTGAGAGACAACAAATAAATGATTCAGAGTCAGTGAAGGAATATTCTGATAGGCTGATTGAAATAGTCGAAAAAATCAGAATCTAAGGGACTGACTTGAAGGATGAAAAGCTGGTTCAAAAAATCCTAGTGTCTCTTCCAGAGAAGTTTGAAGCCACTATAGCTTCTCTGGAAAATACAAAAGACTTGGCTGACATAAAGCTTGTAGAATTGTTAAATGCCCTGCAGGCACAAGAGCATAGAAGACTAATGAGAAGAGAAGAGCCTGTAGATGGTGCACTGCAAGCTAAAGTGAAATCCAATGATGGAGGCAAAGGGAAGAAATGGAATCAGTTCAAAGGAAATGCAGGTAGGTGACTCAAAGTTTGTAGCAAAAAAAGGGAGTTCTAGTGGGTCTGACAGATGGAAGAAGAACAAGAAGCCTTGTCAACACTGTGGTGGAACTAATCATCAGTCCTTTAGATGCTGGAGAAAGCCAGATGCTAAGTGCAGAAGATGTCACAAGGTTGGTCACATGGAAGCGATCTGCAAAAAGAATAATTACCAGCAAGCAGGAGAAGCACAGATAGCAGTGAACAAAATTGAGGAAGAACACTTGTTTGTAGCTTCCTTTTCTGGCTCATCTGTTAAGAATGATGCATGGCTGGTGGATAGTGATTGTACCAATCATATGACTGGCAATTTGAAGCTGTTTAGGAGTCTAGACAGGTCAGTCAGGTCTAAAGTCAAAATCGGCAATGGACAATATATTGAAGTGCGGAAGGGTACAATGGCTATTAAAGGAAATCAGGAGGTGAAGCTAATCGATGATGTTCTCTTTGTGCCAAAAGTTGACCGGAATTTGTTAAGTGTTGGTCAATTAGTTGAGAAGGGCTATAAGGTGAAGTTTGAAGGGAATGAATGCCTTATTGATAATGCAGGTAGCAAAGAAATGTTGAGAATGCCAATGAGGGACAAGAGTTTTATGTTCAAGCCACAAGAGATGCAACAAATGGTTTTAAAGTGCAAAGAAGAAAACGCAGAGCTTTGGCATAAAAGGCTTAGACATGTTCACAAGAAGAACATGTTTATGCAGAAGAATAGCTTAGCAGATGATTTGCCAAGTTTGGAGGAGGAATTTCCACGGTGCAGAACTTGTCTTCTTGGCAAGCAAACCGGATTTCCTTTCAAAGGAGGCTGGAGAGCATGTGAGAAGTTGCAATTAGTCCACACAGACTTATGTGGACCTATGTCCGAGTTATCTCTCAATGGTAATAGGTATTTCATTACTTTCACAGATGACATGACTAGGATGAGTTGGATTTATTTTCTGCAAGCCAAATCTGAAGTTGTTGATGTGTTTGTAAAGTTTAAAGCCTTAGTTGAGAATTAGAGTGGGAAGAAAATTAAAATGCTTAGATCTGACAATGGTTCTGAGTATACTGCTCACAAGTTTAAGTTTAAATTGTGAGCAAGCAGGCATTGTGCAGCAATTTACTGCTCCCTATTCACCTCAATAGAATGGGGTCAGTGAGAGAAAAAACAGAAGCATTATGGAGATGGCCAGATGTATGATGCAAAAGAAGATGTTACTCAAGAAGTTCTAGGCAGAGGCAACTAATACTGCAGTGTTCCTATTGAACAGATTGTCCACAAAGGCCTTAGAGAAATCAACACATTTTGAAGTCTGGTATGGTGTTAAACCTTCTGTGAAGAATTTGAAGGTTTTTGGGTGTTTGTGTTACACTCATGTTCCTCAAGTCAAGAGGGATAAGTTGGATAAAAAGGCCGAACTTGGTGTCTTCATTGGGTATAGTCTCCAATCAAAAGCCTACAGGATTTTTCAGCCTATGACTAAAAAGGTGATTGTGAGTAGATATGTTATTTTTCTAAAGGAAGATGAGTGGAATTGGAAGGAAGAAAAGATTACAGGACAACAGCAATCTGCAAAACAACAACCTGCAACAATTGTAGAGGTTGATGAAGTTAGGGATGGATTAGAAGATAGTATGGATAATCTGCCAGTAAGAGGCACAAGGTCACTTGCTAAAATCTATGAAAGAAGCACTGCGGCAGTGCTTGAACCATCTAACTTTGTGGAAGCTAATAAGGATCAGAGGTGGATTGCAGCAATGTGGGAGGAGTTTGCAATGATTCAGAAAAACCACACATGGGAGCTTGTTGACAGACCGTCTGATAAGAATGTGATTGGAGTTAAGTGAGTATTTAGAACAAAACTTAATCCTGATGGTTCTATCAATAAACACAAAGTTAGGCTGGTTGTGAAAGGCTATGCTCAAATATGGAGAGTAGACTATTCTGAAACAATTGCTCCTGTTACAAGGCTTGATATAATCAGGTTACTATTAGCTGTTACAGCAGAGAATGGGTGGTCTATATTTCAGTTAGATGTCAAGTCTGCATTTCTGAATGGAGAGCTCGAGGAGGAGATTTTTGTTGAACAACCTGAAGGCTTCAGTATCAAAGGGCAAGGAAAAAAGGTATACAGATTGAGGAAAGCTCTATATGGACTGAAGCAGGCTCCAAGAGCTTAGTATGGGAAGATAGATCGATATTTGTAGGATTTTGGCTTTGTAAGAAGCTTGAGTGAGTTCACTCTTTACGTCAAAAGGGTGCATCACAGTGTTGTAATTATGTCACTCTATGTAGATGATTTATTGGTGATAGGAAATGATGTGGAACTGATAGAGAGGGTGAAGCAAGGTCTGTTTGCAGTTTTTGAAATGTCAGACTTAGGAAAAATGACTTATTTCTTGGGTATGAAAGTCAAACAAGCTTCACATGAGATCTTTATCTGTCAAAAAAAATACATGAAGAAAATTCTGAAGAAGTTTCAGATGGAAGATTGTAGAAGTGTAAGCACTCCTATGGCTACTAAGGAGAAGCTGCAGAAGAATGATGGAACGGATGCAGTAGATGCTTCTATTTATAGAAGCTTGGTTGGATGTCTCATGTATCTTACAACAACCAGACCAGACATTTTACTTGATGTAAGTGTTCTATCCAGGTTCATGAGTAGTCCTAGTCAATTGCATTTGGTTGCTGCAAAAAAGGTCTTGAGATACCTCAAAGGAACATTGTTTTTTTGTGTGAAGTTTAGGAGATGTCAGAAGCTTATGTTGCAGGGCTTTTATGATAGTGACTGGGCTGGCTCAATGGATGACATGAAAAGTAAATCTAGGTACTGCTTCACTTTTGGTTCTGCCTATTTATCTTAGTGTTCCAAAAAGCAAGAGATTGTAGCTCAGTTCACTGCAAAAGCTGAGTTTATAGCAGCTACTGTAGCTGCAAATCAGGCTGTAGCTGAAGAAGATAATGAAGGATTTGTGGTTAAATTCTGGTGATTGCATTGAAGTTAATGTGGACAATCAAGCTGCATTAGCAATATCACATAATCCAATTTTCCATGGCAAAACCAAGCATTTTAAAGTAAAATTCTTCTTTCTACGTGAAGTGCAACAAAGTGGTGAAGTTAAGTTGGTCTATTGTAGATTTGAAGATCAGCTTGCAGACATGTTCACCAAGCCACTGCAAGCTGGAAGATTTGAGTTGTTAAGAGAGAAAATAGGAATTTGCGGCAGCAACTAATCTAAGGAGGAGTTTGTTGGAGCTGTGTCCCAATGCTACTGTTGATGTGCTGTCATTTTAGTTTTTTTCTTTGATTCAGTCAAGTTATTTGTTAGGCAGTTGGTTTGTTAGCTATTTTCTAGGAACTGGAACGAGTTTGTGTGCAATTCTGTGTTGCACGTTTGTGTGCAGTTCCAAAGTGGCTTTTATTTAGTTTTGTACAAGTCAGTTTTTTTTTCTTTAAGGGGCTGAATGAAGTTACAACAATGCTATGTTTTCTCCTTCTCTCTTTGTGAATAAGTGATGCTTTTCTGCTGTTAATATCAACATAATAGTGGTATCAGATTTCTAGTTTACAGAGATTAATTTTGGGGAAATCATTTTTTCACCTCACAAGGAATCCATCAAACTAATATGTTTAGTTCTATCACTCGTCATGGACCAGGAAAAAACGAGACTAACCTGTGCCATAAACATCGCTCGTGGAGGAATTTTCATGTAGTGCCCAAGCTTGAAGTCTTGTAAGAATGTGATCCCCTGCTTCATACTGATGTACCCATAGACTTTAAACAGAATGTTCGCAACTGGATATCCCGGGTAAAGGTAGCCAATGATAAATTCTGTGATTACATTCAAAGCCGGTGTCTGGCCAACATGCATGAAACTCGTGAGGATATGCAAAATATTAAGCTTAGGGTAAGAGCAAAGTGTACATAATAATCACTGCCCCGCATGTTTGTGTATTCTATTGTAGAGAATAAACGATCTAATCCACTCATATAACATATGCTTTAAACATGATGGATCTGCACCTGATTTGTCGTTGCAGTGATGACTCCAACGGGAAGAGTGAAAAATATGGCGAGAGCACATGCTAGCAGAACACCCCACCACGGTAGTTGAAGCTCATCCTTGAAGTACTGACACGTAAATATGGTCGCCGAAATATTTACCAAAAGAATACAAGTAAACCACCATTCAGGGACTTGCTTGTATCTTCTCATGAGCTTAGTGTGTATATCCATTTTCTTCTCACTAAAGGCAGACTTGCTCAGCAGCCATATTTCTCTAAAACAACATCATAAAACTAGATCATCTATCTGAGCATGGTAAATAAGAAAATGGAATTCAATTGGATTGGCAACTCCCATATAACTCTGTTCAATTACAAGGTGTGGTGTCATATCAGAATAATGTCTGTTGTAGAACTTAACCAACAAAGGAGGAACACACTCCTACGAGGCCAACTATGGATCCGGGAACAAGACAACTATAATACAGACCTCCAAAGAACTGAAGCACTACTTGACTAGTTGACTTGGATTCTTTTCTTTTTTTTGATTGGCAAGACATGGGATATAGAAGTGACCAAAATAATGTTGATACATGAACGCAAAACTCGTCTTCTGTTCACACGACACAAATAAATTCACTGCTGACATTTCATAATTGAGTTTTATTTGGCAAGGCTGGTGTGGTGCAGCCACATTAGATAAGCTAATCATATTCTTCTCATCACAATTTAGTTAATGAGTAGCAAGCAATTGCGCAGCACATAAAGATACAAAAGAAGAATGCAACTTACTTTCCATGGAAGAGGAAAACATGAACAACAGTAGCAGTGAGGCAGGCAAAGCTGATGCCATAGTACACAGAAAAGAAAGTACACATATAGAGAGGACCCTCTCTTTCATATGCCTCGGCATCCAAATGAAAGTGTTCGTCTATGATAGCAGTAATGTTGTATTCTTGTCCCGAAGATGTGAACAGGCTATCTGAGAAGATGGGAAAAGTCTTGGATCTGTATATGTTGAGCCAGTAAGCAAGAGGTGTGATGACATACACGACAAGGGTAAAACCAACAGCGATATTGGCGGTAGCAAACCACGGGCTAGCCAGTGGACTACCGAGATAAGAGGAGATGCTAGACCAGTCAAGTCCGATTGCACCAATCCCAAGACCATGGAGTCCAGAACCCAACTGTTGGGCTAAAACCGAAGCAGGGAATAACCAGCAGATCCATGAAAGAGAGGTCAACATTGGAAAGAGGTAACCTGGGAAGACATAGTAACTGAAGCTACAGATGAAGGCCATAAGGAAAAATTGGTTCCGCGTCAATCCGCCTTTTGGCCTCTGCTCTTTCTCATGCAGTGCTCTGCATTTGAACAAAATAACGTTGAACTATATGAAAAACTACAAAAAGAAAAGAGAACGAAACAAAATTGAAGGCTAACAAGAACAAACGCCATTGCCAGACTCCTTGTTTACCAGGACAGAAGCAACTTATGTAGTCATCTTCATGAATAAAAAGTCAGGCTACAATATTATATTTATGATTGTTTGGAGATCACAGTTCTCAACCGTGAAGCTTTGAAACTTTAGATCAGACACAATAGACACAATTTGCTGCTAATATTTTTAAACTGAGACTTCAAAAACTCTTTGAACCATGAGATTTTGAAACTTCAATAGCTGTTAACTGCGTTTAAATGGGAGTACCCCATGAAATCGGGTCCAGACAAATTGACCAATGGAATCAAGACATGGGAATGGGAAAAGATCACGTTAAAGATCCTAGAAAACAATTCATAAGAACAGAAACAAGACAGACTTCAGTTTGTCATCTTTCTTTTTGTTTCCTTTGAATGATATAGACTATATTACAAATCATCATCCACATGAAAAGGGTCAAAAGTAGTCTGAAACAAGCTATATTTAGTTAAAAAAACTAATGAAAACGACAACGACCCAACAAAAATTCCTAAAATTGTGATTTATTCAAGGCAAAACATGCTCATCAAACAACATACTTGCCAATGAACGCACAACCGACGCACCTGAACAACGAGACTTGCACCAGATTCTGGGGCCACCACATGGCAGCGGGCTCCACCAAGTACTGCCGGAACATCCCGGCCCAGCCAAACCCCAAGACCTGGGTCGTCAAGACGATGACCAGCGCCACAGGAAACGACATCTGCTTCTTGTAGAAGATCTTGACGCCAGTGATGATGTGAATCGCGTAGACACTGGACGCGCCTGAGTTGGCAAAGATGGTGATCAGGACGTGCTCCTTGACGTTGAAAGGCCCCGGATTGAGGGTGAATTGCCACCTACTCCCCTCGAAGAACACTTTCTTCGTGATTACTCCGGCCATGAGGTGACCTATAGCCAGGCATGCTCATTAGTCTGATTGAATGCGCGGACGTGCAAACTCAAATGGAACTCCATAGAATACATCACAAATGCAGACTTCATACAACTGAAACTTCGTCTCGAGAAGTCAAATTCGATCTTCTCGAGTCTGAGGCCTACCTAGAGGGACAACGGCGATCTGAGCGGAGACGGAGGTCACGGAGAGAGGCTCGCGGCGGTACCAGAAGAACTGGTTGAGGAAGGAGAGGAGAGAGCACGCCAGGGTCCCGAGGACGAACGTCCGGAACGTGACGGCCGGGAGGGAAGGGTCGTCCCCGGTCGGGACAGTGAGCGCGACCTGCTCGACCGGGGAGCTCTCGCCTCCAGTGAGCTCCCCTTCCGCCGCCGCCGACAAGCCATGAGCTCCGACCTCCTTCCGGACTGCTCCCGTGTCATGAAGAAGAAGAAGAAGAAGAAGAAGAAGCAGAAGCTTTCCAGTCAGATCGCCGTTTAAATACAGGGAAAATCACGCGAGAAAGTTGGAGGGAAAGTGAAGAGAAAAAAGCGAGAGCGAATCTCACTGAGTGGAGCTGAGATGTCTTCGCGGCTCATCGTCGGCGGGGTCTCTGCGCTTTCCATATTCGGCCGCCGATCATAATGAACGGCTTCCGACTGACTTCGGTACCACAGTCGCTTCGATCCCGACCGTACATTCGATTTGTGACGTCAGCAGTGACGGGTGAACAGGAATCTCGGCGTTGAATCGTGGCCGTTGCGTGAAGTTGTGGCTCACGTAAAATTTAATCTGTACCATTGACGTTAACTTCGAACTAACATATAATAAGGTCATAATTTTTTAACTAATTTGATATATTTTTTAAATTTTAATTTAATGTCTAAAACGATACTCGAATTTTTAATACAAGATCAATTCAATTCGTGAATTATATAGAGATATTTAATATTATTACCGAATTTCAACTAATATAAGTATACTATTACAAATTATTATATAATTTAGGGATTCATTTGATCATATACTTAAAATTTAAGAATCATGTCGAATAATTTAAAATTTAGGAATTATAATAAATTAGTTAAAAATTGAGAGGTCATATCCGTATTGATTAAAGATGAGAGACAACTTACGCGATTATGCCCAAAATTTATTTCATCAACGGGGTTGTAGTCAAGTCACTGGCACGAGTACGACAAAACAACCTGTCTTAGACTCGGTGAAATGGGCCCCACCAGAGTACGATGGAATCTTTTCCGATCAAAAGAAAAAGAAAAGGAAAGAGTTCGATGAAATTGTTTTTGCCTTTCCTGGAACAGAGGACGAGGATGTACCTTCCCCGGTCTCAAGCGCCAGATGCATTTGTCGGATTTAACCCCTACACAAATATAGACATTTATTTTCAATTTAATTGGAAAATTTTACACTTTTTTATTTTATTTTATTGAACAGCATTTTTTCATGTCCAGCTCATTGTCCACTTTTTATGTTACATTGTTACGGTAATATCTTTCACTTAGACAGATATACAATTAAAATTAGTTATTTATAAGATATTCTACAAAAAATAACAATTTATATTACTTGAAATAATTAGTCGATGAAATATATTTCCACTATCAACAAAAAATTTATATCTGAACATTTTCATGGATAGTAAAAATATTTTTTGTTCATTCACTTGTTTAAGTAATACAAACAATTATTTTTAGGAAGATAATTTGCAAGTTGTTTATTTTTTGTGAAATAAACGCACCATCAATATTGTCAAATCAATATAAATAAAAGAAACATGTTTTGACATTAACATTTAAATATAAAAAAGTTGAATGAAAATATGATATTTTTTCATCGTGGGCATATCGAAAGGATGATATGAAAAGGAGAACATCAAAGGAAGTACTACAATTGTGTGAATTTTAGCATAAAAAATTAGAACATTTATAAATTCATATATATTTTCGTAATGAACCTATCACCTACGATACGTGCTTCGAATAAAAAAAGGAACAATATCGAGACAATTTTTTCTTCTAGGGGATCTTGGAGATAGCTTTAGAAAATCTCGTTCAATTCCATTGTAAAGAAGAAATAATGCATCATTTTAAATAGAAGAAACTTGCGTTCTATTGGCATCAAAAATTTCCCTAATTAGTACAAAAATATCAATAGATGAAACAACTTTTCTAATTATAAAAAAAAATAAGTTTTTTATGCTTTCAAGATAATAGATTATGTTCTTTGTTGTTTTTAAAGTAACCGATTTTTACTATAGCCATTTAAACTGTATTTTCAAGTGAAAATTTCTAATTTGCTTTCATAACAAACAAAGATTATTTTTATGAATGTCAAAAGTGCTCTAATTCAGTCAATCTAATACATGATGCACCAAAACAAATTTGAACTGTCAAAAGCCACGGCACTCATAGACTTTTTTTTTTCTTCTTCTCGTGGGTCTGTCATGAGGCTTATATTTGTGATCTATCAATTTTTTCAATCCAAATTAAATTAATTACATGCATAGATTCACTAAAAATACTTAATCAAATCTAAAAATACAGCTGTCACTCTGACCAATGACTACCATCAGACCTAATCACTGGCATTTTACGAGGTCCAGACAGTTCTTGATAGACTCAAATGACGGCATTTAAGTGAGATAATACAACTCTATCTCAAGATTTGTGGATGAAAATTTTCATGACAAGTCAAAGTTTAGGCAAAAGTATAGACTCGATGTGGAGGCCCTACTCGTTATAGACCCGTGGTTTTGATACCATCCATTTGTAAAAAAGTCCAAATTGCTCTGCTTATTATTTGTCTAGAATTTGTGATTTGATTGTGTATAAATTCGATATAGTGAACATAGGGCCAAAACAAATTATTGTTGAGAAGTCTTGTGTCAATTACGTGCATTCCCAGCACACATCCAAGCCGCCTTTTTCAATTAATTGGTTCAACGGGCACGGATTCAACCTTTCGTCATTAACAATTGAATTTCAAGATCCCAGTTACAAACAAGTATTAATCATCAGAACGCATCTTGACATTATTGGCCACTGCAACTATTTTTCCTAACAAGTACATAATTAAATCTAAAAATACAGTAAAACTAATTGTTTGTGTTGATATGTAAGAATCTTTCTTCATGACCGCAATTGAAATTCATGTCAAATGGCCATTTTTGTGGTTTGTTCTGATTCTTGTCGGTATACAAATTAAGCATTTCTTATCGTATTATGTTGTTGATATGGAGAAGTTTTTAAAATATTTAACTTACATAAACAATATTATTATGTGATTATGTGAATCTCACTATTGCGCCTCTACATTTAATGACTATGATTGTGCTAGTCATGTAGAGAGTAAGGGTGAGCAATTAGGTTGGTTCAACTCAAGAACCGCCCCAAGCCAACATTATGCAATCAATTCAAGGTTGGTTCACAAGGGGACTGGTCGAGTTTCCTGTCCAAAAAATAGAAACAAGTCTTGGCTAATTTGGTTCCCTATTTTATACCTAGAACTGGCCGGTTCAACCTGAGAATTCAATTGTTTTATCCTTCACCATAAATAAAGAAGAGAGTTGCGAAAGAGTAGACATGATGACGATGATTATCCATATTATGATTTCTCGGCCGCAAACTTTACAGTTTCACATATGGACAAGACAAACAACCGACCCATGCGTGAATTGCAACCAATGAATTTCTATAAACTTACATAAATCCACATATGAAATGATTCTTCGCATCAAAAGACCGGACAACCTTCGACGACGACCCCTTTGGCCGTAGGACAAGAGGCTAATGGACATCCATCCGGATCTTCACCCCACCAACTGAGGCTAACATGCTTCATTCCCAAACACAAGTACAGGAGGACGGCCATGAAGGCTAGCCCGGCGTCCAGAGCGCCCGACAGTACGTAATTATGGCGACTCCACCAGCCTCGATAGTATCGGTAAGCAATGAATCCCGATAAAAATCCGACGATGATCCAACTGGTGTAGTTAACGGCAGTAGCCGGAGGCATGCTTACTGTAGCACCGAGGAGCACCGGCATTGTGATCAGTCTAATCCACTCCTTGTCCAGAAAGGCCTTATGCGCAAGCCAGACGATGAAAGGAGCTATGGCCCCTACCAGGAAAAACCAGTTGACGGCGGAGTAGTAGCCGAGATCTCCGAATATCCTGCGAGGCCCGATCAGACCCCAGATAACTGAAGCATCAAAAAATACATGGTCACCGGGGCAAGTCCACGGACTGCCTGCGGGAAGCAGCTCTCGGTTACAAATTTCAGGGATTGTATCCATAAGCCACCACGCCGTTCCGAGATGCACTACTGCTGCGACAATAGTACCGACCACCTGATAGAAGATCAATTCTTACCTTAAGCAAAGGAAGGGAAAAGAACGAAAGACCGGTTTCGCAACAATTTCGGGCAGATTTCAAGTGTACAGAGATTAATTTTGGGGAAATCATTTTTTCACCTCACCAGGAATCCATCGAACTAATATGTTTAGTTCTATCACTCATCACGGACGGGAAAAGACAAGACTAACCTGTGCCATAAACATCGCTCGTGGAGGTATTTTCATGTAGTGCCCAAGCTTGAAGTCTTGTAAGAATGTGATCCCCTGCTTCATACTGATGTTCCCATAGACTTTAAACAGAATGTTCGCAACTGGATACCCAGGGTAAAGGTACCCAATGATAAGTTCTGTGATTACATTCAAACCCGGTGTCTGGCCAACACGCATGAAACTCATGAGGATACGCAAAATATTAAGCTTAGAGTAAGAGAAAAGTGTAATGTTCGCAACTGGATACCCAGGGTAAAGGTACCCAATGATAAGTTCTGTGATTACATTCAAACCCGGTGTCTGGCCAACACGCATGAAACTCATGAGGATACGCAAAATATTAAGCTTAGAGTAAGAGAAAAGTGTACGTAATGATCACTGCCCCGCATGTTTGTGTAATCTATTGTAGAGAATAAACGATCTACTCGACTTATATAACATATGCTTTAAACATGATGGATCTGCACCTGATTTGTCGTTGCAGTGATGACTCCAACAGGAAGAGTAAAAAATATGGCGAGAGCACATGCTAGCAGAACACCCCACCACGGTAGTTGAAGCTCATCCTTGAAGTACTGACACGTAAATATGGTCGTCGCAATATTTACCAAAAGAATACAAGTAAACCACCATCCAGGGACTTGCTTGTATCTTCTCATGAGCTTAGTGTGTATATCCATTTTCTTCTCGCTAAAGGCAGACTTGCTCAGCAGCCAAATATCTCTAAAACGATACCATAACACTAGATCATCTATCTGAGCATGGTAAATAAGAAATTGAAATTCAATTGGATTGGCAACAACCATATATATCTCTGTTCAATTAAAAGGCGTAGTGTCATATCAGAATAACGTCATTTGTAGCAGAACTTAACCAACAAAGGACGAACACACTCCTATAAGGCCAATTATGGGTCCAGGAACAAGACAACTATAATACAGAACTCCAAAGAACTGAAGCACTACTTAACTAGTTGACTTGGATTCTTTTTTTCAATTGGCAAGACATGGGATATAGAAGTGACCAAAATAATGCCGATACATGAACGTAAAACTCGCCTTCTGTTCACATGACACAAACAAATTCACTGCTAACATTTCATAATTGAGTTTACTTGGCAAGGCTGGTGTGGTGCAGCCACATCAGAGAAGTTAACTATATTCTTCTCATCACAATTTAGTCAATGAATAGCAAGCAATTGTGCAGCACATAATGATGCAAAAGAAGAATGCAACTTACTTTCCATGGAAGAGGACCACATGAACAACGGTAGCAGTGAGGCAGGCAAAGCTGATGCCATATAACACAGAAAAGAAAGTACATATATAGAGAGGACCCTCTGCTGCATATGCCTCGGCATCCAAATGAAAGTGTTCGTCTATGATAGCAGTAATGTTGTATTTTTGTCCCGAAGATGTGAACAGGTTATCTGAGAATATGGGAAAAGTCCTGGATCTGTATATGTTGAGCCAGTAAGCAATGGGTGTGATGACATACACGACAAGGGTAAAACCAACAGCGATATTGGCGGTAGCAAACCACGGGCTAGCCAGTGGACTACCGAGATAAGAGGACATGCTGGACCAGTCAAGTCCGATTGCACCAATCCCAAGACCGTGGAGTCCAGAACCCAACTGGTGAGCTACAACTGAAGCAGGGAATATCCAGCAGATCCAGGAAAGAGAGGTCAACATTGGAAAGAGGTAACCTGGAAAGACATAGTAACTGAAGCTACAGATGAAGGCCATAAGGAAAAATTGGTTCCGCGTCAATCCGCCTTTTGGCCTCTGCTCTTTCTCATGCAGTGCTCTGCATTTGACCATAATAACGTCGAAGTATATGAGAAACTAAAAAAGAAATGAATGACCCAAGATGTTTGAAGGCTAACAAAGCAAATGTCATCGCCTGACTCCTTGTTTATCGGGAGAGAAGCAACTTAATCCATATTTGTTCTCAAAATGATCGTTGGAGATCGCAGTTCTCAACTGTGAAGCTTTGACACTTTAGATGAAACACAATAGACACAATTTGCTGCTAATATTTGTATGTACACTGGCGCAACATGGGACGAGAAGTGAAGTAAACTGAGATGAAAAAACACTCGTTTGAACCGTGAGATTGAAACTTCAATAGCTATCAACTGCGTTTAAATGGTGGTCCCCCGTGAAATCGGGTTCAGACGAATAGACCAATGGAATCAAGACATGGGAATGGGAAAAGATTTTGTTAAAGATCTTAGAAAATAAAGTCATAAGAACAGAAACAGAAAAGGAAAAGATAAGATTTTAGTTTATCTTCTTTCATGTTTGTTTCCTTTCATGGATGCAAGTCAATGAACGCACGAATGACGCACCTGAACAACGAGACTTGCACCAGATTCTGGGGCCACCACATGGCGGCGGGCTCCACCAAGTACCGCCGGAACATCCCGGCCCAGCCGAACCCCAAGACCTGTGACGTCAAGACGATGACCAGCGCCACAGGAAACGTCATCTCCTTCCGGTAGAAGATCTTGACGCCACTGATGACGTGAATCGCATAAACACTGGACGCGCCTGAGTTGGCGAAGATCGTGATCAGGACGTGCTCCTTGACGTTGAAGGGCCCCGGATTGAGCGTGAACTGCCACCTACGCCCCTGGAAGAACACTCTCTTCGTGATCACTCCGGCCATAAAGTGACCTATAGCCAGGCACGCTCATTAGTCCGATTGAATACGTGGACATGCCAAAGAAAATGGAACTCCATAGCAAGCATCGCAGATGCAAATTACATGTAACTGAACGGGGCTCTTGAGCTCAAGGCCTACCTAGAGGGACGACGGCGATCTGAGCGGAGACGGAGGTCACGGAGAGAGGCTCGCGGCGGTACCAGAAGAACTGGTTGAGGAAGGAGAGGAGAGAGCACGCCAGGGTCCCGAGGACGAACGTGCGGAACGTCACGGAGGGTAGAGAAGGGTCGTCCCCGGTCGGGACCGTGAGCGCGACCTGCTCGACCGGGGAGCTCTCGCCTCCGGCGAGCTCCGCCGCCGCCGCCGCAGCAGACGAGCCATGAGCTCCGACCTCCTTCCGGACTGCTCACGCGTCATGGAGAAGAAGAAGAAGAAGAGAGTTTCCGGTCAGGGAAAATCGAAATCGCGCGAGAAAGTTTGGAAGGAAAGTGAGAGAAAAAGAAGAGGGAGGAGCGAAGATCTCACTGAGCGGAGCCGAGACGTCTTCGCGGCTTATCATGATCGTCGGTGGCGTCTTCTCTGCGCCTTCAGATTTCGTCCATTTAAGAGAGGACCGCTGATCGAACGGCTCCGGTTTGACTTCGGCGCGAACGGTCGCTTTCGATCCCGACTGTAGATTCGGATTCCGGGACGTCAGCGGTGACGGATGAACCGGGAATCTCCGACATGGTATCCTGGCCGTTACGTGAAGCTATCTATCACATAAAATTCAAGGGGAAAATTATTACAAACTTTGCATCCAATGTAACGTGCAACGTTCATCCTTGAGTTTTTAATTTGCTAGATATAATCTTAATACGTAATATGACACATGACATTTTAATTTCTAATTTTTTGATACATATTCAATCTAATTTCAAAATAAATGAAACAATTCAATACTATCTCTAAATTTGAATTAATAGAAAGATATCCAATATGTTCATATGTTTTTTAGAATAATTTGAAATATATCAAAATTTTACATATGATATTGAATAAATAAAAAATTTAAAAGTCACATAAAATAAATTAAAAATTTAGAAATTAAAGTCCACTTTGAATCATAATGCTGAGGCTATTTGCGTGTGACTATTCGTAAAATTTGGTAGCAGTCACTCAGGCACGTGTCGACCAAGAACTTCTCTGGAATCGGTCAAGTGGGGCCCACTAGAGCACGATGCAAAATTGTCTGCGAGACCTAGACAGTTTTGGACAGACAAGAATTATGACATTTAATGAGAAAATCCAACGCTATTTCAAGATTTGAATAAAAAATTTCATGACAAGTTAGGTTAGGCAAAAGTTTTAGACTCAAACTTAAAACCGTACTCATCATAGACCCGCAATTTTGATACCATCTCTTCATATATAAAGTCTAAATTGCTATGTTTATGATCCGTTTGGAACATGTAATTTGATTGTATATAAATGCAAAACATTGAATAGTAAGGCCAAAAGAAAATATTGTTGAATGGTTTAGCAGGGGTTGTTGAGAAGTCATGAGTCAATTCCACGCATTCCCATACACATATAAACCGCCTCTTTCAATTAATTGGCTAAACAAGCATAGATTCAACCTTTCATTATCAACAACTGCATGATAAGCAACATTTTTTTCTGGAAAAGTTCATAATTAAATCTAAAAATACCGTATCCCCAGCAATTTGTGTTGATGCGGATGAATTTGTCTTCGAGAAATTCATGTCAAATGGTCATTTTGTGGGTAGTTCCAATTCTTGTTGGCATATAAATTAAGCATTTTTTATCGAATCATATCATGTTGTCGATATGGAGAATTTTTTAAAAATATTAAATTTATGTAAACTAATTCTATCATAATTATTTGTTATGTGTTTAATGGATTTCAATGTAGTGTCATGCATTTAATGAGTATGATCGTGCTGGTTATGTAGAGTACTAGGAGGGGTGAGTAATTAGGTCGGCTAGAGTAATTAGGTCGGCTAGACTCGGGAATTGACATTTCTCGGTCTATTCAAGGCTGGTCCACAAGGGGACTAGTCCAGGTTCTAGTTCAAAAAATAAGAAACAAGTCTTGGTTAGTTCAGCTCCCTATTTTATACCTAGAATCAGCTGATTTTACTTGAGAACTTGGAAGGCTGATTCTAAGGTAAAACCTTGAAACGGACCGTTTTATCTTTCGTCGTAAGTAAAGAAGAGAGTTGCGAAAGAGTAACCATTAGGGGTGTCAACGGGTCGGGTCGGGTCGGGTTTTGATGTTACCCGACCCGACCATAATCCTACAGGGTCATGCTTTGGCCCAACCAGACCCGACCCGAAACGCATTAGACCCAAACAAAAGGGTCGGGTCGGGTCGGGCCAAGGCGTGACCCTTTACAAGTTTGGTTTTAATTTCTTGTTTAGCTCAAAAATTCTAGAAAGTTGAGAGCCAAAACGCACAGAGAGAGATAAAAACTTCTTTTCTTTTGTTTATTTTATCCTACTTTACCATTTTCCCTCAACGGATGAATACCAAAACGCACGGACGATGCCCGGTGTCAAAAAGGCTTGCGTGCGACCGTTTTGACCCGACCCGACCCTAAATTTAGGATATTTTCGGGTCGGGTCCGAGTATGGAGCCGGTATCGGAAAATACCCTAAGTTTAGGGTCGGGTCGGGTCGGGTCTTTTTGACACCCCTAGTAACCATGACGATGATAGTCCATTTCACGATTTCTCGGTGGCAAGTTTTACTGTTTTTCACATATCCACAAGATAAACAACAGACCGGTGCGCGAATTACACCTAATAAGTTTCTATAAACTTACATAAATCTAAATGATTCTTCGCATCAGAAGACCGGACAGCCTTTGACGACGACCCCCTTGGCCGTGGGACAAGAGGCTAATGGACAACCATCCGGATCTTCACCCCACCAACTGAGGCTAACATGCTTCATTCCCAGACACAAGTACAGGAAGACGGCCATGAAGGCTAACCCAGCGTCGAGTGCGCCTGACAGCACGTAATTATGGCGACTCCACCAGCCTCGATAGTATCGGTAGGCAATGAATCCTGACAAAAATCCGGTGATGATCCAACTGGTGTAGTTGACAGCAGTAGCTGGAGGCATGTTTACAGTAGCGCCAAGGAGCACTGGCATCGTGATTAGTCTAATCCACTCCTTTTCCGGAAAGAACTTATGCGCAAGCCAGACAATGAAAGGAGCTATGGCCCCTACCAAGAAGAACCAGTTGATGGCGGGGTAGTGGCCGAGATCTCCAAATATCCTGCGGGGCCCGATCAGACCCCAAATGACTGAAGCATCATAAAATACATGGTCACCGGGGCAAGTCCACGGACTGCCTGCTGGAAGCAGCTCCCGGTTACAAATGTCAGGGACTGTATCCATAAGCCACCACGCCGTGCTGAGATGCACTAATGCTGCAACAATGGTACCAACCACCTGATAGAAAATCAATTCTTACCTTAAGCAAAGAAAGGGAAAAGAATGAAAGGCCAGTTTTACAACAATTTCGGGCAGATTTCGAGTGTACAGAGATTAATTTCAGGGAAAGCATTTTCCCCCTTCACAAGGAACCCGTCAAACTAATATATATTTAGTTCTATCGCTTATCACAGACCGTGAAAAGACGAGAGACTAACCTGTGCCATAAACATCGCTCGAGGAGGAATTTTCATGTAGTGCCCAAGCTTGAAGTCTTGTAAGAATGTGATCCCCTGCTTCATACTGATGTACCCATAGACTTTAAACAAAATGTTCGCAACTGGATATCCAGGGTAAATGTAACCAATGATAAATTCTGTGATTACATTCAAAGCCGGTGCCTGGCCAACACGCATGGAACTCGTGAGGATTTGCAAAGTATTAAACTTAGAATAAGAGCAAATGGTACATTGTGATCACTGCTCTACTGTAAAGAATAAACAATCTAATTGACCCATAAAACATAAGCTTTAAACATGATGGATGTGCACCTGATTTGTCGTTGCAGCGATGACTCCAACAGGAAGAGTGAAAAATATGGCAAGAGCACATGCTAGCAGAACCCCCCACCACGGTAGTTGAAGCTGATCCTTGAAATACTGACATGTAAATATGGTTGCCCCAATATTTACCAAAAGAATACAAGTAAACCACCATTCAGGGACTTGCTTGTATCTTCTCATGAGCTTAGTGTGTATATCCATTTTCTTCTCACTAAAGGCAGACTTGCTCAGCAACCATATATCTCTGAAACAATAGCAGAACACTAGTTCATCTATCTGACCATGTTAAAAAATAAAATAAAAATAAAAATAAAAAAACAACTGGATTGGCAACAACCAAATTACTCTGTTTGATTAAAGGTGTGGTGTCATATCAGAATAATGTCATTTGTAGCAGAACTTAGCCAACAATGGAAGAACACACTCCTACGAGGCCAACTATGGGTCTGGGGACAAGTCAACCATAATAGGTCTCCAAAGAGCTGAAGCAGCACTTGACTTGTTGACTCAGATTCTTCTCTCTCTCTCCCTCTCTTTTTTTAATTGAAAAGACATGGCATATAGAAGTAACCAAAATCATGCTGATACGTGAACAGAGAACTTGCCCTCCATTCATGTGACACAAAACAAAAATTCACTGCCGACATTTCATAATTGAGTTTTACAGGGCAAGGCAGGTGAGTGCAGCCACACCAGAGAAGTTAGACCATACTCTTCTCCTTACAAGTTAGTCAATAAATAGCAAACAATTGTGCAGCACATAACAATATAAAAGAAGAATGCCACTTACTTTCCATGGAAGAGGAACACATGAACAACAGTAGCAGTGAGGCAGGCAAAGCTGATGCCATAGTACACAGCAAAGAAGGTGCTCAGATAAAGAGGACCCTCTCTTTCATATGCCTCGGCATCTAAATGAAAGTGTTCGTCTATGATAGTTGCAATGTTGTACTTTTGTCCCGATGATGTGAACAGGCTATCTGAGAATATTGGGAAAGTCCTGGATCCATATATATTGAGCCAGTAAGCAATGGGTGTGATGACGTACACGACAAGAGCAAAACCAGCAGCAATATTGGCAGTAGCAAACCACGGGCTAGCCAGTGGACTACCGAGATAAGAGGAGATGCTGGACCAGTCAAGTCCAATTGCACCAATCCCAAGACCATGGAGTCCAGAACCCAACTGGTGAGCTACAACTGAAGCGGGGAATATCCAGCAGATCCAGGAAAGAGAGGTCAACATTGGAAAGAGGTAACCTGGAAAGACATAGTAACTGAAGCTACAGATGAAGGCTATAAGGAAAAATTGGTTCCGCGTCAATCTGCCTTTAAGCCTCCGCTCTTTCTCGTGCAGTGCTCTGCATTTGTACACAGTTGTAACCAAAATGACAATGAATTATATGAGAAAAAACGAAAAGAAAAGAGAACGAAACAAAATGATTGAAGGCTAACATAGCAAATGCCATTGCCCTGACTCCTTGTTTACCAAGACATAATAAACTTAACATGTAGTCATCTTCATGCTAAAAAAGTCATGCCTACTATATATATCTTATAAAAATGATCTTTTGGAGATTGCTGTTCCCAACTGTGAAGCTTTGAAACTTTAAATTAAACACACTAGACATAATTCGCACAGCATTGTAAGAGAAGTGAAGTAAACTGAGACTTAAAAAACTCTCTGAACTGCAGGAGTTTGAAACTTCAAAAGCTATCAACTGCGTTTAAATGGTAGTCACCTTTAAAATCAGATTCAGGTAAATCGACGATGGAATCAAGACAAAGGGATGGTAAAAGCTCATGTTAAAGATCGTAGAGAATAAATTCAAACGGGAACAAAAAGGAAAAGACAAGATTTCAGTTAGTCTTCTTTCATCTTGTTTGCTTTCATTGATATAAGACAATATCGCACGGCATCATCCATATGTGAATGGAAAAAAGTAGCCTGAAACAAGCCATATCTAGCCAAAAACTAATGAGAAAGAAATGAGAAGAGGGACAAACCACGATGACCTAAAAAAATCCCTAAGATGGTGAATTTATTCAAGGCAAAACATGCTCATCAAGCAACATACTTGCCAATGAACGCACGAATGACGCACCTGAACAACGAAACTTGCACGAGATTCTGGGGCCACCACATGGCGGCGGGCTCCACCAAGTACCGCCGGAACACCCCAGCCCAGCCGAACCCCAAGACCTGCGTCGTGAAGACGACGACCAGCGCCACAAGAAACGACATCTCCTTCCGGTAGAAGATCTTGACGACGCTGATGATGTGAATCGCGTAGACGCTGGCCGCGCCTGAGTTGGCAAAGATCGTGATCAGGACGTGCTCCTTGACGTTGAAAGGCCCCGGATTGAGCGTGAATTGCCACCTAGTCCCCTGGAAGAACACTCTCTTCGTGATCAGTCCGGCAATAAGGTGACCTATAGCCACGCACGCTCATCAGTCCAGAATCAAATCAAACTCCATACAATTGCAACTTCGTCTCGAGAAGTCAAAATTCGATCTGCTCTGAGACTTCTTAATCAAACGGAACCGAACGGAGGCTTGAGCACGAGGCCTACCTAGAGGGACGACGGCGATCTGAGCGGAGACGGAGGTCACGGAGAGAGGCTCGCGTCGGTACCAGAAGAACTGGTTGAGGAAGGAGAGGAGAGAGCAAGCCAGGGTCCCGAGGACGAACGTGCGGAACGTGACGGAGGGGAGGGATGGGTCGTCCGTCGTCGGGACCGTGAGCGCGACTTGCTCGATCGGGGAGTTCTCGCCCCCGCCGGAGGCGAGCCCCGCCGCCGCCGTCGCTGAAGAGGAGCCATGAGCACCGCCGATCTCCTTCGGGACTGCTCCCACGAATCACGAAGAGCAGAAGAAGAAGGAAAGAGGCTTTCCGGTCAAGGAAAATCCGCGAGAAAGTGGGAGGGAAAGTGGAGAGAAAAGGTGAGGAGCGAGCGAATCTTACTGAGCGGAGCCGAGACATCTTCATGGCGCGTGGACGTGGCCATGGCTCGTCGGTGGCGGATTCCCCTGCTTTCCAGATTCCGCCATTTAATAGGCCGTTGGTCCTGGACGGCTCCGATTTGACCTCGCTGCGACCGGCGCCCCCCGGTACTGGCCGCTAGATTTTCTGTTCGTGACGTCAGTAGCGACGCGTGGACGGTGCGGATGGAGGGGGATGTCGAGATGGAATCCCGCCGCTGCATGAAGTATCTCGCTCGCAGACAATTTATTTGATCGACGGCTGGGACTGGTCAATGGGAGGGGCCCACTAGAGTACGATGGGAGTTTTGCTTTTTCCAGAACAGAGAATGCACCTTCCCCTGTTTAAGGGCGAGATACATTTGTCGGATTTAGGTCCCACACAAATAAAGTTATTTTGGGTATATAAATAAATTTTTTTGGCATTTCCTTTCCAAATAAGAATAGGGAAGTAAGAGGTTTAAATCTTAACCTTCTTAGGGAATTAGATGGAGATGATTTGATGTCATGTATAGGCTTTGACCTCCGCACCCTATAAGGAAGTGAGACAAAAGTAATAGTGAGAGTTAAAATAGAAATAGAATTTGACTGAAAAAATAAAAATTTAAGATTGATGACATAAATGGTCTATAAATTTTAATCCAGTGTATAATATGATCTTTAAATTTTAATTTTTTTCATTGTGGTCCATGAATTCTGACCTAATGTGTAATATCGTCTACAAAATTTTAATTTCTTAATGTGGTCCATAAATTTTTTGTCATGTTTAATTTAGTCTCTAGATTGTATGATAACATTCAATATTGTCTTAGAATTCAATGATAATATGATCACATTAAATAAATTTAAAGTTCATAGACCATATTACATATTAAGATAAAGATCATACATCCTTTGAGTCACTCAACCTTCAATTAATTTGAACACCTATTGATTTTTAAGGGTGTTTGATTACGCTTGATAATAAACATTTAAGATTTTCACTCATAAAATATTTAGTTAAACTTAATATCGACTATTGATATAAATATAAGAAACACAATTTGATGTTAACATGTAAATATGAAAAAAAGTTGAATGAACATACAATACATTATTTATCATGAACATATTTAAAGGAAGTTATAAAAAGGAGAACATCAAGGGAAAAGTACAACCATTGTGTGAATTTTAGCATAAAAAATTCGAACATCGGTAAATTCATATATTTTTATAATTATATTTTTACAATTTTTTGTTCCGAGTGATCTTGAAGATGGCTTTAGGGATTTTCATTCAATTCCATTGTAAAGAAAAATAAACAGTGCATTGAATTTTCCTTAATTAATCTTAAATTATCGATAGATGAAATTGCTTCTCTAAATATAAAAGATAATTTTTTTATGCTTTCGAGATAATAGATTATGTTCATTAATTTTTTTTAATAGCCAATTTTATCCATAGCCATCTAAACTGTATTTTCATGTCATAAATTATTTTGCTTTCTAAAATAAATTATTTATATAAATATAAAGTGTCCTCTAATTCAAGCTTGTCTTGTATAATTAAAGAAAATTAGACCCTAGTTGATTCTCTTATTTCTGGTGTTGCTTGTTGGCATTTCTAGAATTGAAGGAATAAACAATCATTTGAGAAGGATTTTTGTCTTACTAGAGAGCATTTATGTTTGATTCTAAATTATGTTGAGAATATTATATCAATTCATCTAACAGAACATAGGTCATCTACTCGGAGAGAAAAAAGAGATAAGTTTGTGAGTTAAACTGCCCCTCCAACTAGGTGTTTAACACAGATGGGGCATCTAAAGACAACTCGGGCCCCGCTTTAGTAGGTGGACTTCTGCATTATTAATCAGGTAACTAGCTTATTCGATTTGCTCAAATTATGGGACTACGCTCTTCGCTTAAAGAAGAACTATGGAGTATCCTCTAGGGTCTTACAATGATAATTTCTTTGGGTATCCCTAAATTTATTGTGGAGGTGGACTCGCAATCTACTATTTCACTATTCTAAAAATCAACTCTTACTTTTAACTTTAGTGATACGCTCATTTATCCAATTCAAAAACTTTTAATGTTTTTTCAATATTTTAGAATTCTACACAATTGTAGGGAATGAAATTCATGTGCTAACTATTTAGCAAATTGGGCCATTCGCTCTTGTGATGCAAATAACACATTAATCTTAGATATGCCACCAAGATGTTTGCTTCCTTTATTTGATAAGAGATCAAGTTAGATCTAGTTTCGTTAGGCGAATTCTGATGTTACTTTTGGGCTTACCCTTTTAATACCAAAAAAATAAGGAAAACTAGTGAAATGTTTCATGTCAGAGCACCTTGGGCCATGCCCAACTACGATTGGCTAAGGATTTTCGAGCCTGGTGCATTTTGCCTTTTGAGCCTACGTTGGCTTGGCTAGGCCAAATGTACTGGTCGATCCATAGTCCCATTAGTTCATCCCTTGACTTGAGATCATGGATCAAATTACAAATTGGGGCTCAAAAGGTTCTAGATTTGCTGTCACTCTTTGCAATGGCTGCCACCAAACTAACAATGGGGCAGCCTGCGAGGCAGAAGAAATTTTCAAAGAGACTTGAATAGTGGCATTTAGTGAGAAAGTCCAACTCTTAGGCAAGGGTTTAGATCCAATCTTAAAGCCTTATTCGTCACGGACCCATGGCTTGTTAAATTGCTCTGTTTATGATTTGTTTGGGATATTGTGATTCGATTGTTTATAAATTTCAAAGAAGTGAATGTTCGGGCCAAAAGAAATCATTTGAATGAGCGGGCGGGATATTGAGAAGTCATGTATCAATTCCATGCATTTCCTCTACATGTACAAAGCCCAGTGCTTACTGTGGGCACGAACAAAGGTGCATTCTTTCCGGTCTTGTCGCCGCTTTTTTCAATTGGTTATTGAAACAAGCACAGACTCAATTTTATATTATCAAGAATTGCACTTTCAAATACCGGTTACTAACAAAAACTAAGCATCACGATGCATCTAACATCACTGGCCCATGCATCATTTTTTTTTCCCTAAACAGTGCTAGTGCATAACTAATCTTAAAAATACTATAAAATCGATGATTCGTGTCAATACATATGAATTTGTCTTTGCGATTATTATTGAAATTCATGTCGAATGATCGATCAGTAGTTTGTTAAGATAATTTCGGTATACAAATTAAGCATTTTTCAATTGTATTATTGTCGTTATCATTGATTAAGTTGATCTCATTGGAGTGCCTCAGCATTTAAATGACTATGATTATATTGGTTTTGTAGAGACAACATTACTCATAGTGCCATTGTAAGGAGCTTTTTTGCAATTGAATCGGTAGTAATCCCAAAAGAATGCACCCGAACTAGTTATTGCTCCATGGGAACATATTTGACTAGACTGATGGATCCCAGATCTTAAATTATTAGTGTTTGCTAGTGTCGCCCTATCGATAGTTGGTGTGCGTAACGTTTATAACATATGATTTAGGTCAATTTACAAAGAGATTGGTCTGATTTCCGATCCCAAAAACTAGAAATCAGCATTGACCAGTTCGATTCGCAATTTTATACGCCGATCCAGTCAGTTTTACCCGGAAATCTGGAAAGTTAGTTTGGGGGTACAACCTAAAATCGGGGGGAAAATAAAGAAGAAGAAGGGAGAAAACAAAGGTCCCAGCCAGCCTCGGGACCGGTAGATTTGATTTACAGATTTCCGTCGGCTTTGCATTTTTGGTAATTTAACTCGAAACGCCGGAATCGGGACCCGGAGCCAGTCCCAATCGGGGCGCGCCGCCGGCAACGTCAGCGTGAGTCAGCCCCGGCCCACGGGCGCACGTGTCCGCCGAGGGTTCCTGGGTCGCCGCCTCCTCTCTCCACCGCTTCTGGCGTGGCGATAATGCCTGCTGACGCCGCCGTTCCTCCTCGCGCACGACACGTCTGAACGGGCCACCGCACCGGATTCCGCCGCGGTCGACGGTCTTCTCAAGTGATATAGCACCAGAGAGAGAGAGAGAGAGAGAGAGAGAGAGAGAGAGAGAGCGCCCGAGAGAGAGATGAGGCAGACATTGCTCGGCCTCGTGTTCTCCGTCTGCTGCTGCTGCTCGGCGATCCGAAAGTCTTCCGCCACCGTCGTCCTGAAGCCCTCTTCCACGTCCTTCGAGGACCTTCCCGCCAAATACGGTATCTCTCTCTCTCTCTCTCTCTCTAGGGTTGACTTGACGATGAAGGAACCCTTTCCTTTTGCTGAGCTCTAGCTGCTATCTCCAATTTCGCAGCCGTAGATGTGGGCGAGGCGGGCATATGCGGAGCGCTGGAGATTGTCGACCATGCGGACGGTTGCTCCGCGCTGCGCGATGGCGTTCGATCGACCGGGAACGGGAACGGGACCGATTTGATTAGGTTTGCGTTGATCGTGAGGGGCAATTGCTCGTTCGAGGACAAGATAGTGAACGCCCAGACCGCCGGGTTCGGCGCGGTCGTTGTGTACGATGACCGCGAGAAGGTCGATTTGGTGTACAGTGAGTCGCATTGTCCTTTTTGAGTTTTTCCGCGCAACCAGTATATATGCTTTCTTAGTCTGCCGACTGCTCGGTGCTGATTTAGTATGAGTTGATTGGTGCATGTGCTGATGATGCTGAACCGTGACTTTCCTTTGTGGGATCGTTTCCTGTAGCTGAGCTCAATTAATTTTTCTTTTTTCCATTTTCGGTTGGTTCATTGGATGCTTAAAAGCTCCAGGATGGTGAGCTTGATCTGCTGTTCGCAATTAGATGTCCTGGTACCTAGAGTTATCTTAAATGGAAGATTCATTATGCCATCGGAAGATCATTGTCTTATGTAGTTGGGAGATTAAGGAGCATCGAATGGTTATTTAAATTATTGATTGATGGGATATTCCCTGTTGTGCAGTGATGGTTGATCCCAAGGAAATCATGATCCCTGCAGTTTTTGTTTCAAATGAAGCTGGTCAGAGTCTAAAGGAGCATGCCCTAGTTGGAACCGGGGAATGCTGCATTTATGAATCTCGTGTTGAAACAGGCTGGACTGTGCTGGCTATATCTTTCATCTCCCTCTTTGTAATATTTGGCATATTGGCTTTGTCCTTGTTTGTTCCAAGACGATGGTTGTACTGGCGAGGAAGAACGCATCATGTAAAACATGTAGATGATAAAATTGTGGCAGAACTTCCCAACTTTGCCTTCAATTCTGCTCGAAGTAGTGACAAGTACTCTTGGGAAGTTTGTGCCATCTGTCTTGAGGATTACAAAGATGGAGAGATCCTTAAAACCCTTCCTTGCCAACACGGTACAACATGGCTATCTTTCTTGCTTGTTTTATGTGGCTCTTTTGTAGAAATTTAATTTATATTTCAACATTTTAACCTGGTCAGAGTGCAGTTCCCATTTCTTCATTGAGCATCCTGCATTCATTTTAGTTGAAATTACATTAGAGGGCTTAATCTATCATGTATTTATTGTCCTTTATTCTTGCAACTCTGCATTAGGTAGAATTTTAGGATACTCGGGTGATCCGCTTCAAGGGTTATTACAAATTGGTCAAGAGAAAAGACTGAGACTTGTGCTGTTATATGACATCCTTACGAAAGTGGTATCGCCAGTGTCTTTGTTGCAATTCAACTTCCAAATTGTTCAGGAAAAACAGTTATAGGTTGAGTTTTCATTGGCAAATGTCATTTTCTGGAGGGTTTTATCGGTGGGTTGCTTCTTTCTCAGTAAGATAAGTAGCATATGTAATCTTTTCTAACTTCGAGAGCTCCATCCAGAATTTCATTCAGGCTGTGTGGAGTCTTGGCTGAAGAAGGGAGGATTGTTCTGCCCTGTGTGCAAGCATGATGTGAGGATCAAGAGAGTATGCCGAGAGGTAACTTTCAAGAGCCTCTTTGAGTTGCAGTATCTTGATGAATATATGGTGCAGTTTTTCCAATGTTTATAGGAGAATTTACAATGCTATGATGACCTCATGCTGATTGAGCAACAAGACAATCTGAAATTGCATATTTCCATCTTATTGTCTTGAATAAGTCAACTGGAGGCTTGCTTCTATGGCTGTTGTCATTAGTGTACCTATGTTTTTGTTTAGGATTTTGTGTGAAAATTGAAATGATGCTGGTTGGGATCAGTATGGTCATGGAGGTGGATATTTCTGTGGATACATCTGCATGTACGTGAGGAGTTCTTATACAGACTTAAACATGTGTCATTAAGACTGACAAATTTGCTGTGGTATCTATCTTTATGCTTTCGTGCAATGGACAATTCTTTATAATGAATTTAAGATAATTGCTAAATACACCAATCCTTAACTTGCTTTAATGACGGGTAGGCCTTCTTCCAGTTGGCATCATTGTTTGCATGGGGTCAATCTTGTCCGAGGTGAATTTTTCTGTATAGCAAAGTACTTTGGGTTTATTGGTACTACAACGTTTTTGATAATTGATAGGCATTTGAGAGTTACAGTTGACCTACTTGAGATGTTTACTTCAAGCATCTTCATCTGCATCTGACAGTTTGTCCTTGTAGAGTAATGAGGACCACTAGTCATTAGATTGAATGCCAGCAACTCCTTGCTGAAGATGGAGACCCTTGTAACTTACAAAGTTATGCTGGGTGCTAGACAGTACTACTGCTGAAGAAAATTGTGGAACATCGTGAGTTTTGTACTAGTAGGCACCGTGATAGTGGATATAATCGAAGCCCTTTATACTAGTGCTGACTTTGTTCTTGACTAATACCAGTCTTCTGTTGAAGACATGAGAAACTTGTCTTTGTAGTAGTACATCATGGAAATCTACTATATGCTGCTTTTTGAAAAACTTATATTTGTTGGATAGATACATCGTGAAGTAAGGCAAATCTAATATCTGCAGCATGCAATGGGAATTTTTAGAATGATATGCATTGGAAATGAAAATCTGAAGTAATACAGTTCCATAGGAGCAATGCTTAGGTTTTTTAAATGGATGGGTTTGAGATGTATCTGCTTGCCACCCTTGTGCATTGGGGGAATTGTTATTTCGATGGATTAATATTTATGACAAATTTCATAAATGCTCATGTGTTCAAAATTGATCAAAATTTTTGAGACTAGCACAGCAGTCTATAGAGGTTAAAGTTAGTCTGTGTTTTGCAGACACAGAGAGGAACTGGGCTTTAGAATCAAGAAGGAAAATGATGATTAGCTCTGCCATTTGAAAAGTCAGGTATGCGTTGCATGCTTTAGAAATATTTGTTGTTTAAAGTGTACGGATGGCAGTGAATTCGTTTCATCATCAGATGGAGGAGTTGGGGTGAACCACAAAAGCTCCCACCATGACCAAGGATCCCCCCTAGTTTGTTTGTTGCCTTTTTGATATATCTGACCGTGAAACAAGTTGATTTGTGATTAGTGGATCCCGAATTCTCGGTCTACGTTAGAACACATGGGATTTGCAAGTTGATCCCTGACAAGTGATGCTTTGCGCAGCTCATGTTATTCAGCTATGGTGTTACTTGACTATCATTTCCAATTTTTTTCCCCATGTACTTCCTTCATCTCCAGGTGTACTTTATCCAGGCTCGAAATGAGTCGGTGAACTTATGGAATCTTCTCTGGCTACTTTTTGAAGATGCTGTATCGAGTTGAAGCTTGGCAATCCTCTTGGCGGCAGTGGCAGCGGCAAAGCCCCTTCACGACCTGTGAGCGTATAGCAGAAACATTGATCTCGTCCTTTCAAGTTAGGAGCTTGTCATATGCCTAGTTCCCTGTATATATCCGTTCGTATTGTTGATCAGATGGATGATCCCAGATGAGAAATCAAAAGATCTTTTATCACTACAGTCCCACACGACTACACCACTGTACGTAGAGTAGTGGATCCATTGCGAAGTGGATGTTTATGGAGATGTAGTGTATGACATCTACGACTTGTGTTGTAATTTTGATTAATTGTATTGCAAAAGTGAAACGTCATCGTGTTGACATAAAGAAAACGAAAGGACCGATAGAAATCGAGATCGATGCGGGATGATCCACGATCCGACAATTTACAAAGAATCCATACATTGTCGTTCTCATTCGAAAAGCCTTGACTGGGCGGTGACTCAGTATCGCAGATACACTCTGTTTTTCCGTGCTAGGAAAATCCACTTGCATATATCTCTGCCCCAGCCATCATAGAATATGCATCTTATAATTTTGAAGTAGATACATTTTACAAAAATTCTCTAATGAATAATATCGATCAACAGCTCTTTATCCTTTGTTAAGCTAGATATTGGGTACCACATAAAAATGGTTACAGTAACTATGTCTAGATAATGATATTGAAAATTAGGTTATTACAGCCAATTAAACTTTTAATTTGTTAAAATCAGAAAAGTGTTAGAAAAACAAAACACCATACCTAAGTCATTACATAGAAATCATTTGGTTTGGGATATTTCAATAGGCAAAAAGCTTGATTAACTAATCATGCTTTCCCTGAAAAAGAACAAGACTAAGTTAAAGGAACGAGTCATTGAAATAAAAAAAAATACATGAGTAATAGAAGAAAAAACTATTCGGGACCAATTTTCTTCTTGACAATTTTGAATGATAACCGAGGATGCCGAAGACTAAGTTTATGTTGCGAAAATAGGGAAATTACTAATTTCATGATAATAGATCATCGTGATTTGAAAAAATATATAAAATAAAATACTGCCAATAATTTGAATTTATTTCTTCCAATGAAAAATAAAATGCCTAATATTTTTTAGAAGGTTACCAAATACAATAAATAGTCATAACTTGATTGTTAACAAATATATCATATGTTTACGCGAAAAGTGTGATGATCACTAGTTATTACTATTGATAGTATTGTCCTATGATGAACTTTTTTGTGTTACAAAGCAAAGGTTTCGTAGACATGATAAGTTGAGGAAGGGGCCAAGATGATCAAGAAGCTTTGAGATGGTTAAGTGTTTTTTCATGAGCATTATAGAATATTCTCTAGAGTATGATAGGTATGGTACACTTGTATTTTAGAGAATTCTCATAATGAACTTGAATTGTCAAAATAGGTTATATATTCATTTCTTAACACATATTTGATGGGCTAAACTATTATATGGATTTGTTATATTCAGTAAATAGATCATAAATTGAGTTTAGAATGGCAAAACCTAAAATAATATGATGTGAAAAGGGTTTATAATTTGCTTAGATTCAATTCATCTTTATGATTTTCTCTCGCCATCACACGATCTCACCCTCACTTACTTTGCACTCTCAGCTAGATTTGTCTATGAGTTTTCTTAGATTGTGTTATATATAAAAATATTTTAATAATATAGGTTGGGTATGGTGTGTGCCATTAGATTCGTATCACATAGAAGTGGGTTAGATAGATTAAATGAATCAATTTAGATAGGATCATTTTCAACTTGACATTAACCTGACCTAACTTATTTGTTTGATGGGTCTATAATTAATAGTGCGCTATAATTATTAGTGTATGCAATAGACATGGAGAGTGGATGTTCACCATCATATCAAGTGGAGATTTACAATTATAATTAGAGAGGCTTAAAAGTATACGCCGTTGTCCCTACAAGTCCGACATAATAAAAAATTTTAGAGTATATTGAGGGGAAGTAGGGGTAATTGGTTCTCGGTTCAGTTTAGTTCAGTTCTACCTAAGAACAGGGAATTTGATCAATCCAATGGAATTGGTTACTAATTTAATAAAATAAAAAAAGAAAGAGAGCAAAAGATTTCGACTTTTCTCTAACAAAAAGAAAAAGGTTAAACCAATCAATCAAATAAATCTTCCATGCTTTTTGTGGCAAATTTTAGCTAGCATGGGCAAAGGAATTAATTCCTCAAGACTAGGCAAAAAGGGGCAACAAATGTGGCAGTGATTGAAGAGGGAAGCAAAGGAGATTGTGTTAATTTTATTTTGGCAACAAATTGGCTAGGGAATATGATCGTGATTGAAAGAGTATAAAGAGAGATATTATTTTCAGAAGATAATAGGAAAGGTCGATCAACAGGGAATGAATAAAAGAAAAATATGAGTAAAAAAAAAAAGGGACCAGAGATTTGAGCACCAATGAAAACTAAATAAATTAATAAGATTATTTACGTAACTTTCATTCTTTAATTTTTTGGATAATATATATTTATATATATTTGATTCAGTCGGGTTTTCGAAGGAATCGGAACTAGATCAACACATTCGAAAAATGGATTTAATTAGCCAATTTGATTTGGTCCCGAAGATTGATCCGTCTTGTCCGCCCGTGAGGGGAAGGCCGAATTCATGCGACTTTATGGTAAAGAGTGAATTAGTGGAAGGAAGGTTTAGGTGCCATGACGTGGCGATCTCAATCGTAGGGCCACTAATTGGTCGTGGACCTCCACGGCGACTCTACACTTCGGTCTGGTCCGGACAACCCGGGTCCGACAAGAAATTTGTCGTTTTTTAGTTGGGACGTCACATCGAAGTCCTCTGCTCGGGGTCCACGTGGCGCGACGTGATTGCTCCCTCCGCTGGAAACCCCACGCTCACGCTCTCCCGGAAGCCCGGGTCTTATCTCTCTGTCTCTCCTTCTCCCTTTCCCTCGCGCCACCGGCAGCAGAGCAGTGAGAGCGTCCGTGAGAGCTCCGGCGACCATCTTCCCACCCCGAAGCCCCGGCGACCCGGGGGAGAGTTTTCGGAGCTTCTCGATCGCGTTCATGGCTTCTCTCGAAAGGTACGAGGCGGGGCTCGATCTTTCTGATCAGTTTTACTCAAGAAACTCCGTGGAATTCCGTAATTGTCTGGCGAACTTCGCCGGACTTGGTTCTCGTTCATATGGTTTCTTCGTGATTTGTTCATGGGTTTCAATCGTGTTTGCCTTGTAGCTCCGGACCGGAAGTGGTCACCATCGACGTTCTCGCGGCCAGGAATCTGGTCAGCTCCGGCCACCGTTTCCTAGACGTGAGGTGAGAGATAAGAGCCCGTCCTACTCGAGAATCAGTAGGGAATTTCTTCTTTGCTTCTGCGGTTCTCCTTTTCCAGCGAATTCATCATCTGGGTCGATTTATCAGGACCGAAGAAGAGTTCAAGGCGGGTCACCCCGAGGCGGAGGACGTCTTGAACATTCCCTACCTCTTCGTTACCCCGGAAGGTGACAGGATCTTGTTCGCGCTACTGTCATGGAATATGTCATCTTCTTTCTGGATATTGACTGATGTTGAAACTCTCTTGAAAATTCTTTAATGGAGTTAACTTGCTGTTCTTCTTCCTTTTCTTCTTCTTTATGGTGGGGCTTTTTAGGTAGAGTGAACAATCCTCGGTTCATGGAGCAAGTTTCATCTGCCTATGGATTGGAAGATCGCATCGTGGTGGTAATGTTTCCTTTCCTGTTCTTCATTTTTGTTGGGCCTTTCAAGAAGTTCTGCTTATTACTTACTTTAGCATGGAACTTGTCAAGTGATTGGGGGGGTTTGATCCACCTGCAGGGATGCCGGAGTGGAGCCCGATCGCTGTCTGCCGGCGTCGACATGCTTAAAGCCGTAAGTTTCCTTCAGCTCGTTATCTTTTGACTTTCCCATATGATCCGATGCCGGTACCGCTCGGCCATGTAATGTCACCACCGGCAAGGAAATTTTAGGTGTCCCGGGAAACATGACTCTTCTTCTCCATCCATCTAAGCGAAATCTCTCTCGGGCGCGCCCGGAACTCTTCTCTCTAATCTCTTCTATGTCATGCCATGAATGCGGTTTATGCTTAAATCGGAGAAAATCGGGCCAACGATGAGTGATTTTGGGCAGGGATATAGGCATGTGTGGAACATGGGAGGAGGTCATCTAGCTTGGGTTGACAAGGGACTGCCTGTGAAGAAGCCACTTGAGGAGGAGGAGGAGATGAAACCTCACCTTGACCTGAAGGCTGAGGAAGTCACCAAGGAAGAGAAACTTGAAGTGGTTCATTAATTAGTTGATTAAGCAATGCACTATTATCAGATTTGGTGCATTGTACCTGTACTATCTGTATTTATGTGATCAAGCTTGTAATCATGCTTCGGATTTCTGGGCTTTAGTTCGTTTGCTACTAAGGAATAAACCACCGGATCTAATTTATCTACAGTGGACTTTGTTCCTTTGATTTCCTTTCGGCTATGACGATGTTCCTTAAGATAACTAAAGAAAGAAAGGATGAGAACGATACTGATCTCTAGATTATTGCCCCCCTTCGGCAGTTGGATCGTTGCACGGGAGGAGAGAATGTTTAGTCGAATCGAGCCGGGCTGAACAATGGACCGGGAAACATCGTCCGAACTGGCACATGATGCGACGCTCGAACCTTAATGCTTTGGTGTTACGGTTTGGGCTAAGCTCTAGGGACAGCCAATTTTACATTTTGGCCCACTTTTTAAATATCTTGACTAGGCTTGTGTCTGAAACAAGGCTAAGAAGAAAAATTGATATGTAGGTCTGTTTCAAGATATCGATGAACTGATTGGGTTGTGCAATCCATCATTAGGTTTATCATTGAGGTAAAACCTTCACTGGTTCAAATGCTTCTCCAATTCAAATAATTCATTTGCGTTTATTTCATTGAATGTACAAACATCCCATACTCTTAATGTTCGTTTTCTTTTCAAGTGCCTTTTAAGTTTGATTTTGTCCCTATCATTATGAATACTAACGAGAAGATAACTAAAAAGTCATAAATCTTTAATTGTGCCAACTAAATCCTAAATCTTTTGATAATTTGCCAATGTAATTCTTCCGGCCAATTTTGATCGAAAAATGTAGACATGGTTGTTTAGTTAGTATTGATTATCCTATATGGTTTGGTAAGTATTGACATGAATAATTTTTGGATTTTTTACAATGTTTTTCGTTTCCTTGTCACCAATGGCCGGTTTATGGCGATGGTCGGCGAGAGCTTGGGCAGGGATGTTACCCTTGCTAGCGAGGGTTCCTTGTTGGCTGAAATAAAGGAACTAAATAAACAAAAAGAATAAAAAAAGTCAAATTTTTTTAAAAGTTTTAAATTTTTCAAGAAATTGCAAAAATTATCCACATCAATGCTCATGTGGTATCACGTAGCATAGTCATTCAGTGATATCTAGCAAAATTGATTAGATAGATTTTAATAAATTGTGAAAGATTTGGAACTATATTGCTTGAAAATTAAACTATGATTTTTTTGGTAATCTTCTTAAATACTAACAATAATTCTTGTTATGTTATAAAAATAGAATTTGAGTAGTCAGAATTGGTCAAGAGGAATCCGAATCCATTACGCATTCAAAAGTACACACTTTCTTTTTAACTCCTTCTAAGCACAAGTTTATTTTAAGAAATACTTTGTGATAAATTTGATATTCAGAAAAATAATTTCCTATTTTCAGAATAGGGAATTCATTTTTTCAATTTTAAACATGAATTTTTATTTTGATTATAAATAAATTTTCGTCGACCAATCATTTTCAACAAACTAATTGTGTAAAAGTCCAATAAATTAATCTCCGAAATTACTTATAAACGTATCACCGGATAAAAAGAAAAATGCTAGAATTATCGAAGTAATTCCACGAATAAATTGTCAATCCTAACGATGAACGCGTGATTTCTAGCAGATCTCTTCTCGAATGATGATGCCCTGGAAATGAAGCCACGTGCTCACATATGGCGAGCACTGATCAGCTGCTCCGACACCAACTTTATAATAGTCTCGATCCTCGTCATATATCTCGTCTCTTTCCTCAATGTTCTTTCGGCGAGAGAATCATCAAAAGAAGTGAAATTCCTCTTACCCTCGGTGAGAAAACGAGGCACAGAGCCATAAGCTTTGCAGTCAGATACTGCCGCAGAGAGGGAGGGAGGGAGTGAGGAAGGGAGGGAGCGAGGGAGGGAGGATCACGCACCCGAAAGAATGTGAGAACGACAAGTACACAAAGTGGCCAAAGAAAAACAAGAACACGGAATTGCTTTTCAAAGGACAAACGTTGATAAAATCGATTGTATCTTAACATGTCCTTAAAAGATTGAAAGGAAAAAAAATAGGTGAGAGATCCACTGCCATAATATCACCTTATTTTCCCTCTCAATTCAGATGGAAAAATTGACTGGTAATTAAGAATTTTTTGATAGGAAAGAGAGAAAGTAGACTCTATTTTAGGACTTGGACTTTGGTTATTGCTGAGTAGACAAGATTTAATAACTTTTCACGCTTGGGATGAGAAATGTGTGGTGAAATACCTATTGCTTGGCAAGTTGCCTTTCGAACAAATCTTGTAAACGACTGCTTCTCCAACTGCCCCCGTTACATGACTTGCCCGGAAGAACGAGAACGACACCATCACAAAGTGGCAAAAGAAAGACAAGAAGGAAAACATAGTCGCTTTCCAGAAGACAAACGTTGATATAACTGGCAAGTTGCAGCCTCCGGGTTGTGGAGATCTTCAACAATGGCGGGGGACCCACCCTGCCCACTCCCTCCCTAACACCCCATGCACGTCTTCTTAAATGTGTTTTTTCTTTTCACCCCATACGGCTTCCCTTCTCTCCTCAAACCAACGACCCACCATCAATGTGACCTCGAAGACTTATTAACCTTTCTTGCTTCAGGCTGAGTCAAAGAGAGTGGGTGTCTCTTTCTTGTGTCAGTGGGTTTGGATTTGGGTTTTTGGAGATTTAAGAGAAAGGGAAGAGGGAGTTCTTGGGTTGGTGTTAAAATGGAAGGGGAAGGGAGATCGCTGGCTGAGACCCCGACGTATTTAGTGGCGACCGTGGTCAGTGTCTTGGTTGCTCTGGGTTTCTTCTTTCAAGGCTCTTTGAAGAGGGTTGGAAAGGTCTGGGCTTTTCTTTTCTTCTCCGAGCTTTTCTCTCTGTTTTTTCTTTTTAGGTCCCTCAAATGTTTGAGAAAGCTTGGAAGAAGAAAAAAGAAGGAGAATGAAAATGTGTCGTCAGTTTTCACGGGATCGTTTTTAATACTGAATAGAGAATTCTTGCACGCGCACACATAGAAAAAGAATTAATTTTGCGGTTTGTTTACTATTTTGAGGTAATGTGGGTATGCTGCGAGGCTAGTCCTCTGGCTTGATTGAATTTTAGAATGATATTTTGCTTTAAGAGTGGAAAAATGCAAAAGAAAGAAGGAAATGGATGAAAAGGCTCTTGAGAATTAATGGTTGACGTTGCGTCGTGTCTCATTGTAGTGGTTAGACAAGACTAAGAGGAAATCTCTTTTTGCTGCTCTGGAGGAGATTAAAGAAGGTAAGAAATTGTACTGTTCAGAGAGTTACGTTCTCTTGTTTTTCGCCCGGAAGTTGTGAATTTCTCAGTTTAATTGATGTTGCTGTCATCTGCGAGCAGAGCTTATGCTTTTTGGGCTCCTGTCTCTTCTGATGGGTCATTGGATAAGATTTGTGTCAAAGATCTGCATCAAATCCTCGGCCTTAAGCAGCCGGTTTTATCCATGTGCAAGAGAAGATGACTTTAGAACCGGGGACCACAATCTCTTCCCGAATTCAGTTTCTCTGAACTACTCGAAGGAGCAGGTGATTGCTGGGAAGCATGATGTCTGTCCTGAGGTAAGGACTCTACTTGTTCAACTCCAATTGTCAATGCTAGTTGTGTTAGGGGGTTAACTTAGGGTGTTTTAGATGCTTAGCTGCAGTTATGTTTCTTCAAGCACTCACTATGTTGACATGAATTGTAATTTACGTACTGCCACATGTAGTGTAAGAGTAAGCCATCATACAATGTCTATGTTTCTCGGATAGACTGGGAGTTATTCAAGGTCAGGTAGATTGGTCTCGAAGTTGCCTTTCTAGTCACTAATGGATGGTCTTTTTAAAAGGTCATATCCCAAGCATCACTACCCATTGGTTTGGACAGTTTTGCTTCAGGTATTATGTTTGGCTGGCTCTGAGATATGCAGAATGTAGTAACTTATCATTTCCCAGGCAATATGCTATTATTCTCACAATTTTTAAGATGTTTTAAATTATTCTATGCTTCTTGAATGGCTCGTGAGTAGATTTTTCTGCAATGATGTATTATAATTTTGTTGACTAATACTGTTGATGCTCATTTGAAAGGACTGAAGAGCGGATACAATACAATATTCAAGACTCATTTAACCCACTTTAAACATATTTTCAGGGTCATGAATCTTTTGCTTCATACGAAAGTCTTGAGCAGCTTCACCGTTTCTTGTTTGTCCTGGCAACCATCCATGTTTCTTACAGCTTTGCAGCCATTGTGCTTGCAATGATTAAGGTTGTATTATATCATGCTAGATCACTGACACAGTGTCGTATTTCCAATGAACTCAATGTGCTTGCCTTGTGTTGTCACACAGATATATAGCTGGAAAATATGGGAAAACCAAGCAAAGACAATGTCCAACCAGGAATTACAAGGTCCACATATATCTTTCATGTGTGCCATTACTAAAGCAGACTAATAGAGTCATAGGCAATAACTTTCGTATTTGTGAGAACCTTTTGAATCAAGTATTTTAGTCATTCAGATGGTTCTGGACAGCCTAGGTGAAGTGTTTTTATCTTGTGCTTTTACTTATCTTTATTTGGTGTCAGTTAACCGTTTAGCGCATTGTGTCCTTTCGCAGTTTCGCCTTGTTACATTTTCCTGACTTTTGCTCGTAACTCATCTAAATTTATTAGGAGAAGCTTCCAAAGATATCAGATTGATGCGGCTATCTACTTTCATTAATCACCAGACATCACATCCATGGAGCCAGCACAAGCTTCTGGTTTGGCTGGTATTGTCACATTATTCTAATCCTTGTATTTCTGCTTATAGTCATGTGACTTGGCTCAATGTCGATTAGCATCTTAGATAGTAGATATGTCCCTTGTACTTGTCATACTTGTGATAAGCTGAATTGGCACTTTTTATTCGCTAGAAATTCTAGGAAACTTGTTCTTTGAAGTTACTTTACCTGCATCCTAATCAAACTTCTCTTGCTTTCTAATGTTGATTTATATGGATTTAAGAATTATGGCTTTTTATACAAGCTTATGCTTTTGAATGGATTGGTAGTGATCCCACATATTTGTACTTTTTTTTTACAAGACTTCTATAAAATAAAACTTCAATGAACTCTGATAAGGAATCCTTCTGTGGTCAGCTTTGCTTTAGTCGTCAATTCTGGAGTTCAATAAACCGGCCTGACTACCTGGCATTGCGCTTGGGCTTCATCACGGTGATTTCTCTCAAAGGATTTCTACATTCTGATTTATCTTTAAATGGACATGAAGTTATCACACGCATCTCTTATACTTCATTTGCTTTTTCTCTAGTTGTGTTATATATGTTGATTGATGGAGAGAAAAGTTACAGAATCTCCATGAAAATGGTGGAAGGCTTTTGTGTTTGGGTGGCAAAGATTGAGACTGCTTTTGAAAATGTAGTCATTTGAATTAAGAAATCGCTGTTTCTAACCACTTAAAGATGATGCCTAAAATCTTATTAAAGGAGTAACAGAGCATCATATGTTCAATTGTAATAAATTCATGAATGCTCTTCCATTTTTGGTGTGTTATGAGCTGCAGACTCATGAACTCCCTCTATCATATGACTTCCATAATTATATGCTCCGCAGCATGGAGGAAGAATTTCGAGATGTTGTTGGGATTAGGTAATATCTCCTTGCCCTGCCTTGAATTTTGGAATTGAAGCATTTACTCCTAACAAGTCTATTCCGCATTATATTAGAGGTAATAGCAGGAACAGAAGCAGCTTTCTCTCCAGACATAGACTTAGTCGAGGCAATTGTAGATTGGAACTGTACCTCAAAACCATGTTGAGCCAATGTGTTGTCCGTGTCCAGTGCACATGCTTGAAGATATAGCTTTCTAAGCGTAAGATGTGTGTAGAACGTACTTATCTACAATATTTGACCTGATGAAGCATCTCATCGATCTCAACAAAGAAGTTGCTTTGATAGATTTACTAGAAAATCATGGCTTTTCACCCTGGAATCTGAGCTAAATGATTTCTTTATTTCAAAGTCGGATGATATTTTTGTAATTTGCTTCTGGTGTACTGATGAGCGAAACAACTGAAACAGATGCCAAATATGCCGTTCCCTACATAATACAGTAAAATGCTAGAGCGTAGAGATTCACTAAAGTTAATGTGGGCGCGAGTGAACCTGTATGTCCAAGAATTATGACTGCTCCTAATGTTATAAACAAACTAGTTATGATTAATAAAAACTGAGTCTTTCAAAATGTGAAGTTTGGGCTCATGACTCCAACTTTTTCTTGTTCTATAAGGCAGTTGCCCTCATGCATCCATTTGTTTTGCTCTTCTTTTGCAGTGTGCCGCTCTGGATATATGCCATTTTCTGCATGTTCATGGACTTCCATGGTAATTCTCTTTAGATCTGGAGGGTAAAGTAGAAGCTACATTTTGTTTCGGCAATTCAACACATGCTACCCCATCTCTTGTATTTTCATTTTTTAGGGCGTCAACTAGTATGTTTCTTTTTGGAGACATTACCAGGGCAGTGTCATGTCTGCACCAAATCGGAGGATATGAAAGTCCACTGAAATGCATTTATGTCTCTTCATACCAAGATATGATCCATATAACATTACCTTGTCTCAAAATTCATGATGGAGTGGATTTCCAGAAGTCATCTCAAACTGCTGTTAGATGCTTAATTAGAAAGATTTGTGAGATATTCACTGGTTCATTTTACTGAAGCGCTGAGTTACTGATGGACTGTTGGAGTTAGACATATGGCTAAACTTTCAAAGGAGAAACGTGACTGCTACTGATGTGTTAAGATTTTGCACCAGTCATTCTGATCCTTCAATGTGTCATTTGGCTGTGGGTTTATCTTAGGGTACCACTCTTATGTCTTATGTCTTATTTTTTTTTTTTTTTTTTTTTCTTTATCAGGAAGCAACATCTATTTTTGGATTTCCTTCCTTCCATCAATTGTAAGTCATAATCTGTTGTGTTATTGGTTTACATGTTCTTTCTTTTCCCTTTTAGAATTCAGATCTCACAACTAACTTTGCTTTCCTGTCTCTCTCAAAAGTTGATCCTGCTGATGGGTACCAAGCTTCACCATATTGTTGTGAAGTTGGCTGTTGAAATTACGGACTCATTTCCCCCGACGGAAAATCGTCAATGTAAACTGAGGGATGAGCTGTTCTGGTTTGGGAAGCCGCGGCTTCTTTTATGGGTGATACAGTTCATAACTTTTCAGGTGAGCAATCAGGGAAATCAGCTCATCAATTGTTGCGGTTATATTATACAACCAATTGCTCATCCCAAGAAACCTTCTTTATATTGCAGAATGCATTTGAGATGACTACTTTCATCTGGTCCCTGGTAAGAAACAGACCCTAGCAATAGTTAGTTCCGAAACATGTCTTTATTGCATTGCATCTGAGGTGAACTTTCCCTTTCTAACATGAGAATCTAAACTAGGAAAGTGTGACGGCATGAAGCGGAGTTCGACTTACCTCTCTATGTGCTGCTGATGAAATCTTTTTGTGTAATTAAGGGGACGCCTGCAATGGCATAGTAATTTGTCGACGAATAACCTCAGTTGAGCAATCTGAGCTAGCCTTGGTTTAATTTGTCCGTACTGTGAGAGCATCTTCATCATCGATACTACTTACCTCAACTATGCCTTGTTTAGATTAATCATTATAATGGTCTTGGCTGGATCATTGTTGGATTGCTGCTATCATCCTTTGAAGTGCATCTGCACATTTTCTAACTGTGCTGTTTCCTCACCGCAATTATATTTAGCATTTGTCATGAAGGCGTGTGATCGGGGAAATCAAATAGACATGGCCTTGTCATCTTGGACCTTGAATCCAACAAGTTTTTCATTTCTGCACCAGAACAAAATGCACTTCATGTTCTTATAAGTTTCCTATTCTGCTGATTCGATTGATTGTCCAACATGACACGATCTATGTTTGCAGTGGGAGATAAGGGACACTACTTGTTTCATGAATAATCGCAGGTTGCTGGTGATCCGATTAACGTTCGGGTGGGTCTTCCTTCGTTCCCCTCCTACTTCCTCTTATGATCTATCCTGGGATATTAGCTCACACAAACATTGTGAATTTGTGCAGTGTCGTCTCTCAGTTCTGGTGTAGCTTCATTACTTTCCCTCTGTATGTCATTGTTACACAGGTCTCTCTCTCTCTCTCTCTCTCTCTCTCTGTGAAGTGTGATCAGTTCTGAGTCTATTCATGCGACACCTCTCAAACTCAAGGTCATATGGTGCAGATGGGTTCAAAATTCAAGAAGTCAGTGATCTCTGAAAGCGTGAGGACATCGCTGCACGGATGGCACAGGAGGGCCAAGGCCAAGCGGAGCTCATCCACTCCGCTCCTTAGTGTGGCATCGGTCACTTCCCTGGATTCCATGGCGGACGACATGGACAGATTTGACGGTGTAGGCCACCACCAGATCGGCATCGAGGGAAGCTCTCTGGATGCAGAAGATACATCGTTTTCGCAGCACAACGAGTTGGATGAACAGAGTTTCAAGCCGGCCTTCAAAAATGATGGCGGCCCGGGTCGACTTCATTCGGGGCCCATTTTCGACATCTACAGCAGCGATGAGGACCATGATGTTGATGTACACAACGACGCAAAAGACGGGTCGCATATAACTTCCACCATCCTGACGATCTGATAGTCATTGTTAACATTGGATCTCCAGAGGAGCGAAGATTGCCACGATGGAACACTGGAGGACATTCTCATTTTCACCGTGTACTCCATGCACGTTCATCATGTTCGGACACACGTTCCGAGCATCTCTTCTGCGCGAGATCACTAGGGCACGAGATGCCGAGAGGATCGTACCATGTATACATTCTGTAGCTGCGTTATTCGAACTGCTCTAGATGGTAATGCTTGAGTTGTGAAATCTAGCCCAATTCGCAGCATTCATTATTCCTGCTCGATCAAATGTGGTGCGTGAGGCCTAGTCTTTTATCAGAATGAAATCGAAACAAAAGACCCTTTTCGTTTCCATGTTATTTCCTGAAAAAGAGTTACATACGCGAGAACTGAAACTCTCTTTGGACATGAATCCCCCCCCCCCCAAAAAAAAAGGGGAAAAAAATTACTGTGACATAAGGAAGCCGGCCATGACCGCCCTTGTTGGCGTTAGAGTCAGGGCCGCCCTCATCGGCCCTCGCCAGATCCGGTGAGGGTGGGCCTCGCTTGGGTCAAGCGAGGCGAGGGCTGCCGAGCCTTGCCAAACTTGGCATTGGCGAGTCGCCCAAGCCAAATCCGGCGAGTGCGACCCTTACCTGATGCCTATGAGGGTTGCTCAAGCCTAGCTTGACCCAAGCGAGGGTGACCCTCACCTGTGTCGGGCAAGAGTCACCCTTGCCAGGGCGAGCGAGGGCTGCCCTCGCTTGAGCTGATGCCGTCGAGGGTGGGTGAGGGCAGCCTTTGTCAACTTCGATGCGGACAAGGACGGCCATGGCCGATAAAGGGAAGAAAGAAGAAGGAAAAAAAGAAAAGAAAAAAAGGATGAAAATGCCCTTAAGCAAAATAAGTTTGGGATAAATTTGTCTTAAATGGCATGGTTTAGAGTTTTTTGTGGCGCAAAAAAAAGTTCAGGGTAAAATTGTTACAAGTAATATAATTTGGGGTTTTTGATGACATAAAAAAAATTTATGGTAAAATTGTCATATGTGACATAGTTTAGAATTTTAGTAGTACAAAAAAAAATTTAAAGTAAAATTATCACAAATGATATAATTTATGATTTTTGGTGGTATTTTCCAAAAAAAAAAAAGAAAAAAAAAAAAAAAAAAAAAAGGCCGTGATTCTTTAATTTGTTTAACATGATCTCTGATTTTTATCCCAATGTATAATATGATTCTTTAATTTTTAATTTGTTCAATATAGTCCGCAAACTTTTGATACATGTTCAAACTAATTTTTGGAGGGGCAAAATTTAACATTTTCATATAACCTAGGAAACTAGTCATGTTCAAAAAATTCATGTATTGTATTGAACAAATTAAAGTTCATGGATTATATTACAATTAGATTGAAATTCATCGAACACATTAAATAAATTAAAAAATTTTAGGATTATATTATTTATTATATCAAAATTTAGGGATTATTTATTATCCTTAATTACAACATACGGAATGGTGTAAGAAATGATCAAAATCAGGTAAAAGGCGCAAAAACTCTGAAAATATTTTGGGGGTGGAAACAAATTACGTTGAAGTTCAGGGATCGAGGGCGATTTTCGCAAAACTCGCGGTAGCCAATGGAAACGTGGCAACTGCTGATTTGTCGATACATGAAGGAGTATTTTTCGAATGCTGATCGCGACCGTGCAGGATCGCGGATCCTTCTACCCTCTTAAGCAAGTAAAGCACCCCCTGCCGAGCTTCCTCAATTCATCTCCTTCGTTTTCTCTGCAAATTCGTGTTCCGATCTTCGCTTTCCGGAGCTCAGAAATCCATCAATCATGGTGCTCGAGGTCAGCTCTTCGCGATCCCCCTCTGCTCTACGCGATCTCCCGTCGCTCGCGGTTCCGATGCGTTCTCGTATTCGCGTCGTCGCGGATTAGGGTTTCGATGTGGCTGATTAGATTAGTTGTTGTTGTTGTCAGGCGACGATGATATGTATCGACAACTCCGAGTGGATGCGCAATGGCGATTACTCTCCCAGCAGGTTTCAAGCTCAAGCGGACGCCGTCAACCTCATTTGCGGCGCCAAAACGCAGGTGCGGTGATGCGGCCTTCTCGCTTGGCTTCACGTTTTGCTGTGTTAGGGGATGGAGAGTTCTAATTAGGGAAAAAGGCCAATCATTTTTGAGCGATTTTTGTTCAGTCTGAGCTCACCGCTTGTGGGTTATCACGAGGGGTGTGCGCTATAGGGTTTGTTTTGTCTGCGTGTTTGATCATCCTTCGAGCGATCTGTACTGGGTGTTGTCATGAGAGGGGAAAGGTTTTGAGACGTTGTTCTGATGTTGTGTGCAGTCGAATCCAGAGAACACTGTTGGAGTTCTAACCATGGCGGGGAAAGGAGTCCGAGTTTTGGTTACTCCTACTAGTGACCTTGGCAAGATATTGGCTTGTATGCACGGTGCGTCTCCATTTGCATTTTCAATGCTCTGTTTATTTTGGGTCTGTGGTAGAGGGGTGTCATGTACTGAAATACCTCTGGTCTTCAATTATTTATCTGCTTGTACAACTATGTTCGTATATTTGCTGTGGCTTTGCATGAAGGGTGTCTCTGTCCACACGTAGAGTTGAGCAATGGTATTTCCCAATAAATTTGGTATTTTCATTAGATAAATTTTATTTAATTTTATGGGTTGGAGAGCTGTTTGTTGGTATCTTTTTTATCCTTATGTTCTGGGAAATTGGCCCTTGACAGGATTTATTTGTTGTGGTCTATGGGTGTTGGCCTTCTTTTTTTTCTTGTCGGGGTCGTTATTTTATTTATTTATTTTTGGGTGGGGTGGGTTGAGGTTAAGTCATCCCCTGAGAAATTTTGTTGGAGTAGCATGAAAATTATGTTATGACATTTTTTATGTCTCATTTATTTGGAGAATTTAGGCCTGGAAATTGGTGGTGAGATGAATCTGGCTGCGGGAATCCAGGTGGCTCAATTGGCACTAAAGCATCGCCAAAATAAAAAACAGCAACAAAGAATTATAGTCTTTGCTGGAAGGTGCTGCGAGTCTTCTTCTTTTTTCTGCTCTCTGCTCTTCAATGTATCATGCTTTGCTTCTTCAATTGGATATTGATATTGGGTGCTTTCAGTCCCATCAAACATGACAAGAAGTTACTGGAGATGATTGGAAGGAAGTTAAAGAAGAACAGTGTAGCACTTGATATTGTTGACTTTGGGGAAGAAGATGAAGGTAAACCCGAGAAACTGGAAGCCCTGCTTGCTGCTGTGAATAATAATGACACCAGCCACATTGTTCATGTTCCTCCTAGTCCAAATGCTCTTTCTGATGTTTTGATAAGGTAGGCCATTTTGATTTCATCCTTGAAATTTTGTTGTCAACGCTAGAACATGTCACGATTTTCCTAATGTGTTTGATTGTCTTGTAGCACCCCTATCTTCACTGGGGATGGAGAAGGTGGAAGTGGTTATGCGGCAGCGGCTGCAGCAGCTGCTGCTGTCTCTGGTTTTGATCTTGGTGTTGATCCCAGTCTGGATCCTGAGCTGGCCCTTGCTCTTAGAGTTTCCATGGAAGAAGAAAGAGCAAGGCAAGAGGCAGCAGCTAAGAAGGCTGCCGAGGAAGCTGCTAAGCCGGAGAAAGGAGGAGAACAACAGCCATCATCACAAGATGCAACCATGACTGAAGGTGCCAGTGGTTCAGCTTCTGAAGCAGATAATAAAAAAGATGATTTAATGGTCAGTATCATTGTTAAGCCTTTCAAGTTGCCTGGTGTTATCAAGCCCATTTCTCAATCTCTTAAATTGAGAACCTAGAAAGACCCCTAGCTATCAATTTTGAAGAAAATGTCTGATCTTCATGCTGGTTGGACTTTTAGGTATCAACTGTTATGGATGCTCCATAGCTTTCCTACTGAGATATCTAGAGTTGTTTTTCACAATCAAATAGGATTTTCCTATTGAGAGAGAGAGAGAGAGAGAGAGAGAGAGAGAGAGAGAGAGAGAGAGAGAGAGAGAGGTATCCCTCTTATGGATTGATAGTAACTGAGATATCTAATTTTTCTCATCTGGTTTACATCCTTGACTTTATGCGAGTTTTAAGAGTTATACAACTGTCTACATGCAATGATAGGGCTTTTGCCTTTTTATTATAGAATCATCAAAACTTATTGTCTCTTGTTGAAATTATAGCATGAGGTTCATTGGTTTTTCAAGGTTGAAGCAGATTTTGGGACGCTCAGGGGAAAATTGATTATGTGGTGTTATTCCCCCTAGGTTTTAAGATTATTTAGTTCTTCTGTATTGTTAATCAAATGAAGCAGACTGAAGGATTTGGTGATTTAAATGTCTACTTGTGAAAAATTTGCTGCATTTTGTTTTGATGGCAATTGGGGCTGGCTATTTTCAAATACTCACATAATCACCAATGTTTACTGCATGACGGTGAAACTAATTACCCCCATCCCTATGGTGACATGATTGACCTGTGCTACCTTACTTTTTTGAAGGGCAATTCACTGAAAACGTATTATAATAATGTGAGGGATGCAATTTGCAAAAAACGTGTTTTTGTACTTGGACTTGGACTAATATTTGTTTAAGTGGCAGGATGACGAGAATGCTTTGCTACAGCAGGCCCTTGCTATGTCGATGGATGATACTACCTCTGGCCATGATGTGCGAGACACTGACATGTCAGAGGCAGCTACAGATGATCCTGATTTGGCTCTAGGTTAGAACTTGTGATTTAGCCTTAAGTCTTGTATCCACCCTTGTCAGATGGGTGAATGATATTCACCTGTTTTCTTGTGTGCTACTGTATTGTGGAAATACTTTTGGAAACTCACATGATCTCGCAGTATAATACTGGAAAGAGAGAGACTGCACTGCGTGTTGACATCTTTCACAACACTAGTTATGTCTTCTGTGAATTCCCATAGAAGTGAATATCTTCCTGGCTACATCTAATGTGGAGAGAAATATGGATTGGCATGCTGTCTTTAACTTTTACTGCAACCATTGTTGGAAGCATATTAAACACAATGTTTTTTCTTCTTGCTGGTTGGTGGTTTAATACATAACTGTGTGGTGTTTGCAGCTCTTCAATTGTCGGTCCAGGAGGGTGACAAAGACTCATCAGGCCAGACAGATATGAGCAAGCTTTTGGCGGACCAATCCTTTGTGTCATCCATAATTGCATCGGTACAACTGATCCATCTTCTGTTTGAACCCTTGAATTCTTAGTTTTAACATGGAAAAGAATTAGTTGCCTAGCTTCCATAAATGATTATGATATCTTGCTCCTGCAGCTTCCTGGAGTGGATCCAAATGATCCTTCTGTCAAGGATTTGCTTGCTTCCATGCAAAACCAGTCTCAGGTGCGTTTTGACAGTCATAGAATCCCTGGTAGAAGTGGGATTTTTTGTTGCTTTTGTGTATCTGATATAGGGCATAATAGTTGTTTATCAGTCTGATGCTTCATTCTTGGGTTTTGTGCAAGTGAGGGTGTAAATTGGCTTGAGTTTGATTAAGTTTGCCTTGCATTTTCTACATGATTACTTACGAATGTTACTGCATTAGTACTGTAGAGAATGCGATATTTTTTTCCTCATATTTTGGGTTCCTCTGTTAGAGCTTCAGTTTATGCAATGAGTGCATGTTATAGAATATGTGGCATGAGCCTATGTCTTTAATGATGATATGTTATTTGACAAACTGCCATATTCTCTCTACAGCAGAAAAAGGATGAAGACAAGGGGCCAAATGAAGAGGAGAAGCAGTGATTTCTGTAGTTATTATTGTTCTGTCAGGTTCTTATTCTTGTGAGATAGTTGTAGCAACCTGCGATCATCTGTGAAATGTGAACTTACAAATGGTATGATTGTTTCTAATGAAAATCTCATTACTGCGGGTGTTTGGTAGGTTAGTGATCCTTCCTCTGGAGCCACAGAAGTGCATGTTCACATGGGAAGAATTCAAGAGAGCAAAGAGTGAGCTGAAAAGGAATTAGCTATGAAATCGAGCTGACATCTTTTATGGGGTTCTTTGAACATTGAGCTCGGCTCTCTGTAATTTGCTAGGGGTTTAAAGCTTTCTGGAACTTTTATGTCGTGCTATTTTGCCCCTTTTCAATCTCTATTATAAAAGCAGTTCATTACAGAAATTGGATGCCGATATTTTAAACAATCATGCTTTGTCCAAGTGATATTTCATTGTTATTTGAGATTTTTAGAGTTATGTAATGACTTGTCTAGATTGGCCATCGATCATCTCACGTGGACCCTCAAGAATCCTCTCCCCGGGTCCACATTCCTTCGGAAATGTTTGAATTGATGAGTTTTCACGAGAATGCTACACTTGAGCTTTATTTTATCTACAAACTTGCTGGTAGTGCGAATTGAGATTTGTAGAGGAGCTGGAAATTTGTTGGGGATGAGACGAATGCCTGCTCAAGCTTTTGATGGTTATTCAGTAGTTTGGCTAGATTTGGGGTTCGATCAGGTCCCCATGCATACTAGATTTTCAGTGCCAATGTGTTAAATAAGCCTCTTAGTGCCGCCTGTGCTGTGAAGTTGCTCGATCTCGCGCCTCATAAGTTTCTGTAATGGCACCAGCACCCAAACAAGCAATGAATACACAGGAAACCGGGATGTTGATAGGTCGGAAAGGTCCTAACGTGGTGTTCCAAAGGTTTTCTGTCGATACTCTAGATCAACTATCATACATGACGGAGGGAGAGGTTCATCCGATTCCAAACTGTTGAGCAGGGTCGGGCGAATGTTCTTGGGTCAATTGCAATCATGGGGATGAAAGAGCTTCATTCCGAAATCTGGGTAGCTTCTAGTTTAGCTTGGGGATATTGTCTTAGGATCAGAGGGGATCATTGGTTGAGCTCTGCGCGAGCTCACCCAGGCCCGAGGAGATTGGATTGGCGCATGGAAGAGATTCAACAATGAAACCCTACTTGATTACACCTCTCAAAATAAGTATTAGCTTTTTCTTAACAAAATTAGGAATACTACAGTCATGACGACTCAATCCGACAAGGGTGGGATTGATCATCGGAGCTAGAGAGAGCGAAGACAAAGTGCGACCGAGTTTAACAAAGATCAGCGTATAAAATTTGATATACTTAAAAAGATAAAGACATATTGTTAAGGGAAAGTAGCATTCTAGTAAGTAAGCAATATATAACACCCCAACTAAATCCTGCACCGAATTACACTATCGACACATACCTTCATTAAATCACTTTTAGCCCCACTGCGACAGTGAGAAAGCCGTAGCCGCATGCATAAGACAGCATGCCGCGTTCCATTTGACGTTTCCGGCATGCCGCATGCTAATTTCTTCTTGTTTCCGGCCAAACTCACGGTGAATCAACCATTATCCTCGTCCAGTCCGAAAACATCTGCCCCGCCTTCTCTTTCTGGCCCAGCTTCGTCCGGTCTCTTGGCTCTGGACAAAGTCCTCCAGCTTCTTCTCTATGGAAGTACTCGTTACTTGTTCTTGTTCTGGTCTTTTTTGTCCCTTCTCTTTTGACGGGATCCAATTTGGCACGTTATGTCCGTCCGTCCGGCGTCATGGGGTTCGCGAGTGAGTTTGGCCTCGCTTTGATCGATTCACTCTTCACGTTCAAGAACGGTCGTATGAACGACAGTAGGTGGTCGGATGATATGGCCTAAAATAAGATGCAACTTCCAATGAGTGTCGAGGGACTTCTGGTGGAAGTTACCGAGGCATGAAGGGCAATCCGTGCCCGTCGCGGATTGCTCCGAATCAGTCATTTTCCTTGAGGATCCGACCTCGGTTCTCTCCCGCAAGGGACAAAGGAACCAGTAAAAAAGATAGGATCTCTTTCGACATAAAGGAACTGGCAGGCCGTTCTGCATGAAAATAAAGATGAAGTTCAATGAGTACGTATTCAATTCACCCAATTAAACAGTTCTCACTAGCAACGTAGGCAGAGATTGCTGAGGTTTATAAAGAGGAAATCTTGACGTTTATAACAGGACACAATCATTTTATCGATAAAGATTGAGTTTTCATTTTGTTTTTTTTGCATAAACAAGTATATCCCCCGCATAAAATACTTGCCGCCATTGGCATGCTTACAGTTGGCCTCACTGGATGGAGTTTAATTACCCAATGTGCCCAAGCATTAAATGATGACGCCCAAACAAAGAAAGTGACTTTGCACTTTCAATTATAGAAAGAGAGAGTGAGGCAAAAAGGGTAGGCCTTTAATGGAATACCATTTCAGAATCTGTGCCAAAATCACAGTCAAGAGTCAACATGGCTGGGCGGTAAAATCCAATATAACCAGACGAGCTCCACCTGTCATCGCTCCATCACTGGTCCATCTCTTTGGTGATTTCATCATTCATCAATCTTATAAATTCAACAGTTGCTGAGCACAATGAACACAGAAAGAGAGAAAGAGAGAGAGAAGGCAGAGATTGTGAGTGTGTCATTTTAGTTGCTGAAATGGGTACTCTTGTGGCTTATTGTTTTGTAGTCCTGATTTTAGTGATTGTGGGTTTGTATGGAGGAGTGGATGGAGCTAACGTGAAGTACAACACTGGTGCTGGGGTTGTGGAAGGGAAGTTGAACGTGCATTTGGTCCCACATTCGCATGACGATGTTGGATGGTTGAAGACCATTGATCAGTACTACATCGGCTCAAATAACTCCATCCAGGTCCTTTAAATTTTCGGGATAAAAGAGGGAATGTAGTTTGGCTATAACGTTCATTTGATGAATAATTATGGGCTTAGGTGAATAGGAAAATGTCTTTATGTGTGTTATTGGTTTTGCAGGGCGCTTGCGTTGAGAATGTGCTTGATTCTGTCATTGAAGCGTTGGCGCGAGATCCCAATAGGAAGTTTGTGTTTGCTGAGATGGTAAATTCTGCCAATTTCAGACTCTCATTGTGTGTATGATAGCGTTATTTAGATTAGACTGCATATCTCTGATGGCTCATTTTTGTTTGATCATCTTCAAAACCTGTTTTAAAGTTCTCTGCAATCAGTCAATTTTGCTATCTCAGGCTTGAATCTAGTTGATCAGCTTGACTCCACTGGTCTAAAGCATTGTTATAAAACTTCAATCCAATTGACTGTGGTGATATTAATCCAACAATTCCACAAATCCTTGTTGGTTGACACAAAGATACCGATTGATTCCACCTTCAAGAAGTTAAAACCTTTATGCAATTCTGCAATCCAATTGAATCAGAAGAGTAGCTGAACTTCAGGCATGCCACCAAGACACACTAGACAGAAGATATTGATGTTGAGCATAACAGTCCCAATTAACATCAAAATGGCAGTTGCATGATTCTAATTTATAATTTCATGATAACTCAAAGACGAATTTTGGCAAGATGAACCTCTGGGATTATGTGGCCGCATGCTTTCTCTGTCTTTATGCTTCATGAACACTACATTTGATACTACTTCTTACCACTTTTTCCCCATGAATGTTGGTTATTATCTGCAGTCCTCAGGACGTCTACCATTTATTAATCTAAACACAGAAGAAAGATTTGATGCCTCAGACAATTCTGTCATTGAATTTCAATCACCTTTGCATTTATATATTCGTGGACTTGCATAGTAGTTCTCTTAGTCTTATCAGCCTCAGATCATCCCCCTTAACTGCTTATTCTCAGAGCCCTCTTCTATTACCCTCAATCTAAGGCTAAAAATCCAATGAATACAGAAAGTGTAATCTAACGAAAAAAATTTTAATTATCAAACTTTTATATTGCAATGTGTACACTTTGTTATTGTTGTAAGACTATGCACTTTGAAGTATCTGTTTATCTTGATAGAAGCGGATCATAGCCAACTTCTGCCTCTTTTGAGATGTACCTCCCAAATTGTCAAACTATCGTGGTTTCTGTGGGCAAACAATTGTTTTTACTCCACTGTCCACTTTCAAACGAGCTTAGCTTGACAGTCACTAACGAATTTCATGAAAATGATAGGCTTTCTTCCAAAGATGGTGGTTAGAGCAAAGTCCAGAAACGCAAGAACTAGTGAGGAAACTTGTGACTGCTGGCCAATTGGAATTCATGTATGCAGCGAGGAAGCATGTAATGTGTCTATGGCAATTTCTGCACTAGTACTGTCCTGACAGTAATGTCGGTAATTTGCAGAAATGGTGGATGGTGTATGCACGATGAGGCAACAACTCATTATATTGACATGATTGACCAAACAACTCTGGGTCATGGCCTGATAAAGTCAGAATTCAACAAGATTCCTCGAGTTGGATGGCAAATTGATCCATTTGGACATTCTGCTGTGCAAGCTTACCTACTCGGAGCTGAGGTAGAAGATTCTATCTAAGATTTCCTCAATGTCATCCTTTTCTTTTTTCATTTTCCAATCAATCTTAAGTGTGGCTCTGAGTTATTTTTGGTTTGATGTTTGCACACTCTGATGCAACTATTAAACATCAACAAGTATAATGTTGTCTAATTTTCTATGTCCTTAATCGGAACGAGAGTTGCTTAGCATGGTTGTCTTTCCTCATACATTGTCCATGCTTTGTGTTGTATTTCTATGAAAGGACCATCCAATTTTTGCAGGTTGGATTTGATTCCCTGCATTTTGCGAGAATCGATTATCAAGACAGAGTGAAACGCAAGAATGATAAATCTCTTGAGGTTATATGGCGTGGGTCTAAAACCTTTGGTTCTTCATCTCAGGTTTGAATTGAAAGCAGCCTCATTACCTTCATTTTTCTTGGTTACTTCGCCTCAATGATTAATATCATGCACCTGTCTGTGCCCTGCAGATTTTCACAAATGTATTTCCTGATCACTATGGTCCACCGGAAGGTTTTAGTTTTGAAGTGTCCAGTGATTTTGAGCCTGTTCAGGTGCTGATATTCAACCCAATCAGTCATCTTCAAGTTTTTCATTGTGTTCATTTTTCTTGAATATGGATTCACAATTGGGATATTCAAACTGCAGGATAATCCTCTCTTATACGACTACAATGTTGAAATAAGAGTGAATGATTTTATTATTGCTGCAATGACACAGGTATACTCTTAGCTTTTTGCAGACAACAGCTTTGTTGTATCTTGGTTTGTCTCTGAATGAGGCAGACCATTATAGAGTAATTAGTTGTGAATAAACGTATTGACGTACCATTTAGGAACTCGTTTTTCCCATGAACAGGTAAATGTTACTAGAACAAATCACATCATGTGGACCATGGGTGAAGATTTTACCTACCAATATGCTGAGTCTTGGTTCAAGCAGATGGACAAATTCATTCATTATGTTAACAAGGTCAAACTACCTTCTCTATTATTTGCTTTTGTTATGTTATTATGCAAGTGTTATGCTTCAAAACACTCAAAGTTTTGCAAAAACTCATTTCCAATCCAAGATAATTTGGAGATCCCTGGGTATCAGGTCATGGTACTTTCCCTCGTATCACTTTCTTTGAGATGTAACCCAAAAGGATCTATAACTAGTTTAGAATAATACCCTTTCCTTTTCTTTATATGCATTAGCCATAATTTTCTTTTCCTGTTCCCGGCGTATGTTCTCTCTCAGGATGGTCGGGTGAATGCATTATACTCTACACCATCTATTTACGTTGATGCCAAAAATGCAGAGAATGTATCATGGCCTTTGAAAACTGATGATTACTTGCCGTGAGTATTGCTTTTTTACCTATCTCAGTTGCCTCTATGTGATAATTATATTTTAATCACCATCGACTAGATATATGACGAGTGCTTGCTTCTGTGTACAGGTATGCAGATGGTGAACACGCCTATTGGACTGGTTTCTTTACTAGCCGGCCAGCTCTGAAACGATATGTCAGGATGCTAAGTGGATATTATTTGGTATTGTTTCTCTTTCTTGGAGCTCATACTACATCATAACACTGTATTTCCCTTCCTGTTGTTGCCGAATAGAATGCCTGTGACTTAAATGATTTTGAGTTCAATTTGTGCTTACATTAGACATTGCCATGATAGGGCTGTCTTTTGTCTATATAGGCAGCACGCCAACTTGAATTTCTTGTGGGGCGAAGGTCCAGTGGTCCTAGCACTTACCAGCTTGGAGATGCCTTAGGAATAGCACAACATCATGATGCTCTCACTGGTACTGCTAAACAGCACACAACCAATGATTATGAGAAGCGCTTAGCGATTGGAGCTTCTGAGGTCAGATACTTAAGTCCATTTGAATTTGTCCTTTTGGGGTTTTTATTCTCAATTCTTAATTTAATCTCTAAATGCTCTTTGTTCTAAAATCGATTAGGCGGAAGCTGTCGTTGATAATGCTCTCTCGTGCCTAGTTAGCAAGAGACCTGGAGGTCAATGCTCATCACCTGCTTTAAACTTTAGCCAGGTAAATTTTGATTAATCCCCTCAGTTTCTGACAAAAAGGATTTGTAAACGTTCCTCAAACTTCAACATAAGCAAGTTGGTTCATTGGGACTTTTTTTGTCTGAAGACTAAATGTTTCACTTACTCAAGATGACCTGTATTCATCTTTTGTTTCCGTCACTTCCTTTACAGTGCCAATTACTCAATATAAGTTTCTGCCCAGCAACAGAGGGAGATATTCCGGACGGAAAGAGTTTGGTAACTTTTAGGGTTTTATGCTGTAAAATTTTTAAAGAAATATGTATGTTCTAATAGAAATTTTCTTTATCAGGTTGTGCTAGCATATAATTCGCTTGGATGGAATCGAACTGATACTATAAGGATCCCCGTGAGTTTTTACTTCTTTCCTGTTGTGCCAATAGTTTATGCATCAAGAGATTGTTAATTGCTCCTTGATATAATTTGGCAATGACAATGTCTACCAGGTTGCTGATTCAAATTTTGTCGTCCATGACTCTTCTGGTGATACCGTCGAAGCACAATTTGTCAATTTGGATAATGTTACAATCAACTTGAGGAACTTCTATGTGAAAGCCTACTTGGGATTGTCGCCAAAGCAGGTCCCAAAGTACTGGCTTGTATTTCAAGTTTCATTACCGCCATTGGGTTGGAACACATACTTCATTTCTAAAGCAGCTACAGAAGGTTGGTATTTACATACTTGATTCTCGTGTTCAAGCCTCTGAGATTGATATTTACATCATCTGCCATGACTTGCTAGAGTAGATTTCAAGAACAGGAAGTAGAACAAATAACAAGTCAAAATTCAAACCCATAGTAATCAGCATGAGGTAAAATGCATCATGCTGCAGTGGAGATGAGCCTACACATGCTCCAAAACTATTCAGAACCCATTTGTGGTGCATGTAGCTGTAAAACTGATCAGCTTCATAAATTTGACACAGCTGTATAGTTGTTAGTGAGCCATGATGACTCATTTAAATCTATCTTCCCTTGTCTTGGCTTCAAAATGATGCAGGGACAACTAAAACCAGTTTTGTTTCTACACTGGGCAATCCACAGAATGATACCTTAGAAGTTGGACCAGGGGATCTGAAGATGCTATTTTCGTCAACCTCTGGGCAACTTGTCCGGATATTTAACTCTAAAACGGGGGTGAGTCTTGTGAACGTTATTGATCTTTGTATAGTGGTGAGGTTTTCTTCCAAAGTGTGTTCACTGTTCTGTTACCATTTCACTATGCATGGATAATTCCGTTGAAATTATCAATCTCATTCACTTCTTTAAAGTTCTTTGGACCAGAATTATACTAGCAACTTTATTGTTGAAAGAACTTGCTCTTTTACAAAGATAATTTACAAGCCAAAAGACCTGGCTCTAAGAAAAGGGCTATTTTGTATACTGCCCAAAGTATCTTTATGAACATCTCAGTCACCAGTGTCTCTTGAAATATGTTTGTGAGCATCTCAGTCACCATTGTCTCTTGAATCCAAAAATCATATGTACACTAGTCATGTTGCTCATTGACAAACACGTTGGGTATCTGAACAAAAATGGGTTCTGGTATGCAACTGGCTGCTTCAGCTTTCTACCTGAGATCACGTGTATCAAATAATATTTTGGATTCTTATTGATTGATATAACTGTTCCATTTTCATTTTCCACTGAGGATCAGTTGAGTCAATCTTTTCTGCTATAGAGCACTATCTCTTCCCCACATTCTGCCTTTTCTTTTGCTTCTCGGATTGGGTCTCATGTGATTGGCATCTTAACCTACTTTATTAATATGTCTTGGATTTCAACTTTTGCAGCACCTCTTTGTCCTTTTAGGACTCAAGGCAAATGTGTAATTCTAGTTTGAAGGGTCGTGGAACAATCTATCAGTAAATAAGAAGCGACCATTCATAGTAGCAAAAGCGAAACAATGATAAGAACTCCTAAAATTAGACATTTCAATTCATATAAGGACAGATATTGTTGAGGGTTTGACAAGAATTCTTGTTCTGCAATATAACATTTCTTGTCCTTCCTTTACTTATTGGATTACCTTCCAGTGCATTATCAAGGGTTTCTTATATGCTACTCTGAGGCTGTGCCAAATTCACTGCGTATCTTTAGTTGGCTGACTCAAATTTACCAGGTTGATGTACCAGTACAGCAAAGCTATCTCTACTATGCCTCGAGTATTGGCGATGCAGATAATTCTCAGGTAACTCTTTGTATGCTTGGTTTGTGACTCGATGTAGACCAATATCTAGACCTATTCACAGCACAAATCAAGGAGTGATGGATAGATGACTGGAAGTGCTCAGCAGAGTTCTTCTTCTATTGCAGGCTTCTGGTGCGTACATCTTCCGTCCAGATGGGGAGCGTCCAACTATTGTTTCAAGAAAAGTAAGCAGCTTGTCATTACTCAGCTGTGCATGTTCTAACTCACTCTTGGAACATTAAAATACTACCTATTCAGCAATGTTCTATGTTAAATCTTTTCTAACAAGAAGATTACATAAAAATTCACGACCTATTTCAACTCTCACAGGTGCCCCTGAAGGTTGTTCAGGGACCACTTGTCGATGAAGTGCATCAACAGTTCAGTTCATGGATCTACCAGGTCATTTGTTTGATTAATTATGTCCAAGCCCAGATTGTTCTTGCTCATCCCAATATTTTGGTTTGCTGTCTCTCTAATTTTCTTTTCAAGAACCTATGGGTTTTAGTTTTTATGGGCTTACAAAACTCAAGATACTTGAAGGACCCAAAATGGTCCGGAATGTAGATCTTTCAACAAAGAGTTGAACTGAAGCATAGTAGTATTTGGCTTGAATAGCTAGTGCTACTGATCAGAAATGTCATTCATTTAACCAAGCGAACATGTACAGTAATTAAGTTCAATCCAAGTGAACACATAATTAAGTTTGTTTTGTTCTCAAACAACCTTGCTACCACAGCAAACAAACAATTATAAGGATTTTGATTCGATGGTAGAGAACTGGAGGTTAATTTACTTCTATTATGCCCCGATTTTCATAGCTAATTCAGATCCACTATATCAAGTTACCAAATTCATTTCAGAACACTTTAAGCAAGAAATCATGATATTCTTGAAAAACCCTTTTTGGCCCTTGGGGTATGAATTTCTGGAAATGAAGTTTTGGACTGTCATACTATCATCATGAGTCAAATGGCTTGATTCTCAGACATCTAATTTGACATCTTCTTTTTTCACTTAATTAGGTCACGAGATTACATAAGGACAAAGAGCATGCTGATGTTGAATTTACAGTGAGTTGCCCTTCCCTATTTTTGTTGTTTGTAAACTACGATTTTCTCCATATGACAGGGTCATGCAACAAAACAGTTGATTGAATTTTCGGTGCTTTGCATGCAAAGTCAATGGATTTATTGTCACTGATGTCCACGCACTAAAGATTTAGCCTCTTCAGTCTCCAAGATATTCTCCTAAGATTTCTTGCTTGAACTTTGAAGATTGGACCAATTCCAACAGATGATGGAGTTGGGAAGGAGGTGATAACACAAATGACAGCGAATATGGCAACGGAGAAGACCTTCCACACCGATTCTAATGGAAGAGATTTCATAAAACGGGTAAACTCTGAAACCTACATTTCCTGTAGATGCCACCTTTGCTTATCTCTTGAAACAATGGACATTCTCGACAGAAAATCTACATATCAGTACTAGCAGATGGTGTGCAATGTTCCTAGACTTGTTATTGTATTCAAACTCACTTCATGAAGCATCTGTCCTAGTCTTAGATTTATTAATTATGATGTTCTCTCAGTATTTCAAATTCCAAATGTTGTTTAAAAGAAAAGTTGGTTCACTTATCATTGAAAGACATAAGCTGGAATCTGTATTTTCACTATTTGACTGAAAAAGCGAAATGGTGTGCAACATATTATTCTCTTCCAGCCATAGTGTTAATTCATCCAACGGCCATCTTGCTCGATTGCTGTAGGCTGATGCGAAAAAACTTACTATGGTTTGTGCAGGTGCGAGATTATAGACCAGATTGGTCCCTCACTGTTACTGAACCTGTTGCAGGAAATTACTATCCAGTAAGTTCTTAGATTAAATGATTGTTAGTGATGTTATGGTCCTTGAATAGATGAAATTTCATCAACCTACATCATAGACTCATATATATGTGTTTTCCCTATAAATGATCCTCTCCTCCTACACTATGCCCTCAGATTAATCTCGGAATTTTCATCATGGACAATGAAACCGAATTCTCGGTCTTAGTGGATCGTCCCGCTGGAGGTGCCAGTATCAAAGACGGGCAAATAGAGTTGATGCTTCACAGGTTCGACACATCCTTCCCATGCTCCGCCCCACATGATTACTTCCTTTTTTCAAAATAAAAATATTTTATTTTCTCTTGCTTCATGCACCAGGCGAATACTCACTGATGACAGCAGAGGTGTGGATGAACCTCTTGACGAGATAGTGTGCATTGCAAATAATAGTACATGTGAAGGACTAACGGTACATTACGTTGCCAGAAGTTATCTGTGGACAAACAATCGTTTCTCCTCGTTGTTTTATCTAGGTGAAGTTGTATTTCCAGGTACGAGGACACTACTATATAGGCATCAACAAACCTGGGACAGGAGCTCGCTGGCGTCGGACTACCGGCCAGGAAGTGTACTCACCTTTAGTTTTGGCTTTTGCACATGAGGTAGGGATAGGATGAATTAGCCTTTTGTGGTCTATGCTTAAGCCTTTACCTGAGTAAAAGCTAATGACCCTGCAGAAGATGGAGGACTGGACAGCATCTCATGTTACCATGGCGACTACTATGGATTCGAGTTACAGTCTACCTCAGAATGTCGCTTTAATCACACTGCAGGTAATTGAGTTTTAACTTAAATACTCTCTCTCTCTCTCTCTCTCTCTCTCTCTCTCTGAGAGATCAATTGACCTTTCGGTTTCGCAGGAGTTGGATGATGGAAGTGCACTCCTACGTCTTGCCCATCTTTATGAGGTAAGACAAGTACTTCATTTACCCTTTCAGCCCAAAAAGGTGCTTCACCGACCTATTTCTTTCGAAAGCAATGTCATTTGGGCTACGATGTAAATTTCCATGCGAGATCTAGAATCAACAGAACTGTGAATCTTTGCGAACCCGCAAGAGACTGTAGTCCAACAATGCCGGAATCGCCTCTTGGATCGACTAAACCGACTCTTTTAGGCTATTCACTCACTACCACACTTCCCATCAATTCGAAATACACTCATTGGTCATTTGATGCAACCTCAATCAAAGAGAGGTGATTGATAGATTCCTCACGGTATTCACTTCCATCTTTCTTGTTGTGAATATGTCTAGCCTGCTGAAGATGCCGAATATTCGACCTTGGCTAACGTCGAGCTGAAGAAGATGTTCGCCGGGAGGACGGTACGTAAAGCATTTACAGCTCTAATCCCATTATTCTTCTCAGTATCTGCCTACCACACAAAGTAGTTGCTCATACTGATGGACATAATTTGGTCATTGATATGTATGGTCGCGAGTTCAGATAAAGGAAGTAAAAGAAATGAGCCTTTCTGCGAACCAAGAGAAGTCTGAAATGAAGCGGATGACATGGAAAGTTGAAGGGGAAGTCGCGGCGGAACCAACGCCCTTAAGAGGCGGCCCTATCAACATGTCGGATCTTGTTGTCGAGCTCGGTCCCATGGAAATTCGCACTTTCGTGCTGAAATTCTAAGCATTGCAATAATGTCTCTTTTCATGAAGTCAATTAACTTGTGATGTCACTTTCATGCCTTTTATAGTAAAGAGATCAACTAGTTCTCAAAAGCGCCCGATTTAGCCTAAGTGCATTTATAAATAAAGAAGAACATACTTTATGCTCCATTTGTTGATATTTCTAGAAAATATTTTATAAGAAGTAATTTTCGAGGAAAATGATAACATTTTCCGGTATTCAACCGAAATATAAAAAAAACCTATAAATTACTTTCCATTAATTAGAAAGGAAAATCTAACTTTATTTTCTTAAATAAACATGCATTGTTCAGATGCTAGTGACTTGGACACAAGTACTTGCAAAATCGGGCATGGACATTGGGTTCCTGGGCTTGGGACCCCATGCCTGTGCGTGGGTCTCTGTTGCTCGAGCCCTTGTCTCCATGGAGACTAGGCCCAAAACCTTGGTGCCTATGTTGGGTCCTCGATGACTTGGTCCATGTCCATCAAGGCAAGGCCCAAGTGCATGGAGGCTAGGCCCTGGTTCCATGCTTATACCCTGGTGCTCGTTTTCAAATCCCCGGCACTTGGGCCTGGATACAGAGAAGCTGGGCTAGGTCCATATAGGCCAAGCCAAGAAACCCTGTGCCTATTGAGATTCCCAGCGCTTGAGCCTAATTTCGGGTTTGGTCTTCATGGACTTCGATCCTACCTCCATGGGCCCAGGCCCAAGTAACAAGGGCTTAAGCCCAGGCAAGTCATCTTTATATTAAAGTGTCCATTTAATGACATTGTTAAAGATCTCTAGTGTTAATCCAAGTCATCTATATATTTTTCTTCTGTTTTTTTTCTTTACCTTATTTCATTTCATTTTCTTTTTTGTGACAACCATGACTGCTCTAACTCATAGAGAAAGAGATGTACATGTGGATTGACATGTTGAAGCTTTTAACAGTATAAGTAAACAGAAACTTGATGGGGATCAAATTTGACCACTAAAGTGGGTGTTTTATTACAAGACCAAAAAAAAAGTTCCAGCCAAAATCTGGAACAACTTAAACTTGATGCTTTTAAGGTATTTACATCCAAGCATAGCGCCAAAAGAACTATCATTTTTAACTTGAATTTGCCCATGTAATGTCAAATACTTCTAATTTCGTGGTATGTGTATATATAGAGACAAAAAGTTAAATTTTTATAGGTAGTCACATGAGGCAATACCAAAAAACTAATAAAGAAACATTTAATTTTTTTTAACAATTTAAGGCATTATAGATATTTTTATCACGTGATAATTGTCTTGTTGACTTCTGCTGCTGTCACTTTCCCAATGGGAATCAATCGATAATCTCGTCCGGTCCCAAAAAAAGAAAGGCAAAAAAATCTCAACGGACGTGCCTCGTGATTTGTCTCTTTTCTCGTCTCTTTCTCCGCCTGTCTCTCTTGACTTCGGATGAATGTTCTTGTCAATGGAAATCCTCGGTTTTAATCCCTGTCGGCTCTGGTTCTTGTCAGATCACGGTCTCCATATTACCTTTTGAAGTCGTCTAACTTTATCTTTGGCCTTTCATGGAATGGAGGTCCCTCGCACGAATGGCCCGAAAGAGATGATGTTAGATGAGTTACGTTTATTCAATTTTTGCATAGGTTTGTAACGAGGAAGTCTAACCATCATACCCCGGCACAATTATTTTATCGAAAAAGATAAGTTTCTTTATTTTTTTTGTCCGTCAGGGTAAACGAGTGCTTTGGCCATACTGGATTTTAATAATCCAATGTGCTCAATTATTGAATGATTGTTCCGACACAAATAAAATATCTTTGTACTTTTAATTGGAGAAAGGACAAGGACAAGGCAAGATGCCGTTGCCTTCCTGAGTCCCGCTTTCGCATTTTTCCCTCGCTCTCTCCTCACTTTTCGCGACCTTCACTCTGTTCTCTCTTTTCTCCCCGAAGCACCCCCTGCTTGCCGACACCAACGCTGCCGTCGCCTCCCCGAGCCCCGCCGTCGCCCCTTGAGCAAATCGATTTTTAACATTTTTTTTTCCTCAGTAAGGGAACGGAGCGTTGGAACGAGAAGAGAGAGGAGAGAGGAGAGAGAGGGTCTGCTGTTGATGTGGGCCCGGATTTGATAGAGAGAGAGAGGAGGAAGACAGCATGGACCCGGATGGACCATAATTGAGTGGTGTGCTGCATCATCCCCACGTATTCAACTCATCCAATATTTTCTCCTTTTAATGGAGTTCCATTTGCAGAATCTGTGCCAAATGACAGTCGAGTCGATATCCTGCACGCCCCCTGCGCATTACAAGCTGTCCACTAAAGTTCAATATATCCGGCGGAGATCCACACGTCCCTCCATCACTGGTCCAACTCTTTGGTGAGTTCAGCACTTACAAATCCTTAAGACAGTCAACAGCCGCCGAGAGAGAGAGAGAGAGAGAGATGAGAGATTGTGAGTGTGTGTAGGTAGTTGTGGTTGCTGCAATGGGTGCTCTTGTGGCTTCTCGTTTTGTGATTGCGATTTTGGAGATTGTATGGTTGTATGGAGGAGTGGATGGAGCTTACGTAAAGTACAACACCAGTGCTGGGGTTGTTGAAGGGAAGTTGAATGTGCATTTGGTGCCGCATTCCCACGACGACGTCGGATGGTTGAAGACTGTCGATCAGTACTATGTCGGCTCAAATAACTCCATCCAGGTCCTTTAATTTTTGGGTTTGAAGAGCTTAATGAAGTTTGGCTATATCGTTGTTTGATATATTATTATGTGGTTATGCGAGTGGGAAAATGTTCTTATGTGTGCTATTGGTAGTGCAGGGCGCTTGCGTCGAGAATGTGCTTGATTCTGTGGTCGAAGCGTTATCGCGAGATCCCAATAGGAAGTTTATATTCGTGGAGATGGTAAGTTCTGTTAATTTTAGACTCTCCCTGATGCGTATCTCTGAAGGCTCGTTTTTGTTTTAATCATCTCCAAACCTTGTTTCCGAATTCTCTGCAATCAGTCAAATTTTCTATCTCAGGCTTGAATCTAGTTGATCAGCTTTACTCCGCTGGTCTATAGCATTGTGGTGAAACTTCAATCCAATTGACCGTCGTGATATTAGTCCTTTTCATATTTGTAATCGGCAAATCTGCAAATCCATTATGGTTGACATGTAGATGCTGATGGTTTTGGCCTTTAAAGAAGTTAAAAATCTTTGTGCAATTGAGCAATCCAATTGCATCAGAAGGGTAATTGAACTTCCAGGCATGCCGCCAAGACACACCAGACAGAAGATATTTAAGTTCAGCATTGCTATCCCACTTAACTTTCATCGCCATTACGTGATTCTCATTTTTTATTTTCATGTTGATAACAAAGGCGTACTTTGGAAAGATGAAACTCTGGGATTATGTAGCTGCATGCTTTCCATCTTTCATGCTTCATGAACACTACATTTGATAATACACGTTACCATGTATTTTCCAGTGAGTATTGGTTATTATTCTGCAGTGAAGACATCTAGCATTTTATAATCTAAACAAAGGAGAAAGATTTGATGCTCCAGACGATACAATCTTTGGAATTTTACTCACCTTTTGCATTTATATTCTCGTGGACTTGCATACTGATTCTCTTAATCTTATCAGCATCGGTTCATTCCCCAGACAAACTGTGATTTAATTAAAATAAATCGAACTTATCAAACGTTTATGCTGGAAATGGTGTACTTAGACAGTGCACTTTGTAATATTTATTTTTCTTAATAGATGCGGATCATAGTCAACTTCCGCTTCTTTTGAAGAGTACCTCACTAATTGTTTGCTCGTGATTGTTAAACAATCATGGTTTCTATGAACAAACAGTTGTTCTTATGCTATAGCTTCTTCACGTCGGGCCTTCGCTCATTCCCTCCACTGTCCCTTTATAAACGAGCTAGCTTGATACAGTCACTAACAAATTTCATGAAAATGATAGGCTTTCTTCCAAAGATGGTGGTTAGAGCAAAGTCCAGAAACGCAAGAACAAGTGAGGAAACTTGTAAATTCTGGCCAATTGGAATTCATGTATGCAGTCAGTAAGCATTTAAATGTGTCTATGGCAATTTCTGCACTAGTACTGTCCTGACGGTAATGTTGGAAATTTGCAGAAATGGCGGATGGTGTATGCATGATGAGGCAACAACTCATTACATCGACATGATTGACCAAACAACTCTGGGTCATGGCCTGATAAAGTCACAATTTAACAAAGTTCCTCGAGTTGGATGGCAAATTGATCCGTTTGGGCATTCTGCCGTGCAAGCTTACCTACTTGGAGCTGAGGTAGAAGATTCTATCTAAGGTTTTCTTGATGTCAACCTTTTCTGTTTTCACCTTCCAATCAGTCTTAAGTGTAGCTCTGAGTTATTTTTTGGCTAGATCTCTGTGCACCATGATGCAACCATTAGATTTTGAAAAGTATCATGTCATCAAACTTTCCATGCTTTGCGCTGTATTTCCTATGAAAGGACCATCACCATTTTTGCAGGTTGGATTTGATTCCCTGCATTTTGCGAGGATTGATTATCAAGACAGAGTGAATCGCAAGAATGATAAATCTCTTGAAGTCATATGGCGTGGGTCTAAAACATTTGGTTCCTCATCTCAGGTTTAAAATATCAGCGACCTCATTACCTTCATTTTTCTTGGTTACTCCGCCTCAAAGATTAATATCATGCACTTGGTTTTGCCCCTGCAGATTTTCGCAAATGCATTTCCTAATCACTATAGTCCACCGGACGGTTTCGATTTTGAAGTGTCTAATGATTTTGAGCCTGTTCAGGTTTGTGCTGTTATTCACCCAAATTAATCACTTTCAAGCTTCCTTGTTTTTTTCCTTTTCTGGCAGACAGATTCACAATTGAGATATTCAAACTGCAGGATAATACTCTCCTATATGACTACAACGTTGCAAAAAGAGTGAATGATTTTATTAGTGCTGCAATGACACAGGTATTCTCTTTGTTCTCTTTAGCTTTTCGCAGGTGTAGCTTGGTTTTATCTTTGTTTGTCCCTGACCGAGACTGATCATTGTCAAGTAATTTTATGCGTAAACATTATTGAGGTACACATTTAGGAACTCATTTTTCCCAATGAACAGGCAAATGTGACAAGAACAAATCACATTATGTGGACCATGGGCGATGATTTTCAGTACCAATACGCTGAGTCTTGGTTCAAGGAGATGGACAAATTCATTCATTATGTTAACAAGGTAAAACTACCTGCTCTACTATTTGCTTTTATGATTGTAATATGTGAGTGTTTATGCTTCAAAACTCTTGAAGTTTTCCAAAAACTCATTTTTAGTCACGGATAATTTGGAGTAGGTTATGATACTTTCACCTGTATCTTTTTCTTGAGATATAACCCGAAGGATCTATAATTAGTTTAGAATAAGACTTTCTAAGCTTACTCTGGAGAGGAGAGATTTTCCTTTTCTTTCAATGCATTTGCCATAATTTTCTTTTCCTATTCCTGGTATTTCTTCTCTCTCAGGATGGTCGGGTGAATGCATTATACTCTACACCATCTATTTATGTCTATGCCAAAAATGCGGAAAATGTATCATGGCCTCTGAAAACCGATGATTACTTTCCGTGAGTACCGCTTCTTCACCCATCTCAGTTGCCTCTATGTGATATATCTATTTTAATCACCATCGACTAGATATATGACCAGCACTTGCTTCTGTGTACAGGTATGCAGATAGTAAAAATGCCTATTGGACTGGTTACTTTACCAGCCGGCCAGCCCTGAAACGATATGTTAGGATGCTAAGTGGATATTATTTGGTATTGTTTCCTTTCTTGTAGTTCATACTGTATCAGAACACAGGATATCTCTTCCTGTTGTTGCCTATTTCAAGCCGAGTAGAACACCCACGACTTAAAGGAATTTGTCTTCACTGTGTGTTTACATCTTTGTGACTTAAGTTTCTGGAGGGATGAGTTATGATGTTTTTCAATTGTCTTGGTGCCATGGGCAGGGTTAAATTTTCAAATGAACATCTCAGGAGATAATGTGTTTTCCTCCCTTGCTTCGATGATTAATATAATCTATTCCACATATATACTAAGTACAGCACCATTGAACATTGCCATTACCGTGCTCTATTTTGTCTATTTAGGCAGCACGCCAGCTTGAATTTCTTGTGGGGAAAAGATCCAGTGGTCCTAGCACGTACGGGCTTGGAGATGCCTTAGGAATAGCACAACATCACGATGCCGTCAGTGGTACAGCTAAACAGCACACGACAAATGACTATGAGAAGCGCCTAGCTGTTGGATCTTCTGAGGTTGGTGTTGAATTTTCCATTCAGGGTTTTTTGCTCTCAACTCTCAATTTAATCTCTAAATGCTCTTTGTTCTAAAATCAATTAGGCAGAAGCTGTCGTCAATAATGCTCTCTCGTGCCTAGTTAGTAAGAAACCAGGTGGTCAGTGTTCATCACCTGCTTTAAACTTTAGGCAGGTAAGTTTTAATCTAATCCCTACAGTTTCCAATCAGAAGTATTTGTGGATGTTCTTCAAACTATCATAAGCAAGTTAGTTCAATGGGGCTAAAATTTTGTCTAAGACTATATGTTTCCCTCACTCAAGATGACCTGTATCCATCTTTTGTTTACGTACACTTTTTTCGCAGTGCCAATTACTTAATATAAGTTTCTGCCCAGCAACAGAGGAAGATATTCCGAACGGAAAGAGTCTGGTAACATTTTGGGTTTTATGCTATGAATTCTTTAAAGAAATGTGTGTATTCTCATTGAAATTTCTTTCTCAGGTTGTCGTAGCATATAATTCACTCGGATGGAATCGAACTGATATCATAAGGATCCCAGTGAGTATATACTTCTTTGCACCAATAGTTCATGCATCAAGAGATTGATAATTGCTCCTAGATATAATTTGGCAAAGAAAATGTCTACCAGGTTACTGATTCAAATTTGGTCGTCCGTGACTCTTCCGGAAATACCATTGAAGCGCAATTTATTGATTTGGATAATGTTACAATCAACTTGAGGAGCTTCTATGTGAAAGCCTACTTGGGATTGTCGCCCCAGCAGGTCCCGAAGTACTGGCTTGTATTTCAAGTTTCATTACCGCCATTGGGTTGGAACACATACTTCATTTCTAAAGCAGCTACAGAAGGTTGGTTTTACATGATTCTTGTGTTCAAGCCTCTGAGATTGATAATTATATCGTCTACCATGGCTTGCTTGAGTAGAATTCACGAACAGGAAGTAGAACAAATAATGAATCAAAATTCGAACCCATACCAATCAGCACGAGGTAAAATGCATCGTGAAGGAGTGGAGATGAGCCTAGACACGCTCCAAAACTATTCAGGGTCCATTTGAAGTGCATGTGTCTGAGGCCGTAAAACCGATTGGCACAATTAATTCGACGCAGCTTCATAGTTGTTAGTAAGCCATGCTGACTCGTTTAAATCTTTTTCTTCCTTATCTGTGCTTCAAAATGTTGCAGGGGAAAGTAAAACAACTGTCCATTCTACATTGAGCAATCCACAGAATGATACCATAGAAGTTGGACCAGGAGATCTGAAGATGCTATTTTCATCAACCTCAGGGCAACTTGTCCGGATATTAAACTCTAAAACCGGGGTGAGTCTAGTTTGATTTTTGTTTAGCAATGAGATTTCTTCCAAAGTGTGTTCACTGTCCTGTTACCATTTCACTATAGATGGATAAATCCATTGAAATTGTCAATCTCATCTTATTCACTTCTTCAAAGTTCTTTGGACCAAAAACATACTCGCAACATATATGTAGAAAAAATTGCTCTTTCCAAAGATTTCGTACAATCTGATATAACTTTCTCTAAGAAAAGAGCTATTCTTTTACTGTCAAAATAGATAACTGCAAGTGCTCATTGGTAATGCCAGATAGATAAAATTGATTGTAACTGCAAATGGATAACTGAAAGTGTTGAGCTCTTGAACTTTTATTAACTTCTATGTTGAAATATTTCAATTTTCACTCGCCTGTTTCTCTTGAATTGTGTTGCTCCTTGACAAACATAGCAGGTATTCGAACAAGTTACAACGATGAAAATGGGCTCTGGAATGCAACTTACCTGCATCAGCTTTCTAGCTTCGATCACATATTTCAAATAATAATTTTGGACATCTAACTGATTTATGTACCTGTAATATCTTCACTGTCAACTGAGGATCAGCTGGATCAATCTTTTCTGTTTACAGCACTATCTCAACTCTATATTCTGCCTTTTCTTTGGCTACTTGGATTGGGTCTCCCGTGGCTGGCATCTTAACCTACTTTATTAGTGTTTCTCATTCACCAGTGTTTATAGCACCTCTTTGTCCTCTTAGGACCTGAGATGAACGTGTAATTCTAGTTTGATGAGAACTCCTAAATTTAGATGTTTCCATTAATACAATAACATTAGTTTTTCTTCAGGGTTTGACAAGAATTCAATGTTCTACTTTTATAACACTTCTTGTCCTTCCGTTACTTTACTTATTGGATTACCTTCCAGTGCATTCACAAGGGTTTCTTATAGGCTACTGTGAAGCTATGCCAAAATTCACTGCTTTGCATCTTTAGTTGACTGACTCAAATTTATCAGGTTGATGTACCTGTACAGCAAAGCTATCTCTACTATGCCTCAAGTATCGGTGATCCAGTTGATTCTCAGGTCATTCTTTCTGTGTTTGATTTGAGACATGATGCAGAACAGTATCTAGACCTATTCACAGCATAAATATGGGAATGGTAGATAGATGACTGCAAGTGCTCAGCAGAGTTCTTTAATTGCAGGCTTCTGGTGCATACATCTTCCGCCCAGATGGGACTCGTCCAACTATCATTTCAAGAGAAGTAAGTAGCCTGTATTACTCAGCTGTGCATGCTCTAAGTCACTCTCAGAACATTAATTAATACTATCCTTTCAGTGATGATGTTTATTAAATCTTTCCTAGCAACAACATTGGATGTGACCTATTTCAACTCTCACAGGTACCCCTAAAGGTTGTTCGGGGACCACTAGTTGATGAAGTGCATCAACAGTTCAGTTCATGGATCTACCAGGTCATTTAACTGAAAAATTAACTCCAAGAACACATTCTTCTTGCTTATCCCTATGATTTGCTTGGCTGTTTCTCTTTCTTCTCAAGAACTTATGGGTTTTGTTTCCATGGGCTTACAAAACTCAAGATACTTGAAGGACCCAGATGTCCAGAAATATTGTAGTTAACATTTGGCTTGAATAGCTAAGCTACTTATCAGAAGTGTCATTCATTTAACCAGAATCCTTTAACCAGAAGATGTCCAGAATACTTGTTCATTGTATGTTGGACATTCACATTAAAAGCTTAAGTATTCAAGTTCGATCCAAGTTTAAGTCTGCTTTTGTACTCTGAACAACGTTGCTAACAAGCAGTTATGAGGATTTTGCTTTGATGGAGGGAACGGAGGGTAATTTACTTCTATAATGCCCCCTCTTTGATTGCTAATTTAGATCGAGTATGATGATTAACCAACTTCATCCCAAAAAACTTGGAGCAAGTAATCATGACATTCTCAAAATACCCTTTTTGCCCCCATCTGGTATGAATTGCTGCTAATGAAGTGCTATATCTTGTGATGTTTTTTAACTGGCACCAAGGGAACACATGAGACAAATGGTTTGATTCTCAAACATCTCATTTTGCTTTTTTACTTAATCAGGTCACGAGAGTATACAAAGACAAAGAGCAGGCTGATGTCGAATTCACAGTGAGTTGTCCTCTATATTTGTTGCTTTGCAAACTATGATTTTTAACGCATGACAGAATCAGTAAATTTTGCGACAAAATAGGTGATTGAATTTTCAATGCTTTGCATGTAAAGTTGATCGATTTATTGTCACTAATGTCTACGTATTAAAAGATTTAACCTCGGTCTCCAAGAAAATCCTCCTAAGACTTCTTCCTTCGAACTTTGAAGATAGGACCAATTCCAACAGATGATGGAGTTGGAAAGGAGGTGATAACACAAATGACGGCGAATATGGCCACAGAGAAGACCTTCTACACTGATTCTAATGGAAGGGATTTCATAAAACGGGTAAACTTCAAAACCTACATTTCCCTTAGATGCCACCTTTGCTTATCTCTTGAAACTATCAACGTTCTCAACATTTAATCTCAATATTAGTACTAGCAGATGGAGTGCGAGGTTTGCTAGACTTATTATTGTATGCAAACTTTCTCTACTAAGCAACATCTATCCTAGTGTTGAGTTATAGCTCATGATGTTCTCTGAAAATCACATTTCAAAGAAAAGTTGGTTCACTTAACATCAAAAGACATTAGCTGGAATTTGCAGTTTCATTATCAACTGAACTACATCTTCAGCGAAATGATGTGCAACAAACTCTTCCAGCCACGGTGTTTAAGTCAGACAATAGCCATCTTGGTCGTTCATTGCTTGTCCTAGGCTGACGAGAGATAGCTTACTATTGTTCATGCAGGTGCGAGATTATAGACCAGATTGGTCCCTCACTATTACTCAACCTGTTGCAGGAAATTACTATCCGGTAAGTTCTTTAAACTTATCGATTTACCAAATGACTGCGAGTAACAATATGGTGCTTGAGCATATGAAATTCTATCAACCTATAGCATAGACTCGACTATATTTTTCCCTTAAAAATGATGCTCTCTCCTACACTATGCCGTCAGATTAATCTTGGAATTTTCACAACGGACAACAAAACCGAATTCTCTGTCTTAGTGGATCGTGCCACTGGGGGAGCCAGTATCAAAGACGGGCAAATAGAATTGATGCTTCACAGGTGCGGCACGTCCTTTCCATGCTCTGCCCCATATGAGTCCCTCCTTTCTTCGCGTTAGAAATCTTTTACCTTCTCTTGCTTCATGCACCAGGCGAATACTTAAAGATGACAGAAGAGGAGTGGGGGACCCTCTTGACGAGATGGTGTGCATTGATAATAATAGGACGTGCAAAGGACTAACGGTGTGTTACATTGCCAGAAGTTTTCTGCAGACGAACAAATGATTCTTCTTGTTCATTTCTCCTAGTGACATTGTATTTCCAGGTACGAGGACACTACTACATAGGCATCAACAAACAAGGAATGGGAGCTCGCTGGCGACGGACTACCGGCCAAGAAGTGTACTCGCCTTTAGTTCTGGCTTTTGCACATGAGGTAGGGATTGAATGCATTAGTTCTTTGTCGTCTCTGCTTAAGCCTTTACCTGAGCAAAAGATAATGACCCTGCAGAAGATGGAGGACTGGACAGCTTCTCATGTTACCACTGCGACTACTATGGACTCAAGTTACAGTTTACCTCAAAATGTTGCTTTAATCACTCTGCAGGTTATTCAGATTCGTCTCAAATACTCCCTCCCTCCCTCCCTTCCTCTGTGAGATTCATCGAACTTTCTGTTTTGCAGGAGTTGGATGATGGAAGTGCACTATTACGTCTTGCACATCTTTATGAGGTGAGAAAAGAACTTCATTTACTCTTTTAGCCCATAAAGAAAGGGCTTTGTCAATCCATTTCATTTGAATGCAACGTCGTTGGGTCTGTGATAAGAACTCCATGTGAAATCTAGAATCAACACAACTATGAATCTTCACAAACCCACAAGAGACTGCAATGCAACCATGGAGGCATTGCCTCTTGGATTGACTAAACTCACTATCACTCACTACCCCACCTTCCATCAATTCGACACTCACGAGTCATTTTTTTTCCAATTTCAATCAAAGAGAGGTGATTGATATATACCGTGTAGTATTCATTTCCATCTTTCTTGTTGTGAATACATCTAGCCTGGTGAAGATGCCGAATATTCAACCTTGGCTAAAGTCGAGCTGAAGAAGATGTTCGCAGGAAGGACGGTACGTAAAGCTTTTACTGCACTAATGCCGAGGCTATTATTAGTCTACAACCACAGGAAGTACTTTCTCATACTAGTGGACATTGATATATCTGGATATGACTACAGATAAAGGACGTAAAAGAAATGAGCTTGTCTGCGAACCAAGAGAAGTCTGAAATGAAGCAGATGACATGGAAAGTTGAAGGGGAAGCCACAGCGGAACCGACCCCTTTAAGAGGGGGCGCTGTCAATGTCTCAGATCTTGTTGTCGAGCTCGGTCCTATGGAGATTCGTACTTTCTTGCTCAAGTTCTAAGTATTGTATGTAATGTCTCGTTTTCGTAATCAATTATCTTCCAAAGTCTCTTTCATACATTTTATTTTCATAAAGATGTTCAACCAGTGCCCCAAAAGGGTACCATTTAGCTCATGATGAAACAAATAAGTGCAGTTTCTTTTGGCTTTCCTAAAAGGTGCACTAACAGCATCAATGAAAATGAATGGTGGTTTAATTACTTGCTTAGTTTATTAAAGCAATCGGAGAACGGCCTTCACAAGTTTCTCAGCGACGACTCATCAAAGATTAATCCTTAACAAGTACTCACCCGGATGATCACCAGTTCAAATGTACAGAACTGTGTCCTTCAGTGGCAATCCTCCTCTGCTTTGGACTACGCAAAGAGTGCCCATCTCCTGGTTGCATCAGTTGTGAGAGATCAAGAAAATGAACATATGAACTTACCTAGGAATATCTCACGTTCGATGCCAGTGTGTTCAAGCTGAAAAATTACAGCGATGTTGCTCAGGTAAGGGGCTGTTTCCTGGATTTCAGGGTTCTATTCCTCTTGATGGATTTTAAAAATTTGTAGGGAGTTACCCAAGACAATAATCTCTAAGAAAATGAAGAAACATTTGATTTTTCCAGCAGTTCAAGGAATATCCCTTTTTTTTAATAAACAAAACTAGGCATGCCGAAATCAGTGAAGAAAATTAATATAAGAGACGACTGATTATTAGTGAAAAACAAAATTCGGATAAGCGAGCAACGTTCACGAGTGTGACCATGGAGAAAAATCTAAACGAGTCAGTCAGTATCCTCGTTCCGCTCCGAAAAGAAACAGACAAATGTCTTAACGAACGTCCCTCGCCATTTGTCTCTTTCCTATTCACTTCCTTGGCCGGCTTTCTTCCGGTCTCTTGGCTCAGGATGAAGTCTCCCACCACACCACCACTTCTTTTCAATGGTGATACTTGTTTTGTTACCGTTATTCTGGTTTTTGTCAGATTACACTTCCGCATATTTCAACACCCTCTTGTCCGAAATTATAGAATATCCCCTTCGGGATCCCGTCGAATCTCACAAGCCCCTTATCCATTCTCGTCTTATCACAGCGCGGTGTCAACCTGGGATGATTGCTTTATTTCTTTTCTTTTCTTTTTTTCTGTTTTCAAAAAGTGCGGTCCAACTTGCATATAGAGAGATGAAGTTCGATGAGTACATGTTCAATCTTTTGCCGAGGTTTATAAAGAAGGAAGCTGACCATCATAATTGGACACAATCATTTTATAGAAAAAGATCGAGCTTTTTTTTCTTTTGAGCAAACAAATGAATTCATCGCATAATTCTTACTTTGGCCTCACTGGGTTTTAATTGCCCGATGTGCTCCATTATGGAATGATTGCACCAACACAAAGGAAGTATACTTTGCACTTCTAAGTAACAGAAAGAGAGAATGAAGCAAAAAGACTTTGGACTTTGATGGAGTTCCATGGCAGATTCTGTGCCAAATCACAGTCAAGAGTCGATATCCTACACACCCACTACGAATTACAGGCCCTCCACTAAAGTCTGATGTAACCGGCTGAGATCCGCACACCACTCAATCATTGGTCCAACTTTTTGGCGAGTTCACCATTTATCAATCGTATCAACTCAACAGACGCTGAGAGAGAGAGAGAGAGAGAGAGAGAGAAGTAGTTGGGGTTGCTGAATGGGTACTATTGTGGCTTCTGGTTTTGTGATTGTGATTTTGGAGGTTGCATGGTTGTGAGTGGATGCACTGGATGGAGCTTATGTGAAGTACAACACTAGTGCTGGGATTGTGGAAGGGAAGTTGAACGTGCATTTGGTCCCGCATTCCCACGACGATGTTGGATGGTTGAAGACCATCGATCAGTACAATGTTGGCTCAAATAACTTCATCCAGGTCCTTAAATTTTCGGGATTGAAGAGCATAGTGAAGTTTGGCATGTACTATTCAGTAAATATATACTTATGCGGTTATGTGAATCGGAAAATGTTCTTATGTGTTATTGGTTGTTCAGGTTGCTTGCATTGAGAGGAATTGTTTCCTCGTAGAGTAACAAGTAAAAGGGGTAGATAGTATTGAAAAAAAAAAGAGAACAACAACAAAAATAGAATTGAAATAATCAATATTCGTGATGCACACATTGTTTTTTTGTATTAGATCGAAAGGTTCTTTCTGGAACTAGCTGCGAGGATGGGAACTTATGATATGAAAAGACAATTTCTATTTCTAATAAATATGGAAAAAAAAAATGTAGAACCTAGAAAAGAAAGGAAAAATTATAGGAATTACTAGTCTTAGAATCGAGTTGGACAAAAATAAAGATTTTATTAGTAGTCAAAGCATTAGCGAGAGATCCCAATAGGAAGTTTGTGTTTGCCGAGATGGTAAATTCTGTTATATTTTAGACTCTCTCTGATGCATATCTCTGAAGGGTCATTTTTGTTCTGATCATCTTCAAACCATGTTTTTGAGTTCTCTGCAATCAGTCATTTGCTGTCTCAGGCTTGAATCTAGTTGATCAGCTTGACTCCGCTGGTCTAAAGCACTGTGGTAGAACTTCAATCCAATTGACCGTCGTGATATTAATCCTATTCATATTTGTCATCAACAAATCTGCAAATCCATTATGTCACCGGCCCTTCCCAGCGATGATGGGGTGGCGACGGCGGCGGCGGGTAATTTACTTCTATGATGTCCCCTTTTTGATTGATAATTTAGATCAAGTATGTCAATTAACCAACTTCATTCCAAAATACTTGAGGCAAGATATCATGACATTCTTGAAAAACCCTTTTTGCCCCATCTGGTATGAATTGCTGTTAATGAAATGTTATTTCTTATGATGTTTTGGACTGGCTCAAAGGGAACACATGAGACAAATGGCTTGATTCTCATACATCTCATTTCGTTTTTTTCTTAATCAGGTCATGAGATTATACAAGGACAAAGAGCAAGCTGATGTCGAATTCCCAGTGAGTTGCCCTTCTCTATATTTGTTGCTTTGTAAACTAAGAGTTTGAACATATGATAGAATTAGTAATTTTAGCAACAAAACAGTTGACTGAATTTTCAATGCTTTGCATGCAAAGTCAATCGATTTATTGTCACTAATGTCTATTTATGATTAACCTCCAGTCTCCAAGAAAATCCTCCTAAAGACTTCTTGCTTTGAACTGTGAAGATTAGACGAATTCCAACAGATGATGGAGTTGGAAAGGAGGTGATAACACAAATGACAGCGAATATGGCCACTGAGAAGACCTTCTATACCTATTCTAATGGAAGGGATTTCATAAAACGGGTAAACTCCGAAACGTACATTTCCTTTAGATGCGGCCTTTGCTTCTCTCTTGAAATTATCAACGTTCTTGACAGATAGTCTCAATATCAGTACTAGCAGATGGAGTGAGAGGTTTGCCAGACTTATTATTGAGTGCGAATTCACTCCACTATAGCTTATGATGTTCTTCAAAAATTTCACACTTCAAAGGTTCACTTAATATTAAAAGACATTAGCTGGAATTTGCATTTTCATTATCAGCTGAATTACATATTCAGCGAAATGATGTGCAATGACACAGGTGTACTCTTAGCTTTTCACAGGTTCGGCACATCCTTTCCGTGCCCTGCCCCATATGATTTCTTCCTTTCTCCGACTTAAAAAACCCCGTTTTTTCTGTTGTTTCATTTACCAGGCGAATACTTAAAGATGACAGCAGAGGAGTGGGGGAACCTCTCGACGAGATAGTGTGCATTGCAAATAATAACACGGGCAAAGGACTAACGGTGCGTTATGTCACCATAAGTTATCTTTGGACGACCAATTGTTTCTCCTTGTTCGTTTTTTCAAGTGATGTTGTATTTTCAGGTACGCGGACACTACTACATAGGCATCAACAAACCAGGAATGGGAGCTCGCTGGCGACGGACTACTGGCCAAGAAGTGCACTCGCCTTTGGTTCTGGCTTTTGCACATGAGGTAGGGATAGAATGAATTACCTTTTTTGTGGTCTATGCTTAAGTCTTTACCTGAGCACAAGATACTGACCCTGCAGAAGATGGAGGACTGGACAGCTTCTCATGTTACCATTGCGACTAATATGGACTCAAGTTACAGTTTACCTCAAAATGTTGCTTTGATCACTCTGCAGGTTATTCAGATTTGTCTCAAATACTCTCCCTCCCTCCCTCCCTCCCTCCCTCTGTGAGATTAATTAACCCCTCTCTTCTGCAGGAGTTGGATGATGGAAGTGCACTACTACGTCTTGCACATTTCTATGAGGTGAGAGAAGAACTTTATTTACCCTTTTAGCCCAAAAAGAAAGAGCTTTGTCAATCCATTTCATTTGAATGCAAAGTCGTCAGGGCTGTGATAAAAATTCCATGTGAGATCTAGAATCAACACAACTATGAATCTTTCCAAACCCACGAGAGACTGTAATCTATTTATGGAGCCATCGCTTCTTGGATTGACTAAACTAACTCTATCAGGCTTTTCACTTACCACCGCACTTTCCATCAATTCGACACTCATGAGTCATTTTTTCCAACTTCAATCAAAAGAGAGATGATTAATATATACCATATCGTATTCATTTCCATCTTTCTTGTTGTGAATATATCTAGCCTGGTGAAGATGCCGAATATTGAACCTCAGCTAAAGTCGAGCTGAAGAAGATGCTCGCCAGGAGGACGGTACGCAAAACTTTTACTGCTTTAATGCCGAGCCTCTTCTTAGTGTCTGCCAACCACACGATGTACTTTCTCATACTGATGGACCTTGATATATATGGTCATAACTACATTGTCATAACTACAGATAAAGGAAGTGAAAGAAATGAGCCTCTCTGCGAACCAAGAGAAGTCTGAAATGAAGCGGATGACATGGAAAGTTGAAGGGGAAGTCGCAGCAAAACCAACGCCCTTAAGAGGCGGCCCTATCTGTCACACCCCAAATCCTATAAGGACAAGAGGGTGACACAGCCGTCCTTCCTGCCTAAAGAAGTGGAACTTGTGCTTGTGGAAATTATCGAGTAATCGGAAATGAAAAAGAGGACCCGAAATTTTGTGAACAATGCGGAGTCGAATTTGTTGATTCTCGGATACGAAGATATCAAATGGGATACATCAAATTAGCATGTCCAGTAACCCATGTGTGGTATTTGAAACGTCTTCCTAGTTATATCGCGAATATTTTAGATAAACCTCTTAAAGAATTAGAAGGGCTAGTATACTGCGATGTGTGATTTGATCGAAATTCTGATTTTACAGATTCGAAATGAAAAAGAACGCAGCCTTAGACTACCCAAAAATTCCAGCTCCCAAGAGTTCCCATACTATTGCTCTAACTCTATCAGTTGCTAACTCAAAGACCTGAAAAACATGAAGATTAGAGGAGTGAGCTACCACGGCTCAGTGAGTAACACATTTCTTCCAAGCGGATCGGGAAATTACTATGCACATTTACAATGCCAATATAATCCACTTTGAACATAATATAAATACTTACTACAAATATCTTAAGAAAACAACAAAGTATGTACCAATGGTCAAATCCACTGGTTAATCTCATCAAACACATGCCAATGGTCCATTCCATTGGCTAAACTCGTCAAAACATGGGTCAATGATTCATTCCACCGACTAAACTCAAATTAAATATCAATGGTCTACTCCATCGATCAAACTCAGGCTCAAATGTCCAACCATGATCACGCTTAACGCCCGTGACAAGACGACCAAGATTCCCCCTTGGTTAGGTCTCCACCTACTATAAGCCGGTGGCTTGGCCCACAAGGATATCTTAGACTAATATACGCATACCTAGACACCCCTTAGGGTTCACAGGGACATAATCCATAACAGAATCAGAATCATCTCACAATTCAAGTATTTAATAAATATTGAAATGCTTTACATAAACCAGTAGCAAATAAAGAAGGACAATTTCCTCACTCAAACAACAAATTGCAGTAAAAGCTCGATCCTAATTTTATGCAACAAAGAATGCTATTTTTCAACTAATATCATATATTACCCATAATATATTTCAAACATGAGTTTAAAATACAATGAAGAAATAGTGTCACTCACTTGGGAAAAGCCAAAAACCAACTAAGCCCTTATTTGAGCCGACGTACTTAAATTCCTAACAATTAATCCAAAAATAATATCAAAGACCAAGTAAATGGACATTCTAAATAATGACTTAGCTATCCTATGCCTATTTATCGATAACACGACACCTACGTGTCAATGGAAAGCTTGCCTCTAAATGAAATCTATTGTTACTCGCAAGACACGATCAATCGGTTTCAAGCCAATTTATAGTAATTAGAAAGCCACTTTAATGCACTACAACAACCCCAACTCAGCCACCTCAAAACTTTGCCAAAAACAGCAGAAAACCAATCTTGAAGCTCCTGTTCGCAACAGTGACAGAACGCGCGCCGAACTTCAAAAATCCGTTACGGACAAAATGCAAGCTCAAATTCAATTCCGCAAAATGCTATAACTTTACAACATCCTAAAATTCTCATAAAAATTTTCAGCTCAACGACTCGAAAATCAGATTTCGCCGCACAAATCTCCATAAACTCCAAATTTCAAGCCATAATTGCTATTAATCCTTTCCAAGGATGATTAGAGACCTTAATCACTTACCGGCGCCATGGAAAGGAGTTAAGATGAGCTGTGGAGGTGTCCATGGTGAGCACGTGAGAGTTTCTCCTCCTTCTCCCTCTTTTCCTTCTCTTTCCCTCCTCTCCCGTTTCTGCTTCTGCTGTTTTCTGTTCTTCCATTCTGTTTTCTGTCCACTGACTTGGGCACAGCAAAAGTAAGGGGCAAGAAGATGGGCTGGGCTGGGCTGGTTTTTAAAGGGAAAAAGGGATGGGCTGACTCTTGACCCATATGTTACATTGTCGACGTGTCGGATCTTGTTGTTGAGCTCGGTCCCATGGAGATTCGTACTTTCTTGCTCAAGTTCTAAGCATTGTACGTAATGTATCGTCTCGTGTAATCAATTATCTTCCAAAGTCTCTTTCATACAATTTTTTTTCAATAAAGATGTTTATCCAGTGCTCCAAAAGGGTACCATTTAGCTCAAGATGAAACCAATTAGTGCAGTTTTTTCTTGGCTTTCCTAACTGGTGCACTTACTTTAACGAGTGCTCGCCCAGATGATCGCCAGTTCAAATGTACAGAACTGTGTCCTTCAGTGACAGTTCTCTTCTCCGCGTTAGACTACGCGAAGAGTGCCCATCTCCAGGTTGCATCAGTTGTGAGAGATCAAGAAAATTAACATATGAACTTACCTAGGAACATCTCATGTTTGATGGGGTGAGTGTCAAGAAGCTTTCTGACACAGGGCGGGGGCAACAGAAAACTCCAAACGTTTGCAGGACTTTGCTCATCATCAAGGCGACAAATTCATTGATATTCTATCCATGACCATGATCTAATCTTGATTGGCGTCATCAGAAACCATCTTTTGGCTGTACTTTCTGCCTAAAAGAAGTGTCCCTCATTTTACTAATAATTTGCCCTTAAATGTCATCTGCAAGTTGTTCGACCAAGTACCGCGAATTCGATATCAACAATGTTCAAGCTGAAAAAATTACAGCGATGTTGCTTAGGTAAGGGGGCTGTTTCCTTGACTCCCGGGTTCTATTCATCTTGAGGGATCTTAGAATTTTATAGGGAGTTACCCGAGATAATACCCAAAAAAAAATTTGAAGAAACATTTGATTTTTCCAGCAGTTTAAGCAATATCTTTTTTTTTTTTTTTAACAAAACTAGAGACGCCAAAATTAGTGAAGAAAATTAATATATGGTTAATATCACAAAAATCCGAAAACTATTGTGACAAATTTATCATGAATTAATTTTTTGACCACTAAAAATTTCAAACCGATACATCTGTGACGAATTTACCAAAAAATAATTTTCTTGATTTCAAAAAGCCTCAAACTGGTATATTTGTGACAACTTTACCCTACATTAATTTCCATCAAATTATATGAATATCACTAAAAATCACAAACTAGTACATCTGTGAAAAATGGAGAGTAAAACCTTAAACTAGTACACCATTCAACTACTACATATCATCGAATTTAGCAATTTGATTTTAACGAAGTGAAAATTCATCATAAGTATACTAGTTTGGGGTTTTTGTGATTTTAATCCACTAATATAAGGGGAAATTCCAAAACAGAACCCGAAGTAACCTATTTTTCTCAAACAAAGCCGTGAAGTAAACTTTGTATCAAATAAAGGTCTGAAGTAGTTATGAGAGTTTCAAATAAGAGCCTAACCTCGTTGATTGCTAGGTGACTAAATATTCCATCCGGTTAAGGACATTTTCATCCAAAGATAATTTCAATTCTAAATTCTTTTTTCTTTTTTTCTTTTCTTATTTTTTTCTTTTTGGCAAGGGCTTGGCAACCATCGCTGACCACTAGACAAAGATTGCAACTCTTACCAAATCTAGGAGATGGTCTACTTCCTCCGGCCCTTGCCAACCTCACTTTTGACTAGTGAGGGCGGCCCTTGCCCAACCCTCTCTGAGCATTGTCGGTGGCTAGCCATTGCTTATGGCCAGCCACTAATGAAGAAGAAAGAAAAAATCAAAAAAAAGAAAAAATTTAGAAAAAATGTAAAAGATGAAAATATCCTTAATTAACTAGAAAGTCAAGCACTTATTTGAGATTAAGATGGTCATTTCAATCCAGCACTTTAAACATTTTTTTTTTAGGAATTTTCCCTCGTTATAATATACTGCTGATTATCAGTGAAAAATAAAATTCAGATAAACAAGCAACGCTCACAAGTGTGACCATGGAAAAAAATCTCAACGAGTCAGTCGGTATCCTTGTCCCGCTCCGAAAAGAAACGGACAAATGTCTTAACGAATGTCCCCCGCGATTTGTCTCTCCCCTTTTCTCCTCCTTGGCCCGCTTCGTCCGGTCTCTTGACTTTGGATGAAGTCCCCACGGCCACTTCTTTTCAATGGAGATGCTCGTTTTATTACCGTTACTCTGGTTTTTGTCAGATTACACTTCGCACATCTCAACACCCCTTGTCCGAAATTATAGAAGATCCCCTTTAGGATTTCACAGCCCGGAGTCAACCCGGGACGATTGCTTTCCTTCTTTTCTTCCTTAGAGAAGTGCGGTCCAACTTGCATATAGATAGATAAGAAGTTCGATGAGTACGTGTTCAATCTTTGCTGAGGTTTACAAAGAAGGAAGCTTGACCATCATAACTGGACACAATCATTTTATCGAAAAAGATCGAGTTTTTTTCTTTTCTGCGTTTGCATAAACAAATGAATCCACCGCATTATTCTTACTTTGGCCTCACTGGGTTTTAATTACCCGATTTGCTGAATTATTGAATGATTGCACCGACACAAAGGAAGTATCTTTGCACTTCTAACTAATAGAAAGAGAGAGATGAAGCGTAAAGACTTGGTCTTCATGGAGTTCCACGGCAGAAACTGTGCCAAATCACTGTCGAAAGTCGATATCCTACACGCCCCCTACGAATTACAGGCCATCCACTAGATTCCAATATAGCCGGCGCACACCACTCAATCATTGGTCCAACTTTTTGGTGAGTTCACCATTTATCAATCGTTTGAAGTCAACAGTCACTCTGAGAGAGAGAGAGAGGAGTTGTGGTTGCTGAATGGGTACTCTTGTGGCTTCTTTTTTTGCGATTGTGATATTGGAGGCTGCATGGTTGTACGGAGGAGTGGATGGAGCTTACGTGAAGTACAACACTAGTGCTGGGATTGTGGAAGGGAAGTTGAACGTGCATTTGGTCCCACATTCCCACGACGATGTTGGATGGTTGAAGACCATTGATCAGTACTATGTCGGCTCGAATAACTCCATCCAGGTCCTTAAATCTTTGCAATTGAAGAAAATAGTGAAGTTTGGTCTATACTGTTCGATTGATAGATACTTATGCGGATATGTGAATCGGAAAATGTTTTCATGTGTAATTGGTTGTTCAGGGTGCTTGCGTTGAGAATGTGCTTGATTCAGTCGTCAAAGCATTGGCACGAGATCCCAATAGAAAGTTTGTGTTTGCCGAGATGGTAAATTCTGTTAATTTTAGACTCTCAGATGCATATCTCTGAAGGGTCATTTTGTTCTGATCATCTTCAAACCGTGTTTTTGAGTTCTCTGCAATCAGTCATTTTCGCTGTCTCAGGCTTGATTCTAGTTGATCAGCTTGACTCCGCTGGTCTAAAGCATTGCGGTAGAACTTCAATCCAATTGACCGTCATGATATTAATCCTATTCATATATGTTATCAACAAATCTGCAAGTCCATTACGGTTGACATGAAGAATTTGGCCCTTAAAGAAGTTAAAATCCTTGCTCTTAAAATCCTTGCGCAATACAATTGCATCAGAAGAGTAACTCAACTTCCAGGCATGCTACCAAGACACACTGGACAGAAGATATTGAAGTCCAGCATTACAGTCCCACTTAACATGAAAATGGCCATTACATGATTCTCATTTTTAATTTCATGTCGATAACAAAGACATACTTTGGCAAGATGGACCCTTGGGATTATGTAGCTGTCTTTTATGTTTCATGAACACTACATTTGATTGTACCTGCTACAATTCTTTTCCCATGAATATTGGTTGTCATTCTGCAGTAAAGACATCAGGCAATCAATAATCTAAAAACAGAAGAAAGATTTGATGCCTCAGACTCTATAAACTTTACTCACCTTTTGTATTTATATTCTCGTGGACTTGCATACTGGTTCTCTTAATCTTATCAACGTTGGTTTATGCCCCTTACTTGCTTATTCTCAACTCTCTTCTATTACCCTCAAGTGAGGTCAAAAAGGAAAAAGAGAGAGAGTAGACAAACTGTGATTTAACCAAAATAAATGTAAATTATCAAACATTTATGTTGGAAATTGTATACTTTGCTATGCTTGTAAGACATCGCAAATAATATTTATCTTGATAGACGGGATCATACCGAACTTCTGCTTCATTTGAATGTACCTCACCAATTTTTTGCTCTTGATTGTTAAACAATCTCAGTTTCTGTGAACAAACAGTTGTTCTTATGCTATAGCTTCTTCACTTCAGGCCTTCGCTTGTTCCTCCACTGTCCATAAACAAACGAGTCTAGCTTAATACAGTAACCAACGAATTTCATGAAATGATAGGCTTTCTTCCAAAGGTGGTGGTTAGAGCAAAGTCCAGAAACACAAGAACAAGTGAGGAAACTTGTGAATGCTGGCCAGCTGGAATTCATGTATGCAGTCAGTAAGCATTTAAATGAGTCTATGGCAATAGCTGCACTATTACAACCCCAACGGTAATGTTGGCAATTTGCAGAAATGGTGGATGGTGCATGCACGACGAGGCAACAACTCATTACATCGACATGATTGACCAAACAACTCTGGGCCATGGCCTGATAAAGTCACAATTCAACAAAGTTCCTCGAGTTGGATGGCAAATCGATCCATTTGGACATTCTGCCGTGCAAGCTTACCTACTTGGTGCTGAGGTAGAAGATTCTATATAAGTTTTCTCAATGTCAACCTTTTCCGTTTTCACCTTCCAATCAGTTTTAAGTGTAGCTCTGAGTTATTTTTGGTTTGATCTCTGCACACGATGATGCAACCCATTAGACTTTGAAAAGTATTATGTTGTCTAGTTTTCTCTGTCCTTAAATTAAAAAAAGAAGTTGCTCAGCATGGCTTTTTTCCCAATAAATTTTCCATGCTTTGTGCTGTATTTCATATAAAAGCACCATTGCCATTTTGCAGGTTGGATTTGATTCCGTGCATTTTGCAAGGATTGATTATCAAGACAGAGTGAATCGCAAGAATGATAAATCTCTTGAGGTTATATGGCGGGGTTCTAAAACATTTGGTTCCTCATCTCAGGTTTGAAACAGAAGCAACCTCATTACCTTCATTTTCTTGGCTACTGCACCTCAAAAATTAATATCATGCACTTTTCTGTGCCCTTGTAGATCTTTGCAAATACATTTCCTGTTCACTATAGTCCGCCTGAAGGTTTTAATTTTGAAGTGTCTAATGATTTTGAGCCTGTTCAGGTGTGTGCTGTTATTCAACCAAATTAATCACTTTCAAGCTTTTCTCTTTTTTCTGGCAGACAGATTCACAATTGAGATATTCAAATTGCAGGATAATACTCTCCTATATGACTACAATGTCGAAAAAAGAATGAATGATTTTATTAGTGCTGCAATGACACAGGTATACTCTTAGATTTTTGCGGACAACAGCTTTGCTTATCTTGGTTTGTCTCAGACCGAGACTGACCATTGTCAAGTAATTATATGTGAATAAACATCATTGAGGTACACATATAGGAACTCATTCTTCCCAATGTACAGGCAAATGTTACGAGAACAAATCACATTATGTGGACCATGGGTGATGATTTTGAGTACCAGTATGCCGAGTCTTGGTTCAAGCAGATGGACAAATTCATTCATTATGTTAACAAGGTAAAACTACCTGCTCAACTATTTGCTTTTATGATTGTAATATTTGAGTGTTTATGCTTCAAAACACCTCAAGTTTTGCAAAGCTCATTTCCAGTCACGGACAATTTGGAGACTTTCCCTATGCATCAAGGCTGTGGTACTTTCACCAGTATCTTTTTAGTTGAGATGTAACACAAAAGGATCTACAGTTGGTTTAGAATAACGCTTTCTAAGCTTACTCTGGAGATGAGAGATATGCTTTTGCACTTTTCTTTTCTTTTTTTCTTTTTTTTTATGCGCTTGTGGTCATTTTCTTTTCCTGTTCCTGATATTTCTTCTCTCTCAGGATGGTCGGGTGAATGCATTATACTCTACACCATCTATTTACGTCGATGCCAAAAATGCAGAAAATGTATCATGGCCTTTGAAAACTGATGATTACTTACCGTAACTATCTCTTTTTTACCCATCTCAATAGCCTCTATGTGATATATCTATTTCAATCACCATTGACTAGATATGTGATAGATGCTTCTGTGTACAGGTATGCAGATAGAAAAGATGCCTATTGGACTGGTTACTTTACTAGCAGGCCGGCCCTGAAACGATATGCTAGGATGCTTAGTGGATACTATTTGGTATTGTTTTTCTCTATTGGAGCTCATGCTATATCGGAACACAGAACATCTCTTTCTGTTGTTGTGCTATTGTGAGCCGAGTACAATTCTCACAACTTAAATTATTTTGTCTTCAGTGTGTGCTTACATCTATGTAACTAAAGTTTCTGGAGGGATGAGTTGCGATATCTTCAAGTTGCTTAGGTGCCATAGGCAGGGTTAATTCTTCAATCGAACATCTGAGAAGATATTGAGTCCCCCAACCCTTTTCTATGATAAATATCATCTATCCCACATTTGCACTGAGTATAGCACCATTAAACATCACCATGATTGTGCTCTCTTTTGTCTATATAGGCAGCACGCCAACTTGAATTTCTTGCGGGGCGCAGGTCCAGTGGTCCTAGCACTTACGGGCTCGGAGATGCCTTAGGAATAGTGCAACATCACGATGCTCTCACCGGTACTGCTAAACAGCACACGACCAATGATTATGAGAAGCGCCTAGCTATTGGAGCTTCTGAGGTCAGAAAATGAAGTCCCATTGAATTTGCCCTTTTCGGGTTCTTTGTTCTTAAATCTCAATTTAATCTCTAAATGCTCTTTGTTCTAAAATCGATTAGGCAGAAGCTGTCGTTGATAATGCTCTCTCCTGCCTAGTTAGTAAGAAACCAGGAGGTCAGTGCTCATCACCAGCTTTGAACTTTAGCCAGGCAAGTTTTAATTCAATCCCTACAGTTTCTGACCAAAAGGATTTGTGACGTTCTTCAAACTATCATATAAGCAAGTCGGCTCATCACGTTTTTTACAGTATCTGAAGACTAATGTTTCACTTACTCAAGATGACCTGTATTCATCTCTTGCTTACATCACGTTTTTACAGTGCCCATTACTCAACATAAGTTTCTGCCCAGCAACAGAGGAAGATGTTGTGGACGGAAAGAGTCTGGTAACTTCTTGGGTTTTATGCTGTACATAATGTCTTTAAAGAAATATGTATGTTATAACAGAAATTTTCTTTATCAGGTTGTGTTAGCATATAATTAGCTTGGATGGAATCGAATTGATATTTTAAGGATCCCTGTGAGTATTTACGTTTTTCCTGTTGTTTTAGTAGTTTTATGCATCAAGAGATTGATAATTGCTCTTTGATATAATGTGGCGATGACAATGTCTACTAGGTTACTGATTCAAATTTTGTCATCCATGACTCTTCTGGAAATACCGTGGAAGCGCAATTTGTTGATTTGGATAATGTTACAATCAACTTGAGGAGCTTCTATGTGAAAGCCTACTTGGGATTGTCACCAAAACGGGTCCCTAAGTACTGGCTTGTATTTCAAGTTGCATTACCGCCATTGGGTTGGAACACATACTTCATTTCTAAAGCAGCTACAGAAGGTTGGTATTTACATACTTGATTCTCGACAACAATTGTTCAAGCCTCTGAGATCGATATTTATATCATCTGCCAAGGCTTGCTAGAGTAGATTACATGAACAGGAAGCACAATGATAGTGAGTTGAAATTCAAACCCTTAATAATCAGCATGGCATAAACTGCATCATGGAGGAATGGAGATGAGCCTAGACATTCTCCAAAACTATTCAGAATCCATTTGAAGTGCATGGTTATGAGGCTGTAAATCCATGAGCACAATTAATTTGACACAGCTTCAAGTTGTTAGGGAACCATGTTGACTCGTTTAAATCTACTTTCCCCTTATTTGGGATTCAAAATGATGCAGGGGAAAGTAAAACTAGTTTCCTTTCAACACTGGGCAATCCACAGAATAATACCATAGAAGTTGGACCAGGCGATCTGAAGATGCTATTTTCATCAACCTCTGGGCAACTTGCCCGGATATTCAATTCTAAAACGGGGGTGAGTCTAGAGGAAGTTACAGATTTTTGTTTAGCAACGAGATTTTCTTCCAAAGCGTGCTCACTGTTCTATTACCATTTCACCGTGCATGCATAAAATTCATTGAAATTATCAATCTCATTCACTTCTTCATAATTCTTTCAACCAGAATCATACTCACAACTTTTCTGTAAAAGAAACCTGTTTTATACAAAGAATTTGTACAAGCTGAAGTAACTGGCTCTAAGAAAAGGGCTATATTGTGTATTGCCAAAAGTATGTGTTCTGCCTAAAGCATGTTTATATACATCTCAATCACCAGTTTCTCTGAAATATAGAAACTATAACCACGCCACTTGCGTTGCTCATTGACAAACACATCAGCAGGTGTCCAAACAAGTTACCATGATGAAATGGACTCTGGAATGCAACTTGGCTGCTTCAGCTTTCTAGCTTCAATCATGTCTTCCAAATAATAACTTTTGACGCTTAAGTGATTGATGTACCTGTTATATCTTCATTTTTCATTGAGAATCAGTTGAATCAGTATTTTCTGTTTAGAGCACTATCTCATCTCAATATTCTGCCTTTCTTTTGCTTCTTGATTGGATCTCATTCAGTTGGCATCTTAACCTACTTTACTAATATCTCTCGTATAACAAAGATTGCAGCACCTTAGTCCTTTGTGGACTTAAGAGGAAAGTGTAATTCTAGGTTGAAGGGTCAAGTAAGAATTTATCGGCAAATAGAAAGCACCCATTTATAGTGGCTAAAGTGAAACAATGATGAGAACTTCTCCTAAAATTTAGATGTTTTGATTCATATAATGACATTAGCTTTTCTTCAGGGTTTGACTAGGATTCAATATCCTACAGTATAACACTATCTCCTTCCATCACTTTTTCTGATTGGATTACATTACAGTGCATTCACAATGGTTTCTTATATGCCAAATTCACTGCATAGAATGTTTAATTGATCGACTCAAATTAGCAGGTTGATGTACCGGTACAGCAAAGCTATCTTTACTATGAGTCAAGTATTGGCAATACAGATGATTCTCCGGTAAAACTTTCTGTGCTTGATTTGTGACACGATGCAGACCAGTATGTGGACCTATTCGCAGCACAAACAAGGAATGGTAGATAGATAGCTTTAAATGATCAGCAGAGTTCTTTTATTGCAGGCTTCTAATTTGTATGTCTTCCGTCCAAATGGGGCTCGCCCAACTATTGTTTCAAGAAAAGTAAGCAGCCTGTCATTACTTAGCCGTACATTCTCCAACTCACTCTTGGAACATTAAACAATACCATGAATCCAGTAATATCATACATCAAATCTTTTTTAACAACAAGATTGGACACATAAAAGTTCATCACCTATTTCAACTCTTGCAGGTGCCCCTAAAGGTTGTTCGGGGACCACTAGTCGATGAAGTGCATCAGCAGTTCAGTTCATGGATCTATCAGGTTATTTGTTTGATAAATTTAGTCCAAGCACATTATTCTTTCTTATCCCAATGATTTGCTGAGCTGTTTGTCTTAATTTCTTTTCTAGAACCTATGGGTCTTAGTTCCCATCGGCTTACAGAACTCAAGATGAAGGACCCAAAAATGTCCAGAGTGTAGATATCTTAACCAGGAGTTAAGACTGAAGCATAGTAGTTAACACTTCGCTTGAATAGCTGACCCACTAATCAGAAATGTCATTCATCTAACCAGAATCCTTGATCTAGAAGGAAAAAGGGACTTGCTTATTGGATGTTGGACATTCCCATTAATAGCTTAAGTTTTCAAGTTTGAACCAAGTGAAGATATACAGTGATTAAGTTTGGTCTTGTACTCAAACAACGTTGCTCCCTTAGCAAACAAACTATTATAAGGGTTTTGATTTGATATCAGAATGCTGGAAATATGGAAATTGACTTACTTCTATTATGCCCCATTTTTATTGCAAATACAGATTCAGTATGTCAAATAACTAAATTTCATTCCAGAATAGTTGGTGCAAGAAACCATGACACTATTGAAATACCCTTTTTGGCCCATCGGGTATGAACTGCCACTAATGAAGTGCTTCTTATGAAGTTTTGGACTAGCATAATGGCATCACACGAGTCAACTGGCTTGATTTTTAGACATCTGATTTGATTTTTTTTCACTTCATTAGGTCACAAGATTACACAAGGACAGAGAGCATGCTGAGGTCGAATATACAGTGAGTTGCCCTTCCCCATTTTTCTTGCTTTGTAAGCTATGATATTCTACATATGACGGAGTAATGCAACAAAACAGTTGACTGGATTTTTCATGCTTTGCATGCAAAGTCAATGGATTTCTAATCACTACTGTCTCCGTAGTATTAGCCTTTTCAGTCTCCAAGAAATCCTCTTAAAGACTTCTTGCTTTGAACTTTGAAGATTGGACCAATTCCAACAGATGATGGAGTTGGGAAGGAGGTGATAACACAAATGACGACGAATATGGCCACAGAGAAGACCTTCTACACTGATTCTAATGGAAGGGATTTCATAAAACGGGTAAACTCTGAATTCCTAGATTTTCATTATATGCCATCCCGCTTTTCCTTATCTCTTGAAATCATCAAGATTTATGACTGATAGTATGAATATTGGTACAAGCAGGTGGAGTGCAGTGTTTGCTATGACTTACTATTGTTTTCGAACTCACTTCTCTAAGAAACATCTATCCTAGTGTTATACTTATATATCTATGATGTTCTCGTAGTATTTCAAATTTCATTTAATAGAAAAGTTGGTTTGAAAGACAGTACCTGGAATCTGCATTCTCATTATCTGCTAAACTACATCTTAGCCGAAATGATGTACAACATATTATTCTCTTCCAGTCACGGCGTTAATTCATACAATAACCATCTTGCTCGTTCATCAATGGTCCTAGGCTGATGGAAAAGGCTTACCATCATTCATGCAGGTGCGAGATTATAGACCAGATTGGTCCTTGACAGTTACTCAACCTGTTGCAGGAAATTACTATCCAGTAAGTTCCTTAATTTAACGATATAGCAAGTATTTGCAAGTGATAATATGGTCCTTGAATAGATGAAAGTTCATCAACCTATAGCCTAGACTCATGAATATGGTTTTCCCCCTAAAAATGGTCCTCTCCTCCAACGCTATGCCCTCAGATTAATCTTGGGATTTTCACCACGGACAATAAAACTGAATTCTCGGTCTTAGTGGATCGTGCCGCTGGAGGAGCCAGTATCAAAGACGGGCAAATAGAGTTGATGCTTCACAGGTTCAGTACTTCATTTCTGTGCTCCACCCCATCTGACTACTTCCTTTTTTCGCATTAGAAATCTTTTAACCTTCTCTTGCTTCGTGTACCAGGAAAATACCCTTTGATAACACAGGTGTGGTCAGACCTCTCGACGAGATGGTGTGCATCGCAAATAGCACATGCAAAGGACTAACGGTACATTACATTCATCTGTGGACAAAGAATTGCTTTTCCTCGTTCATTTTTCCCAAGTGATATTGTATTTCCAGGTACGAGGACACTACTATATAAGCATCAACAATCCCGGGACCGGAGCTCGCTGGCGTCGGACTACTGGCCAAGAAGTGTACTCGCCTTTAGTTCTGGCTTTTGCACATGAGGTAGGGATTGAGTGCATTAGCTTTGTTTGGTCAATGCTTAAGCTTTTACCTGAGCAAAAGATAACGACCCTGCAGAAGATGGAGGACTGGACAGGTTCTTATGTAACCAGTGCGACTACTATGGATTCGAGTTACAGTTTACCTCAGAATGTCGCTTTGATCACTCTGCAGGTCAATGAGTTTTATCTCAGATGCTGTTCCACTCCCCTCTCTTTGGGATTAACTGACCTTTCTGTTTCGCAGGAATTGGATGATGGAAGTGCACTTCTACGTCTTGCACATCTTTATGAGGTGAGAAGAAAAAAAAACTTCATTTGCCCTTTTAGCCCAAAAGGAAAGAGCTTCATCAGTCTTTCATCTGAATGTGATGTCGTTGGGGCTATATCATATAAAACTCCATGTGAGATCTAGAATCAACAGAACTGTGGATCTTCACAAACACACAATAGACTGCATTCCAACAATGGAGGCATCGCCTCTTGGATTGACTAAACCGACTCTTTTAGGCTATTCACTCACTGCCAGTGTTCATAAATTTGACACACTCAATAAGTGACTTTGTCCAAGTTCAATCCAAGATAGGCAATTGATATATACCACATAGTATTCATTTCCATCATTATTCTTGTGAATATATCTAGCCTGGAGAAGATGCGGAATATTCAACGTTGGCTAAAGTAGAGCTGAAGAAGATGTTCGCGGGAAGGACGGTATGTAAAGCTTTTACTGCACTAAAGTCGTTGCTCTCCTTAGTATGTGCCAACCACAAAGGTACTTATCATCCTGGTGGACATGATTTAGTAATCGATACGTCTGGTCATGACTTCAGATAAAGGAAGTAAAAGAAATGAGCCTGTCCGCGAACCAAGAGAAGTCTGAAATGAAGCGGATGACATGGAAAGTCGAAGGGGAAGTGGCAGCGGAACCAACACCCCTCAGAGGCGGCCCCGTTGATGTCTCGGATCTAGTTGTCGAGCTCGGTCCCATGGAAATTCGCACTTTCTTGCTGAAATTCTAAGCATTGTACATAATGAATTTCTCTTTTCATGTAATCAACTAACTTCCAATTTCTCCTTCAAACATGCCCATAGGGTAACCATTTAGCTCAAGATGAAACCATTGAGTGCAGTCTTCTTCCCCACTTTCAGACCGCGCAAACAGAGCCCATCGCCGGGTTTCATCATTTGTCAGACATTAAGCGAACACGGAAGCTGGCTTGTTTTATCTGGTCACGCTACACCAGTGACCCTCCACCGACCATTTCCACATCCCGTCGTTGGAACCCGGCTGCGCGATTGCTTAATTTGATTGCTTTCCCAGATCAGCAGAAGATGAACGTAGTGCGTCATGACTCTTGAACTCTAGGAACAGCTCAGGTTCGATGGGGAGAGAATGCTGTCAAAAGCTTTCGACGCAGATAGGGGCAATATATAGAAACTCCACACACGTCTGCAAAAAGGACCAAAAAAGAAAAAGGTAATGCGATGTTTGGCCCATGCAGGTCTCGAACCTGCGACCTTCGCGTTATTAGCACGACGCTCTAACCAACTGAGCTAATAGGCCATTACGTTCATTCCGTTCAACATAATTATATTAGATTTATAAAGACGTATAAATTTACTTTAATTTGCGTTCTTAGAATTTTCGGGGCTTCTCGGGCAGCAGAGCAGAGAAGCAGCGAAGCCATCACTTTAGCTTCTGAGGAAGAGTGGGGACGACCGGTCCCAGTTTCCGCCATGAAAGATGATTATGAGGTCGGTCGCTTCATCAGTTACTCCCATCCTTTTCCTTTTCCTTTTCCTTTCTTTGAATCGTCGGTTTCGTTTCATGTCCCAAGTCAAGCGTAATCGGTGTTCCGCTCCTCTCGTTTGCCCCTTTCTGATGTTGTCTGCAAGTTGTTCGACCAAATACCACAACTTTTTCGCTGAAAGAAACCGCCGCGATGTTGGGTTTGGTGAGGGATTCTTCCTTGGATTCTAGGGTTCCGCTGATTTTGAGGGATTGGGGAGGGAATGCGAGGGATGTCGTGTGTTCGGTCGTTGACGATGATCGCTCGTCTATTTGCCGTTTGGGTCTGGCAATCGTAATTGAGAGGGCAAAAGAAAACGTGGGTCGGTGCGAGTATATCCTCGATTGATGAATTGAACTTTCAAGATCGCAAGCTGTTTTTTTTTTTTTTTTTTTTTTTTTGTGCGATCGAAAAGGTCCCGACTTGTTCTCCTAACGTTCCGGCTCACCCTGGAAAACGAATTTCAGGTCGAGGAGAAGAAGCAGGCCGCCGCGGACGTGCTCGATCAGTACTCCAAGTTCGTCATGGCCTGCATCGGGAACCAAGTTCGACCTTGTGATTTGAGGCTCCATCTGATGAAGGTACCGCAATTTCCCCTAGATTGATGAAAGTAGGATCCGGAATGGCGAATTCCCATCTCATTCTTTAGTTTCTGTTTGTTGGAATTTGTTCAGGAGATTTCCGGACTGCCTACGTCTCTAAAGAGGGAGCCCTTCCAATCTCCAGCAAACTCCGAAGCCATGGGTGAATCGTCGAGCTCTGGGACAGCCAGACTCGATAAGCAAGACAGTTTTCGAGTTTTATAGTTGATGATCATCTGAGGCAGAATTTTTCGATATTTTCCCCATGTAAGATGCAGATTGAACTATCGTCATTCTAAGATTCTTTTTAACTAAGTTGCTCTAGTTGTAAGTTTTTGGTAGTGAATTTCTCTGGAGTGAGATGTATATGACTGCTAAAATCTCATGTAACATGATCTCTGTCGAGATGAGTTTATGCACATGGTTCATGAATGTTTAGCCCTAAACTGGTCTTATAAGGGGTGGAAATCCTGCTGCCATCTGTGGGATATGGTACTCAAAGATTGCAGCCTATAGTTTGCATACGGTTCTAGTTGAAATTACTCTAGGCACGCGGTCATTGCTCTTCACCGTACTTTTCAGGCAGGTTTCTTAACCTAAGTAATCTCGAATTACTGGTCACTAATTCTGTTTCACTTGGAGGAATTGTTGGGGCCTGTTATGACAATGTACTTTTTGAGGGCATTGATACATAGTAGTGGTTCAAAAGCAAATGGTTCAGTTGGGTTTCACTGTTTTCTTCACCAGTGTTTAGTCTATGCAAGTTGTCAATAGCTGTGTCCATGAAATTTTCCGAAGACAATTGAATTGCAGCTTGGACTCTTGGATGAGTCAATCAGGTTTCTCACCTTGGCGCCTTGGATCTTAGCGCATTTAGACCAGCGCGTGATTCATGAAGGGTTGCTAACAAAGTTGAATTACCATCCTTCAATGGATTTTTAACTTACCATGATGGGGGGAAGTTGGGTGATGTGTGGAAATCCGTTGTCTGGTACAACACGCAAGAGCTTGCAAATCCTTTTCCTTATCTTATTCTTTATACAGAATTACTTGCATACGAGCTGCACGAGAACTCCTTAATGAACTCTTTGCGATGGAGATATCACAGGTTATCTTGACACTATTTTGGCCATGTTTGATTCAATGTGAAGTTGGATTCCACCAGGTTTTACTTGTTATTGGGGTGCCTCGGGCATTAGTTATAACACACATAGCAAATCATAAACATAAATCTGGAAGAGTTTCAGCAGATAAAAGAAACTAAAATTAGAAAGATAAAACATGCTCATGCATCTTTCTTCTGTTGGACATTGCCAGAGGTGGACCAGTGAATGTCTTGCGCCTGGCTGCCTCTCTCCCAGCTTCCTCTGGACCGTGAATTGCGTCTTCAAGCCCTTGGTGATGCCATGGAATGGCCACGACGCTGTAAATCGACAGAGTGGAGCCAACGGTCACACCACTGTGGCCATGGAGGTCGCCGGCCCTGCCGTGATGGAGGTCCATGGATCGTGAGTTGCAGCAGGGTGGGCAATTTCTGTCAAGAGTGTGAATCAACAGATGCCTCTGCGCTTACTCCGAAGATCCAGCCAAGCAACGGAGACCAGCCCCACTACCGGGGGTGGCACGGCGGTCGAGGGTTCATGGCAACGGTGGCGGGGAAGCCTCGCGACAGATGCGCAGCAATGGCTCAGCGTCGTTTTGCAGTACGTTTATTTTCAGCTCATTGAAGAATCAGGTCTTTAAAAAGTTCCCCTTTTTTACCAGGATATGCAGTCATCCGAACAGGGGGAAAAGAGAACGGTTCCATTAGATTTAAGGATGGTGGAAATGGAAATCTACTTCGGGTTTCTCGTCTCTGGAATCGAGAACAAGGTCTTGTCGATTCACGGTCGAGCCTCGTCTGGGACATGACAAGTAGTGCATGAGATGTGATGCAGACGCTTTTGCTCTGACCAATCACGGATTCCCGGGAGCAAATTTTCCTGAGGTTCTTGAATCAATCAAAAGCATCTAACTTCGAACCCCAAAAAAAAAGTCAGGAGCATCCAACAACGTCACAAAGGAGGTAATATAACCCTAACAAAGGGATGAGTTTCCGATTATTTTTAAAATTAATTAAAAAATAAAAGTCGCCAAAAATTTTAAATATTTCACTATAACATATTTCTCTCAAAATTTTATTTGTGATATCAAAAATCACAAATACATATATGTGTGATATATTTATCTTAAATTTATATTCGTGTGACATATTTACTCTAAATTTTTTATGTAGTATCAAAAATCATATTTATGTGACACATTTATCCAAAAAATTTGATGTCATAAAAAAAGTTTGAAATTTCTGGTGTAACAAAATGTTTGAGGTAAACACGTTACACAAGTATTAGTTTGGGATTTTTATTATTATAAAAAAAATGAGTAAAATGTGTTACACAAATATTAATTTAGGGTTTGTTGTTGTCAAAAAAAAATTAAGGTAAATATGACACACAAATGTTAGTTTGGAATTTTTGGTGTTGCAGAAAAATTTTGAGTTAAATGCGTTACACAATTACAAATTTAGGGGTTTTTAGTATCACAAAAAAAAATTTGATAAATGTGTCATGGTTAGCAAAGTTTAGAATTTTTTGTGACTTTTTTCTTTAATTAAAAGCAAAAGGCCAATATTTCTTTCCCATCGAAATTCAAAAGACTATTCGAATTATGGAAACTTATGAAAAGAATATGTATGTGAATGTATGTGTCCATATTTGAGTGTTGTGAAGCTTCAAAAGTTTCAGATTTTAAAGAAATCAAAATGCACGACCCGCAAGTTTAAATTAAACTTAAAGTAAGAAGTAAAAATCAATCGGGCTTCTGGTAGAACTAATTCATATTCCCAAAACCGTGCAAATGGTAACTTCCAATTCGGTAATGGAGGGGAATTACGACAGCGTATAAAAGAAGTATAACACGCTCATGTATTCAAATTACATATTATGTATCGTGATAATGTTTGATTCTTGTTATGATTGAAAACTAAATTAAAGTTAGAGGTTCTTTCGAAATTATGGTTTCATATTACATTTAAATTTCTAATGAGGGAAAGAAAAAAAAAGACGTCGACCGCATTTTCTAAGTCTTTTTTTCCAGAAAAGATAAAGTCAAGAAATTCTCTACAACTACAAAAACTATTCATATGAGGCTTCTATCTATTAGAAGATACATTAATTTTGTGAGCATCTGAAATTGCAATGTAGTTCTCGTTTATGAAAATAATGGTAGATCCCTTACCAAAAAAAAAGTAATGGTAGATCATTTTTTTTTTCTTTTGTCACAGATAAATCGTTTAGCTTGTGGAAAAAATAAGTGTCAATTTTGGCTAGATCGATGCACACAGAAATATCGTCTCTCTCGTGGGCTTGAAAGTTTTTTAACCATAGTAAAAATTCTCACTTTCTAACCACAAAGGAAAAGAAAGAAAATCTGAAAAAAAAAAAAAAAAAAAAAAAAAAGAGAAGACTTCCAGACAAACGATACCAGGCCCCTATCAAAAAGAAAAGGCAAAGCTCCAAGGACACGCTTGGAAGTATTATAGGGATGGGGTGGGGGTAATTTTAACATTTCTGCGAAAATTAGGGCAACAACGCAAATAATCATCCTCGGCGTCACGAAACAAAAAAACAAAAGAATAATAATAATAAAAGAACCCCCGGAGAGCGCAACGGCTAGTTCCGCGAACGGTCACCCCCAACGGTCACAATTCCTTTCAAAATAGGAAATTCTCTCCCTCTATATGGGACGTCCCTCCAATCTCCCCCTCTCCATCCTCCTCTCTCTCTCTCTCTCTCTCTCTCTCTCTCTCTCTCTTCCCCACTGCACTTCTGATCTCCTTCAGAAGTGCTCTCTCTCTCTCTCTCTCTCAGGCATTCCACTATCTGCTTCGTCTTGTGAATCTTTAACTTTTCCATTGCGGAAAAAGTACTGAAACGAAAGAGCTTTTCTTTTTACTGATAAAAAGGATGTTGCAAGATATGTGGAATGCTCCTCCTGGATTTAGACCCACCAAATCCGCTCCCTCGTCGCCCGCCAAGCCGCTCGGGGTCTCGAGAACCCGGTCCGAGTCCTTCCACATTACCCACAAAGTCCCCGTGGGCGACTCGCCGTACGTCAGAGCCAAGAACGTCCAGGCAAGCATCTGGATCACCTCAGAAGTTCATCGGAGTCTGGTCTTTTATGGATCGTATTGATGTTTACGTTTGATGGGTTTTTCTTGTTTGTGGTTTGTAATTGATCAGTTGGTGGATAAGGATCCAGAGAAGGCCATACCACTGTTTTGGGCGGCAATTAACGCTGGCGATAGAGTGGACAGCGCTCTCAAGGACATGGCCATCGTGATGAAGCAGCAGAACAGGGCTGAAGAAGCCATTGAAGCTATCAAATCGCTGCGGTGCCGATGTTCCGATCAGGCTCAGGAGTCCCTCGACAACATCTTACTGGATCTTTACAAGGTCTGCAGTCACTTCTTTTTAGCAAAATCAGCACGGTTCCACATATCTCTTAAGCTATTGACAGTGTGTGGTATTGATAGCTAACAAGCTAATATCTTACATCCTTCACTTGTGTTCGATGTCGACAGAGATGCGGGAGATTGGATGATCAAATTGGACTTCTGAAGCATAAATTGTACTTGATTCAGCAAGGGCTCGCGTTCAATGGGAAGCGGACCAAAACTGCTCGGTCTCAAGGCAAGAAGTTTCAAGTCTCCGTGGAACAGGAAGCTACCCGGTTGCTGGTAAAGAGTCTTCTCCACTAGCGTGTCGAATTCTACTTTTTATTCCATGCCAGATCCCAACTGTCAATGCTAAAGCTGAATTTCGAATGATTGGGACTAAATATAATTAGTGCGAATTCGCGACATTTGCAAGTCAGACATGTCAAATTGCATCGGGCTTAAACGGAATCGATGTTGTTCTTGCCTTAGGGGAACTTGGGTTGGGCGCTGATGCAGCAGAACAACTACATCGAAGCCGAAGATGCATACAGGAGAGCGCTCATAATCGCACCAGACAACAACAAAATGTGCAACTTGGGCATCTGCTTGATGAAACAAGGCAGGATTGCCGAAGCAAAGGAGACTCTGCGGCGGGTGAAACCGGCCGTGGCCGATGGGCCTCGAGGCGTTGATTCGCACCTGAAAGCCTATGAAAGGGCGCAGCAGATGCTCAGAGACCTCGAGTCCGAGATGATGAACCAGGGAGGAGACCGGGTCGAGCAGAGCAAGTTATTCGATGCGTTCCTCGGCTCATCGTCGATTTGGCAGCCTCAGCCTTGCAAGGATCATCATGTCAATGCAAGTAGTAAACATCAAGATGATTTCGGGGATGAGAATATCGACACTAACGTTATTACGAACCAGACGACAGGGTTGGGGCAGCAGAGATACATGAAATCTCTGACATTCAATGGGAATTTGAATTACCTCAACAAAGATGCGCCGCCCTTTTATTCGACGAAAGTCGTGAAGGAAAAGGAGCCTTTTGGGGGTTTCAGTTCAATAACAACGAGACCCTCAAGAGGACGAGGTCCTGGAACGCAGCCAAAGGCATGCGATTTGGCGAAGCAGCGGAGGAGCCCACAAAGCCGTTCATGGAGCGGCCACAGCCGGAGAAAACAACAGAGAACAAGTCGAGGAGGCTGTCCGCCTCGCCCGAGGAGAAACCGGAGAACCTGATGGAGTTGTTGCCTGACAATGATGACTTTGAAGAGGCTATTCTTGCTGCAGTTCTGGGTCAGAGTAAGGAAACAGGAAAGACAGTAGAAACTACTAACAGCAGCACTTGGAATGTGCCCAAGAAGATAGACAAGAGGCTCAAGGTTTTTCAGGACATTACACTCTCACTGAGTCCAAAAGCCTGAACAGAAAGAGAGGGCAGGCTTCCTGAGTTCTTGGTATTCTTTTTAACTAGTGTTTCAGTCATAATTTCTGAATCTAAATAGTTTTAATTTAATTTTAGGTTGGAGATGAACTTGTTCTCCTATTTAATTTCATTCCTTTAGTTGAGGAGGAGGGAGGGAGGGGGGCAGAGTCTTTGTAGTTGTAGCAAATATGCAGAAGAAGTAGGGCAGAATTTCTAGTACTCCCACTAAACTTGTTCCCTGTTAATTTGATGTAAGGCCTATCAAATAAAAAAGGCACCTATATATTTTTCTGAATAATAACAGATGCATTTCCTGGATTTCATTCCAAAATAGGAAATTTTACATAACTTATTATAGAAATCAACAACCTTTGACCGACTGGACGACATTTTGTACTCGTGGGCAGTCTACAGTTGATATTACAGAGCTTGTAATTTTGAAGAAATCTAGATTTCGATGATATCATGTAAACCACAAACGCGACCATGATTCACTTGTGTCGTGTACTTCTTTTCACTTCACTTTTTGGTGAGCTCCACAGAGATTACTCCAGGCTGATTTGAGCTTCACTAGCGTGAGGCCAAAGTAATCCGGAGTAAAGCCTAGCTCAGACAGCTTCTTGTGTGACACTGCATAGTCTTTAAAGAAGGCGTCCTCATCCTGCGCACACATCACTCGGAAAGAGAAAAGAACATAAAGAAAACTCTCACAAAGAAGAAACTAGGACAAAGAATGATGAACTTCCATTGTGTTTAAAGAAGGCTTCCTCATACTGCCTTCTTCGGCGCAACATAAAAGAACACGATGTCCCGAAGCCCTCAGTTAAAACGATAGTACCTTAGCATACAGCTCGACATAGGGACGAAACCCTGGATCCTCCACTAGAATCTTATCTGAAGGAAGTTTCAGGAGTCCTGGTGTGTCTCCTTTCAGGAGTTCCCTGCACATATTTCGATCGCAATGCATGTGACATTGGGCAGAAAGGGCAGAAAGCTCATCTGATGGAAGTATGAGAGTGAATAGAGAGAATTGCGCGATTGAAGCGTGATCGCCTCTTACACAAAATAAGAATTATCAAACTTAAGGGTATCCCTGGTCCAGGGTCCATTAAAGCCAGATCTTTCCCTATGTGCCCTTCCCTGAAAATTCACAGTAGAAAAGGAAGAAATCAGAATATGTATGAACTGCTAGTACCGCAGTGAAGAACTCGTACGAGGCGATTTAGGGCGTCTGAAATATCTACCAAAGTATGGCCTCCTGATAATGCTACGATATCCTTGTCAGATAGGCCCATCCGTTGAAATACTTCCCTTAAATGCGATGCGTGTGCGCCTGTATTAAGACGAACAAGGACTACATCAAGAGCAATTGTGGAAAGTGTGAGGCTCTCTGCTAATAGAAGCTGGTATCATTTTTCATATGGGTGTCATCAATTCAAACCCTTGAGAATTATTCGACCTAAGGTTTTAGTGATACGTACCTTTAACAGCATCTGGAAGACGGCCTTCCTCTGGAGACTCCGTAGAATCCTGATATAGAATCGACTCGGTTGATATATGTGATGCGTAAACCATTAGCCCTCAAGAATTCGTTCTGCCAATTTACCTTTCTTCCGGGCACAAAGTTAATAGAGGGGCCGCCTGTAATCTCAACTGCGACAATTCCGGCAAGCTGAAAAGCAAATTATGGCTGAACTTATGAGTACACGACATCTGAGAAGTCCTGCGTCTTGAACTTGAATTTACGTAGACTTTTCTAGCTGTTCATCAGTTACCATAATAAGCAATTCAATACAAGGCTATCAAACAACTGGACAGACTCCGTCCCCGGAGATATCATGATTAACGCGAGCAAAATAGTCAAACTCTGCCAGGAACTAACTAGCCACGACCTCTTCGTCCAAAGTAAGGATAGGTAAGTTTCCTCATACCGAACGTCAGATGCATTAACGACACTCTATAACATCTTAAAGAACACATCTGAAAGATCTCTCTTTTGCCAACATCAGACCCAGATAAGAGCAGCAAATTTCGAAACTATCTGGCTATGGATTCTGTGCAGTACAGGTTCATCAATGGTCCAAAAGTTTTCTTTTGACGCACAGCACATTGCGTGACCTATGCAAACCAGCGTGTATCTCTTTATCATGTCGCCAGCTGAGAAGATCCATTAACTTTTAACCAAGAAGAGGCAAAAATCCATGAAAAAGACGGTTACCTGGTAAAGATCTGCGTAGGAAATTTTTGGATAGCTAGCCTTGACTTCTTCTGCAACAAAATAGAAGCAGAAAGACTTCAAGAAAGATGTTCCTAGAAAAAGCAGAATGAACTCGTGAATGTGGTTAAGTCATATATGCTAAGCTGCGGAAGCCCACCGCATAAATCAACAGCAAACTTCAATCCTTTGTTGTTGCTATGATTCAGTTCGGCTACATTCCGTATCGAGCCATTAGGCCCTCCTGTCTTTGTTGTAGCATCATAAGTTCCGGCCTCGAGCCACCTGCAGATTAGATTTCACGACCGTTATGCGCCCAGGTGACTTGAGAGGTCCTAAACGGGCAATCTACGGGAAAAACTGCAAAGCACCGCATATGCCCCCGGTCGCTTGCAATCTTACAAGTTTCGTCACTCACCAACCTTCGAACAGACATTACTTTGCCGAAAAGAAAGGCATGATAAGAAAGAAGAGAAAGGATATGAGAATCTTTACGCTAAACGAAGCAGGATAGGAGCACACTGTCTGGTCGAAATAAGGGAGCGGAGGAGTCTGCGAGCCTTCTCGATTTGCTTCAAGTACTCTGCATCCACGACCGTCGCCATTTGAGCAAACTTCGCTGAGAATAAGGAGAATGGGCGGTCAATGCCAACGGAAGAACTAAGGCGGCGACAGGGAGGGCAATCGTGATGAAGCTAGTCTTGATCGATTTGCAGATGATGTTATAGAGAGGGAGAGGCGGAAGTGGAAGGTAAGGAAGAGAGAGTAGTGAAGAAAGGCACATATACTTTGTCAGTTGGCAGAGAGAATGGAAGCTCCAAGAAATGACCGATGCCATTGCCATTGCCTGCTCCTTCGTTTAAGAATATGTAGAATATTCATGGAGCAGATCCATCAATGATCAAGACATGAAATTCTCCGATAGTCATGTAGCGCACTCTCATTGACATCTTGCATACCATGCCATGACTTGGCAAGGTGCCATGAAATAGAACCGTCAAATGGGTGGATCGAGGTCAGATTTGAATTAGATCAAAAATGATCCGATCCAAATTAACCATTTATTCGTATTGCAAATGTACTGACTCACATCCAACTCAATTCATATCAAACTTATGCCTGACTCGATCTATATTACTAATATCACTTCCATAATTAATATAATATGTGAAAATCTATATCTAAATTGAAGTGAGAATGCAGACTAATGAGCTTTTGAGATGAAGTGAAAACCAACAAAATTGGTTGGATTGAAATAAATGATAAATTCATTTATGTCCTATTTAGGACCCACTTAATACTTATATTTTGTTTAAACCATTTATGACTTAATTTATTAATATAATTGACTCATGTAATAACTCTACCTATTGCATATGAGTCAAAAACGGATTTATAATCTATTTTGACAAGTCTACTCATAAATTACCATAAAAACATCATGTTGCCCAAATTGAAAGAGTCAAGATCTATTTGCATAATTCCTTCTTTTTTTGGTTGTTCTATTGCATAATTCAAAGATTTGAAAAAGAAATAAATCGTGCATAAAATTCACTAGATGACCAAAAAAAAAAAAAAAAAGCTAGAAATTTTACCATTCATAATAAGTCTTGATTAGGATTTTCTTTTTACCTGCGATAGATGAAATGAGAATCCATGAATATCAAAAGGCTTGGGGAATGAGCATGGGCTCGTCCCATCAAAGGGTTAGTCAAAGGCCATGACAAATTTGACCAATCATCGTGCCTGGGTTTCTTGCCAAAAAGCCAACGAGGCATTGATTGACCATCTTCAATAGGATTGAGTCATAGTGGTCCGTTGGACTTGTCCTAATTACCAGGAAGCCCCTCATCCCACTTTCTTCTTTTTGGAAAAATAACACAAATATCCATTCAACTTTAACTAAATATATTATGTGATCCTTAAATTTTGAATTTATTTAATATGATTCTTAAATTTTAATGCAATGTGCAATATCATTCCTAAACTTTTAATTTATTCAATTCGATCACTAAATTGTTAGTACAAATTCAATTTAGTCTTTAAATTTATGAAAAATGTTCAAAATTGTCCCTTAACTTAAATTAATAGAAGGACAATATTAAATATTTACATACAGTTCATGGATTAAATTGAATATATACCAAAAGTCCAAAGACCACATCAAACAAATTAAAATTTAAGGACGACATTACACATTAAACTAAAATTCAGTGATTATATTAAAATGAATTAAAGATCAAGGATAAATAAAGATGGACCCTTATTCTAGATTAGTAAGGATGCACTTCCTTATAATGGGACTTGAAGAGATTGTGTCAATGTCAACTGCTAATTTGATAATGTGTTTCTAACTTATAGTAGGATTTACAAAAACGAATGATGCTTATATTAGATCATTGCGACACGAAATTCCCAAGTATTTTAAAGATTTTCTTTCCCCCTCCGCACTTTATTACCCTTCAATAAAATTTGTCATTGAATCAGATTTTGTTTATCTTTATAATTTATTAATAGCTATGAAAACCTCTAAGCAAACAATCTTAAGGGAAAAATCATTATTTTTAGTAATACTTTGTATCTTATAATGGAAAATTGAAAATAATCTACGATTTCCATTTAAACACAACAAAATTTTCACTCACTTTTATGTTTTGATGGACTCCCGTGCATAGGCATGGGACATTATTCTTGTGTCCTTTTGAAATCGACGACCCGTCCCTCCTTTCCTCTTTCTTTTTTTCCCCCTTTTATACTAAAGAAAATCCTGCCATATCTCTCTCTCTCTCTCACTCTTTTGCTGCTTTTTATTGTACTATAGATTTTATTACTTTTTTAATTTTACTTTTAGTGTCGTGTGTTTATTTTGTAAAAAATAATAATTTATAAAATATTTTCTCAAAAATAATCATTTGATCACTTAATATTTATAATCTATGAGAAATGTTTAAACATAAATTGTTCTTGATAATAAAAACCGATTGATTATTATAAGAGACATGAGTGACCATTTTTAAGAAAATATTTTTAAATTAATTATTTTTCGTTAAATAAATAGAGCCTTAATATATTTTAAGTTAATATATCAACACATTTTATGCTCTTTTTCTTCTAAAATCCTTTCTATTCGATATAATTACAACCAAATTGTACCACGAAAAGAAATTGATTCCCAATTGAACTATGAATGGATGTCAACTTTTTATTCTACATTTTATCATTTATGAAAGTTGTATATATTTTATTTTCCAATTATTTTTCTATATATTTGTCTTAGTTGCTTATAAAATCATTAAATATACATATTTACATTTTATAACAATATAATCAAATAATTAAAACCTAGCAACTTTACGAGTAGAAAATATCACCACTTTTGTTATTTATAAATCACATCCCAAAAGATGAACAATTTTATCAATTTCTAATTATTTCCCTCATCTAAATTTCAAGTGAAAATCGTCCCAATATAGTCAAGCTTAGGGATAAGCATAATTTGAGGGTAGAACCTAGAATTGAAGAATCGGATTAGTAGGAACATGTTCACTTTCAAATTCCAAAACATACAAGGTAGGTTTCTGATTCTAAAAATTGGAGAACCCATTGGATAAATTTTAAATTATAGGTAGGTGGAATCTAAACTTGAAGTAAAATAAGTTTTTGTGTTTTTCTAATGATGAGTGTATAATTTGAAATAATTAATATAAGCTTTTATTTTATGAGTGAGAATTTTATTTTATTTATGTTTCATATTCTTCATGTGTCTAAATATAATTTATAATTAGTTAATTATAATAACAATGGGTAGTCATTCAAAGTGATGATTTATTGTAATCATTTAAATTAATAATATAGATGAAACTTAAATAGAACCTAAAATCAACATTAAAATTTGTGATATGGTAGTTTTTAGGTTTCAAAAAATAAAAACATATTTCAACGGATAAGTTCCATCTAAGTTTCAAGTAGAACTTATACGAAACCCGAAACTGTTTATCCCTAATCAAAGTGCGTTTTAATTCATAAAATAAAACAACAGCCTTGCTATTTATCAATTTTTTTATGCCAAATTAGAGAGAATGACAATGCGATTTCCATGATAAAAAAAAAAAAAAAAACTTTATACCGCTGAGGAGCACGTGGTAACGTACTAAGTACAAATTAGGCAGGACAATTTATGACTCATTAATCATTAATTTTCTAATTGGCCAAAAAGAAAGGAAAAAAAAGACAAATAACTGTTTTGGACAGGTACGAGAAAAAGAAGAAGGGGGAAACAAAGAAAAAGAACCGTTGAGTGCATTGCATGTTCGAAGGGCCGAGCCGGTGTAATTGAATGCCCTCAGCGGGGGCATTATGGTCATTCGGGTCCAAACATTAAAAAAATTTGCTGAGGGGGGACTCTCTGCCCGAGGCGCATTGTCCCTGTTGCATCTCTCAAAACACACTCTCGTACGTGCTGCTCCGCATCGTCGTCCCCTGTTCTGTCCTTACTCCGCCAAAAGGAAAAACGCCCCCCGTCCCACGTTCCGAACTCCGCACTTGGAACTGCCCATCTGCGTCGTTTTGTTTTCTTCTTCTTCCTTTCTTTTTTGTGGGTTTCGGAGGTGTTTCTGGCTGCGCTGAAGCGAAGTGTCTGATCGCGAAAGCTGCGCCCGTCTGTGGGCCAAAGGGAGGTGGGAAGAAAAGGGCTGAGCTTTGCAGCCAGTTGTCGCTTGTGCTGCTGCTAAAGTCGAGCCCTCGCCGAATGCCGTGAAATGCCCGCCATTGTTGAAGCTTGAAGCAGCTCGAGGAACTCCAGCGAGGCCCCCACGAAGGAGAGAGAGAGAAAGAAAGAAAGATCTTTCCTTTTACCCATTTGGGCAAGAAAAGAAAGGACCCGTTTTGATCCTTCGGACAGAGAGAGAGATGGGGTGTTGTTACTCGAGAGTGGAGAGACAGGAAATGGTGTCTCGGTGCAGAGCGAGGAAGAGGTACATGAAGCAGTTCGTGAAGGCGAGGCAGGGGTTCTCGGCCTCGCACGCCATGTACCTGCGCTCGCTGCGCAACACCGGATCCGCCCTCCTCCAGTTTGCCAATGGCGAGACCACCCTCCACCTCCACCACCGGCGCCTCCACTCGTCGCCCCTGCTCCCCTCCCTGCCGCCGCAGACGCCGCCGCCGCCTCCGACCCCGCCAGCTCCCCCGCCCCCTCTCAGCCCCAGCTCCGACACCTGGACCTCCACCTCCGCCACCGGCTCCTCGGCCCTGCCGCCCCCACCCCCTCCGCCGCCGCCGCCGCCGCCGCCCGCGGCTTCGGGGTGGGATTTCTGGGACCCTTTCATGCCGGCGTCCTCGAGGCCGGCCACGGAGGAGGAATGGGAGGCGACCACGACGGTTTCTGAGCTGGCGGCACCGCCTGTTGCCTCCATGACAGTGGTCAGTGGGTATTCAAAGGACAGCAATAGTGAGCTTGCAATGGTGGTGTCTAGGAATAATGGGAAAGATCTGATGGGGATCATCAAAGAGCTCGATGAATATTTTCTGAATGCTGCCGATGCCGGCGCTGATGTGTCATTGGTGTTGGAAGTTTCAAGCCCTGCTTTTTCTTGCCAAAGCAAAGAGGGTACAGAAACCACTAAGCCTTTTTCTTTTTTCATCATTTTTATTGTGTCAATTCTGTTTGACAGATCTGTAAAAAAAAAAAAATACCCATTTGATTATATTTCACTTTTATGTGCAATAGACCATGAGATGGGATAGCGAATGTAAAATGAAGTAAAACAATGTTTTGCCAATTTGCTTTTTTCACGTTGAACTGCATATGTATGTTTGAGGATTGATCCTTTGTTGTTGGCAGGTAAAGTTCATAACTATATATGGAATCTGAGTCCCTCACTGTGGACGCGGGGATGCACCAGTCCCAAATCAAATGGCTTTGACAGGATGATTGCCCAGAATTTTGGCAGCGGAAGGTCTGTGTATGGAAGCCACTGTTCTACTGCTGAGAGGATATACGCTTGGGAGAAGAAGCTGTACAAGGAGGTCAAGGTAGCTATCAATTTCGATTATCTATCATGTTATTTTCTTTCTTTTGCTCTTGAATAGTTATTGTTAGTACGTGACACATCCTTAACAAGATATAAGACAATGTAGCTGTTAGGAAATTGACACTAATATCCAATGTGCTGGCAAGTGGCTAGTAGGAAACAGTTTGACTGTCGATAAGTTTGATGATTTTAAAGATGGGTAACACGTGAATGGGTTTCCTAGAATGTTCTTCTCTTCTGCTATTGCTAATTACTATCTTTTCATGGACAAGGAATGACACTCTGTGCATATTGAGCAATTACTGGATATTTTTCCTATTCTGAGCTATGCATGCGTACCTAATAATTGTAATTTTATTTGTATTGGTCTTAGGATGCTGAGACCTTTAAAATGGAGCATGACAAGAAGGTGGAACATTTGAGGAAGCTAGAGCTGAAGCAGGCTGACTATATGAGGACTGAGAAAACTAAAATGGAAGTTGAGAAGTTGGAATCGCAGATGATGGTCGCTTGCCAAGCCATCGAGACAACTTCTGCTGAAATCGTCAAATTAAGAGACACGGAGCTGTATCCGCAGCTGCTTGAGCTAGTTAAAGGGTTAGTTAATGTTACCATGCTTGAAACAAAGACCAAACATTCTCTCTTTTGTGTTTTCTTTTTATATTTTTCCTAATCATTATACTAGGGAAACAATGTTTCAGAAACTAACTCAGCAATGTGGAAAAGTTTGGAGTTTGCATGGTCTTTCTTAGTTGTACACATGCTAAATCATGTGGTACACATCAGTCTTCCAAGTATTACCTATCAAGATGTTCAATCCATATAGAAACAATGTCCATTTGAGAATTTATATGAAAATGATCGTGGTAACTAGGATGCCTCCGTCTAACCACTAAAGAAAAGTCACATCTAGCACAAAATAAAGTAAAATGCATCTGTTACTAGCGTTAAAGGCAGCTCCTGCATTTGGGCCAGAAGAGAAAATTATCCTAGTACTGTACAAGCAATTGCTTTTGAATGCTTTTTCTTATGCTTCTTTATCCCTCTTGTCCCTTCTTTTCACTTTTATCCCCAGGGTTGTTCTCATTTTTGAGAGGTTTAGTACAATGTTGTGAACCTTACATCATGGTGTTATTCCTAGAACAATACACATGTTTGCTGCATGGTTTAGAATTAATTAGGAAACAGATTGCAACAGCAACAGTAGTCAAAGCCTTTTCACTTGGTGGAACCAACTGCATGGCCCTTGCTAAACATAGAAGTGGTGGTTGATCGATTCAAGGTCCTCTTTATGCTGCCTTTAAATGTCTTCTTAGGGTCGCCCGTGTCCCATGGAATCTCAAACAATCTATGGCCAACATGTCTCATTTCAAAGTTATGACCATGTTAACAGGCTCTTCTCATCTCCCTTGGTCTATTTTGATGACTTTAATCTTTTCTCCTGATTTAAAACTATCTTTTCCTGAGTGCCCATAGCTCAGCTACTCTGCTTTCTGACCCATATGACCCATCTGGTTGTCATAATGTAATTTGTGGAAAAATTCCCTTTTGCTTGAATGACTTATGCCAAAGGCACAACATCATGGACGCACTTCTTTTAGTTTCTTGAAAAATCAGATAATCACTCAAATTGTGATTTTATTAAGGAGAGTAAATAACAATTGGACATAATGTATTAAATATATCTTTGTTAGCAATGGGGCAGGAAGAACATTTGATAAAGGTTCAATAATCACGACCACTTCATGCTGCTCTTGTTTAGTAAAGTTAAGAGTGTTGGCTACTTTTCCTGTAGAAATTTAAACATGTCATGAGCCCTTTTGTATAGCTCAAAAAGAAAAGTGGCAACTTTTTACAAATTTGACGTGTTTTTCAACGTGTGGGTAGTCACATTCTGAATATTAGAAGTACAATGCAAAAAATGACTCGATCTGGTGGGCTCTCTTGGATTAATGTACTTATATGTTCATCCCTCTCTCTATAGTCCATGTGCTCTCGGCTCTGTCTTACAGAATTGCATAATTGTATTTTTACCTCCCTCACGGTGCTCTTTTCCCCTTCGTGTTTGCTATTGCAGATTGATGTGCATGTGGAGAAGCATGTATGAGTGCCACCAGGTCCAGACCCACATAGTCCAGCAGCTTAAATATCTGAACATCATTCCATCTGCTGAACCCACATCCGAGATTCATCGACAGTCAACTCTGCAGCTTGAGCTCGAGGTCCAGCAGTGGCACCTCTCCTTCTGCAGCCTTGTCAAGGCTCAACGAGATTACATTCAGTCACTTACAGGCTGGCTCCGTCTCAGCCTCTTCCAGTTCAACAAGAGCACACTATCTCAAACCTCGGAAGAGTCGAGGATTTATTCACTCTGTGAGGAATGGCAACAAGCCATTGACCGGATCCCTGACAAAGTAGCATCAGAAGCAATCAATAGCCTATTGACTGCAATCCATTCTATTGTGGTTCAACAAGCGGAGGAGCAGAAGCAGAAGAAAAGGTCAGAATGTGCATTCAAAGATCTCGAGAAGAAGACAGTTGAGCTCAGGTCATTGGAGAACAAGTATGGTCCTTTTTGTGCAGCCGAGACTCCTGGTTCTGGAAGAAGTAAGGACCCTGTCGGAGAAAAGTGTGCCAAGGTGGCAGTTTCCAGAGCCAAAGCAGAGGAGGAGAAGTCAAAACATGACAAATCGGTGAGCATAACTAGAGCAATGACGCTGAATAACCTACAGATGGGTTTTCCACATGTGTTCCAGGCAATCGTGGGGTTTTCTAGCGTGTGCATGCAGGCATTCGAGTCCTTGTACAATGTAGCCAAGAACTATGAACCAGAGCATGATTTGAAGAGGCTTCTCCCTTGACTACGTAGCCATGTGGGCCGATTCATTGCAGAGAATGTTCATACCGATGTACATAGAAGAGAGTTTTGTATCAAACTTGGTTGTCCATGGTGAAGTTACAACTTTTTTCAGACAACCCACTATGGTGAAGTTAGATTAGAATGAGAGGAGTTTAGAAACTCGAGTTGTGTATTGTGAGTTGTTTGTCCTTTACAGGAATGATTTTGGATGATTTCAGTATTCAAACCGCAATGACCACTTTGTGACAGCTGCGCATGAAATGGTTTGCTTCTGTGGATGTAAATTCCAGTAACATACGAGCTGTCATTGTAATTTAGCCAACAAAGCCCAGAATTACAATTTCTTAAATCTTAAAGAAGACAATATATTATCAGTTTAAATCGCTGTCGATGGGTTGCAGGATCATAGAGATGCGAATCGACAAGGATTGGCCATGAGACACAACAGCATGTGAAGACCAAAAACTCATTAAGATATAAAATGACATTTTTAATTGATGACCTTAGGTAGGAACTGAGTGTCACTGTATCGCATAAGGACAATTCATAACAAGGGAATCTTTCTCTTCATGCAAACTGGTATATTTGTCGGTTGGCATGAATAATTTGTTTTGCTATTAAGGAACTGCTTCAGAAGCACCAAAAGTAACAGCCAAACTGGGGAAATAGAGATCATCACAAAAGGATTAATTTTTTACCAGAAAGGATGTGTCCCACAAGAACAAGAACTAAGAATCCAGCTACTTCTCCTGGAAAGACAGGCAAATAAGTCAAGCTGTTCATCTTGTTTCTCGTCAATAGTAGTAGAGGTGAGTTCATGTGAGTGCCAAACACTTGTAGATATTAATTATGGATGAGTGCGGACACAAATTGTCTAGTCCCACGAAAATACAGGCGGATTTCGATGTGCAGAGAGCGATGAAAACTGAGAAGATTCTGAGCATGAATGGCGGCTGTGGAGAAGAGAGCTATGCTGAGAACTCCAAAATACAGGTAGACATTCCTGTCTATCGTGAATTCTCTTTAAAATTGTAATTTCGTTAATTAACATTCTTGAATACAATTACAGTTAAATGTTTGTCTAGAACAATGTTTCTTGTAGGAGTGTGCTTAGTACTTCAGGTTGAAGTAGCAATTAAGCAGCCAAGTCAAAGCCGTGAGTTAGGTCACAGAGATGTGATTACAGAAGTTATTTTTCTCCATATTCTCCTCTTCAATATCTGCAAATGTTATCGAAGTGGAAGACAAGCACCAGAATCTCTCTAATATGATGCCATAGTTTTCTTACACAAAGTCTGTGATCCTTTTATGTTAATCCCTCAGTAGTTTTTTTCGGTTAATATCAATCTCCAGTGATGAGAATCAAACCTCAAAATCATGCAGCTTGCAAAATGCTCCTAGAAGCTCATAAGAGTCCTAACAGAGAATGGTGCCAAGGCAAAGTTCACTATTGGATATGAAATAGAGATTTTCCAACATCCGGATGAATTTGGTTTTTGATAAACAAGCTGAGACCATAAACAAACTTCAACTGCAAAGTACTAAGCTTTAATTCCACAAGGTCAATTTTTAATTAAATGGCCAAGAAAAACACTATTGTGCTAGTGAGAAGACTTTCCTTTTTTTGGGTCGAATAGTGAGAGGACTCTTACATGTGTAAATTATCATCCAATTCATTGAGTGCTGACATTGAGATTTACCTGTCCTTTGATGCAATGTTTCCCCCAAGAAAATTGAAGTTTTTGTTTCTTCTCTAGACCGTTTATCTTTCCAGGACAATGCCGGTATTGCACGCGTCTCTATTGGATTTCTGTAACAAGGAACTTCCTGCTACTGTCGCGATTGCTGATCTCGGCTGCTCTTCTGGGCCAAACACTCTGTTGGCGATCTCCAAAAGCATGAGCATCATCCACAACACATGCTGCCAACTCGGACGCTCACCGCCACAGTTCTCCGTGTTCCTGAACGACCTCCCTTCCAATGACTTCAACACGATCTTCAAGTCCCTTCCAGAGTTCCAGAAGAGGATAAGGGAAGAGAACGGCCACAACTTTGGGCCATGTTACATCGCTGGAGTTCCAGGTTCCTTCTATGGGAGGCTTTTCCCTGCAAAGAGCCTGCAATTTGTGCAATCTTCCACGAGCCTCCATTGGCTCTCCCAGGTCAGCACTCTCCCTTGTTTAAAAGAGAAATCCAATTTTACTTCCCTCAACGATAAGATCATTGTACTTTCAACCTATAACCATTCAAAGTCTTCAGCTTGCAAATATTTGTAAGAGCATTCCATCAGAATTTAATCACTTTTAATGGATTTGAATTCAATAATGCGAAAAGGAGTGAATAGTTCAATGATAAGGATTCTGACCTGAAATTTCCTTCTGCAGGTACCTGTGGAGCTGAGTGACCGATCTAACAAGGCGCTGGTAAATAAAGGGAAAATTTATATTTCTAGGACAAGTCCACTAGGGGTCGTGGAAGCTTATTTGAACCAATTCAGGAGGGACTTCTCTTCATTTCTCAGGTCACGATCAGAAGAAATAGCCCCTGGAGGACACATGGTTCTGACTTTTGGGGGCCGGAGGGTGGCCAACCCATCTACTGATGAAAGTTGTCTCCTTTGGGACTACTTAGGACTAGCATTTCAGGATTTGGTCTCACAGGTACGTGTAGCTCCAACAATATTTCTTCCCATCCATGGGTTCTAGTCAATGCACATACAAGGCTCAGTGTCGAGAATTCTTGTTGGAATTGAAGTCACTAATCGATTTTGCCTAGCCAATGCTGCGTCTGGATCTCTAGAGGAGGAGGTCAGTTTTGGCATGTCCTCACATCAGTCTAGGAGTGTAACTTGAACATTTTGCAAGACCTGTCACTTGGCTACTTGAATCGAATGAAGTAACTTTGAACAGCAGAATATATTAATTTAACTCTGTTTAGTGAGCTCTAAGTTGCCGGAATTGCTTTTTGTCACCATTTGACTGATGGATGCTTCGAAATCACGAAAGCTAGCTGTCTTCTAGAGCTAGCTAGATTGTAGCTCTTTGATCAGATGATTAGTCATCAGATTGGCATCATCTAATAATCCGAGTAGAATGGAGTTAGCAGGCCAGAAAAATTTTAACCCTTTCGCATGGAAAACATGTTGCTTTCATGAAAAAGTTGGTCTTCTCGTGATATCCCTTAGTCGATTTACTGGGAAAATGTTACTGAAACAGAAAATTGTTCAAAAAACGCAGGGATTGATAGAGGAAGAGAAGCTGGACAGCTACAACACACCATACTATGAGCCCTACGTGGAGGATGTGAGGGCAGAGATAGAGAGAGAAGGGTCCTTCACACTTGACAGGCTAGAGATCATTGTAGCTCCATGGGATGGTGTGAATGGAGGGCACAAGTATGACAGGAGGAAGACAGCTGAGATGATGGCAAAGGCTATAAGGGCAGTGAACGAGTCCATGATCAAAAGCCACTTTGGAAGTCAAATCTTGGACTCCTTGTTTGAGAGGTTCATAGACATCATGGCTAGGGATACCAAGGAAGTGGAGCATCCCAGTCTTGTGGCGTCTTTTATTAGAAAGTCCTGAGATTTCCCTAGATTGCTAATTCAGAGAGAGAGAGAGAGGATAGCCCCGCTGTGTGAAAAGGAAGGGTGACCACCTAAATCTGTTAAGTTCCTATGCATGTTGCCAACAATTTGCAGTTTTCACTTCAACAACGTGTTTCCCGGTCAGAAAAAAAGAAAGTCGTGGGTTTGTGCTGGCCAAAAGAAAAGGTCATGGATATTTGTAAGTCCTTTTTCTCTACAAAGTTCAAAAAAAAAAAGGGGCAAAAGAAAACAAGTATAGGCATGTATATTTGTGAAAGTTGAAGTATTTTAAAGTTTATCCACCTGAAGATTGAAATTAACAGAGAAGTAAAATCAATTCAAACAAGCTTCGTATCAAATCTAGTTTAATCATCAATTTGAACATAGATGGTCTGTATGACAATACACATGATTTAAGGGAGGAAAACGGCAAAAATAGCAAAAACATTACTCAGTTTTCCCTTAGATACTGATTACATATATTCCAAAAGAAAAAAGTCCACAAGTCGACAGTTGAGACATCAGAATCAGTCTTTCAGATATTTTGTGTTGCCTTTGCAACCCCAAATTGGGATGACTTCTACGGTGAACGGGTCTTCCTCAGATGACAGCAACAGTGGAGCTTGCAATGGTGGTGTCTAGAGCGGAAACATCTGATGGAAATAAGCAAAAAAGCTTGATCGGTATTCTTTGGATGCTGTTGATGCTGGTGCTGCAGTTTCATTGGTGCTGGAAGTTTCATGACCTGCTTTTTCTTTCCAAAGTAAAGAGGATATATAAGCAACTAAGGCTTCTTTTCTTTTTCTTCAATTTTCTTTGGGGTCAATTCTGTTTTACAAATCTGTAAAAATACCAATTAGAATATATTTCACTTTTATGTGCAAGAAACCATGGGATGAGATGGTGAGAGTAAAATGAAGCCTGACAATATTTTGCCAGTTTGCTTTTTCTTAGCGAGAGCAGGTCTCTTTTTGTCACTTTCAATTGCATATATATGTGCAGTTTGAGTCCCTCATGGTGGACATGGGAATGGATCAGTTCCAAATCGAATGACAAGACGAGTGCCTAGAATTTTGGCAATGGAAGGTCTGCGTATAGTAGTCACTGTTCTACTGCTGAGAGGTCATACGCTTGGGAGAGGAAGCTGTACTAGGCGATCAAGGTAGCTCTTTTGCTCTTGAATAGTTATTGCTAGTACATGACACGTCCTCAACAAGACTTAAGACATCTAACCGTTAGGAAATTGAAACGAATTTCCAATGTGCTAACAAGAGGCAACTAGGAAACAGTTTGACCATTGAAAAGGGGTTTCCTGTAATATTTTTCTCTTCTTATAGCAACTTTCTTTCATGGACAAGAAATGACACTGTGCATATTGAGCAATCAATGGATATTTTTCCTGTTCTGGTCTATCTATGCAGCCAAACTCATGTCATTTTGTTTGTATTGGTCTTAGATGCTGGGGCATATAAAATGGATCATGGGAAGAGGGTGGAGCAACTGAGGAAGCTAGAGCTGAAGGATGGCTGACTGCATACGGACTGAGAAAAGCAAAAAGGAGGTTGAGAAGTTGGATTGCAGATGATGGTCGCTTCCCAATCCATCAGGGAAACTTCTGCTGATATCGTCGAATTAAGAGACACGGAGCTGGATCCGGAGCTGCTTGAGCTAGTTAGAGGGCTAGTTTACCTTACCATTCATCACACAAGAACCTAAACATTCTCTCAGTAATGTTTTTCTCTTCCAAATCTATATGGTAGGGAAAGAATATCCAAAAAAGTGTCTCTATGATGGAAAGTTTTCTGGTTTGGTGTGGTCTTTTCTTAGTTGGGCACATGCTAGAGCACGCAGAACCTATCATTTTTCTAAGTATTTATCTGTCGAGAGGGTTCAATACATATAGAATTGTCTGTTTGAGAATTTTTATGAAAATGGTCGTGGTAATTATGATGTTTCCATCTAACCACTAAATAGTAGTCATATCTAGTCCGAAATAAAGTGAAATGCATCTGTTACTAGAGTGAAAGGCAACTCCCATTTTTGGGCCAGAAGAGAAAATTCTCCTAGTATTGTACGAGCAATTGCTTTTGAATGCTTTTGAATGCTTCTTTATCCCTCTTGTCCCTTCTTTTGGCCTTTATTCCCAGGTTTTTCTCATCACCGAAAGTGTTAGTATAATGTTTTGAACCTCACATCATGGTGTTACTCCTAGATCGGGACACATGTTTGCTGCATTGTTTAGAATAGTTTAGGGCACGAATTACAACAGCACAAGTTGTCAAAGCCTTTTCACTAAGTGCAACCAACTGCATGGCCCTTGCTAAACATAGTAGCTGTAAATGATAGATTTAAGATCTTTATTTTGTCTTTGAATGTCTTCCTAGGCTCACCCGTCCCACGGAATCTCAAACGATCTCTGGTCATCATGTCTCATTTCGAAGTCATGACCATGTTAACAGGTTTTTCTCACCCTCCGTTAGTCTATTGGGATGACTTTACTCTTTTCTCCTGCTTTCAAATCTTTGCTCTCCTGAATGCATGTAACTCTGTTACTTTGCATTCTGATCCATACAATTTATCCGGTCGTCATATAGTAATATGTGAAATGTTTCCCTTTTTCTTGATTGACTTATGCCAAAGGCACAACACCATGGATGCACTTCGATGAGTTTCTTGAAAAATAAGATAAATCAGTCAAATTGTTAGTTTTTTTCGTGAAGAATAAATAACTATTGGATATAATAAATAAGATGTATTGTCATGACCAATGGGGTGAGGAGAACGTTTAACGAAGGTTCAATAATCACGACCGCATCATGCTGCAGCTCGTGCTCAAGGTCCAGCAGCGGCACCTCTCATTCTGCAGCCTTGTCAAGGCTCGTTGAGATCACATTCAATCGCTTACTGGCTGGCTCCGCCTCAGCCTCTTCCAGTTCAGCAAGAACACGCTATCTAGAACCACGGAAGAGTTGAGGATTTATTCACATTGTAAGGGGTGCCAACAAGCCGTCAACCAGATCCCTAAGAAAGTAGCATCAGAAGGAATCAAGAGCCTATTGACTGCAATCCATTCTATTGCGGTTCAACAAGAGGAGGAGCAGAAGCAGAAGAAAAGGTCGGAATGTGCATTCAAAGAGCGAGAGAAGAAGACGGTTGCACTCAGGTCGTTGGAGAGTAAGTACGGTCCATTTTGGGCAGCCAACACTCATGGTTCTGGAAGAAGTAAGGACCCTGTTGGAGAAAAGCGCACCAAGGTGGCAGTTGTTAGAGCCAACGCGGAGGAGGAGAAGTCGAAACAAGACAAATCAGTGAGCATAACTAGAGTAATGACGCTAAGGTGCCAGTGCCTTCTATCATTGATGTATATTTATTTGGGATAGAGTTTTGTGTCAACTTGATCGTCCATGAAGAGCCTCTACTACTTTTCCTACGACCAACTGTGGTGAATTTAGATCAGAATGAAGAGGAATTTAGAAACTTGAGTTAGGTATTGTGAGTCGTTTGTCCTTTACAGGAATGATTTCAGATTTTTGAATATTCAAACTGCAATCGCTGGGTTTAAGACAGCTGAGCATGAAATGGTTTTGCAATCACCATTTCAGATTATTTGAATATACAGTAACATCCTCGCTGTAATTGTGATTCAGCAAACAAAGCTGAGAATCACAATCACTTCAAGGTAAGAAGAAAATATTATCACATTAAATCGCCTTCAACTTGGTACAGGATCATCAAAATGGGAACCAATAAGGATCGGTCATGAGACACAGCAGCGAGTGAAGACCGAAAGCTATCAAGTGTTAAGATATCGATTGAATTCTTTTAACAAAGATTTTTGGTAGAATACTAGTCACTAGACATTTTGCAAAACCTGTCACTTGGCTCCTTGAATTGAAACAAGTAACCTATGAACTTTGCAATTTATTAACTTTAGCTTTCTGTAGTGATCTCTTAGTAGCTGAAATGTCACCATTTGACTAATGGATGCTTCAGAATCACGAAAGCTAGCAGTCTCCTAAAGCCTGGCTACCGTGTAGCTCTCAGATCAGATGATTAGTCATCGCACTGGCGTCATGGAATAACACAAGCAGAAGGGAGATAGCAGGCCACCGAACGTTTAACCCTTTCACACGGTCTAAATATACACCTTAATCAACTCGCTGAAAGAGGAAAATGTTCAAAAAACGCAGGTATTGGTAGAGGAAGAGGAGCTGGACAGCTACAACATGCCATATTACCGGCCCTGCGTGGAGGATGTGCAGGCAGAGATAGAGAGAGAAGGGTCCTTTGAGCTCGACCAGCTAGAGATCATTGCAGTTCCATGGGATGGGGCGAATGGAGGGCAAAAGTACGACAGGAGGAAGACAGCTGAGGTGACGGCGAAGGCCATGAGGGCAGTGAACGAGCCCATGATCACAGGCCACTCTCGGGGTCAAATCTTGGACTCCTTGTTCGAGAGGTTCACGGACATCATGGCTAGGGGCGCCAAGGAAGTGGAGCATCCTTGTCTTTTGGTGTCTTTGACCAGAAAGTCCTGAAGTTTTCCTAGATTGCTAAGATAAGCTTGTGTAGAAGAGAAAAAGGAAGGGTCACCACCTAACTTGGACACACGTGTATGCAGTTTGCACTTCAACTGTCATCATATGTTCTGGGAAAATTCTAAATAAAAGCTAGAAATTAACTTGTTTCAAATAAAGATCCAAAATATCTTCATTTTCTTAAGTAAAAATCTGAAGTGACCTTATTTCATTTGAGGGTTTGAAATGCCTATATCAATCTTAAATAAAAGCCTGAATTTACCAATTGAGAAAGGCAATTTCGTCTTGTTTTCAATTTTTTGAGTTTCTCCTTTTTCTTTTTTCTTTTTTCATAAAAAAAATATATAAAAAAAAGGAAAAACAGAGGCGGGAGGGAGCCTCCTGGTTGTGGCGGCTGCTCTTTCGCTAGTGGGACAATGGTGCTCCTGGCAAGGGCCAATGACCCGCATCGACCAAAGGTGAGAGCTACATGCCCTTGCCAAAAGACGGAGAGAGCGAAGATCCTCTCTCAAATATAAGCAAGAGTTGCTAGCCCTCAACTAGGTGCCGATAACCCCATCGATGAGGTGATGTCCATAAGTGGAGGGGCCCTCTTGCCTCTATTTTTCCCTTTTTATAATTTTTAATCTAATTTAAATTAAAATTAGATTGTGTTTGGACAAAAACATCCCTGATCGGCTAGAATATCTTGCTGACCAATAAGTTGGCAAGGTTAGGCCATTATTTGAAACAATCATATCCATTTCGAGCCTTTTTTTTGAAATTAATATGATTATTTCATACTCTTATTAGTTATTTTTTGAAATAACGAAGGTATTTCGAGTCCTTATTTGAAATTTTTGCTATATTTTACAAATCTCAATAAAAAATCAAAGTACGTCGAAAACGCTTCACATTAAATCTACCCAAGTTCATAATTTCAAACAACAAACGGATGGTCGGTGCATACACCCTATTTGTAATGGGGAAAAAAACATAAAAGAAATTGCTAAGAAAATTACTCACTTTTTCGCTCAATCACATATTTTTAAAGAAGGAGAGAAGAAGAAGAAGGGTCCCCAAAGTCGACGGTTGAGATGTCGGTATCACTTATCAGTCCCATCAGATTTTCTCATCAGACAATACATCTGACGGATAGGCCTTTGCTGCCGTCGCCTCTGCAACCACAGAACGGGTTGACTTTACGGTGAACGGGTCTTTCCCTCCGGACAATCGGCTCTCAAGATTTATAGTTATCGTCGAACCTTCAAGACATTGGGAGAGGATCCTGGCAAGGGAAAGGGCATTGATTCTCCCTCTTTGAACGCCAACAGGCACTTGCTTAAATTAAGATTGGAACCATAGCCCCAATGTTTGTCTTAAATTATTGTGTCTTTGACTATCTAATCCGAGGTTCACGTTGAATAGACATAAACGACGCATAAATTTAAGATTTGAAATTAACCTACTTTATTAAAATCGGTTCATATATCTTTATAATTGATGATTGAACCAATCAACTCTAGAACCAACTAATTTGGGGATTCCATGATTGACCTAGAAATCCACTTATTTTTCTATTTCATTTTTTTTTTTACTCAATTGCTCTATTATATATACTTTTTATTGTTTGTAAAAATTCTCAATTAAGAGACTTGCAAGACTTAGTTTGAATCAATTCGAAACCAATCCTAAAGGCTTTGAACTATCGACTTGATCGATCAAAGGCCGAGTCAAGTTTTCAACCCGCAAATCAAACTGGCTCTAGTGGGGACCAACTTACAGTGGGCTGGTTCAAGTTCATTTTGATCACTCACACTTCTAATGGCCATTGAATCCGTCGAAATCACTAAATCAAAGTGGATCCTTATTGAATAAATCAAATCGACCTAATCGAATTAAATGGTCAGAGTGCAATTGGATTCATGTGATTATGAATATATAGCCATGTAAATATTTTTCTCAATTATCATCAATCACAAACTAATTTTATTTTCCCCAAAAATATAAAAATGACAGGTAAATAAATAAATAAATAAAAAGGAAAAAGAAGAGGAAGCAGTGATTAGTTCTCAACAAGATTTCCAAAATGGAAGGGTCCTCCACCTAACCCCACATCCGCCACCGGCACCTCCTCCTCTGCTTCTTCTTCCCACGCACCAAGCAATGCACGTCAATGTCCCCTCCTTCTCTCACCAAACCCCTTCATCTCTCCCTCTCTCTCTAGCACTGCCCGACCCGATCCACAGCCCATGGCCGCCGCCGCGAACGCCTTCAGGCTCTCCGTCGCCTCCCCGAAGCCCGCCGCCGCCGCCTCCTCCCCCGACGCGTTCGTCCGGCCGGAGACCCTCTCGTTCTGCTCTTCCGCGGGCGGCGCCCGGTTGAGGCGGAGCGGCGGCGTCGCGTGCTCCGCGAGCGCGGCCGCGGGAACCGCGAGATTCGGGGTCCGCGCGAGCGCGACGCAGGTCATGGACAAGTCGGCGAGCGAGGCCGGCTCCAAGGCTCCCACCACCGTCGAGGTCGACCTGGGCAACCGGAGCTACCCGATTTACATCGGGTCCGGACTCCTTGACCAGCCCGAGCTCTTGCAGAGGTCATCCTTCTATCCTATTGGAACGCGTACTTTACATCTCGTATTGTTTGAAATCGATGATAAGAGAGTCCTTCGGAGGGAGTTTGATTACGAAGTTTAAATTGTGGAGTCTATCGGATGGAGCCTGATCTGATTGAATTACATGGTCTGGAACTGAATTGAATTTACCAGTGTCCCTGAACTTCAGATGGCTGCTTAGCTTTAGAGTTGCTTTCGGATTCCTTTGACTAAAAAAATGTATTTTTGTGCTTTGCTTTGTAATAGGCATGTTCATGGAAAGAGGGTTCTTGTGGTGACTAACGACACCATAGCGCCGATTTACTTGGATAAAGTCGTCAATGCTTTAACAAAGGGGAACCCAAATGTTTCTGTCGATCATGTGATCTTACCGGATGGTGAGAAGTACAAGGACATGGTAAGTCTCTAGAAGCTTTCTGTTCAGGGTTTCTGTCACTTATGGCCTGGCAGAACAGGCTTCTGAGTGACGTGAGAGGTTGTTTTGATCAGGACACTCTGATGAAAGTCTTTGATAAAGCAATTGAGTCGCGTTTGGACCGCCGATGCACATTTGTCGCCCTCGGTGGTGGTGTAATTGGCGATATGTGTGGGTATGCTGCTGCTTCGTTCCTGCGTGGTGTTAACTTCATTCAGATTCCCACAACGGTTATGGCTCAGGTCTCTCATCACTGGGAACTTTTGGATTCTTTATTATCAACTTAGCTCTTTATTTCATTTCTCTTGTGCTGCCACCCTGATGGATCGTCATTGTTTTATTTCTGCTCCAGGTGGATTCTTCTGTTGGAGGGAAGACTGGCATAAATCATCGCCTCGGGAAAAATTTGATCGGTGCCTTCTACCAACCACAGTGTGTACTTATAGACACTGACACTCTCAACACCTTGCCAGATAGGGAATTAGCATCGGGCCTTGCTGAGGTTATTAAGTATGGGCTTATAAGGGACACTGAATTTTTCGAGTGGCAGGAAAAGAATATGCATGCCTTAATAGCCAGGTAATATTAATATTTGCTAGGGTCCTTGGCTGTTCTTGTGCAAAAAGTTGATGAGTTTCTTTGTCACAGGGATCCATCTGCACTAGCATATGCAATAAAGCGTTCCTGTGAAAATAAGGCTGAGGTCGTGTCCTTAGATGAAAAGGAAAGTGGATTGAGGGCAACATTGAACTTGGGACACACGTTTGGCCATGTAAGTTTCATGCCTAAGCAATTTATTAGTGCTTGGTTTTACAGCTTGTCAATACATTTTCTTGACCCTGGCATATGCATTTGCACTTCTGTTTTGAATATGAAATTCGGGATATTTTTCCAAGGTATATTGTAAATTTATTTCTCTAACAAGACATGGAGGGGTAAGCATAATGATGTAACACTGTTATAGAATGACACAAGTTAGTGCTAGGGAACCTCACAAAAGGAACGTGGTGCTGGTGCATCTGTTAATTAACCCAGGTTGCATTAATGCTGCAATTTCGAATAATGAGTTTTCCTTGCAGCATTTTGTTGTGATGCAATCTGCAGGACAATGCACATTCAATCATCTTCTGATCTTGTACCCATACTGTAATTGGAAAAGCGAATATTTTACGTTTCCAAAAAGCCTTCTACTTTTGCCTTCTTATATGTATATCAGATCAAAGCCTCATGCTTGTGCAGAACCTAGCTAATCCTCACTAAGGATGAACTATAGAGGGAAGTTTAGTGGTTCCATACAGTCATATGTACCTAACAAAAGACTAGTTTAGGACGATAGTGTCTCCTCTCGTTTATCAACAGGTCCATATTATTCTTTTATATCCATCGTTTTTGGTTTGCAATTTAATGTGTACTTCTGGTATTTCAGGCTATTGAGACCAGCTTTGGCTACGGTCAGTGGTTGCATGGAGAAGCTGTTGCAGCAGGCATTGTATGTTCTCTATATTTTTCCTATTGTTGTTTTTACAACAATATCTTGGCCTGTTTGACCTATAATACTAAATGAAGTCTCTGAACTTCAGGTGATGGCTGTTGACATGTCCTACCGTGTGGGTTGGATTGATAAATCGATTGTGACCCGGGTTGACAACATTCTAAAGCAGGCTAAATTGCCGACCTTCCCTCCTGAAACCATGACTGTGGAGATGTTCAAATCTGTTATGGCGGTAAGAGAGTTCTATCCACGTGATCCTATATGAGTCTGAAAATCCGTCTCATCATGCAGGCATTAACACGCGTTTGGAAGTGCAGGTTGACAAGAAGGTAGCAGACGGGCTGCTAAGACTCATCCTTCTAAAAGGGCCTCTGGGCAACTGCGTCTTCACAGGCGACTACGATAGGAAGGCCCTTGATGAAACGCTCCGTGCATTTTCCAAGTCTTAAGAACAGAGAGATGCAGGGAGCTTCCGTCCCCGAGATATGTGCAATTTTTTCGTCAGCAGATGTATCTGTAGTTTATGTAGTAGTGTGGTAAAAGCCAGTATTGCAATTGTTCACACACCTTCAATCCGTCGACCTAGATTGTATTGGTGAAATCTTCTTGATTGGGAAGGTTTTTTACTTAAAGACACAAAAATAAAGATGTTTATGTCTGTACCTCTGCTCTTTTCTTTTTTTTCTAGAAATAAACTTTTCATTTCAAACAAAATATTACAAGTCGGATGTGGTACTTACACTAGAACGATAGATAAAAGAAGACTTCACTATAACAATATTCATCTCTAGATGAGAGATTGTGGAAAAGAAAAAAGGATGCACTGCCTACGTGATTAAACGCCCGAAGAGGAAAAAGGATGCACTACCTATGTGATTAAACGTCCAATTTGCAAGTGCACGAGGCTTCAAGGGTCTATGGGTATGAGGTGGCGTTTGGTTGGACTTTGGGGAAAAATCTTTGGAAAAATGCAAATAATTTCAAGTTGAAGGGATTTTTCAAAATGTAAATTGTGTTTGTTAAATTATAATTTGAAAGTCCACTGTGAAGTGCATTTGAGCAAAATAGTGTTTAGATAAATTATATTTACAAATTTTGTGATTAAAAAAAAGGGAAAAAATTTCAGCCAAAAAAAAAAAAGTTGGTTAGCAAAGGGCAAGCAGCTATCGGCAATAGAAATTTATTGTTGGCGGCCAACATATGAGGTTGTAAGACCTCAAGCTACCCCCAAAGACCACTAGCGAGGGCCACCTTGAGTTGCATGTATGACATCTTAGATTAACTCGTATTATCTGCTTTGGTCTATCCCATATTAAGTCTCATGGTTTTATCTTTTGGCATACAGGCAGATAGTTTCCCAGGAAGTTACTCATTCTAGTAATGCTCTAGCCTAGCTATCTTATCTTTGGAATTCCAAAACAAAGCTTGTTGTTAGAATGCACCTTTGTGAATTAATTCCAATTTTCATATATATTTCAAAATCGCTTTCCTTACATTCGGTGTATAGTTCGGTTCATTCTTGCCCCCTTCACCATCTTAGAAGTATGCTAGGAGTCTCTCCTTGTCCAGACCATTTTGCCCGACGACCACTCCTTGCCCTTGTTGAATCAAGTTGTTACAAATCCGCCATCTTCCGCTTAGTTCATCCCCAAATCATATATCTACTAGAGGGGGTCCCACTCTAATACTATATCCCTAGATTAACTTACTCAGGGTATGTCCATTTTGACCCCGTACCATACTGAACCTCATTTGTCATTTTACATACATGCAGACATTTTCTCAGGAGGTTACCCATCCTAATAGTGCTCTAACCTAAGTTTGCTTAACTATGGAATTCTAAAGCAATACTTGTCATTACATTAAAATGCATCTTCGTGAGTTAATTCAAATTTACACACATCCCAAAATCGTTTTCCTCCAGTTTGGTTCGCACGCGCACGGCGCACGCGCACGGCGCACGCACGTACACACACACATTTCCCAAAATCGTTTTTCCCCAATTTGGTTCATTTATGCACCTTTTGCTATCTTAGAAGCCACTCCTTGTCCAAGCCCTTTGGCCCCAACAACCACTCCCCATCCTTGTTGAGCTGGGTTATTACAACGTGACCTTGGTAAGGGCGCCTTGGCCTTGTGACTCTCACAACCTCTCATAGAGGTCGCACAACCCAAATTTGGGTGTGACCTTGGTGTGTGCCACCTCATTGACCTCAAGCGGCCCTTCACAGATCTAGGCGCGATCTGGGTTGCACTACATCCAATTGAAAGGTATTCTATTGATCTTTGAACCAAAAGAAACTAATCGGGCTGTAAACTGGATAGCAAAAATCCACAGCTTAGTCTCTTCCTATTAATTAGGTATCCAAGCTCTCATAATCTCTTTTACTTATTTTATGTTTAGATTTTACTACAAATGTAATCCACCATTTCTAATAAGTAATGAAGAATTAGGTATCCAAGCTCTCATAATCTCTTTTACTTATTTTATGTTTAGATTTTACTACAAATGTAATCCACCATTTCTAATAAGTAATGAAGAATTTTCTGACAAAAATAAAATTGCTGGCGATAGGCAGAACGCTTTGGATTTCCCCACATTCTTCTTGGAAATGAAATTTTCGACATTAAAAAAACAGAAAAAGGGGGAGAGAGAAATGAGGAGGAGAGCGACGCCGTGGGATGATGGACGACTGGTTCCGATCGCGACACGTGTCTATATTTCTCTCGCTATTCTTGGGCAAGGAGCTGAGCTGGAAGGGTGGACTCCAACGTCCGATTCCAATCCGTTTTAATCCCCCCCCAACCCCACTCCCCGAAATAAAGGACAGGTCCCGGAAAAGCGACAGCTCAAATTCAAAAATCGAAATCTGCCCCACCCCCTTCCTCCTTCAAATTCAATTTAAATTATAAAAAAAAAAATTAATAAAAAGAGAGAGAAAAGAGAGAGAGTGTGTGTAATAAATAGCGAAAAAGGACAAAAAAGAAAACGAAAATTTTGGATTTTTTGGGCTGGGCGTGGGGGGAGGGGGAATAAAGAAGAGGGGGAGGTTGGTTGGGTTGGGGGAAAGAGATTGGTGTGTGTGTTCCGCTCCCCACGAACGCTTCAACGGCACTAATTCCCGGCTTCGGAAATGGTACTTCTCCCTCCTCTCTTTCTCTCTCTACTTTCTCTCTCTAAGCCCGATCTGCAATCCGCCATCACCATCTCTATCCCGCATTCGCACCATCCGTCGCTTTCCTGCGTAGATTCTCTCCCCCCACAAATCGCTCCCCAATGTTGGAAGTGTTAGGGTTTGAGTTTCGGTCTTTCTAGGTTTCCTTCTTCCTTCTTCTTCTGAGATCTGGTGCCTTTGCGTTCTTCCGGTTCCGTTCTCCCAATGTGCCAGGCGCGCGGTTGAATTGGCGGCGGCGGCGGCGGCTCGGCGGGGCGGCGGCATCGTGATCGGGGGGTCTTCGGCTCGAGGCGAGATCTGAAGGTGCGAAGTGAGGAGGAGGAGGAGGAGGAATGAGCGCGTCGAGGTTCATCAAGTGCGTCACCGTCGGCGACGGTGCCGTCGGTAAAACTTGCCTGTTGATTTCCTACACCAGCAACACTTTCCCCACGGTGAGCGCCTCGACGTCCCCTTCTCCTCGGTCGTGGGAATGATTGGATTGTGTGCGATTTTCTGGGAGGATCTGCTTCGACTCGTTGCGAATTTTTTTGTTCGAGGTTGGTGTTAGGTTCGTTACCTTTCGGGGAGCGAAGACATTGTTAAAGGAAAGTCTGGTTTTTCTATGTTTGTCTGTTTTCTCTCTTTCCTCACCTAATTGAGAGCAGATCTTTGAGGTTTAAATGTTGTAGTATCTGTAGCGCATTGCCTTGAATGACACTATGGAAGGAATATAGATGTCCTGGTGTTGCGTACGATGGCTCTTATGTTCTTTGTGCTGCTGCTCAATTTGGAAATGGTAGCAAAATAACATTGGATGCGCTCTGTTCTCCGGTCTGCTGAATGATGGGGAAATGCTATTGTCTGTCATTGTCTCTCTTCTTGTGTTATGTCTACCGAAAGGTTGGAGATGTTGTCCCAATTGTGCATGCCATACCTCTACTGGCTCGGTTTGTAGAACACGCTCCTGTCCCCTCTATTATTTGCCTGCCGCCATGTTGTCTGCTAGATTGCAACCATAGTGCTTTGTCTGATTGCTGAGAGTTATGGGGACTCGGCTGTTTAAGTGTATTAGTGTTTATGGATCTTGGGGATTTATGCTGTCATTTTCTCATTCTGTTGATTATATGGTTCTGGTTGTTGATCGCTGGTAGATGTGTTCATGTGTTTCACATACATTTCTTATGAGCGTAATGCAGCAAATGATTAATTAAATTGTTTGGTTCTTCTGTTAAGATTACTTTGGAAATTCTTGTGTGATTGATCGGTTGGATTTCTAGGGTTTTATTTATTTATTCAATAGTTGGACATTTTCTCATGATTTTACTGCCGAACAATGGGAACAGGACTATGTGCCAACGGTGTTTGACAATTTTAGCGCAAATGTGGTGGTTAATGGAAGTACTGTAAATTTGGGATTGTGGGATACTGCTGGTAATTTCTACTTCTTTCATCTTTAACGATTTTGCCAATGGATTTGGCTTTCTAATTTGTTTTGGTTTTTTTCATTCTGTTGAACAGGACAAGAGGATTATAACAGATTAAGACCTCTAAGTTACCGTGGAGCAGATGTTTTCATACTTGCTTTCTCTCTCATAAGCAAGGCCAGCTACGAAAACGTTTCAAAGAAGGTCGGAGAGCCTAACAGTATATAATGGGCTTTGGTTTTTTGTCTTTTTCCTACATGATTTTGTATGCTGATTGTTTGTTATAACTTATAATTTCCAGTGGATTCCAGAACTAAAGCATTATGCACCTGGTGTGCCAATAGTTCTCGTGGGAACAAAGCTGGGTAATTTCTCTATTTAATCGGCTTTTAGCTTCTTTTCTGCCTTTTCTTGATGACATTTTTGTGTTGGTTTGTGTTAACCTATATGTGTCTGTTATATGTATTCTATTTTGCAAGTTGGAAGAAAATGTGATGGCCAACTATTATAGTTGAAATATGTAGCACTGTTTACAGTTAACATTTTAAGCAGTGTTCAGAATTATCAATAAATTCTGCATGATTGATTCTCCTTTAACAATATTATCTGAAGGTTTTAAATTTATCGCAAGCATCTATGCAAAATATCTCTACGATTGTAGTGATCTTAACATGGAGTCCATTAAACATGCATTGAAGATGAAGACACTGCATTCTTCCAGGAACTAAATGTATTGAATACTAATGTGAATTGATCCAGATTTGCGAGATGATAAGCAGTTCTTTATAGACCATCCTGGTGCAGTGCCTATTACGACCCAGCAGGTACTGATCATTGCTCATTGTTCATTTTAAGCCAAATGAATAGTCAATTGTTTCCTATGATTCTTCTATTCATATTTGAACCTTATTATACTTCTTCTAGGGAGAGGAATTGAGGAAGCTAATTGGAGCTCCTGCATACATTGAATGCAGTTCGAAAACACAACAGGTGTAGATGATATTCTTTAACTGAGATATTTAATAATGACTAATTGTGCTTTTAAAGATGCCAGTCTTCTTAATGGACAAAGTCCTATCTTGAGTGCAGAATGTGAAGGCTGTCTTTGATGCAGCCATAAGGGTTGTGCTTCAACCACCAAAACAGAAGAAAAAGAAGAGCAAAGCACAAAAAGCCTGCTCAATATTGTGATTGAGACTAGGTGTAAAGAGATGTAACAAGCTTTTCCGACTTGCCTGTATCTCCTTTCGTCCTTTGTTCGTTCTGCTGGTAAGCAGCTGCTTTTGTTGGGTCATTCCTCTTCGCAACTAACAAGACCCAGTCCTCAGAGCATCTGGTGCTATGGGTACCCTTTATTGGCATCATGATCTCTAATTACAATCATCATCATTGTGTTATCCACTCTTTTCTTAACTCCAGTTCTGATTTTTGCTTTATCTATTATGAGACTCGACTTAGGAAAAACAAAAAAAAGAAAACCTATCTTAACGGGCAGTTATATTTCTCACTTTGCAACTCCTTGGCAAGGCTTCCATCTGTCTGTGCTCCCCTCATGTTATTGTATTTTGTTAGTCACTCATGCAGAATTTTGTTAGTCACTCATGCAGAATTGGATGAGCTTTTCTGATAGATTCTCTCTCTCTCTCTCTCTCTCTCTCTCTCTCTCTCTCTCTCTGTGACGCGCGCGCACACATAATGGCGGCCCACTAAGGAATAAAAAATCAAGGGGTCAGTGCATCAAAACAGAAAAAGAGAAATGTTCTTCAAGACGGGAAGTTTTTGGGAAGACTACTCTTTTCCTAGCATTATTATAATAGAGCGATTCTCTTTACATACGCTTGAATTGAGTATGTAACGTGACTAGCACTTTGCTCATGCTTGGTACCCCTTTATGTACGCCAAGATGAACTCGATATGGACTGTGGCTCGATCATCTTATTCACTTATCCCTTCACTGAACAACTTGAGCACAAATCATCACCATCTTGAGATCAAAATTTGATTTTGATTGCTACAACGGGTAAGAGAACCATGTCCATTTTCATTTTTCATTCTCCCTTAACTGAACAACTAAACTTCATATGATCGAGAGTCTGCGAAGTGGACAAAAGGGACAGTAGATCTAACTAATTAGTGGTAGCAACATACGATTTTCATGACATGCACTAAATGTCGTAGCAACATACGATTTATCTACCGTTAAGTTCTACTTTCGTGATCCAGCAGTTCCAAACCCCTCGAAGAAGAACGGTTTCTCAAGAACCGTCGCACCTATTTCTCCCGCCGTCCGGATGACATCGCCCCTGATGGTTTTCGTTGCTGGTTTCTTGCAAGGCCTTTCTTTTGTCTCGACTTCTCCATCTCGAAGTGCTTCTTTCGCTTTTCTTTCTTGTTCCTTAGTTCCTGCGCACTCCCGTTGCCGCCTGGATCCCGCTCCTTATATATGGAGCGGCAAGTCACCAGAGTACCCGCTGCCCATTACAAAAAGGCTATCTAGTTACATGGACATAGGCAGTCGAAAAGACCAAAATTGCTTTACTATTTGGTGATCAGTTTGAGGACTGTAAGAAGTCGACCGAGCGCATTATTTGGTGAATGTGAACATGATCAATCATATATATGAGAGTGAATTGATTGATTCGTAATATGTAAACTGGAAAATGCAATAGAAGATTCTCTACGTAAATAAATCTCACCATATAATGGCGGACAGGGAGCTGCGGAAAAGTTATATGTACCCCTCACCATTGTAAATGAGATTAGTCCGATCGTGGTATGCTCAAATCAAGGTGATTTAATTGGCGCAATGTCAACGGGCCAACAATGCATCGAGTATCATTTTTGGTCGCGCTTAAACAGTTTCTGTCTGGATTGCCATGGAATCCAATTCAAATAAAAACCGAATATCCAACCTTGAAGGGTATTTCATTGCGTGGCGTCATTGCCGAGAAAACAATCTCATAGACAAGTAATGTGTACACTTTAACATATATCTTGACACGTGTATGAAGAATATCGGTCGTTCGTTATCGTCAATGTGGTCAGCATATAAATGGTTTTGTCCAGATTCAATTATGAGACAATGACAATGCGGTCATCGTCAATGTGGTTAGCAAATACAGACCAAAAAAAAATTATGGTTAGGTGTTTGAACGATAAAAAGCTAGTCAATCTACGAAATTCATTATCCTACGAACTAAAAACAAGAAGTTTTCCCGTTTTGACAATAATAATAAGGATGACACTTTCACTAAACAAAATAAAAACTAACCATTTTCCCTCGAAATTATGTTCATGACAGAAAATTTCATGGAAAATGAAAATACTTTTTGAGAAATTACTTTTCAAAAAATGTTAATTTTCCTTTGTTTGGTAATATGCAACTGAAAAAGTTTTGTAATATTTAGATCTCATTTGAAAAATGATTTTAATCTCGTGATTTTATCTCATGCAAAAAAAAAAAAAAAAATCATTTTTTAAATATTTTTTATTCTTTTCTTTTCTTTCTCTTTCCTACTTCCTCCTCCGTCAATTGCCAAGGCTAGCAAAGCTAGACCTCTCCAAATCCCAGTGAGGCTAGAGCTTGACCTCGCTAGTGGCTAGCTAGGTTGGCCTTTGCCAAGTCACCGAGGCTCGGAAATGTTTTAATTGATCGAAAAGTATTTTCAATTAACTAATCATTTTTCACAAACCAAACAAGTAAAGGTTCAGAAAATCAATTCTTGGAAGATACTTTCCCCTAAATAAACGCACCCTAAATGTAAGACAAATGTAGAACACAAAGAACCGAAAGAACACAAAACCCAGTAACCTAGATGTTTGACGCATAGTTGACTAGATCAATTCAACATGCACATACTTTGGTAAATATGGAAGGAGCCTTACATGTTTTGGCACATATGTAAAAACAGAAAACTCCAAATCAGTACATCCATTAATTTTTACATGCCATCCAACTCAGTAATTTGATAGTCAAATTTAATAAAAATTAATGGAGGGTAAATTTTCTGATGGATATACTAATTATGAATTAAGGTAAATTTATCACAAATATATCGACAAAGGTTTTGTAGTATTAACTCTTCTTTATAAACAATAAAAGAAAAGCATGCAGTTGAGACATAAGAGAGAGCAATGATGCAGCCAGATGGTTGGCAGCTGGGAATTGGGTAATCGCTGGAGAGATGGCAGCCAGAAAACGACTCGCTGATCCTAAGGTGTGGGGGCACGAAGCATGAAGTAGCATAGCCACATAATCATCCTATCCCAACGCCGCCGCCGTCCTAAACCTCCGCCTCCCTCGAACCGGTAACCGCCCTCTCACGACACGACCGTGTATCAGTGAGCGCGAGCGCGATCTCGGGACGGCCGCACAGGCATCTCCAGTTGGCCTCTTTGCTCTAACACGATTCCGGGGCCGGGAGGCGATCCCCAGCCTGCATTTATTCAGTGATTCTTGATGGCAACCGCAAATCGAGCCAACGCAACTGTGACCAATAATAACTTTTCCACCATAATTACATAAAGAAAAATGGTACGGATCGTTCTGATCGATTTGTAGTTGGGACGCAGAATTAAATGGGCGGTCGCTTTGCTCTTTCTTTCTCTTCTGTCTTTTTTTTTTTTTTTTTTTTTTTGTAATTTGATTCCTATGCCGTATGCCGTATGCCATAAAGATTGGGAGAGGGAGGAGGAGGAGGCCGGGGCCCTCCCAATTAATACATCGATGATGATGATAATAATGTCGATTCTCGAAATCATCATGGACTCGTCACCCGTTGCACTTGCTATGCTTCGATGACCGCCGGCTTATTCATTCGTCATGCCCGAACTCTCATCTTATATGGAGTTTGAGTTTGGTCTAGTAAATGGATAAATTATCCGATCAAAATCTTTCCACTAGTTGCGGCTTTTCAAAAAGTTTCCGAGTCTATTACACTCTCATTGATAAATTTTAGAACTTCCGTCGCACTTATTCGATCGACGAATGGAGCTATATTTCTTTGGCAAAGGAAAGGTTATCTCTGTCTTCATCTGTTTCCTTCCTTCCTTGGGAAGAGAAAGGTCAGAGGCCAAGTAACCGGGGCATTAATGACATTGAAATCGAAGAGTCCTCTACTTTTCCTCTTGTTCTCCTCGTCGCATTCCCCAAAGGACTCTTCACGCACATGCATGCCTCTATCGACAAAGCAAACGGGAACAACCAACGTTGGATTATTGCGAAGCACGGACCGACTTAACAGGAAATCTTTAAGAGTGTGGACAATTATTGTATCAACCACCTCGGTGGCAATCTCGTCTAGAGATTAAAAGTTGAGGTTACATTTCCTGTCCATCACAGCTCCCTAGTTCCTGAATGAACCTTTTTCTTCCCTCTTTATGTGGGAATACCCTGAATTTTAAATATTATCAATGGTGCGTTTGTTTCAATGAAAGTACTTTTCCTCTTGTTCTCCTCGTTGCATTCCCCAGAGGACTCTTCACGTACGTGCATGCCTCTACCGACGAAGCGAACGGGAACAACCAACATTGGATTATTTCGACATTATGTGAAGCACGGACCGACTTAACAGGAAATCTTTAAGAGTGTGGACAATTACTGTATCAACCATCTCGGTGACGATCTCGTCTAGAGATTAAAAGTTGAGGCTACCTTTCCCATCCATCACAGCTCCCATGTTCCTGAATGAATCTTTTTCTTCCCTCTTTATGTGGGAGTACCCTAAATTTTAAATATTATTAAGAGTGCGTTTGTTTCAATGAAAATAGTTTCCCGAAAAGTGTTTTCCAAGACTTTTCACTGTTTGTTTTTCCAAAAACGATTTGGGAAAATACTTTCCAGTCAACATAAATATTATGTATTATTTTAGGAAAATGAATTCATATGCATGAGAAGAGGAAAATACTTTTCATTTTTATCAAGTCTTTATGTCCTTTCCTTTTTATTAGATCATCTCTGTCATTTTTTTTTACTCTCCAGAATCTCTCTCTCTTTTTTACACTAGTATAAATTGTTAGTTTAAATGTTATTCAATCATTTTTCAAATGCAATCCAAACGCCTGAAAATATTTTCAATCACATATCATCAAACACAAGAAAACTAATCATTTTCCATGAAGATGATTTCCTGAAAAATATTTTTTTTAAATGGTACAATTTCCACGAAACAAACACACCCTAAATGTTATTATTTAAATGTCTGGTCTTTTTTTATCTAGTATTAAGCATAGAAATTGACTTGAAAAGATAAATGGAACTTGAAGAGATTCGAACTCAATAAAACATGGGATCTACACTTCCCACCCATCACGGCTCCCTAGTTCCTAAAAAAATATTTTTCTTGAATACCCCAAAATTTAAATATTATTAAATATTATTATTTATATATCTAGTCTTTTTTTTTTGTCTAATATTAAGTGTGAGAATTTATTGAAAGAGGTCAATGGGTCCTGAAAAGACTCGAACTCAGACCTCGAATTTTGATATCATATGAAATTTTGTGAGTCCTATTACTTTAAAAATTTAAGCTGTTAAATAAATACGTGATTTATTATTTAACTGTTTCAACACCAAACAAAAGAGTTTTAAGAACTTATTTAAGTCTAAAAACAGCCTCGTACTCACTCTCCAAATTTTTACTGCCCCAAAAGGAGAAAATTTACTAGGAGAGGGGAGATACATTCATGCCTCGCCTCTATTCTCTAACTACTACGACGAAGCCTCTGCAGAGTCGATAAATAGCTTTCGTCTTCTCCATCATGTGTCCCCATGCTGTTGTCCTCCTCTCCTCCTCCTCCTCCTCCTCCTCCTCCTCCTCCTCTCCATTCTTCTTTAGCGACAGAGGCTGTGCCCTGCGTGAGAAGATGCCGACCTTCGGGAAGAAATCCCTCCCCTTGTTACCTTCTCCTCTCTGTGCGGTTATCATGGTCTCCCTCGCCCTCCTCGCCGTCGCTGCCGCCGCCTCCACCCGGTCCGGCCACAAAAAGCCAACCATGCCGGCGTACATCGTGTTCGGCGACTCGATCGTCGACCCTGGGAACAACAACGGCATCGGGACGATAATCAAGTGCAACTTCCCGCCGTACGGGCGGGACTTCGTGGGGAAGAAACCGACCGGGAGGTTCAGCAACGGGAAGATCCCGCCGGACCTGTTCGGTAATGTGAAACGAAGTCACCCATCTTCTGTTCGAACTGACTTCCAAAGCGGGAAACCCTATTTTCATGTTGATCTTTCAACATCTAATCATGGATTAATTAGAATGACGGGAGCTTCGGCCTGGATAGTGATTAGCGTCGGCATTAGACATGCTCTATGTAACTAACTTTGTTATATATCGTAGAAATATCGATAGGGGATCCTTTGAACGAACTTGATAACTTTTTCAAAAGCGTGTGTTTGTTTAGAGGGAAACTTCGTGATAAAGAAAAATACTTTTAAAATGGTTAAGTTTTTTTTGTTTTGTTTGGGGATATATGAACAAAAACATTTTCTAGTATTCAGATCTCACGTGAAAAATAATTTTAATCTCATGACTTTATCTCATCCAATAAAAAATCATTTTTTAAATTTTTTCTCTTTTTTTTCTCTTTTCTTTCTTTCTTTTCTTTTCTTCTTTTATATATATATTTTTTATTTTCTACTTCCTTCTCCCTCCACTAATCACTGGGCCTTGGCGACAACCACAAGCGAGCTTGAGCTCGAGCACGCCGACCTTGTCATGGCTAGTCGTTGGACTGCTAGCCATCACCAAGGCACATAGTTGGTAGAGGAAGAATGGGGAAGAAGGAGAAAGGAAAAGAAAGAAAAGAATCAAGAAGAAAAGAACAATTAAAAAAATATTTTCATAAGAACAAACTTTCATTAACCAAAGACCCGAGCACAAAGCCAAGGACCCACACATGGTCATTATGGTCCCAAGCCTAATAGTTGGAAATAGAGCTAGAGCGTTGGGGATAGCCTCAAGTTCCCGTGCCAAAATTTGGAATACAACCACAGGGGTTCGAACCCGACCTTGATAGATCTAGACATGGGCATCGGGAGCATAGGCCTAAACACTAGGGTCTTGGGCTCAACCGCCAGAGACTTGGTCATTTAGCTCCGGGAACCAAATGTTGAAATTTTTGTGCCCAAACGTAGAATTTCCAGTCTACATGTTGATATTTAATCATATTTTGTAAAACTTTTCCAATTCTTCAAAAGACAAAAATCATTTTTCCAGATTTAATTTTTGTTAGGAAATCTCTAACATGGCTAGCGGCCTTGAAGTGAATAATTATTTAATATTTTACTCCTTTGAGTTTTTTGTTTCTTTTTATCTTTTTCTTTTTTTTCTCTTCTTTCTTTTTTTTTTTCCTCGACAGTGGGCAGGCAAGGTTGTTGGCTGACCATCGCCAGGCGCCCTCACCTGTTGGCTGGCAAGGGCTACAACCTAGGGGTGTCAATGGGTTGGTTCAGGTCGGGTTTTGATGTTACCCGACCCGACCCCAATCATAAAGGGTCATGCTTTGGCCCGACCCGACCCAACCCAAAACGCATTAGACCCAAATAAATAAATAAATCGGGTCGGGTCGGGTTGGGCCATAGTATGACCCTTTACAAGTTTGGTTTCAATTTTGTGTTTAGCTCAAAAACTCTAAAGGGTTGAGCAACGAATGAGAGCCAAAACGCACGGAGAGAGGGGATTGTTTTTTTTTTCTTTTGTTTATTTTATCCTACTTTACCATTTTCTCTCAACTGATGAGAGCCAAAACGAACGGGCGGTACCAGTGTCAAAAGGGCTCGGCCCAATCCGACCCGATCCTAAACTGAGGGTATTTTCAGGTCGGGTCAAAATTTTATCCAAGTATAGAACCGGTATCGGAAAATACCTTAAGTTTAGAGTCGGGTTGGGTCGGCTCAAGTTTTTTTGACACCCCTACTACAACCCCATTGTCTGGTTCGGGATTTCTCAAAGATTAGCAAAAGAGAAAAGAAGCAAAAGGAAAAAAAGAAAAAAAAGAAAAGAAGACGGATGTTTCTGCGTTGTACTAGACCCTCTCATTGCCCATCAAGTGCATGTATGCCGATTCTCTGTCACACAGGACATTGAAGTTCGTCTAAATTTATAGCCGGTCTCTTTCGGGGGGGTCTATAGTACAAGCACGATACAATTGGAACTTTACGAGGTTTCGTGGTGCGATTAAAATAAAAATCATCCAGTGAAGTGTTTTTTTCTTTTTTTTTTTTTTTTTTTGAATTTAAAAAAAGCACCGTACAAAAGAAATTGCAGGTGTGCTTTTATGGCAGCAAACTTTGATTAACCCGATTTTATGAAATCTTGGAACGAAATTCTCCAGTCGAAGCATTTGGACTTAAGAAGTACTTGCCTGCTTATCTGGACCCGAGCCTCAAGTTAGAAGACCTCCTGACCGGCGTAAGCTTCGCCTCCGGCGCCACCGGTTATGATCCTCTCACTTCGCAAATCACCGTACGCTCTCGCCCCTCTCCGTCTGCTCTTAAATTTCGACCCTCCTGTCTTTGTTTTTCGGTAATTAGGAATTTTAAGGTTTGTCTTGGGATTGGATTGTACAGTCGGTCCTGTCGCTCTCGGATCAACTGGACCTGTTCAAGGAGTACGTGAACAAGATAAAGTCGGGCGCCGGAGAAAAGAAGGCGGCGGACATCGTCAAGAACAGCATCTACATGGTGACGTGCGGAAGCGACGACATCGCAAACACTTACTACTCGACCCCGTTCAGGAGAGGGGAATACGACATCCCGGCCTACACCGATCTCATGCTCAGTTCGGCTGTGGGCTTCGTTCAGGTAAAGCCTCGGAAGAGAAACCTTCTTTTATCCGAACGACGAGGATGAAGAAAGGACTGATTTTAGCAATTGAATGATTTGGCAGGAGCTCTATGGATTAGGAGCAAGAAAGATTGGAATCGTGAGTCTACCGCCTATCGGATGTGTGCCGTCGCAGAGAACACTTAATGGAGGATTGGAAAGAGCCTGCTTTGAGCCTGCCAATGAAGCAGCAATCCTCTTCAACTCCAAGCTCAGCGCAAAACTGGACTCCCTCAGCCGGAAGCTCCATGACTCTAAACTAGTCTATCTGGACATCTACTCTATATTGCTCTCCATCATCCAGAACCCTAAGCAGTACGGTAATTCGCTGCCTTATACTCTCTTTTTGCATTCGAATCTCTCTATCATCGTGCCATTGGTCAGCCTCATGTTCTGATCGTGTCGATGTGTGTGCAGGATTCGAAGTGGGGGATAGGGGGTGCTGCGGCACAGGGAACATAGAAGTGAGCGTACTGTGTAACGGTCTGGACGATGCCCAGACGTGCCAAGATGACTCGAAGTATGTCTTCTGGGACAGTTACCATCCGACGGAGAATACCTATAAGATCCTGACGGATCATGTGGTCAAGAATTATGGCCACAAGCTTCTATGAGACCGCTCGGATTCATCGGTTGTTTACGGGTGAGTATTGGATTAGGAAGTTGGCCTCAAAGTTGCCACTAGGCCTCCTGCTTACTGTTATAGATCATAACATCGGCAGTAGAAAATCGCTATTGTTTTTCCACCGTCTACTTATTTTGTTCTCTCAACCAGAGTGTGACATTGAACAATAATACTTAGAGTGAACGTCTCCTTACCTTCATGCTGCGGCTAAGTTGGGCACTTTGAAACTGTACAGAATGTCTGAGATGCGATCTTGAGGTATTCCATCAATCATTCCTCACGTGGTGGTCCTGCAGCTATATTATCAGTGTTTCGTTGTCCAGCCAAGTTGTGTGGTCATCGTTTTTTTTTTTTGGTAAAGAGTTGTGTGGTCATCGTTACAATTCATTTTTCATGTTAATTGTTCGAGCAGAGGGACAACGATGCGACTAAGAACCAGATCAGAACCCCAATACCCCCATTCAAAAGAAGAAAAGGACTCCTTTATCAAGCCAATTCCAACAGAGCACTCACAGAATATACAGTAAACAAGAAAGACAGTCCATCTGTTAAAGATAGGAAGGATTGATTGCCGGTGACCACTTCTTTACATACCTCAATAGTTTATCCAGTCAAATTCATAACACGAGACACACTCGACAGTTTAATTATTATAGCAACTGTATAAATGGTGACAATGCGCAGTTTTATATTAAAAATTTCTGAGATTGATAAAAACAGATTAGTTATTACAGAGCTTTTCTAACCACGGCAGACTGGAAATTACTGGATAAGTTCAGGAAATTCTAGACAGGAACACACACATATACAAATTTATGTACAATCGGTGACAAGAATATCCATCCCATTGACACATCAAATGATTGGATACTATTCCATAAAGGTAACACAATCCATTACAGGGAGCAGAACATGAAAAGCCATGCGTACATATGTATAGTGCAAGTGAATGCAAATCCAACTTCAACAAATACTGCTAAATAAAAAACCTAATTCCTGCGGTCTAAGTATATACTTCAAGAGCTGGCCATTCTTCTCAACCACACAAGAAATATACAATATTGAGTTCAAACCACCACATCCAGACAATTATCGGCTTCATATCACTTGCCGGTGGAGTTCATATTGCCGTAACACCTAATGCATATCCAACAAAACTACAAAATTGCATCCAGCATCCTATCTAAGAACACCTAGAGGGAGGCAAAACAAACTATATACATATGATAACACCAAGTGACCAAAAGCCACAGGAAAGAATCAACGAAGTTTATTTTGAGCAACAGCCTGGCATAATTCCTCCTCATAGAATAAGGCCCGATTTGATGCCAAGGACTTGCATAGAGGCTTCGTTAAAACTGATGGTACCATGCATCTGGAAGGGAATGTTGATTCCTGGAAAAGAACAGCAGCGATCTGCCGCATCTCAGCCAACTTAATACGAGAAGGTGGCCGTGGACCATGCCTTGGTGCTTTTGGAGTATGAGGACTTGGCATGAAAACTCCCTTTCCATCACCCCTGGCGGAAGCAGTCATATTGAGTATGCATAAATAATGTTCATGGTTTATTAAGATAAAAGTTAGGCACAATAGGATGAAAACCGTGAGTTATACCTTTTAAATGGCCAGTGTTCTGTTGGGCGAGGAGTCATAGTTCTTAACATTTCTTGTCGTGAGCGATCTGGTGTTGTGTAGTTGAAGTGAAACTGCCTTGCAATCAAGACCTATAGTAATGATTAAAATAGGACCATCATGACAAGCTATAATTTCAATTTAATCCACGTAGACAGTAAGAGGGAGACACAAAAACATGGAGAGATTGACAGTGTACAAGACACTTACCGCCTTCCTAACCCTTTGAGAGACATGGAAAACTGCCCTTAGCTGGTCATGATGTAAGTGACAAAGTATTTTGACCTTAAATTTGGAAGAAAAAGAATTAGATTCTTGAGGGAATAAGCATTTAGCTTAGGAAAACAAAAGAGAAACAACAATAGGAAGAATCATCCAATCAAAAACAAGAGGACAAAGCAAAACCGTACTTTATCCTAAAATAAACAGCAGAGACAAAAATTTAAACTTTCAGCTGGAACTCTTTTTACCTTTACTGCTGCTGAAGTTAGTACTCGTAGAACAACTGAAACAATATTGATCTTGTAAAAGCCTCTAGTCTAATGTCCACACCTAATCACAGGAACTTTTTACAAGCTAGGTTTATGATTTACTGGAGGCTCATTAACAAAGTTTTAACTAGGAAGGGACAAAGTTTTTTGAAAATGGTTCCACAGATTGTAATATAAACCCCCCAGCCCAAGAAAATCCACAAAAGTAAAGGGGAAAAAGAAGCCATTCATGCAATTTATGTCCTTTTAGAATGCAAATTCAGCATCTTTATATCACCATCTTCGAAGCATGTACAATGCCAGACCCATATAAACAGGCAACACGAGCAAAAAAGAAATTCTAAAGCCCCAAAACTAACGCCAAAAACTAAAACCACAGCTCAAATCAGACTAGAGAATATGCTGAAAATGCAGACATAACAACAAATAAAGAAAGCGAATCTCTGTGAGATGAACAGTACCAGTAAATCTATGGGGAGAGCCTCAAGCCTGGATTCAGTTTTCCAATCATTGTCTCGAGGTGTCTTCGGCGTCCACAGTAAGTTATTTTGTTTAACCAAATTTACAGGGGACAGCAGAAGGGGGCTTTTGTCAACTGCTTTATCTTCAAGGACTATGTCATCCTCAGCCTTCTTGGCATCCAAAACAGCAACCCTTTTCTTCCCGATATCAGTACAAGACTTGGCCCCTGAGCCTCTACTGTATCGGAGCTGAGCCAGAGCCCCGGGCTTAAGATACTTCTTGCTTGAGCTCCGCGATCTCCTCTTCTGCCTCGTACCCTTCGTTTCCCTCTCTTTCGGCGATACTTTCCCCATTTCCCTCAATCAGTCTTATTTCCTCACTTCAGTTCTTCCGCTTCTCCCTTTGAGTGAAATCCAATATCCTCTTCAATTCAGCATCTTTTTCACCATTCTCTGAAGCAAAAGGCAAAACTTTTAACTTTCACTCACGCATCAGGACTTCACTTCTGACGCCACGCAACTTTAATCGACCAAATCACCACAACAAGCACAACAAATATTCGCACGAGCGAATGCACAAAACACGAGCTCTCTCCCAACCCCTCCCGCAAATCGAGAAGTAGCTATCCTCGATCCGGTTTTCGTGATATTTCCGAAACTACGGCAAATCGAGTTCGCGACATCGCCGAAATCAAGACGATGTCGAGTTCCGCGAGCCGAATGAACTCGTCCACCAAAGAAACCGACGGCAGCCTTATCTCATCAGGAAATCACAACTAAGCTATCCAAGAGCCGTATGTATCAAATCCGCCGATCGCATAAGGAAAAGCTTACCTCGTATCGGAGAGCTTCGAGATACGAACCCTTGAAACTGACGCCGGAGGAGCTCAATCGAGACGAAATCCGCACAGAGAAAGCCTGGAAGAGTCCAATCGAGAGAGAATCTGCAGAGAGAGAGAGAGAGAGAGAGAGAGAGAGAGAGAGGGAAGATATGAAGCAAAACTAGGGTTCGACCTGTATTTGAATTGGGCGAATTTGCCCGCCAAATTTTTACAAGCAACAGTTGCAGCGATTTTTTATTTTTATTTTTTTGAAAATCTCCCAAAAGATCGACGTGTTTTTCGTGAAATAATAAAGCGGGGCGCTCACGTGGCGCGCTCCCGTTGGTCGAGGTTCGATGCGGTGGGGCCGGGCAAGGTAATTCGACGGACGACGGTGTGGACCGGCCACATCAGACGGCGGCGATTGCGTGATTTAGATTATGAGCTGGATTTTCTTGTGTATATTCATTTAATATCCGATTGTCACTCTTGATTTGAATTTTTATTTATTTATTTGATGCGAAGTAATCTCATGATTTTTCGGAAAGACATAATTACCGAAATATATATGTAATTTACACGAAATTAAAATGTAATTTATATATGCTTTTTCATAGTGTTTTGCACAAAAATGGAGAAAACTTAAAATTTTTAACTAATTTGAAAATGGAAATTAGAAAACGAGATGTGGGGTGGGGGGGGGCGAAAATCAAAATAAGCCGAGGCGGGAAAAGATAAAAATAGTCAGGGAATTCTCGTGCGGGTCAGGTGGGGTAGCGTTGAATGACGGATCTGCCCTCGTCGCGAGCTATTACTAACGCCGGGGAACTGACTCCCCCTGGAGGAGGGTAAATTGGGAAGAAAATTCTCGGGGGCAGTTTCGGCAATTCGGAGAGCCGGTCGAGCGGGGAGGTAGGCATCCGAGGAGTTCACGTCACGTGATGATGGTTCAATGTGTGAAAGGACGGATTAGACCCTCCTTAAATCGGCCATTTTTAATGCGCGTGAATGGCGCGGCGTTTTCACGATGGGATGGCAGGGGATCCGATGTATTCTATTGTTTTTCCATATATATGTATGCGCTAATTATATAAATGGAATGAGAATATGTCAAAATCCATTGACATGAGGACCTCTGGTCAAATATGAAATATCCCTACCATAGTATTTGTTAAATAATGATTAAATTAATGCGACCGATCTCTTTATCAGAACACTCAACTTAAGCCCCGTCTTTTGTGTTTGAATGTAAATATTGAGTTTACTTCACACCAAGTTTGGTTTGGACATGCTTTCTCTCGCTCAACACCCCTGAAAGGCATAGAAAGTAGTTCGACAGGACTTTCATGGATCTCACCTATTTTGTGCTATTTGGAGTTGGGTGAAAAATGACAAGAGATCTATGAAGGATGTAAGAAGAATATGTGAATCCTTGTCGTTTCCTAGTTAGAGAACAAATACTAAGCTATTTCTCATCTTAAAGTAGATCATACTTGATCAAGATTAGTGAGTTATTGCTCCTCCATCAAGTATAAGAACTCGATTCATAGAATTAATCAACCTATTATATAAGAGCACTTTGAAAAACTTGATTCAGCTTTGATTTTACTCGAACCGATTCACATTCCAATAGCTGACTAATTCAAATAGAAATGTAACCTTGTCCTCTAGGATGGCTGCCAACTTTTCCAGCTCTTTCGAGGCCACTTATTAATAAATCATTATTATATTCTGCCAGTGTGCAAATGTTTTGAAAATTGAAACTTTGATCGAGCCATTGGCTAACATTAAGAATTAATGGCAAAAGTGATCCCAAAAATGCACAAATTTCTCATTTGACCAACTAACCAGGAATTACAGATGTCGTTTTTTTGGCAATACTTATATGGTAGTTATATGCTTTTTGATCACGTGAAAAGCATGAAGCTTCACCCAATGATGTTCTTTGGCCTCTCTTTTTTTGCCAACTTTTTAGTCATTTCCATTGATGGTTATATGGTCAAAAGTGCACTTAAAAACAAAGGTGGAGCTAAAGGCATCATGAGTCAAGCCTAGTGAAGATTGGATCCTCCCCAAAGAGACCCACTTGCACAGTGTACTCATGGCAGGAAAAAAAGGTAATTTATGCGGTGGATATACCGGTCGCGGCAACAGTGATCGTGACATGTGAAGAGATAAGAGATATCAAGTGTAGCTGAAATCCTCTCGACATCGTCGGTGCACACTCTATTTTTTTTCTCAAAAAAAAAGCTAGAGTGGCTGTTTCAATAATTTCACGAGTGTCGCCTTTACCAAATATTTGAGGCCACAACATTTTATTAGTCCTCAAACCCCGTCGCCACCAAATCGTCCTAATCATGTATTTATATGATCAATATCTACTTCTAATTTCTTGCTCTCCTGAGCATGGGAACGATTATGTTCACGGTAAACAAACAACAAAGTACGCGTAGCAACTAGCAAGCAACATCCGAAGGCCGATAAAAAACAAAGCCCGTGGGCCGAATTACCCACCCTGGGCCTATGAGCTTGGCGCCCCCACGCTGGGCTTTATGGCCCATGGGTCCAAAAAAACCAGCATCTAAGCTACCCTCGTATTGAAAAGATCATCGAACAAAATTACTGGCCCGAAACTTAGGGGGCCCGTGGAGGCCCGACAGTGACGTATGTATCCTCGACTTCAAACCTGCGTTTGGTTGCCCGGACAGAAAACCAGATCAAATAAGACTGGATGAAATTGAATGTTTACGTCCATATCGGGTCAAAGGAAATTTAAGTAATTCATCGAGTACCTGATGTACTAATAATCATAAGGAAAATATTACATAGATACGGCTCCGTTCGTTTCACGGAAAATAACTTCCAATAACATGTTTTCCAGAATTTCCGACATTCGTTTCACGGAAAATAAGTTCATTAGGGAAAATATTTTCCATGAAAAAAAAAAAATCTTTTAAAGTGGGGGAAAATGTTTTCCACTTTTCAAATTAGGGAAAACATTTTCCACACTCACTCTCTCCTATCTCATATCTGCTATTAGTCTTTACTTCTTTATTTTATTTTTTAAATCAATTTTTTTATTTTTTCATAAATTCGAATTTTTTGTTATTTTTTAATAAAATCGATTTTTTTTCTGTCTTTTCTTTTTGTTGTTTTTCTTTTTCGATCGGCGACCGGTGACAAGCAAGCCAAGCTCGCCAATCTGGTATCGCCAGACGGAGACGAGGCTCGAGCCTCGCCCGATCGAGGGCCGACACCGGCGTTGCCGAGAGGCAGCGAGGCATGGGCCTCGCTAGATTAGCAATGCCCGAGCCTCGCTAGATCGGCGCCTTGGGCCTCGCCAAACTGCGGTGAGGCTTAGGCATCACCGATCTACAAGGCCCAAGCCTCGCCGCCGTCTGGAGAGGCCTAAGCGTCACCAATCTGGCAAGGCTCGAGCCTCACCGCCTCAAGCTCACCTTGCCAGTGAGCTGATTGGGTGAGCTCGCCGAGGTAGGTGAGCTCAAGACGTGGCCGGGCGCCGCTTGATGACCGACCAAGGAAGGAGAGAACACAAAAAAATAAAAAATAATAATAATAATAATAATAATTTAATAATCAATTTTAAAAATAATAAATATCGATTTTAAAAATAAAATAATAAAAAATTATTGAAAAGAGTTTATAAAGGAAAATATTTTCCACTTCAAAATCAAATTTCACCCGAACAACAAAAAAGAACTACGTTTTCCTGGAAAATAGCTTTCTGGAAAATATTTTCTAGAAAAGTAACATTTTTCATGAAACAAACGGAGCCTAAATAAAATTCTCAATATTTATGATGATATTCAAATAATAATCCAGTGAGCTAGATGACCTATCGAAATAGATCATAGGCCCATTTTTTAACCTATGTTTAATAAGCTGAGTTGATACATGAGTTGGTTATACTTGATAAATATGTCATGAGTTGATTTAAAATGGAAAAGTCATAGTTAACGTGGCTGTTAAATGGATTAACAGCTCACTTACACTAAACCTACCTTTATGACTTTCTCCACACTCTCTCGTTTTGCAATTTTATCTCAGTTAGCTATAGATTCTCATAGATTGAGTTAAATATAAAAGTGTTTTAGTAATATAAGCCAAATCGATATTAGTTGAACAAAGGTATATGTCATTGTATTTGTATTGTAAAGAATTAGATCAAAGTGGGTTAAATGGATTAATTTGAATCAGAATAATTTCGATCCAATCTACCTATTTGACAAGTTTAAGACTATAGTGAAATCAGATGTTGTAACCCATGATAAGGTAAGTCGAGTATGATCTCTAGCTAGTTTGGATCATCGGTTTAGATGGTTTCCAAGTTTGAAACTTGAAGTAAGCAAAAAACATGTAAAAACTAGAAATAAAATATGTTTGACATATCCAATATGCACTTATAAAGGGCTAAAAAATAACACTAAAAATGCTATAACTTTTATATGAGGAAAATTATAAAAAAAAGTTATAAACCTATTGTAATTGTGCCAATTCGATTATAAACCTTTTGTAATTGTGATAAGTCGGTCAATTTGACAAAATTTGGGCAGCTGTGTTGACGTGGCCATCGACCGGCCCCAATCATTTGGCAAGCAATTTTTAATAATTTTTTTTGAATCTTTTGATTTTTTTTTCCTTTATTTTTCTTCTTCCTCCTTGGTTTCTCCTCTGCATTCGCTGGCCACTGGGTGAGAGTTGCAAAGCCCTCGCCGGCGACCAGCATAGGTTACAACCCTCACCCACCCTCGCCCAATGGCCTTGCCCATATCTAGGTGTGGCTTGGGAGTTGCAAGTGAAGGCAACCTCACCTACAGCTAGTGGGGCCATGATGGGCTTGGGTGGAGGTCGACATTACCTTGCTAGTCACTGGTAGGTTGCCTTCACTCAGGGGCCAACCATGGTAAGGTTGCCCTCGCCTAAATCTGGGTGAACCCATCTTACTTGCGGCCCCCAAGCCTCACCCAAATCCAGGCAAGGCCATCAATGAGGGTAAGTAAGGGCTACGACCCTCGTCGGCCACTGCTAGAGAAGAAGCCAAGCAAGAGAGAAAAGGAAAAAAGAAAAAAAGAAAAGGAAAAGGAAAAATAAAAATTTATTAAAAAATTCGAAAAAAATAATTTTTTTTAAGTAACGACTAAAATAAAATTGTACACTTAAGTAATGACTAGTGCCAGCCGTTGGCCATGTGAGCATTGCCTGGCCAAATTTCATCAAGTGAACTAAATTAGTGTAATTACAAAAGTTTATGATTTAATTGATACAATTGTAATAAGTTTATGCTTTTTTTGGTAATTCTTCCATTTTATAAGACATTTGCTATAATAGCAAAACTTTTTGCCGGATAAATTTAGTGCCACTTTCTGTTAAAAAATCATTATTTAAGTGCCATTGGCAATTTGATATATCAAAAAGACGATGTGATAATATTTATCATTTTTTTTTTGACAAATGCAATTCGCTAGCACTCCGAGTAAATATTAATGACCCTAAATGACGATGCTCAACGTTCTTGTCCCAATTTTAAATCCTAATTTGAGCAAATCAAGTTATTTCCCCTCTTCTTCACAACCCTAATTTGTCGGATGCGTTCTTGTTTTCCTTTGAATTTCTCGGCTTCTTGGGAGGATTTCTTTCAGCGAATCGCTCTTGATCCCCGTTCTCAATCTCGCCCGTCCAACAAAGTAGCTGGAACGGAAAGCAGAAAGCAGCAAACTTCAGCTTTGCGAGTGAAAAGCAAGAGATGATTAAGAAATGTCGAGAGCCACGTCCAAAGCCATGTAATATCTTTTGTCGGATTTTGTGGTAAGAGGTATTTAAGAGTGGACATAATAACCATTATATTTCTGTTCCAAACTTATTTTTTGAGCAAAAATCCGTTTGATAATGTAATTCTGTTTTTCTATTTTCGAAATAAAATTTTAGTCTAGCAACAGATTTGGAATAAAAATGAGAAGCAAACATTTTTTACTCTTCTATTTCTAGAAATGAAATCAAAAATAAAAACTTTTCTCATCGCTCATCTTTGCTACTAATCGACCATCCACTTGCCACTGCCATCCGTTGCCATCGCCACTCAAAGTGGATAAATTTTGTGTTGTTACCAAATGAATTTCTATTCTAGAAACATGAATTTTGTGTCGTCATCAAATGTATATTTTTGCTCAAAAACCCATAAAAAATAGAAATAGAAAAATATATTTATGTTCCATAAGTTAATTTTTAGTTAGAATGATTATCATTTATGCCTTAAGTAATCGTGTTTTATCCAGAGTTGCATTGAAACAATTTAATAGAAAGTTATGACTCTAGAGTGAAAAGTTACAGCATTTCTAATGTCATTTTCCCAAAAAAAAAACTCACATGTTATTTAGGTTTTGTTCATTTTGCGAAAAATGTGGCGTTTTTAAATATGTTTTCCAAAATGCCATTTTTCAAAAAAATGACAATAGTTTTTGGTGTTTGGCTGATTCTTGAAAATGAAATAGAAAATATATTAAACTTTTTGGTAAGGAAAATCTTTTCTCCATGTACCCCTTTCGATAATTTTTTTATTAGTATATTTGTTTAAATTGATTTTTTAATAATTTTTTATTATTTCTTTTTCTTCTTCCTTGGTTGGTCGCTAGCTATGGTGGCAGGTGGGTGCCAGCCCTAAGGCAAGGTTGAGCTTGATTGAGGTGAATGATGAGCTTAGCAAGGCTCGAGCTACACTTGAAGTTGCTAGACATTGGTGAGGCTCTGGCAATCTTAAGCTCACTTGTGACGATGATCGGTGAAGGAAGAAAAAAAAAAAAAAAACAAAAAAAAAAGGAAAAATAGAAAAATAATTAAAAATCAATTTTTAAAAAAGAAAAAAATGTGAAAGAAGATATAGAAAATATTTTTTCCTATTTAATAATTTTTTTCGTTGATGGGAAATATCTTCCTCAATCAGCTCATTTTTATGTTGAAAAATTTAGAAAATATTTCGTTTAAAATTATTTTTGGTAAAATCAACATTGCTTTAAAGAAAAATTATCTAATGTTGTTTACAATACAACAAAAAGACAAAGGGTGCTTTCCTATCAAAACTTTTGAAGACATTACGAAATTTTTTTATGTGAATTTAAATGTAAAGTATCTGGTTAATCGTGAAAATTTCAGTTAATTCTCGTTATAAATTTTAAAGAAAACAGAAAGAGCGAGAGACATTCCGAAGCCACGTGACCGAAAAAACAAAAGAGGAATAGAAAAAAAGTCGTCCCCGCGGGGAAAAAGGAAAAAGAAAAAAATAAATTTGACACGTGTCGATGCCTGGTTGCTGCATGGGTCCGTGTCTCGCTCGTACAAACGGTGGGGACCACCCCCCTCGTGACTAGCGCCGACCGAGAACGGATGTCTTGGAGGGACCCACAAGTCCTCCTAGCACCCTCCACGACACGTGACTTCCTCGCGTTTCGAAAGTACGGGTGAATTGACGGAAATACCCCCAGACTGGGTTAGACTCGTCTCGGGATCCTTTTTAACTTAGGTGAAGTAAAAATTCTAGCCAAAATACCATTTGCATTCTTCTTCGACTTGAAAGTTAACGGGAAGTCAGCAATCAGTTATGTAAGAAAAGTGATTTTTGCAATTTTTTTTATTGCATTTGACTTGTGAAGTCAATAGCTTTAAAAACTGATGCTTATTTATTTTTTAAAAATCCATTTATTTTGTGAAAAAATGAATAATTCGAAAAAAATATTTTATCCAAAACAATTGAATGCATTTAAGAAAATATTCAAGTAAATATTTAGGAAAAGGACTACTTATTTTAAGCGATGCAATGAATTATATTTAAAAAGCCTGTAAACAATTTAAAAGAAGCAAGTTGACTTAAAAATATTTTTGGATGTAGTTATTGTCAGCGACATAAATGGAGCTTGAAGATGCTTAAAGAATATTTGGTGGACTACATTGGAAGAAACCTCCAAAGCATATCTCTTTATCTTAAAGTAGAGTGAGAAAAATAGACTTATTTACAAATAATATTTTCACTTGGTAAGAAGTTGAAAAAACATTGAAATTATTTGTCTTCCCACTCAAGAAGATGAATATGAATTTTTTTAGTTTTTGATCCATGAGTGATTAGTATCTAGAAAAACAAATTTAAATTACATCGCTTCGAAGCAATAATTAGTGATTGCAAGTCATTAGCTCAAATTTTATCATGGGCATCTGGTAAAATAATTTTGGAAATTTCCTTATGTTAAGACTGAATAAACAAGAATTTTATTGACAAAAAAAAAAGCAAGAATTTTATTATTTCAATTCACATCATTTTGCACTTTCGATAATACAACGGTGGGCAGAAGAGAGGGCATGGATGTAATTATCCTTGGCGTACGCTGGCAACAAGGTAAATTTAGTACAGACCTGAGAGGAGGGTCGCTGCAGCAGCACTGCGTGGGGGTCCCCCGTGCCATGGCGAAGCGTCCCGTGCGCCACCACCTGCAGAACGAAGAAGAAGACGACGAAGGAGACCGAACCGCAGCGACCAAACAAACTCCACCGACGCAGTAGCGAGCCACCCAGCAATCGCCATTTCGCTCACCTCTCTCTTCCCCAACATGCGCGCACATTCACGAACAGTAGAAGCTTTTGCCGCCGCGGCGGCAGCCGAGGAAGAAGAAAGAGACATGTCTGCCAGACTCTGAAACCAATGCTTCCCCATCCACCTCCTCTCCTTCTCATTCTTCTTCTGCTTCTTCTTCCTCCGTGTCGCTTCTGTACGGAGCGTTAATCGGCTGGAGCGGCCGAGATCTGGGGGGCCGGACCCCAGTTCGCCGAGAGTTTCTTCACGGGAAAGACGAGTTAACTGCTGAGCCGCCGTGTCTCTCAAAGTGCCGTCGGGATTCCTAGTCAACAAGCGCGAGCTGCGGCGAGGTACGGCGGCCGTGGAGATCTTTCGGCGGAGGAGGTATGCTTTGTCTTCTTTTTCTTTTTTGGGTAGTTTTTGTTTTGTTTATTCAATATCACTGCCTACTTGATGTCCGAGAGACAAGCTAATTATCGGTCATTGCTTTATTCATGTTCTTTTTCCTTTGTCCGCCTTTAAGTTACATCGTTGCAAAGTTGGTCAATGAGCTTGCTCGATGATCTTCCAAGGCTCCACAGTGTCATTTCGCTTTCTGATCTTCCTTTTCTTCTTCGGCAGTAAATTGGAACTCAACCCTTTGGATGAATTCCTCGCTCGATGTGGAGAGTATCATGGGTAGCATTGTGGTCATACAGTATAACTGGAGTCATACATTGAGAGCTGGTGTAGTAGTAATAGGCTAGGGGCGTGCTTTTTCGAGGGGCGAAGATGGTGTTCGCATGGGATCTCTTTGGGGAGGCCGCCGGTGTGGCCCAACTCACGGGACTCGACGCGACTCGGCTAATTGGAATGATAGTGCAGGCGGCGAACAGGGCGCGGTTGCACAAGAGGAACTGTCGGCAATTCGCTCAGCATTTGAAGCTGATCGGTAACTTGTTGCAGCAACTAAAGATATCGCAGCTGAAGAAGTACCCCGAGACGAGGGAGCCTTTGGAGCAGCTCGAGGATGCTCTCAGAAGGGCCTACGTTCTGGTCAACAGCTGCCAGGAACGCAGTTACTTCTATCTGTTGGCTATGGGGTGGAACATCGTTTATCACTTTAGGCGAGCCCAGAATGAGATTGATCAATACTTGAAAATCATCCCTCTCATCACCCTCGTCGACAATGCTAGAGTTCGGGTATGGGTTTCTCTCACCTTTTGTGTTGGCTGTGCGGTGCAAATGCTAATTTCACGTTTCTAGACATCACGTTGATATTGAGCGCATCAATCAAAACTTGGTGAAAATATTGAGACCCTTTCATGAGTATAAGCAGCACCAGCAAAGAATTGTCTTATCTCCAATTTATGTAAATTTTATCAAACTGAAAGGTTGGTTGATTGAATATACGTGGTCACGGATAAGTGCTCTAAGTCGAAAGAATAATATTTTAGCAACATACAGGAGAGAATGGAAGCTATTGAGAAGGATCAACATGAGTACTCACTAGATGAAGATGACCGGAAGGTGCAGGATATAATCCTGCAACGAGAACAGTCAAAGCATGATACCATGGTGCTGAAAAAATCTCTTTCCTGTTCCTACCCCAGTCTTGGATTTGGCGAGGCGCTACGAAAGGAAAATGATAAGCTTCAGCTGGAACTACAGCGTTCTCAAGCTACTTTGGATGTGAACCAGTGTGAATTCATTCAACATTTGATCGATGTCACGGAAACTGTTACAATGAATATGGTGTCAGAGAATGATTCCCCCAGAAAAGGATCCAAAGGAGTTATGAACAGTGCTTCAGAAGCTAATAACGAGAAGAATCATCCTTCAGATGAAAGCTGTTCTGAGAAAAGTGATTGCTCTACAACTACAAGGTCGTTTCCGCTCAAATTCAACTGATGTTGAATAAATTTGTCAAGTATGTTGTCTGGTATAATTATGTTGCAAAAATGTATATCATATTGTTGCTAGAATTGATGAGGCCCCTGCTCAAATGTAGCACTTATTATTCTAGGCACAACTTACTGTGAGTAAAACTAGCGACAGCAAGTAGATGTATTCACAGAATTCCTTGTCTTGTTTTTCAGATCATGTCTGCTTACTTTGGCTGATGATGTGTAGGCTCCAAGGATGGGTGCTTTTTACTCTTTGAACAGCTAGAAGATAAAATAAACTAAATTAAATAAGGGGAAAGTTTAGGATTATGTTTTTCACTTTGATTTCTGAAAAGTCACTTAGTATTTTAGGTGGCTTTTGCTTTTTTGATTTTCCAATGAAAAATTACTATGCATTATGCTTTGCGAGACCAAGACAGTGCTTTCATAGATTATAATCCATAGAAGAGTAGGATGCAGAATAACTATAGTAAATGCATGTGTAGAAGTCGCAGAAACGGCATGCTTCCCCCATCTCTTTCCCTGCAGGTAGATGCATCAGCGCATTAGCTTTTTTCTGTCGGGTGTTATGGTTAAAGTGCAGCCACTGATAATAACGTGATTATATCAGTTTTATTAGAATTCTCTGCCGAGCATCATCCAGCCTCTGTAGTTTGGGCCATGCTCTAAAACCTGATTCTCTATTTTTCTGTACAGAAAAGTGCCTGCTATCTTGTCTGGCCATGAAGAATTGTCAGTTAGAGGCTTGCGTCAACATGAAGGATGGCATACTGACTTGCTGGGCTGTTGTTCAGAACCACTTCTATGTATGTTTTCTTATGCCATGAAACCCTTCTTTGTAGCTATAAAAATGATGCATAGCAATTTCAAGAAATAATTCAGTTGATCGATTTACATCTATCTTTGGTGGTGGATTAGTCACATGATTAATCTCATGGAAGGCTATTACTTATGGTGTAGGCAGTCTCACTAGTCCATTGCCATGAAGGAGAAAATCCATAATTCTGTCTTGTTACTGTTCCTTTTAATGTCTGTCATAGCTCAGTTAGTGTTCGATTGAGAGGAATAGTTGAAGTATGATTCTCTAATAAGAAGTTGGTAATTGGGCAGATGATTCTTTTATGCCTAAAAATCAGAAATGCCCATTTAAAAGATGTTCCTTTGGCCAATGAGTGTAATATGAGGAGATTGTTAGCGAGGACTGAGGAGTTATTGTGCACAGTAGCATAATATAGGTGAGAAGGCTTTGAAGATGGCCTTCGGTAGATCTTTTAACTCTGAAATCGGAAAGGCAGAAGAGACAAGTATAAAGAGTGCAACATTTAAGTTACAGCGAGTCTTTGTACTTTAGTCGGCTTGGCCTGATCACTGATGAGAACTCAACATATTTGTTTAACTGATCACTGACGAGAGAATCAATAACTAATAGCTCTAGTAATTGTGATTAGCACGATTCAAAAATTGGCATGGTGGAGCAGCTTTATGTGTGCAAAAAACATGTGAATTTGGTACATTTGTGTTGTTACTGGTCATCACCTAGAATGTCTTTGTATGGACCATTGCAAATCTGTCCTAAGGCATGAGAGGATATGTTTCGCTGCAGAGTTACAGTGCATCGGTCTTATTGAATAAAGTTCTGCTATTCAAAACGCAATCCTATTGGTATAAATGACCTTCTAAGCCACTGATTTGGTTTGCAGGTGTCAAAACACTCTTCTTCTAGTAATTGTGATTAGCATGATTCAAAAATTGGCATGGTGGAGCAGCTTTATGTGTGCAAAAAACATGTGAATTTGGTACATTTGTGTTGTTACTGGTCATCACCTAGAATGTCTTTGTATGGACCATTGCAAATCTATCCTAAGGCATGAGAGGATATGTTTCGCTGCAGAGTTACAGTGCATCAGTCTTATTGAATAAAGTTCTGCTATTCAAAACGCAATCCTATTGGTATAAATGACCTTCTAAGCCACTGATTTGGTTTGCAGGTGTCAAAACACTCTTCTTCCCTTGTGGCACATTTTCAAGGGTTGCTACTGTGGCATCTAACAGGCACATATGTAAGAAACTTCATGTTCTTTTTTCTGATGATCTTTTCGTTTATTTTTATGTACTAGCCAGTAGTTGCTTGGTTAATCCAGTGGTCCTGACTTTTCAATGTTCTTGTCACTGAATTTCTTGCTGAAAATGTGATTGTGTCGTCACTATGGACAAATCTGCATTTGAATGCATGCCTTCTTATGATCTATATTTCAACTGTCACTACTTGAATAAATTAGTGCTTTGTCTTTGGAAGTCTATCTGGGTTCGATGCTCTAAAATACTTACAAGAAATTTTCATTTACATGGTCATCAGCCTCAGCAGAAGCATGTAATGAGTTGATGGCTTACTCTTTGGTGTTGTCATGCTGTTGCTATACTTGCTGTGTCAGGAGGCGGCTTCGCATGGTTTTGAACATCAAGGTAATAGGGTTGGCCAGCTACACTGAATTTCGTTTAACAATGTATCAAATTCATATCTTTTTTTTGTCCCTGGCACTGTTCCTTCCTTGAAAAAAAAATGGCACTTTGATGTCTTATCCCGTCTTTGATGAAAAAAATAAAAAACAAATCTTATACTGTTCTAATTTGGAATTAAATCATTGGAGCCTGATCTGCCAAGTTAGGCAGATGATTTCAGCTGATCCTCTTTTTGTCTTGTTGAGCTGGAGAAGAGGGAACAATGAGCATTCCAAACAAAAATTATTTTTACGACTTCAATTATGGGGGTTGAAATTGTAAAATTGTCAGGAATTGGCTAGAATGGCTGCCAGAAAATAGCCAAATATCAGCAATCTTGTCAGAAACAGTAATTATTTGGAAAATTGAGCTTCTTTATCCCAGGTGAACTTCTAAATGATTCTAGTAAATATGAAACTCTGGAGAACATGCTCAAATACAGAGTTTTTTCTTTTATTGCAATTTATATTTAACATTACAGATATACAATCTAGGTTCGTCATGGAATCGACTACCCGTACCACCAACTTGTTGCGCTGTGTGGGGTCAGTCAGATGGATTGTCTTACTTTGTTATGCTCTATTTTGTTTTCAATTACTCAATATAAATATTGGCATTTTGGTTATAATGTCCTTTCACTTCCTCTTGGGTCTTCTCTTGGCACCTTTAACTTGCATCCTTGTCACAGAAAAGTTACCTTCTGAAGAGATCATTCTAAGGTCACTGTTCTTCATGTCCAAACCATCTCAAATGGGTCTCTCTCGCTTTGTCCTCACTTGTTCTGCACCAGCTTTGGCAGAATATGTGCATCTCTAGAATTGTCTTTGTTAGGGTTGATACACATTTAACAAAGCATTCTTCTCTCTGCTACGCTCAATTTGTTTACTGGTCATACTTGACTGCCCAGCATTTCAGACCATGAACATTCACAATCTTTTTATTTTCTGGTAGAATATCTTCTTAAGTGGTACTCTGGGATCCCATGAATAGCCACATGCACTGCCTCACTTTGTCCCTCCTGGGCATGACCCATAATGAGGACCGAACCTTTAAATTATTTGTAACCTTTTGGAAACACCCGTGAACTTCATACAAAGAGCAATCTGCTCTATTTTTTTCCCTTCTGATGACCTTTCTCCTTTTTAACCCGTACTGCAGGGAGGATGGTTTGATGATTTCCTCTCCCACTTGTTGTGCTGTTGTTGTGCCCTTGTCCAAGAATGGCGGGAAGTGGAGATACGTGGGGTAAAAGGTAAACCTTTCACGTAAAACTTTAGCATGAAAATTGACCTATCCAATTCTGTTATTCCTAGACAGCGCTTCATGATGCTGGATCCCTGGACATGTTATGGTTGACCTGCTGATGCTTTTGAACAGCAGTTTGTTTCTCTTGGACACGTGATTTACTTGAATAAAAACACCTTGTAGGTCCAGTGAAGACCGAAACCAGTGCTCCACCCTTGCAGTTCATGCAATCTTAAAGTGGAAGGAGGAAATGACTGTACATTTACATTAATCAGAAGTTTTGAGTACAATTTAGTCTTGATATACACGTAGAGAGGTAAGGTTTGCTTCCTTTGTTTCTTCTTAGTCCTTAGGGTGCCTCATGTAGGGGGAATCTGCTGTGCCTAAGATAAGCCTGAGTAGAAGAATCTCTTCATCATTCCAATATCTGGTTATCATGAACCACATGGAGATGATACCTTGTTCAAGGATAGTGGGTTTTGACCTTTGTTGTCTTGGCTGTTTCTCGTGTCAATTATGAATAGATTCAGAAACCGGTTCATATATTGATAGTGATGAAATGCTCTTATGTTCTTCGGTCAATTGTCTCTCCTTGTTAATGCCCACATCATCCGCGTGAAAAGACTTTCCTACTTTCTGGTGGTTTATACTGCTATTTTTTCCGCCCCGCATGGTTTTAATTATGTCCGGACAATTATCTCTTCTCTTGTTTGGCTCAAGGTAAGGATTAACATCACTTATTCGATATTCATATGCTATGATTCACACTTCAGGCTTTCTCGCTTAAAGCTTGGTTCGAGCGTCATGCTTGTACATTCTACTGAGCCATTATAGTAGCACAGACCGTCGTGGGAATAACGACTTGCCAATGGTATTTTGGACGCCGTAACAACACAGGAGATGCACTCTTGTGCTCCATATGGCCACCTAAATACTGATGTTTATGTTGTGTATATACAACCGATGTGTAATTTGTTTTAACCGGGTTGCTGGGACATTTGAGTTCAGAACAACTGATCTTGCCCTAAAAGTTAGCCTTAACGTTAAGATGCCATTGGCAAGCCAAACTAAACATGAGTCTGATAAGAAAATGGAAAGCCTCATTAGATTGCATAAATTAATGACATATACATAGATTTCATATTTTCTGTGTTTGTGACACCTCCATATGAGACAATATTTTTTGTTGGGGGAGGGGGGGTGTCTGAACTTTTAATGCTCCTATACTTGAAAATACAATAAATGAATAGTCATTTTTCAAAGTGGTCCATGAACTATTAGTAAATATTTAGGGTCATTTTTTGTTTATTTAAGTTAATAGAATTTGCTAACATGATTTTCAATCTGTTAAGTTTGAATGGTGAGCAACAAAAAAAATAGATACACTATTTGAGTAAGATGTTTATCTTAGGGGATATCATGATTCACATCATTAGACAATGATTGACAAGTTAATGTTTAAATTTTTTTTTCCTTTTGTAAAGTACCTGCTTAAAAAAATGGCCCTACTGACTCATCATTTTGAAATATACAACTCAATATATAGCAATCCATCTTATCAAATAATGTCAATATGTTGTTTGAGCAAATGAAAGGATTATATCGAATATACATTAAAATTTTAGGAAATTATATTAAATGAATTAAAAATTAATGCACGACATTTCTAATTAGGCTAAAATTCACATATTATTTCTGTCTTTTTATCACTTTGAGGATTCACCGCTTTCATGTCATGCTTGTGGTCCCACCCACCACTCATTCGTCCCCACTTTCCGCTTTCCTCTCTTCACCATACATATAAAATGGAACAAACCACGATTTGCACGTGTATTTAACTTTTGCATTCATCTCAATCCAATCAATGAGAATTTTTTTCAGATTAAGGTCTATTTATTTTATGAAAATAAATCATCTTAAATTTTTTATAAAAATGATCGAATTTATCACTTAGAATAATTAGATAATAAAATATATTTATATTATCAATAATAGTTTAAGTTTAAATATTTTGTTAGAGATAAAAATATTTCCTGTTTATTCACTTATGTGATACCAATAACCATTTAAAAAATATCTTTTTAAAAATAATTTTTTTGCTATTTGAAATAATTCATTGATGAAAATATTTCTATTGTATACGAATATAAGCATTTTCATAATATGAATGATTTTGAGGAAATAATTTTCAGATAATTTATTTTTTGCAAAACAACTGCACTTTAAGTATATATATGTATGTATGCATGTGTCTTTTTTGCTAATTTATTGAAAAACAAAAGTCAACTCACACAAGTGCTGAAAATGTTCAATAATATATATATAAGAAAATGTTTAATATTGTCATTGAATTTGAAATAATGAAAGGATAATAATGAATATTTTTATTATATATCAAAAGTCTACAGACTATATTAAATAAATAAGAAATTAAAAAATAACATTTTACATTGAGTTAAATTTTAAAGACCACATTATATAAATGTGAAGTTGGTGAATTATATAACATATTGACATGACCCCAAATAATTTTTGCCATTTTCCCTAGTCTATAAAGTTGGGCTAGGGGCAGATGACTCGCACGTGTCTCCAGTCGACTTGTTCTTTCAATTGTAGAGATGTGCAACCGGATCGGGTTTACTTGGAACACAGACTAGACCACCCAGAAAACAGGATCGGGAACTAGTTCTCGGTTAAATCGGTCTAGGAACCGATTCCAATTTTTGGGAATCGGTTGAAATCGGTCTAGGAACAGGGTCTAAGCAAAGATCCAGCCGAAACCGGACTGGTTTTGGAACCAGTTTTTATCCTGTTAAAAAAAATAAAATCGTTTTTTTGTATAGTGCATTTGAGTCTCTTTGTTTTCAAAAAATTGTTAAAAAAAGAAAGCTTTTATCTTAATTAGGTTAAGGGAGAATTGTTTTCAAAGAATTATTAAAAAGAACCATTGTCATACATTGCTTTTCTTTTTTAATGGTTACACCTTCAATTATTACTATAGTTACGAGACAAGTACTACTAATTATTGTAGCACTAATTAAAGCATTTTCAATTCAACTAAAAAAAGATGTCCTCTATGTCACATACACATAAGCAGTCGTTTTAGATCATATCATAAGTATTTATGAAAATGAGACAAGATTAGATCTATATTTGTTTATAATATTTATGCACTGTTGGGATTATTACTTTGTCTTATAATATTATGAGGATTATGTTTTTTTTTTTTTTTTTTCGCAAATTAATGTAAAATTTGAAGCCGTATAAGATATATATTCTAATGAAAACATGGTTGACTCTATTCCTGAATTGGAAAAATAGGATTGAGTCCAAAACATGATATAATAAAAATACGGTAGGGTATATGATCCAAAAAAGAAGAAGCGATTATAATAGGGTTTGGTACAGGGTCCAGGTCTGGACCCTATTCACCCTGAATCCGATTACTCCTATTCGATAGATTTTATTTCCAAAATAGAAAAATCAAAATAAATAAAAATCCTTTTTTGTTAATGCTTCCGTTTCGAGAAAACAAATAAAGGTTTCCTCAATCCTCTCTGTCTCTCTCTATCCGAACGAGGGAAATCGGCAGCTAGGGTTTGGCGGATCCCGATCTGAGAGCAACCCACCCATCGCCGGCGCACGAATCCATCACCGGGAAAAGCGGGGAGCAAGCAAAGAAGCGACGATGTCTTCGGCGAAGAAGATCACCCTCCGGAGCTCCGACGGCGAGTCGTTCGAGGTGGACGAGGCGGTGGCCGTCGAGTCGCAGACCATCAAGCACATGATCGAGGACGACTGTGCCGACAGTGGGATCCCCCTCCCCAACGTCAATAGCAGGATCCTGGCGAAGGTCATCGAGTACTGCAAGAAGCACGTCGAGTCCGCCAAGTCCGACGATCGCACCACCGAGGACGACCTCAAGGCCTGGGACGCCGAGTTCGTCAAAGTCGACCAGGCCACCCTCTTTGATCTCATCCTGGTCAGTCGATTCGTTAGCTCCTCGGAACGGCTTGTTTGTAATTAGTTTCCGATTCGACCTAGAGTCGAGCGTAGTAGCTGGTTCGCATTGGTTTGGCTTGGAGGGGATAAAGTTGAGGCCTTGATAAAATTCTGGGTGAATTGCGCGGTCGCGTCCTGCACTTTCTTAACAACCCGGACAGTAGTCACAGCTACGCACCCGTGATGCGTTGAGTACGCACGGTCCATCCTGTTATGTGATGATAATGCACGTGTTTTGTTCCTTCTTTAGAATTTGATAGAATGTGCCGTTGCAGATTTTGAGAAGCGGGAAGTGTACAGCTTCGCCAAAGCATACCCACTGTGATATACTGATCTTGTCTTAACCTTTGGGTTGTCTGATTGGCACTTAAGCTGTCCATTTTTTTGCTGAAGCATTTGATGGCTGTTGGTCTCCACAGGATGATGCCTGTGGTTGTTGATGCTATGTTTTGATTTTCTAAAGGTGTTCATGCAAGATTCTTTACTTAGAAGTGCTGTGTGTTGGTAATGCAGTGTTGGTCAGTGCCATGGTCCGATCAGGCAATTTTTGTAATTCCTTTTTCAGTTTTTCTACCGTTTTAATTTGTGATTAGAAGTGCGTCTTCAGGTCTATGTTAGTTTGGTATTGATATCCATTTGTATTATGGATCTCCTTTCTGTTATATCTGAAAGTGGTTTTATGCATCACTATGTATTTGAAATAAACTAGGTGGTTTAAATGCCAAGTTGCCTCGTTTTTTGTCTCAAGGCGATAAATGAAAAGTTAACTGGAGGTCTCACTGGATTAGGTAGCAATAGCTTGGTGTAATATATAATTGCTACATTATTTTTGAGGCAGTTTAAGGTGAAAGTTGATTACTGTAATTGTTATCCATTGTTAACTGTGGCTTTATTGTGTGATATTTTATTATGTGTCTCAAAGACAATACGATGGTGCAACTTGTGTGCTTTCTCCATAAAGATGGTTGAGGGGCTGCACTTTTTTTATATTTACAGACGGGCAGTTTCTGGGAAGAGCTTCTTGTTATATTAATGAGGAAGGAACTGACCAAGTTCTCAATCAATTTGCTCATGTCTATTTAAGATTGTACCTCTAATATTCTCAGGCACAGAGCAATGTCATTCAGTTAGAAGAGTATCTTTGTTTGGTCTCTCCTGGTCTGTTACACAAAAAGCTTGTCAGTCAAGCCACTTTTCCTACTTGCCCAATGGCCGACTAAATATAAATGTTTTAGAGTAGCGTCTTTCTTGTGTCTTAGTGGTGAATAAGAGAATTGGTTGCTGTACTTATCCTTTCTTTTGCCAATTGACAATCATGTGTTTAAGCTTGGAACAGGATGGTCCTTTCTTTACATTGTCCGAAATTCTTTGGCCTTCAGTGGTGATCTTAGAAAAGTAATTAAAATTTTTAAAAGTTCTGGAGTAACTCTTAAAATGTTCCAGAATGTATTTTTCACTGCGAAGAGACGTGGAGTTGGTTCCTAATTCTGGTAGATTTCGTTGTTGATTCTCATGCTGAGTTATTACGGCCTGGGTATTTCATGGTTAAATGTTGTCTAGATTAGTCATTTCATTGGTTTGATCTGAAAGTGTGGCTTTTTGTTAAACCAGGCTGCAAACTATCTAAACATCAAGGGCTTGCTGGATCTGACATGCCTGACTGTGGCAGAGATGATCAAGGGGAAAACTCCGGAGGAGATTCGTAAGACTTTCAACATCAAGAATGACTTCACCCCTGAGGAAGAAGATGAGGTTCGCCGCGAGAATCAGTGGGCTTTTGAATGATCGCGTCTCTCCATTAATCTTAATCTTCGGTTGGGAAATGTGCTTGTTAGATGGAATCTCCAGTTGCGCACTATTTTAAACATACTAATCTCCTTTTGAATGTGAATGCGTAAGAAATCAAACATGTCCTTTACTGGAGGATTGCCGGTGGTATTTGTTAAGTTTACACCTGCTGTCGACTCACAGTTTATGTCTAAGTCACTATGATAAGTCTCATTTATGCGCTCTGCTGCTTTTTAAATTCTAGCACTTCATGTTTGAAGGACCCAAATTGTCATTCTCCTATTAATCACTGACGCGGTGATGCTGACCCTATACGAAGCCTCAATTAAGGAAAATTTCAAATGCGGGCTCCAAGTGTATTTCTCCAAAAAAAAAATAAAAAAAATGAAGGGGAGTTGGGGGTGGGTTTGGTGTTATAAAGTCGGCTATGTTTAAATAAGGGTATGGAGTGGTCAAGTAATCTCAAATGAGGGTCTTGGCATTTTTGTCAGAAGTCTCTTTTGTTTCCTTGTTTTATCCTCTTTCTTCTTTTCTCTTTTATTTCGTTGTCTTGCATCGTCTGGTTGACGGCGGCTAAAGCCCTGGCTGTAAACATAATATTACAAAATTATGATTCCCTAAGCAGCACCAAGAGTTTGACAGATGGATCCAAAGTCGAGCTTTTGCCCTGAATCATCTCGAGTTGTTGCCCTGAATCAACATGGACATCTTCACCCTAACAGTAAAAGAGGATGCCATCCTATACCCGATCGACCTGAGGAGCATGTGAGTTGCATTCCTTTCTCTCTCTCCAAGTACGGTTGTTAATGGACAATTTAAGGCCAATTTCATTAACTTCTTGGCAAATGACTTGCCTTTCAAATACATCATCGCCCAATCCAACCCTGAGTTCCGTTAGCACGGTGAATGATTCCACACCGTGTTTGGAGAGGAGCAATCCAATAACGAACATACCCAATACGACACCAGTGTCATTCACTAATATCAAATTAACAAGTGCATCAAATCAAGTAGGCGGCCGACGATACCACTCCCCACTTATAAGTGACCCAATCTTGCATGAATGCCCAAACCAGATTCATATATGACCTTTTGAGGGAAGACAACAGATACCGCGCCCGAAGGGCATCGCTTGTCATGCCACAAGAAAATGCAGGTTGATCTAGCATTGAGCAGTTTCCTCCAAGCAAATCTGCTTTCCCTTCTAGATTAAATTATCCAAATGGAAACATTTTGAAACAGATAACATTTACACCATGGAGAGAGATTGCTTTAGTAGCGTCCTTAGATTCTTCACTGACCGAGCATGGGGATGCAATGACCGAGCTTTGTGTTGACTACTCATGGCTGTTGAGATATGCCTACTGAACTTGCACGCAGGGAGCCAAGTGTCGTCCCACCGGCTCGCTGGGACTCACTTCAGCTTCTCCATCTGCCTCCATATGACCAGCCTCTTCATCAGCATCTTCAGTCCGGCGCTCCTCAGCTCCTCCCGACCCCGCTCCCTCACAGCCAAGGCCCTTTGATGCCACCCAATGAAGACGTGGCGGGGTTGCAGAGGCAGTCAACCTTGGCCAGTCCATGGTTCGACGTTGTCATCAATGCCAACCAGATGAAGACATGGCGGGGTTGCGAAGGAAGTCGGCCAGTGTGCAAGAGGAAAAATAAAATAAAGTAAAGAGAAAGAAAAAGAAAAAAATTACCTTGACATCTTGTTGTGGCCACCTAGCCCTTGTCTAAAACTTAATTGGCTATTTCACTCCTGTATTTGAGATGATGTTCTCATTAGACCATCTTTTTAAGGAAACGATTTTACTCTAGACCCTAATCTGAAATTTTCCCCCCAAAATCAATGTTGGAAACCATACCATCGAGGTAAAAGAATATGAGAATAATTTTATTTCATTATATCACTCTTAAATAAATGAGTGAAAAATGAGGGCGAACTAAGGGTAACAATTGGTGTAAATTTTCAATCTGAGTACAGAGAACACTTTTGAGTTTCTGTAATTCGTTGTCCAGCTACAGTGCCTCACGCCTGAACTTCCCTGAGAAGAAAAACCTTGATGGGCAAGCCACTTATAATCTCAGACATGCATCAAGTAGCGGGAAGGCCAGCTCTCATCATCCACACAGTTCCTCTATAAATGCAAAATTCTGTCAGGTCTGAAGATGGCCTCCTGTGGCATGAAAAAATGCTGCTTCGATGTACATTGCAGATTTGCATTGTGGCCGCTCAAACTCCAAGGCAGGTTACTCATAAGGTTGTTTCCTTAATTCGACCCTTGTGCAATCTGCATTTCTTCTTGCCAAATATCACTCACTCTGAGCCGATGGACGATATCTTTCAAGTCTACGAGACCGCACTGCGGTATCCTTCCTATCTTCTTTTTCTTCATGACATCCTTCAACCTGGCAACATCTTCCCACTGACCAGCCACTGCGTATACGTTTAGCAACAGCTGGTAATACGAGAAATTCTGAGGATCCTTCTCGATAAGCGACTGTGCTATCCTTTCCCCCACTGCCACAGCGCCTTTAAACCGACATGAAGACAGCAAGTTAGCCCATGAAGAAGCTTGTGATGACATGTCATTGTCGTCTTGAGGCATGCACCTCAGTATCTCCTCCGCTTCCTGAATGAGCCCAGCTCCAGAAAGCAGATTGGCCATGCACCAGTAATGTGCGAAATTGGGTTTGATTCCGAAACTACTGGTCATTTTGCTGAAGTAGTTTCTGCCCTCTTCCAGTAGTCCGGCACGTGCACAAGCACACAAAAGACCAACGAACGTGACTTCATCTGGAAAAACTTCTTGCCTTTCCACCATCACCAACCATTTTCTTTTCCCTTTTTTCTTTTTCTTTTTGCCAGAATTGCCTGACCTAAGTCTACCTAATGTGTCTTCAAATAGTTTTATCCCGTCTGTTGGATTCCCATGGATGCAGTGCCCTAAGATCATGGCATTCCAACATACTGGATTCTTTACCTCAATTTTGTCGAACAATTTGCATGCCACATCCACCCGTTCACACCTACTATACATATCTATCAAAGCTGTGTCTATCAGGATATTCGATTCCAAGAAGTTCTTGATGAGAAAGCCATGAACTGATTTCCCATCTTTCAGTCTGGCCGACCTTCCACAGGCCATAACTGTGCCAACCATAGTCCTACTGCTGGCTCTCACTCCCTTGGACATCATATTTCGAAACAATTTTAACCCAGCCCCAGGATTTCCGCCCTTCACATACCCGACAATCAAGATGTTGTATGCAGCCACATTTTTCTCAGGCATTTCAACAAATATGTTGCGTGCGGACACCAAATCACCTATTCTGACATACATATAGAGAGTAGCGTTCCAAGAAACCGAATCCCTCTGCTGCATTTCATCGAACAACGTCTGAGCAACCTCAATAACCCCACAAGAACCGTACATGTGAATCAGCGAGTTCTGCACTGGCAACACCCCGTCAACTCCATTCTTAACAGCTTGGCCGTGACACTTCTTTCCCGTTCCAGCACAACCAATCTTAGCACAACAGCCGAGGAGCGGCACATAAGTGTAGCTGTTCGGGACAAAGTCCCCGCGCCTGAGCATCTTAAAATACAACCGAACACCATCGCTCGGAAACGAGCTAACCGAGTAAGCTTCAACCACGGTATTGACGCAGAAAGTACTCGGAGAATGAATGTACCCAAAAGTCAAGATCGCGTATTGAACGTGACCCAGCTCCAGATGTATCCTCAGGACTCTGCTGGACAGAGCCGCCTTGCGGATAAGGCCCGAAGTGATCAACCGAGAATGAATCTGAAGCAGCTCTCGAGCGCTTCGACAGGTTTCGAGAACCTTGAGGCTCGAATCGAACAGGGAATTGTCCCCGCTCTCAACCGAAGACGATTGACATGAATGCGAAGAAAAGAAACCGAGGTTCGATCTCGAAGTGGAGGGGGCGGCGGTGCTTCTAAGACGGAGGAGTCCTCGCAAAGCGGCTCTTGCCATTCATCTGGAGGCGGGTCCTGATGTGCGGTGAGGAGAGTGCGTGGCCGCCGTCGCCATCAACCACTGGAGTTCGTATCGCAGAGGGAACCGAGCTGCGCTCGTACTCTGCTGGGGTTGACGACGACGCAAATGCGACGGCGACGTGCGTTCTGGAGAGGAAAAGAGAGAGAAGCAGACAGACAGAGGGCGTGTAGACGGCGTCGCCGGCTGGTGGACTAAGTTGGACGGGCCGGGCCATTTGGTCCAGGCCCGTTAACATACTAGGCCCAACCAAATGAGGCCTCGTGTCCGATCCTCCGAATATGAACTGGTAAATAATTGAAATCCCAGAATTGGCCCGGCACCTGCCCTTGACGACCGAGTACGGCGATGGCTGAAGATCCTAACAAACGAAGGCGCTTAAAAAGAAGGGATATGAGTGCGAATAGCTGATCACACGTGACCATCTTCAAAATCCTTCGACAATAAGTAGTATCAAACCATAAAGCAATTGGAAAGGGTAGCCATGGGACCATGGTCTTCAAGGGCACTTATAATGATCTAGTTTTGTACATAATTTAGTTCAAATATTTCGGCCTCTTCAAATATATCTTCTTTTTCTCTAATAATGAATTTAGAAAAAAATTGGGATATCTTAAGAGCAAAATACAGCATGTTAAGTTGGGAATTTACTTATTATCATCCCTCGTCTTTTTTGTTACTTACCATTTCTAATGTACTGTTTGATTGGTTCTAAGTCATGTGTCACCCGGACGGATTATCTATGCGGCCTTGGGAAACTCAATCGCTCACACAAAGTTTTAACAAATTTGATTTTATGTTTGCTCTCTTTTTACTAAAAAATGGCCAAGGAAAAAAAAAAAGAAAAGGGGGAGGAAAATAAGAAAACGCGAGAACCGCAAAACGGACGGTCGTTTTGCGAGAGGCACTGCAGCAACGGCGTCTCGTGCGGTGGTTTGTCGTCTTCCGCCGTCGATTAGCCCCGCCGAAACCAGAAAAAAAACCCTAATCAGGAAATCGTTCTGGATTTTTGGGGGAATTGCGAGCGAAAGATGGTGAGGCCGAGCTTCGCTCTCCTCAGAAGCGCTGCGTCGACTGGATTCGCCAAGTCCCTCTCCGAAATCCTCGTTTGCCCTCTCTCCAAACAACCCCTCAGGTCCGCCCGCCCGCCCCTCTCTGTCTCTGTCTCTCCTCTCTGCTTTCATGGCCGGACATCGTTTGACGGGATTGATGTTCGTAGGTTCTGTGAAGAGACGAATTCGTTGGTCAGCGACGCCATCGGCGTTTCCTTCCCCGTGAGCTCTCTCCGTTTCTCGGCTCATCCCCCTTTGTTTGTTTTACTCGCGCTTCTGTCTGAGCTCGTTTGTTCCTAGGAATCGGTTGGGTTTCGGGAGGTGGTTAAATTGCTAAATTCTAGCAAAGCGAGAACTGAGAAATCTTGGGCCTTTGCCTGGGTCGATTCCCCGGAGTCGACTCGGAAATTTCCTGGGCTGGTCGAAATGGTTTTCTTATTCGTGGTGAACTTAGCGTTGAAATTCAGAATTCCGAAGGATGCATCTTGGCTTGGTGATGTTGCGGCTGAAAAATATTGTTTCTTTCACTGGCTTACCGTATCTTTGAGCTCTCTGGGAATTTCTCACTTCTGTTCCATAATACGCGTACGGAATTGGTATATTTATCTCCCGCTTACTTTTACGGTTTTTCCTGCAGATAAAGAATGGGATCCCTTGTCTCGTGCTGAAGGATGGCAAGATTCTGGGAAGCGATGATGATGATGACAGGACGAAGTCCAATGATGGTTCAGGTCCGGCTTCCGGGAACAGGGCTTCATGAGGAGGTGGTCCCGGTGTCTGTTTGGAAGAATCGAGAGAGACAGTGCATGGCAAATATGTTTTTGTGCGAGTTCCTGATCATTGTTTGACTTCAGTGAGGGTCTGTTCAATGTATGTACGGCTCTGTGCTGTTTTTCATCGAAATCGACAGTTCTGTCGTCGCAATATCTCTGTCTGGTTCATGCATCTTTCAAGAAGGATTCTTGGAAAGTTAAAAGGGATGGTCGTATTTTGTTGTAATTCGACGAAAAGGCTAGACATTGACAGTACTTTGTATCATTAACATTCAATGAGATGATACTTCCCCTCATGATTTGGTGTTCCTTGCTTCATATTCGCTCGTATTTGTTTTGCCATCTTAGTTTACGAGAAGATAGAGGAAAAGATGCGTGCACTAATTATTACTATTCAATTACCTATGGGAGATAGCTGCTTCATGAGAACTGACATGCTCGATTTGGTACGAGGTTTGGCCCTTGAAGTAAGGCTCCTTATTTCTTTAATTAGAGTTCTCAAATTCTTAGGCGACCTTCCATTCATCCTTATCAGGACAGGGTTGTAGTGTGATGGGTTTGTTCTGCTGGCTTGAGCTGATGCGAATATAATGCTTTGAAATAGCAACGTACCGTTTCGCTCTTACCGTCGCATTCTAGTCACGGCAGCAGTTAGCTACTTAAAAATGCTTGCTTAGTCGTTAACACTGGATCTCTATAAAGCACGTCACAGGATTGGCATGATGAGTGTCTGTTTCAACTTCTAGGAGCTGAAGCACTCACTCGCAGCAAATGCACAATGCACCTGCTTTCAAGCTCGTCAGACATGTTAAATGCCCCGAAAGCTACTCTGGGGACCACGGCATGTGGAAAAGGCGAGATGTAGATGAACGATCGGACCCATACCCATTAAAGATTACCCGGTTTCAAGTAAACCAAGCCCTCGTAAAGATCTCGACACGTGAGAATCGAATTTGACAGTCAATGCTGGTCACATGAGATTCGAGCATGGGAAAATAACTCGGCACAAAATGCTCGAGAGTGTCCTGAACGCACCCTTCACATCCGAAGAAGAGAGGGGAAGCATGATCTCGGAGCGGTAGGTAGGTAGAAACCGATATCGATTAAGAAGAGTTAAATTAAACTGGTCAAGCGTAAACCTCTTTGTTTTAGGTGCAACAGCCTTGTGATGGGTACTCGAGATCAGACTCTCCCAAATTTATCTAACCACCCCTCGGAACCACGCAGATCATCAAAAAGACCATTCCTCTACGCACTTGACCCTTTCCTTCAGAGCCACCACCATCGTTAAAACTTCCTCCGCCATGCAATTCCCACACTAGGGACCAAATGGTACTCCACAGGCTATTCTCCTTCATATGCCACTACTACATCACCCCGCAGCGGCCCGTGAGGATCAAGGAACTGGCTTTGCCCTTTGGGTTGAGCTCGAGCAGGCCATTCGGAGGTGAGGTCTGCTGCGTGTGCCTGTCGGGATTGAAGGAGGGCGAGGCCGAGGGCGCGGGCGGGGACGTGCGGGTGCTCCCCTGCATGCACGAGTTCCACAAGGCTTGTGTCGACAGGTGGTTCGACGCCTGCCGGAGGACCTGCCCGATTTGCCGGTTCTCGATGGAGGAAGGAGGAGGAGATGAAGGGTGTCGTAGAGAGGAGGAGCTAACGGAAGAGATGGTGATCTGGTTTTCCTCTTTCCACGCAGCTGGGTTCTAAGACATGTATTCCTTTTCTCGGATTCAAGTGTGCATATGTTTCAACTCGAACACGTTTTTACATTATGTTCTGCTCCTTGTGTTCTTCTCCTTCAACGCAGCTTTTCCTTTATTGCACCGCAATAAGATGTATTGGCGAATGGCTCGAGCAGGACTATAATGAAAAAAACAAAATTTAGATCCACGATCGAATTGCTTCGAAAAGGAAATGCCAAATTCATGAAAAAACAAAAAACAAAGAGAGTAAAAATGTTCCGTTGCCGGGAATCGAACCCGGGTCTCCTGGGTGAAAGCCAGATATCCTAACCGCTGGACGACAACGGAACTTGTTGACTAGTCATGTAAACTTAATATAATTATTAAATATTATTCGATACGAACTCTTCTCCTGGTACTCGGTCGCCCTCCTCGGCTCCTTAATCTGTCAATTGTCGTTAGTTTGAATGTCCCTGTCGATGTGTGCTTTAAGGAACTGGGGGAAATGTTGATGACGCCCCCTTTCTGCAGCATTCCCGATTCTCTTTCCATCGGGTCGCATGTTCATCCAAATTGAATTTGTTATGCGATTTGTGACTCCTTGTCCTCGTCTATTGTTATACTCTTCATCTCATTTAACATTATTTAATCTCTAATTCGGAGCAGATCCAAGCGCGATTCTACCAAAAAACTGATCCTAGAAATCAACTCGCCACATGTTCTGTGACGGCCCAGGCGACGGTGTACGAGGAGGAGGGATGGCGGTGCGTCCGCGCCTCGTCCTCGGACATGCGCAAGGGAGGGTCACATGTCTCTTGCCTAGGGGGAGTCGCACGTCGCCTAGGGGGAGTCCTGGGGGGAGTCCCACATCGCAAGAGTCGCACATCGCCTAGGGGGGAGTCCTAGGATAGTTTATAAGACTGGGATCCCTCTTCGCTGAGTAAAGTCTCGGCCCAAAGCGAACAATATTACTCAGCGAGTCCCAAATTCTTACATGTTCCATCCTATTTGAGTAGAGTAAAAGGTAATCGTTTCTCCCTATGGAATAATCCGTCGAGCAAGAAAGCTATTGAAATCACCTAATTGCAAGAACATCTACACGACTGATGTGGATCGTTGGAGGGTGTCGGGGCTTTAATTGTGATGCCAGAAGTACGTGTCCAGGCAGTAACATTGAACTTGACAGATTCATCTGGAAACAAAAACCCTATTGTCTTTTGGATTGAATCGTCCTAATAGATTTGGATTCGCGCACAAAAAAGACCGATGCCCTTAATGTTCCAGGAAGTTACAAGGTCGTTGTTCAATCTTTACCAGGTTATTTGGTATCATCTCTCATTCGTCTATGTTTTAATGTGAAAGACGAATTCGAATCAACTTAAAGCCTTGAATTCAAACTGAGCTTGCAGTATCCGTCAATGTTTCCATTCGAGATTAGGCTAGCCGACAAAAAACGCCCCGCATATCAATAAGAAATTTACCCACAAGAACCTCGATGTCCCAGATTTTAGAGAATTTTATCAGCAAAACCTAAACGTTCACTCCTCTCTGTGAAAGAAGACGATACGACCTCACGCCGTGTTGCGACTGCCTGCAGGTGGCCGGCAGAGAATGAATCCGTTGAGAAAACACATACGCTGGCGGGTTTCTCTATTCTGCAATCTAGTCAAGGTGGAAGCTCAGCGTAGAATTAAGAAACGATCAGAGAGAGAACAAAAGAAGAAGAAAGTAAATACGTATCGTGCAGTGTCCACCTTCCATTCGCCCTAGTCTTTGGGTACTGCTCCTTCGCTCTGTTTAAGGTTTGTACAGCAGCAGTTTCCTCTTCTTCTGCATGCAGCTTGCGAAAGATGCAGACACCAGAAGCATCTCTCTCTTAAATATGCAAACGTAAACAAGCAGGTACCGGCTTCACAACCGCATCACATCGCGTGCAAAGGAAGGGGGATCCGATAAAGAACGGGTTTCAAACCACAGAAACACGCCATCCACAGACGTACAGAACTTGGATTGCTTCATTGAAAGTGTCCAAAACGTGGGAGACCCATCAAGGCTTTGTCCTCTTCCCCCTTCTTCCTGGGTTTCAAATGTTTCCTAGGATGACCTTCACCACCTTTTTTATCTTTTGGCCCATCAAATGCGAGCACATGCATCATTGAGAATCACATGAAAATCCAATCGAGCTGAATCTATCGAATTTTTATATGTGAAAAGAGAGATCTTTCGGAAACAAGGTCATGACAAAGCCATCGAGACCCGACAAATGAAGCATCATTGACTCTGGACAACAATAGGTGGGAGAGAAAAGGCCAAAAGGGGCTTTCAGGAAGAGCGATGTGGGGCTGTGGAGATAAGGAGATAAACGAAAGTGACGCCCCCCTTCCCCCCTGGCTGGAGTGCTCGGAAACAAAGCCAAGTCTCCCATCTTGTCAGTGCTCCTAGTGATTCACCAGGACACTGTACACCACTTTGGGTGCACTCGATTGAGCTCTATCTTTCCAAAGGGATTCTTGACCTTATTGTAAAGCACAGATATGCGTCCAAAAGAGTTCAAATCAATAATGAAGCCAAGCAAAGAGAGGAAATAGTGGGGGTTATTTGACTCGTCGAAAGTAAGCCCGCTTGAAAAATGAATAAGCCAGACCAATCCTATATACAAATATAACCGGTCCATGCAACTCGACTTGACTTACTGGGAGCATATTGAAAGCTCGAGAAAGAGACAGAAGCAAAGGCCTTCTTTTTCCCTGGCTTCAAATTGGCAAATATCGTCATCATGAAGAACACGGGAGAACGATGGCCACGTTTAATGAACGCTGGGGTCCCAAAAAGGTCGGTCAAGAAACTACAAAAGAGCGTACGAATGAAGAAAGGCCCACCACAGTTCCCCTCCATCCTTATCTCCTCCTCTCTCTCTCTCTCTCTCTCAAAAGCAGAAGCAGCAGCAGCAGAGTTCCAGCATCTCAGGGCGTACAAGGAAAAAAAAAAGACAGAAAAAAAACAAAGACAAGGGCCTTTGGGTAATGTAATGCGCGCGTGTCCTCTCACCGATAGAGATAAGCAGCATTCAATCTTGGGTTTAACTACTTGAAAGGAGCATACCACACCCAAACAACAGCAACACAACACCTGCGCAAAGCTTAAAAAAGAAGATTCCTGACCCTCCACAAATACGCTCTCTCACCACTGTTCTTTTTTAACTACTTGAAAGGAACTCTTCTTAGGTTTTAAATCCAGAAAAGGGACCAAAAGGAGAAGGAAAAGCGCGTTGTCAAAGGGGCAAATGCAAGGATCACCCCGTCAAAATGGCGCCGTCGACGTTCGATGGAGCGAGTGCTTTTTGGGAAGTTGCGATGCTGCAGCCACCCACAACTGCCCAAAACCCACACAAGAGTTTCGGTCAATATTCACAAGCCATTGGAATAATTGTATCCCTCTCCAAAAAGTAATAAACAAATGCAAGTAAAACCTAGCGTGGATATATATCTCCTGCAAAGTGACACAAGTTGACACTGAGGTGGACTAGAGATGAGGTGACCCAATAATGCAACTTTAATTTGGCTTGGCTATCACAAGTTTTTAAGAGAAAGAAAACTGCCAGCTTCTCTGCCTAACTACTCATTAAAAATAAGAAAAGAAAAAGAAAATCTGACTATAAGTTCTTTAAACTGAGTAGAGCTCGAAAGGGTAAGAAAAAAAAACAGATGGGCCTTTCTAGGGGAAGAGCGTACTTACGTCTGCTAAATAAGAATCTAATTGTTCTGCTTCTTGCAACAATGTAAGAGCAAAGAAACAAAGAAAGAAGGAAGAAAAATATTACCTGTTCCTGCTGCTTCTTCAGTCTAGCATTCTCTTCCAACAAGTGGGCAACCTGAAGCTCCAATTCGTTCGTATAAGCCTGTTCGACCAAAAAAGGGGGAAAAAAAGAAGCAAAACAAAGCAGGCAAAAGAGAAACAGGATCAAGAACATGGGATGCAAGAAATTTGAAATCAACCTAAATCCAACAGAAGGGTAACAAACGCAACATCATCGACAGTTAAACAGGCGCCATCTCGATCAAAAGAGCGCAACGATCTCCACTTTCAGTTCAAGAGCAAATTTTATTTAAACACGCGTAAAAACAAAAACTTTTCCTGCTTCCTAGCTCTAGACCTCGCAGCGGACTCTCTGTTCTTGATCATCCTCTTGTGCCTCCGGTCGCCCGAACCGCCCTCACTCTCAGACACCCTCTTCTTGATATTCCCAAAAGCGGTAACATCGCCAGGATTCTCAGGATCAGCAGAGCCCGCCAAAGCCTCAAAAGGGCTAGTGCTAAAGCAGGCCATTCCCGTTCTACTGTGGCTCTGAAACCGAGTGGTGCTCGGCCCCAGCGGGCTCGAGTCGTCGAGGAAGTGAAACTCGGGGCCGGAGTTGTTGAGGCTCAAGAAGGTGAGCGGGTGGTGAGGAGGGAACGAAGAAGAAGGAGAGGGGATGTTGGCGGGGGTCGGCGGGTCCCTGTGAGAGGGCCGCCCGAGGAAGTCTTGGAGGCCGTTCCCCCGCAAGCTGGGGGTTGCGGACGAGGGGCTGTGGTGGTGGTGGTGTTGGAGGGAGGAAAGGGTGATGTCCTTCCACACCTCCTCCATGATTCTTGATGGGGTTAGGGTTTGGTCGTGGCTGTGGTGGTTGTGATGGTGGTGAGATAATGGGGATGAAGATGGAGGAGGAGGAGGAGAAGAAGAAGAAGAAGAAGAAGAAGAGGTCAAGGCAGATGAAGACGAAGAAGAAGCTGAGGAGGAGGAGGAGGAGGAGGAGAGCCTGCTGATGAGAGCTGTGATTTTGGGGTTGCAGCTGTCGGTGTTACCTTCACTAAGACCACCTGATGCTGACAACATTTCGCGAGAGAGAGAGAGAGAGAGAGATAATCAGGGACGATGGAAATGGAGACTGTCGGAAATCAAAAACACAACAGTCTCGCTCATATTTCCACAAATGAAAAAAAGCAAGAAAGTGGGGATGGAGGAAGGAAGAGTGATGTCAAGAGCTAAGAGACTGAGTGGTGGGGGTCGGTTTGTACAGGAGGGGAAGTATAGACTTATGGTAAAAAGAAGTTAAAGTTCCGTCCTTGAATTCGTGTACTCCTCCTTTGGTGGGGGATCTAATCAAAAACCAAATCAAACCCCGCACGCCAGGACACCACGGCCAAATAAATAAGAGCTCTCCCTTTAAAAACATGCACTCAGACGTCCAATCCCCCCTGCGCAAAATACAGGGAGAGAGGAGTCCCCTCCCTCGATGTCGTTTCTCAGAATTTAATCATGAAAAGTTGGTTTCGACACTTGGAAAACAAAAGCGGAAATGAATGCTCTCCAAACCTTTGGGCATTTGCAGAATATAGCCCGAAGTAGGCAAGCAAATTCCGGACATAAGTGAAGGAAGCTAAAATGATGCGGACACTAGTGACAAAAGTAGAAATTTCCCCCAAATCAACGCTTATATAGTAGATTTTGAGGCCAGAGACGACTGCAAACGCTCCAACTAGAGCATGGTGCTTGGGACGAGTTCTTTATTCCACATTGATATTGTGAGCCGCGTAAGCTCTTATTGAATAAAAAGTTATGACAATGTTTGATTTCGTGTTGATTGCATCCATGTCACCTACTTGATAAAAATTGATGTTTCCATTGGAGTGAGGACAAGAATATGATGGAGCTTCTATGTTAAGAGATCTCACTATTCAGAAAGCAAGGTCCAATTAATCCTTTTTATCTTCAAAATTAATCTTCACAACGCATTAGAGATGATTGGTAATGGCAAATTGTACTTTTTCCTTTTAACATTGTGTTCTCGCCAACTCTAACAAACATGTCACTATAATTAATTAGATTTGAAGTCAGATAAACTTGACCCGGAAAAAGCTATGTGAATTTAGCGATTTAATTAGACAAATTAAAAGCTCAAGGTCTTATTGAAAAAAATAAAAAAAAAGCCATAACTTCAAGGATCAAAAGTGGGCTTCTACCAAATATCATCGAAATTCACTTGAAGTAGGTTAATCAAAGTTATAAATTTTCTTCAATGTGTCAAAGTCAAATTGTCTGAATATTAATTAGAGGCGAATGGTTTCATATTTCATATAGGTTTCGCCTAAAACCTGAAATTTATTTGCTAGAACAGGTTCTTTATTTTTTAAAGCTTGGAACTTACCTTGCATACTTTAACACTTGGAACCTACCTTATCACAATTTTCAGGGTTGATTTTAGGTTCTATCTAAATTCCACATATATTATTAATTGAACGATTGTAACAAATCATCTTCTTTGATAGCCATCACTTGCTGTTACAATCCATTGATCATAACTTGTATTTAGACTAGTGATTATAGATTATATGCTCATTAATGGAGTACCACAAGATCATGCAAAGATATAGACTAAGACAAATATAGAAACTTGTTATAGGTTCTAAGTTTGAGGTTCCAATTTCTATTTACCTATAACCTGGAACTTGTCTATCAAAATAGGTCCCTTAATTTTGGTAACACGGAATTTACCCTGTATATTTTGGAACTGAGTAGGTTCCCATTGGTTAAATTTGTCAGGTTCAAGATGTTATAAATATGGTTAATGGATTAACGAATGCAAACAAATTAAGATACGTTTTTTCTGTTCACGTATCTATATTTATTAAATTCATGCATCTCCTGAATTCATGAATATATTAGATTTACGTATCTTTTGAACATATGAATCTCTTGGATATATGTATCTATTTAATTCATGCATTTCTTCTGTATATCTTGAAAGCTCTATAAATAGATAAAAGTATAGCGCTTCATTGGTAGGGTTTCCCTGAAAGAAAAATTCGAGAATACGATTCCAAAAGAGATTTGAAAAACTACTCTACTCTTCTGATTTTTTTGAGTGTACTGATTCAATTAAACGGTTCGATTGAGTCATGTTTGTATAGTGCTAATCTAAACATGTTCGATGTGTTGCATCTTATGAGGCATAGTTCATGAATCTGCGGAGCACCATTGGCAAAAACTAATCGCCTTAAGGAGATTTGGATATTCATATCTCATCTCCAATTTTATGTTATTTTTCTAGTGATATATTATTTTCATTTTCTCCAAGATTTGTAAATTTATAAAGTTGTCATTGTCTTCTTTACATTAATGTTCTGATTACAACAAACGGTTTGCTTTCTCTAGATTATATTCCAACACAAGGTAGAATTGAAATATGTATATTGATTTTTGGAATCTATAATCTTCCCTGCATACCTTAGAACCAAACAGGTTCCCACTAGTTCGATTCTTCAGTTCCAAGTTCTACCATGAAACTATAATCACTCATAATATTAACCTTGGGGAAGAGTAGAGAGAAACTTTATAGACTAAGTAAATTATGATTTTTGCCCTAATGATTTATGCATCTTTAGTTTGTAATAATAATTATCTTTTAAGTGAACCTACTCCATTGATAGTTATGGGTCTAATAGGAATCTAAATGTATACCATTTAATTATATGAATTTTAGTTAAACTATGATTGTTGCATCATTATTAGATGAACCTTGTTATTATTAGCTATCCGTTAAGAAAAAGATTTTAAGTAATCATCTAAGGTATTGTTTGAATAATAGTAATATTTTGTTGCAATTTAGGGTTATAGTTATGGTCATGATTACATGATATATTCTTGAGATATGCTTATACTAGGAAATAAATTACTATCACTATTATTTGACAAAAAGTTAATAGCCATGCTTGTGAATTTGTTATGATTTCTCATTTATTATTGTTATAATATAATAATAGGTGAAATTAGACTAAAGTTAATGCTACAAAAAATCTCAAATCAATATACCAATGCCATATTTCCTTCAAATTAATCTTCGTTTTACAAGAATCACAAACTGTTGAACTCTAAGGGCCTGCATGGTAACACTTCTGTTCCTGGGGATAGATTCTGATCAGAAATGATTTTTTATTTATTTTGCTCCCAAGAACAAATTTTGAGTATTTAAGGTGTTTGATAAACTATTTAAATATTTACTCTGAGAATAGAAATGTGTTTGGTAAAAATTTCCGATCTTTTGATTCTTTTAATTTTTAATACTTTTTATTATATTTTTCTTTTTTCTTTTTTTTCTCCCCTTCTTCTTCTTGGCCACCATTGGCGAGGCTTGCCCGACCGCTCGTCGATGGCAATGGGGCAGTGATGGGGTGGGAGGAGGAAAAGGAAGAAGAAGAAGAAAGGGAAGGAAAAGAAAGAAAAAGAAAAAATTGAGAAAAAAAAATTGATTCTCAAAATTGTTCCCAAAAGTGAGAAACAACTTTTTTTTTATTCTGGATTCTGCTTCAAACCTGTTCCTGAGAACAAATTTGTTCTCGGGAACACAAAATTTATCAAACACATTTTTGTTCTAAATCCACTCTCGGGAACAAAAGAATGGAATTGATTGTTCTCGGGAACAGAATCAAGTTTTACCATGTAGGCCCTAAATTAATTTTGGTATGATAAAAAATTTCAAATTGATACACTTATTATAAATATATCAAAATCTCTTTGCAAAATTAGAGATCTTAGGAGATTTTTGAAACATGAGGGACCTCTTAAGACAAAATTAGTAGGTTTTAGCAATATCCCAATCTAAGTCCAATTTATTTACATTTGGCTTCCCAAAATGACATTATTTAGGTTATTCTCTTATGTTGTTTTCTCGTTGGATCTACGTCACACGCTAACCATCCAAATTATTTACTACGTGTGTTGCCATACCAACTATTTAACAGGATATTGAATGAAAGCTAATAAATGGTAGATTTCTCACATATATATTAATTTGAGATTTTTTGCGACACGAAATTAATTTGATATTAACAAGGGTATGAAAGGCCTCACCCAAGGCCTTTGAGGTCCTCACCTAGATCTGTGGAGGGCCTTCACGCCTTTTCTCCCAATTGGCAAGGTGGCCCTTGCCTAGATGTGGCAAGGGCCCCTGTGGCCTCACCAATTGTGAGTGAGGGTGTGAAGGTCCCCACCCAAGGCTTTTTCAGCTCTCGCCCATATTAGGCAAGGGCAGCTACCCTAATTGGCTTAAATGAAAGGGAGAAAAAAGGAAAATAATAAATTCAATTTTTTTTAAAAATCATCTATGTCAGCACCACTCGTGCTATATAGGATGGTCGACATTTAATTAAAATGTTTTCCTTGGAATGCTTGAATTAGCAAATCGCGAAAATATTTAAGATTATTTTGGCACAATTAAAAAATTTAGAACTAAATTGACATAAATGCAATATGTATTTATGATTTTTTTTAATATTTTTCCCTTTCAACCGTTCCCTATTTCCATGGAACCTCCCTTATTTCATTTGAGTCTTCGAAATTAAGTAGAGTATTTTCCTCGCCGAAGGCTAATTTAATGAAATGGCCCGATACCGTACGAACCTGATATGAATGGATAAAACGATCATTGATGTTCATTATAAATGAAGACGAAAGAGCTCATAAATTATTGAAGGGCCATGGATCATCTCAAAATCCAAGTCAAATGTCAACTTAAACTCTAGTGCTCAATCCTCTTCTTTCTTTAGATGTAGCATATGCTGTGCTTTCTAGCTTTTCTACGGACAAAGATTCATGCAAGAATTTCTCTAAGAGCATGCTTCAATGTCTACTCTCTAGTCTTGACTTCAGTCTCTTATTTATCCAAAAAATACCAAAACACGTCCGAGTTCTCACCAATGACAAAACACAATGTTAGAATATTTAAATGTTAAACCATGTTTAAGGTTTTAGATAGTTGACAATAGCTCCATAAACTCTTACATGATATTAAAGTAGGAGGTTATGAGTTCAAATCTTTCTAGACACCTGTCTGCTTTAATCAATTGCATATTTTCATACTTTAGACTAATGCCAAAATCTAACCTACATGTGAAGGGCAGTGTTAAAATATTTAAATAGCAAACTATATCTTTATCTAATAACTTAAGTTTTAGTAATAATCTCATAAAGTCTCACAACATAAACCTATGTTTTCAAAACTATAGATTTCATACCTTAGCTTTGGCAAAATTATGCACTTATTTACAAGATTGTCATCCGTTTTTAAAAAATCCCACACTATGTTTCTCACACCCATCTTTATTCAAACCTTGTCCAACGAAACATGAATCCTAAACCCTAGCTCAGTCACGTTGTAATGTAATATTGACATTGACAAACATTCAACTCCGTACAGCAAGACCATAGTTAATTTTTAACACGATAGAAGATCCTGTACCTTCCACCAATATATATTTCGTTCGGGTGGGAAAAATTTCATTGCCCAGCACCTTAAATTGGATGATGCTGCATTTAGCAGGACCACTCTAATCATCAATGTTCCCTCATGTCTTCTTTTCTCGCCAATGATGATTTCGTTCCAAAAATAGTAAACGGAACGGTCAATAAACTATAATAAACACAAAAAATTCAGCGATTAACTATAAACTAACCACAATAAGATGGAGTATTAAATAGTCAATTTGACATGTTATCACCGTGCTAATGTAGGTCCACTTATAATATATGTATTCATGGCCGATCTTGAACGCACTTAGAAATTTATCACTTAATGCCCTCACTAAAGAAGCCCGAATTTCGTCATCAAAGGACAAAAAAGGGCCTACTGGTGTTATTGAGAAAAGAAACACTAGGGTTCCTTTGTCGTTTCCTTTGCCATCCTTTTATGTTATTCTATCCTTTTCCTTTGAAAAGAGAAAAGGTAAACAGAACGATGCAGGTTACGAGGTGCATGCCCTGCCTCTTCTATCTTAATGATGGAGAGGACATCACTTTGGCTTGGGGTTTTGATTCTCCATTCTCACTTTAATTATATGGGATCTGACGACTAGGGACGTGCATGGCTGGGAAGAGGGGGGGGAGATGTTGAGAACCTATTTTGTCCTAGGCAGTTCGGGCAATGTGAAGTCGAGAAAGGGATCGGATGGGGGCATCAGTCATCAGGACAAGCTAGGATCATTACTGGAATGTTAAGGAGGAAGAGAATACGTTTTTCTTTTGAACCATTTAGGGTTTTGATCATGAAAAGTGAAAAGTGTGAATTAGTGATGAGATGTTGAGAACCTATTTTGTCCTAAGGCAGTTCGGGCAATGTGAAGTCGAGAAAGGGATCGGATGGGGGCATCAGTTATCAGGACAAGCTAGGATCATTACTGGAATGTTAAGGAGGAAGAGAATACGTTTTTCTTTTGGACCGTTTAGGGTTTTGATCATGCAAAGTGAAAAGTGTGAATTAGTGATGAAATGCTTTGCTTTTTTTTCAAAAAGTTAATGTCAGAATTCTTATCCCCGTATGTATTAGACAAGATAAAGTTCCTAATGAGAAATATCTGAACTTATCACACGAGCTAGATGATCGTTTGAGTATATGGATTTACTTACGAATCATTCATTAAGGTTTCTCCGGACTAATCTCAGAATTGGGATGTCACACCACGTGTTGAGAGAGAGAGAGAGAGAGAGAGTATGATATGACAGATCCGAGGACAGAAAACAAAATATAATGGCAATACATGTCGAGAAATGTGAGGTCTGTTGGGGTAGGGGGAAGCGAGCTCTGAGAGTCTGAGCAATGCCACCACAAAAGAAAACGTCAAAGGTCTGATGTTCTGCAAAAATTCAAGAGAGATTCCATTTTTCCCCTTTTATTTGTTTCTCTCCCTTTATTATTAATTTGAATTGAATGCCACAGGTTTCCCCAGGACATGGACACCTGTTTCTTGTTCATGGAATAAATTGCTGCTCCCCCTGGTCCTTCCTCAGAGTTCCAACTTTCTTTTCTTGGAGAAACCATTCTTCTCCCTCCCTCTCTCTCTCTCTCTCTCTAATCATTTATTTAACCCTTTGTTCTCACTTCACTTGCTCATTAACTTCTGTCTTTGTTTGACTTGCCCTCTTTCGTTTTCTCAACGGAAAATATTTCCCAATTTATTGTAAAGCCTATGCCATGATAGGGAACCAATTATGAGTTGTTTTTTTTTTAATTTGGCTTGTCTTGTTTCTTGAACTTTGTAGCCATTTAAAGAAAGCATAGTCCCATCTGCAGATTCCATATGGTTAATGAAATATGAATGTGTAAAAATCAGTCCAGAGCAAGTTTAACACTCTTTGATGGAACGAGATTTTGCAGCTGCTCCTGCATTCATGTGCTCATCACTTCTTCAACCTCAAAACCGGTTAACACCATTCTGTCAAAAAGTCGATGGTGGCATTTATGTGCCTTTTTCTGTGGACCGTCCATGTTCCCAGAGCTTTTCATTTATTTAACTGATTACAAGGACCATCAAAATGGGAGGAGCCATGCATAAGTCGTTTTAGTCCGGATCACGTGTTAGTTGCGCCAGTTTTCCTGCTGCAGGGAGCTAGAGAAAAAAGAAGAATTGGCATGTAGAAACTGGAATCAATGGGTTGAATTCGGTTCACGTTATGAAATGCCAGCAGAAGAATAAAACCCATATTGAGAAAAAATAATGGACAAGAGAACCAGCAAACAGGGAAGAATTGGTCGAGGACTGCACTGTTTAAAGTAACTATAACATGAAACAGAAGGAAACGAAGTAAGAGGAGAGGATCTTGGAAAGATGTCCGTCTCGTTCTTGTTGTACGGCGAACCAAGGCGGGTTCGGTCGAGGAAAGTATAAGTACTTAGACGTCGATGAGATGACGCGATTTGATGCTTATGTCAGATTCTGCAGTGTCCTCCTGAACAGTGAAGCTACTCAGAGATTTCGTGGCCTTAATTCATTCACAGTGTTTTTTTTTTTTCCAGAAATCCGAAGTGTAAATGGCCTTTATTCCTGGAAAGACGGATTGAGCTTCGCCGCTCTGTTCTCTCATGAATCTCACGACAGAAACCCTAGTCATCTCGCATTCTTTTTTCCTGATAAAGGACAATAAAGCTTGAGTTTCATTAGCCGTTTTGGATGAATTATAATTCCATGCCATGCATGTTTGAATGAGGATGACTGGACTTATTAAATAAAGAATTAAGATAATTGGGTATTTTATTTGTTGCACCATTGAAATTTCACCGTGCAAAGGCAAAATCAAGTTTGTCCACTGTTGAGGTTGAAATCGAGAGCCTAATGGATTAGTGGAGACAGAGCCCTTGGATACAGTTTTTATTTATTAGGCTTTGTTTTCTTATGAAAAATTAAAGATTAAAAATTATTTTCCTTAAAATATTTGATTGTTTTTATCACTTGAAATAATTAATTAATAAAATTTTATATTCTTATCAACTATAATTGATGTATAAATATTTTTATAAGTGTTAAAAACATTTTTTGTTTGTTAATTTTGTACGCAGTAAGTGGTTATTTTCAGTAAAATATTTTTTAAATTATTTATATTTCACGAACTAAAAACATTCTAAATATTAATTAATCTTTTTAAGAAAAATCATATTGCAATCTTTTGGTTTGATATTACGTGTTGCTCAAAACCTAGAATCTTTACGGCGCCATTGGCTGCTCTTGTTGGAATATGCATGGCTCGGGTGTCGCTGGTTGTTCCAACACTAATTCTAACTTGAAATTAAGCTCATAATTATTTATTGCATAAAAATATAAAATTAGAAAAGTACAACGTGAAATATATTTTATATCTTATATCTCAACAATTTGACAAGAGAAATTTATACTGCATAGATGCTAGTCTTCTCCCACCATGCGTGACTATTAATTTTCTTTTGCACTCCTGAAAAATCGATTGAAAATACTATGATAATTTATCTAACACCCCATGATAGTACAGTAGATGTACATTCAAACCATGCTAACCCATGGAAAATTAAATTTCTGACCAATACCATAGAATCCCTAAATAATATTCCACCAAAAAATCAATACCTCAAGCTCTATTTTTAAGCCACCAAAAATTTTATACTATGTCTACCTTAACAACAGTACTTGAAACTCTTTTTGTGTAAATATAACCCCTAAATTATGCTCACAACCATGTCAATATCCCACAAGCTTTTGTCATGCTAGTATAAATTTGGGATATTGGTAACACGAGGGAAAAAGTTGAGGTATAAATATCACAGGGAAGAGAGTTTAGCACTTTCGCTAATAGATGGAGGGTCATTTTGTTGCACCAGTGCAAATTTGAGAGTTTCAAAGACATAAAACAAAGGTCCAAGTGTTACAATGGACATATTATGAGATTTTCGAGAGTACTTTTCCCTTAGATTTCTTCTATTGCACACATGCACATCAAATATGAGATTTTCAGGGTTTTCAAAGTCACAAGAAAAGGCTCAAGTGTTGCAACGGACATATTACGGGATTTTCGGAGGTATTTTTTCTTAAAATTTCTTCTGTCGGACGCGTGCGCATCAAATATTTCACGATCTTGAATGAAACCACGAGCCTATAATCTATTCCTTGCTTTTGAACAGTCGACGCGAACCGTAATCGCTTATGGTAGCCGGAGATGTGCGAGAATTCCACGTTGGAATCGCGCTGCCACCTCTCCGTTTCGATTTGATGTTTTGGAGGGGGAGTCGAGACGAGGCCCGTCGATCTTTTTTTACACTTTCAAGTTTTCGAAGAGTGTTCCGACCGGAAGAGAAACGAACAGAGACCAGCGAAAATGCAACGGCACGGAGGGGAGGGAGATACGGCGTCGGAGCCAGATTCTGATTCTTCGAAGCTGTGAATGCATGTACACGATGTGCGTGTCAGGAGGGGAAGGGCGGGCGTACATTGCTGCATACGGGGAGTCGTAGTAGGTAGGTCCAGTGGTGGCAGCAGCAACAGTAGGCCCTCTCCTCATGATGACCCCCCCGGTCTCTATGAAACTCATCCCAACACCCTTCCCCCACCCCCCCCCCGCCCCTCTCCTTCGAAAGATCGAATTTTTAAGAGGGGGGCCGGTCCATTTCATTTCAACAGTACCATCTCAGACCCATCAGCCTAGAAGGCCAACCAGATTGGTTACACTTCGGTTCTGCCTTTGTTGTGCGGAAACAAGTCTCGTTAGGGTTTAGTTTCCTGTGCAGGTGAGAGCGACCGGTCTCGGCAACCATCTCAGTAGTTTTATGTTCATTCGCACTGGGACACTCGGTTTGAGTTTAATTTGAGCTCGTTGCTGCCACCCCTCATGATGCTGGTGAGATTAGAGCCTAGGTTATCTTGTGCGTCCAATGGTGCGATAAAAACTACGTTGCAAATGAATTAAGAAAGCGTCTTTTTGAGGCTGAGAGATTTTAAATTTGTAACTAAAGAGATCCCCGTTTGAAAAGCTCACCACTAGGCTTATTGTAGGATGTGTACTTGATATCATACAAAAAGATCTAAAGTCCGAATCCACTTGAATGTGGTTAAATTCAATCTCTCTATTAATTTAAATTCGTCATATTCAAAATTGACTAAACTGACATCTACAATTTTCGTTTAAAAAAAATATCGACATTAGCAATTGTGTGCACATGCTTCGAGTGATGTATTATTCTTAGGATGATTGGCAAAAGTTGCTTTTCACGACAATGTTGGTGGGTTGTATTTTAAACAAGTCAACTCTTTTGTCTTAAAAGAGAACTACCGACATTTTTTTGGAAAAAAAATTAGGTACGCTTATTTTGTTGCAAAAATTACTACCGGAAAAATAGTTTTCTAAAATCAATAGTTTGTATAACTTGCAATTATGAATCAAGAAAAAATATTTTCATTGTCAATAATAATATTACACATATAACGCTGTTGATAACTAAAATATATTCCACTAACTTATATTTTAAGTGATTCAAAGAATTATGTTTAGAATTATTTTTTAAAATTATTTATTTTCAGTTAAATAGACGCATGCAATGATGATTTTAACACCCTCGCTAAATTGGGGGAATACAATGCAACGAGAACTTTTGTGTTTGGCTGTAAGCAAAAAGTTTGTGGAAATATAATTCAATGGTAATTTTAAATAAGTTTAATTATATTGCATTCACAGTATTAATAATTGATATTAATGGTTCATCATTAATCATTACCCATAGAAGAATAGTATAAAATCGATGTTTCTTAAATAAAATAATTATTATGAATTACTTTATAATAATCGTATCATTCATTAGTTATATTTATTAATTATAATTTAAAGTAATAAATATTTGAATAATGTAATAACTAAAATTTCTTAAGTAAAATTTATAATTATTAAAAGATTAATATTAGCCCATTAAATATTTAATATTAATTGTACCATTCCTTAATGAAAACATCTAAGTATTCAATAATAATTTACATTCATAATATAAATTTTTAGAGTGGATCATTATGTAGATATAATATTATAAATATACTATTTAAAAACTCAAAGTGATTAATTATTTACTATTGAAATATATATATATATATATATACAAAATATGATTCCAAAATAAATAACTAGTGATATTTTTTAATTTTAACTTATACTATTAATTAATAATTATTATTACTGTCTATGTAATTTTATTTAATAATTTTTTAGTTACAAGAAGGAAATGAATTCTAAATACAAAGCCCATTCCTGTCAACCAAACAAGACATATTTGTAGTTCTAGAAACCAGGTCAAGATCAAGTCATTTTACGGTTTAGCTTGTATTTGATAGAAAACCAAACTTATATTCAAAAGTTATAGTTGAAATGAAAAAATATATAATTATGTAAGCCATGTTCTCATTTTTATCATTCATCCCATCAACTCAACAAGCTATTCCTTCTAAACCTTGATAATCCTTTTTCTAATGTTTTGTTTAGGTGCTCAACAAGAATAAACGTTCCATACTTTTCGGGCAATTGTCGTTTAGAATCAAGTCCATATTCCTTTTTCTAATATATAAAATAATATTTCCATACTCTTTAGACAATTGTCACGGGTCAATTGTTTGGAATCGAGTCCATGATTTAAGCTTCCTCGCCTAATTCCTAGAAATCGAATGCTTACAAACTCATCTGGATTGTAAAGAGAGTAGTTTTGGGGAGGAATAGAAATCTATTGCCAAAATGTTCGGATGATTAGAAATGATAGAGAAAATCCTTCTTATACCGGAGGCACTCTCATTACAACTATTAATTCATATTTGATTTCACGGTAGAGATCGCATCTCTCAATCTACCATCGGTATATAAGCCGAGAAAATTCTAGAACTCACAACAAAATTACTATTTCTCCTGTTCCTAAGAATTGATTTAGAAGTTCTAGGCAATTTTTGAATGATCTTCCTCAATCAAGAAGGGTACTTTGGTCACAAAATGTCAAATTCATGACAAAAGGTTGTCTCCAAAAGGATAATTACCAGTCACAACAAATTCCTCCGAATCCATACCAACTAAAAAAAGCTTCCAATTTGGGGTCTCCACATTAAAGCGCTCTCCCCCTTTCAGCCAAAATACAATGATTTGTATCTAACAGAGATGAATTTGTATCGGACAAAGATGATGATCCAACTGGCTTCCATCTCACCATTATTCTAAACCCACCACGAGCATCGATTCTGTAAAAGTTTCAACAAATAATATGACACGTTACAAGGACAGCGATGGCCAGTAGCCCAAATCATTGAGAAATGGTTTTGTGAATATGCCTAGAGTATTCCATAGGACCGATAACTCTATTTTCGATAAAGTATTTTTACAAATTTGAGGTTGATATTTGCTAAATTTTGATGAATTTTGAGTGAATATGTGTAATTTTATTAAATTTTGTAGGAAATATGACGTTCGGGCTCGTAAGGGACTATGAACACCATTTTTAGTAATTTAAGCTTGCTTGGATCGCCTAATTCCTAGAGATCAAATGCTCACAATCTCACCGAATCATAAATAGAGGAGTTTTGAGGAGGAATAGAAATATGTTACCAAAATGTTCTGATGATTATAAATGATATAGCAAACCTTTCTTATATTGGAAGCTCTCTCATTACAATTCATATTCGATCTAGTAGTGGAGATAGCATCTCTCAATCTACCATCGATATTTAAGCCGAGAAAATTTTAGAATTCAACATAATTACAATTTTACCCGCTCCTGAGAATGATCTAGAAGATCTAGGCAATTTTTGGATGATCTTTTCAATCAAGAAGGGTTCAAACCTCAAATCTGTGACAAAAGGTGGTCCAAAAGGATAATTACCAATGACAACAAATTTCTCCAAATCCAGACCAACCAAAAAGAAACTTCCAGTCTGGGGTCTCTCACATTAGAGCACACTCCCCCTTTCCGCCAAAATACAATGATTTGTAACTAATAGAGATGAATTTGTATTTGACAAAGATGATAACCCAGTTGGCTTCCATCTTGCTACTATTCTTAACACGCCATGAGCATCTGTCCTCTAAAAGTATCAAGAAACAATACGATATGTTATGAGCACAACAAGTAGTTCAAATCATTGAAAAATGATTTTGTGAATATGCCCAATGTATCCCATAAGACCGATAACTCTATTTTCGATAGAGTATTTTTATAAATTTAAGCTTGATATTTACTAAATTTTGATGAATTTTGGGTGAATTTAATTACTACTTATGTAATTTTATTGAATTTTATAGGAAATATGACTTTTGGGCTCATAAGGGACTATGAACACCATTTGCAGAACACGTGAGGACCATATGCATAATTTTTCCATGTGTATGTGCAACAAATATACCCAATGTATCCCATAGGACCAATAACTCTATTTTTGATAGAGTATCTTTACAAATTTAAGCTTGAATGTTTACTAAGTTTTGATAAATTTTGGGTGAATTTAATTATTGAATTTTGTAGGAAATATAACTTTTAGGCTCATAAGGGACTATGAACACCATTTGCAGAACACGTGAGGACCATATGCATAACTTTTCCATGTGTATGTGCTGGATTTGCAGGTTAGTCCCTACGCCTAATATCTTCCATAATATTATCACATCTTCCAAAATATTTCAAACGAGATAAGAAGGAGTCCTTTTCAAATCCTAATGGGGGCTAATTTAAGATAGATTTTTTGAAGGCTATATAAACCCTTTGTGTCGCATGTTTTAGATTATGAGGAGATTGAGAGAGCCTTGGAAACGCCATTACTGAGGAAGATTTTAGGTTTTTTTAGTTAGCTTTTATTTCTCTATTTTATTAATGGAGTTGGTAAATGTCAAAGAGAGGAGGAAACAAACTTGAACCTCTTTATGACTCAAATTGGCAAATTTGTTATTAATTTAGCATTATGTTCTTTTTAAATTTTATTGTTAATTTAGTTTTTACTATGTTCTAAATTTCTTTTACTAAAGCTATAATGGATCTTAACCATGATTAATTGATTTCAAGAATTTCGCATGTAATATAATTGTTTTGATTGCAATGTTTTAGAAGTTTAGCAAACTTTTTCGATGTATGCATCATACCGGATGGAGATTGCATGCATGCACATTTAATAATATTGAATGGGTATATTTATATGTGGTTACGATAGTAAATTTAGGTTGAGACTACTTAGATTGAGTCCGGAAATTTTCACAATAACTTAATGCTTTTAGTTAGTTTAAATTCAACGTGTGGGTTAACATACTTATTAGACCAATATCAGCTTATAATCTAACTTAAGAAATTTCGCCAACACAATTAAAAATTAATTTGTTGCATGACAATGTAAGAAAATTGATTATGAGTGGTTAAGTGAAATTTGATACTCTAACACTTTGTGATTGATTAAAATATTGATAATTTGCCTTGTTAATTTTCATTTTGCTTTAAATTAGGTTTACTTTGCAATTTTAATTAGCTTTGGAATCCTTTAAATTTTGACTCTTTTATATTTTAGTCCTTTAATTGGTTTAGTTCATTTTTTACTTGTCTTTTCGATTTGGTTAGCTAGATTTTAGCTTTGGAATCCTTTAAATTTTGACTTTTTAATATTTTAGTCATTTAATTGGTTTAGTTCATTTTTTTAGTCGCCCTTTTTGATTTGGTTTGGTTAGCTAGATTTTTGGGTTGATCACCTTCGGAAATAATTAGATAATTAGAGAAAACTGCGAAAGTAATTGGATAATTAGAGACAATAATGATGGGAACGAAACTTACTCAGCATGGACTAGAGGGCTTGTATCTCTGGAGCCCTTACAATCCTTATGAACAAGAAGGTAGCAACTTCAAATGAGAGGCTAATGAATAGTGTAGATTGCAACAAATCCAACAGACATTTGAGCTCAGTGATCTACTCAACAAGATAGACATTTAACTGGTAAAGAGCTTCCTTCCAGCTGATCTTCTAATAAAAAACTAAAAGAGAGCACCGGGTCAAAGAATCAGAGCAGCAAGAGATAAGAAGTACCGAATACTCAGGGCTGCTGCTGAGCATCCATGTGCCCACCAGCATCAGCAAGAACCTTCTCTCTCTCTCTCTTAGCCAATTCAATGTCCTCGTCGACCATCATCCTCGCCAACTCCTCAAACCCAACGCCTCCGTGGCCTTCCTTGCGTCTCCCTTCAAGAAGTCGAACAACGCCGGCCCGTCGTACGTATCATCCAATCCCACATGGTCGCACCAATTCAGCCCCGTATACTCAAGCGCCTCCCCTTTCGCGACTCCCCACCGTGTGCGACTCCCCTGTCGCGACCACGCAGTCGTCCGCTTTTTCGTGCTGCAGCATCAACCCACATCGCCTCCACGTAGTCCCCGGCGAACCACCAGTCGCGGTAGTTCTCCAGATACTGCAGATCCTCCACGGCCAGCGCGCTCCGCAGCCCCATCTTGATCCGCCACGTCGGACTGGCCGGAGAGAAGATTGTAGACCTCGTCGGGGGAGATGGTGTCGATGCAGCGGCCGAGGAGGCGTCGTTGAGGTCGGCGTGGTGAAGCTTCATCCGGGCGTCGCGGGGTCGATGTAGATGAGGTCGATCCGTTGGGCGTTGGAGTTGGAGGAAAGATGGATCAGGCCGTGGACCTCGCACCCTTTGTCGAGCAAGAACTCGGTGAGGTAGGACCCGTCCTGGCCGGTAATGCCGGTGATCGCGACCACCTTGCAGTGCTGCTGCGGCGGCGGGGCTTCGCCGTTGGCTAAGGATCCGGGTTCAGGCGCGTCCTACTGGGTCGGCATTGATGCGGCGGCAGGGTTTCACAGCTTTTTTTTTAATGCGGTAGTAGGTCAGTTTTTTCGAGATCGTGTCTAAAAATCAAGATTATCTTTAATTTAAAGCGGGAAATCACGGGATATTTTTGAATTATCTCAATCTTTGATTTCAAATTTGCTTGTGAATTGCCTTTGCAGATTAGGCGAGTTTATCTCTAATTTTCATATTTTCAAACTATCAAAAAATCTAAAAAAGATTGCGTGGTATATCATATCATTTACATATTTTTCTATTTTAATTTAAATGCTTGTTTAGATAATATCTAGGCTACCATTTTTACATATAATTGTACGTTGAGATAAGCATGCAAGATAAGATAGGATTTAGGTGAAACCATTTTCTAACTTAAATTAGATAATATGTCGCTTTAGGTGTATTTTTATTTTAATTTATTTCTAGTTACGGATTTTAATTAAAATACCAAAAATATCATGCATGCTAGGTTCATTTAATTAGAAATTGCCTGTCATTAGAACTAGGTCATGTAGTTAAATGAAATTGTACATCATATAAGCTCGTTTCAATTTCAAGATAAAAAATGTTAAGAATAATTGATTGCCATGGTGTCTAATTTCTTGAAATTTATCTTTACTGAGTATTATTTTTAATGGTTGAGCACTTATTGCATGTTAGTAATTTGCTTGCAAAATAGTTTTGAAAATTAAGTGGGTTCGCTTTGGCGAGAATTTTAGGCTTCATTTGGCAACACTTATATTTTTCTGTTCTTTTGTTAATTATAATAAAAAAAGAACAGAAATCCGTTTGATAATGCCAACTAATTTTTCTATTTTCGAGAGTAGAAAGTTGTTCCTAGGAATAGATTTGAAGTAAAAAATGAGAAATAGAAAAAAATAGTTTCTTATTTCTAGAAACAATTTTTAGAAACAATTTTTTGGGGACTGCTCACCACCTATAGCATGTCACTGCCCACCCACCGCCGCAAGTTGCCGTTGTCGAAAGCTAGTTGTCGATTGCCGCCACCTGTTGTTGACCGCCCTCACCTGCTCACCACTAGTCGACGCCCGCCTTGTCGGCCTCTCGCTGCTGCCTTTCGCCCGTCCCCAACGTGATCAAAGACTATCGACGACGACACTGGTAGCCACCTACAACCACCCCCGCCACTACTCGCCGGGCTCCACCGCTATAGGGAAAAAAGAAATAGTTTTTTTTTTTATTGGTACTAAACGTATTTCTATTTCGAGAATAAATTTTTTTTATAGTTACCAAATGTCTTATTTTACTTAGAAATTGTTCTAGGAAATAGAAATAGAAAATAACTATTTTTCAAAAGAAATTATTTTCAGAAATAAAAATATTATCAAACAGACCCTTAAGAGGCAGCAGAGTAACATAGTAGGGACAGTTCAGTCATTCTAACTGAACTTCCTCCTTTGCGCGCCTTTTTTCAATTGACTAATGAGATTGCGCCACATGGTTGTGGAAGGACAATAGTCGGGTCAATAAGGAGAAGTCGGCGAAGGCTCCGGACATGGGAGATCTGGTGCTCCTCAAGGACCGGATTTTATTGTGCAATGGCAAGTGTGGTGCTTTGTGAACCGTCCGATGAGGGCTCCGGGTAAAATAACGGCGTGATACCCTAAAAAAGAAAATATCAATTTTAGGTTCAGGTTCAATTTTATCCTATAATTTCTTTTATCCCATAAAAACTCTCAAAATTTAGGTTTAATCCTAATTCTACTCTAACCTTTGTTTTATCCCATGAGAAAACCCTTCACCTTAGGTCATGTTTCAATTCTACCATCCAATCCCTATTTTATTCTAATTTTTTTTGTCTTGTAAAAAACAATCAATTGTTATTTATGTCATAAGTTTGCCCTCGTTAGCACTCTGTTCAAAATTTTTCTCCTACAAAATAATAAATGGAAAATTCCCAAGCACGAGTTATTGGAATGTTTCAATGGAGAGCTTTTTTACTGCAAGAGATAGAATGCTATCGAGCACGAGAGGTTGAAGACCGAGTATAAAATCGAAGATCTCACGTGTGATGGAAGGAAAACTCTCTTAAAAATAACAGCCATTAATAAAATTCAACCCTAATTGCTCTAGTTTAACCTAAATTTCAGATCCAGTAAGATGTCATTTGGGCCAATATAGAAATCCATCTCCAAAGGACTACTTCTTGGATCTAATATTTGGGAGGAAAAGTGGAGTAATGACGTGAAAATGTCACATAAGATCACTTAGGAATTTTTTTGGGACAAAGGTTTAAAGTGGCAGATTTGTGACTCAAAGTAAAAGTTGATGATTTTTTACGAGATACAAAAAATTAGAGTAAAATTGGAACTTGACCAAAACCTAAAGGTTTTCTTTACGAGACAAAAAAAAAAATTAGGGTAAAATTGAGACTGGACCTATGATTACACCTAAAGTTTGAGGTGTTTATGAAACAGAAAAAAATTTAGAGTCCAGTTGGTACTGGAGCTAAAATTGGAGGTCTTTTAGGATATTACACCAATTTCATAATGTTAATTAATTTTTTATCTAATACAAATTAATACTTAATAACAATTAATATTACCTATGTAATTTTATTTAATAACTTTTCGGTTAAAAAAACAAGGAAATGGGAAGCCCGTTCCTTTCAACCAAACATAAGAGAGAAGAACTCCAAGTTTGTAGTTTTAGAATCAAGGTCAAGTCATTTCGAGTAAATGTTAAGCTTGCATTTGACGAAAAGCCAAAATTAAATTCAAAAGTTATTGCCGAAATGAAAATAGTTGTGCAATGAGAAAATGTATAAAAATCAGCCTTTTCAAATGCCACAAAAGTTTCGACCAAAAAAAAAAAAACTTCCCGAAAGTTAGACCAAAATAAAAAAATTCACAAATAAGATCTTTACGTGATGTCGGTACAAAAATTTTGGACTAAGCAGGAACATTTCATTAAGGTTAATTCCCAGCTGAATCAAACTGAAGAATAAGTTTTTTAAGCAGCACTTGTTGCCAAGCAATGACAAGAAAGAATCCCCTGCAAGTGGACTGAATGTTTTGTGGGGAAAGGGCACCTCGTCTGCTAATAAAAAAGATACAGTTATGATCGAGTTCATCACCGTATGTGTGATAATCTTACATGAAATAGAGTACAAACGAGGAAAACAAACGAGGAAACAAAATCCTGCAACTCATGTCAGCTAGAATTTACTTGTCAAAGTCCAGAAAAAAATGAACATATATAAACATGAAAACAACAAAATCGAGTTCAATTACATGTAACATTTAATTGAAGAAAGAGTATCAAGTCGAAGCAAATATGAGTACATCATAAGCTTAAGAAGACACTGAAACCACGAAAAGTAATTCGAGTTGATAGTGCGTTGGGCGACCCAGGACATTGAAGTTGTGCATTGTGAAGTTGTGTTGCCAGTTGCAGCATCGAACTGTTCCATCCCTCCTTTTCGTGAAAAAGGAATGGCTTTGATTTCTTACCTCTTTTGGCATCGTATCTTCAACTTGGAGGAAGATCGCCCCAAAGATCGAGCAAAAATAACAAGGGGCGAAAACTCAGTCACAAGATGATACTAACTTCAACAAATGTCTGCTATCAGCTTGACCAGCTACTACTTCCATTGGCTATTGATCCGAGCCTTGTCATTCCTTTTCTAATTTTCCTTTCTTTGTGTGCTATATAGAATGAATGGTCCTGCCCAAAGGGCAAGGTTATCTCCAAAAGGTTGATTATCAGTCACAGATTCCTCCAAACCACGCTTCCAGTCTGGGGTCTCTCACATTACAGCACACTCCCATTTCAGCCAACAGTGATTTGGATCTACCAAGATGATGACCCAACTCACTTCCATCTGGATAGACTTAACACACAATGAAGATCTATCCACATAAGTATCAATAAACAATACGGCATGTTACAAGCACAGCGATGGTCAGTAGCCCAAATTATCAACAGATGATTTTGTGAATGTCCAGTGATCTACTGGACTGGAGGGCTTGTATCGCTGAAGACATTGAAGTCCCTAGGAACAAGCCATCTCTCCCAGTCATCTCGCTTCCTAACCATGTCGCCCTAAAGAACATCGAATAAAAGAATCCACAATTATCTAAAACAGTGTGTAGCAAACAAATTATTTATAATGTACATACTAGATTTAGGCTTAGCTCATGCATAGAGGGTTACTGAATTATACCTGTATTTCCAACATGGTTGAATTTCGTACGGCATCTAAAATAAGATTAATATTGCTAGTCATACTTGAAACCTGTATAGAAGAGCACAGAACATACTGTTTATTGACTCAACATGTTGGAAACAGAACGTTATGTGGAAGAGCCCAGCAATTCATGCATTCACAAATGTGATAACAGTTTCACATTCGGCTTCACAACATTATCACATCCTGTGGCTAAGATCAAGTGAAGACTGGGAGTGTAAAATGCAATTCAAACGCGAGAAAAGAGTTTTAAAACTGAATATGTGGTTGGAGCATAGAGTAAAAATCCAACTTCGGTGTCAGGGAATAATTTTTAAACCCTATGGGGTTTGCTCTACTGGTACCTGAATCTGACTAGACAAAAGTTGATTGACAATATTGGAATGCCTCCTTTCTCAATCTCAGTTGTTCACTCAGGTAAGTATTTAGAAAGAAAAACAGAACTAACTTCTTCACCAAAAGACTTAACAACAGGTTTAAAGATCCAGACAATAATTTCGTACTGTACTATCAGAACGCACGCTCAAGCACATGTGCGCACACAAAGGTATCGCCCTCTTTTTTGTTAAATGTGCAGATACTTCTGTTTCCATATGATCTGCCTACACATAAATCTGAAAAATTGGAAGTCCCTAAAGTCCCTAAACACAAAAATCTGCAGAAAACCCATAACAGAGCAACGTGATGAACAATTTGCTTCTTCATGCATTATATACCAAAATAGAGAATTGGATCTAAAAGCAATATAAGACCACACACTCAGCTAAAAAAGCAGTATAAGACCACACTCAGCTATAAAAGCAGTATAGAACCATGCCATCAATTAAATCATCCCAAAATAAATTCACCTTCTTAAATGCTGCTATTATTGAAATGTGGACCCAGCCCTGTCCATTCCATTTCTTCCGAAAGTGGAGATCTTTTATTAAATTCTCCTTACTACAAGAACCGAATTGAATGACAAATAGAGTTAGAACAACACAAAGGATAAGTACAGCTCAATCAAGAATGACAAAAGAGAGAACTATAAGTACCTGAAATAATACTCTATCTGCCTCAATATGTCAAGATGCAATTGAGAATTGACAGCTAGAGGAGGCGGCACTGCAAATGGGCCGCTGGCTTGTATATCAGGAGGTGCAGTCGGGAAAAAATGAGGTGCCATCTCTGACAAAGTATCAAGATATCAATAACCAAACATGTAGAGATTTAGAAGAGAGGACATGGACAGTTAATTTGGCTTACCGGGATAGGCTAAGGGGTTACCAAATGGAAATGCCTGCGATGGGATTAATGGATAATAAGGATGAGGAATAGGGAAAGGGAGTGGGGGCGGCGGCACCGGCCTCATGAACCTGGGATCAAATCCTCCAACTTGACGAGAATGCCACTCTCGATGCCGTTGGTCATGCCTAAACATTTGATGGTAATTAGCAGCACGCGTATGTTGCCCACCGCTACGGTTTCTGAAAGAGGAGCTCCGCGGCTGCTGATGCCCATTCCTAGAAGCAGGGTTAGTTTGTTGAGAGTCAAAAGGGCCTGTTGATGCTGGCGCGACACCACTGGGCGACGAGCTGTTGCGCCTCGTCAATCTTTGGTGTGCAGGCATTACATGGTTTGGAGTCTCGACTTTATTGGTTTCGGTCCCCTATAGCACAAAAGGAGGAATATTAAACTCAAATAAACCGGACAATACAACATTACAAAAGCTGCACCCACCTGAATAAACTGATACAACTGATCACCAAAACCAGAGACAGAAAAAAGATAATAATTCCAGATCTCACAAACTATAATTGTGTCTTATCTGTTCTGTAAGGAATAAATCCCATCACCTACTTACACAAAGGAATTTGTTTCCATAATTATACATTTCTAGAATTAAGAGAAACAAAGCACTAACTCCATCTCTCTCTCTCCCCCAGCTCTCGGCGAATTTAACAGACAATTTAGGAAAAGTTTGCAAATTTGGTTTTTCTTATATTCAAGCAGTTCGAGAAAAGGGGGGAAAAACTGTACCTTTTCCCATCCATGAATCCTTCTATGCATTCAATTATATGTATTCACTCACGCTCTATTTTAAGACGTAGAAGATCTAGAATTCCAGAGGCATATATCCGAACGATCACACAGCAGAAATCCAATACATCGCATCATGCTCCTACACTCTCCAGTAATAATCCAGTGGCGAAAGAAGATCGCCATCACGTCCAGATTGATATGAAAACTCGTCCTACGCTAACCAAACAGAGCAACGAAAAGGAAATCGAAAAGCCCAAAAAATAAAAACAGAGAGAGAAAGAAAAAGAAATCACCTTCGATACGGACAGCTCCGACGACCCATCAGCTAACTCCCCGGCAGGGGACTCCGGCGACGACTTCGACGGGGAAGAAGCGGAAGCCCTAGCGGACCCCGAGAGGGCGGGCCACGCGCCCGTCTCGAGCAGGCCGCTCTCGTCGGCCTCCCCGCCGGGGCCGGGGCCGGGCCCGCCCCCGCCGGCCGGCTTGCTCCAAGCGGGGGCGCTCCCCGCATTGCCGTCCGATCTCTCGGCCTCCGCCGCGAGGGGCGGCGAGGGGGACGGGGGCGCGGTCGCGGCCATCGGCGACTGGAGCAGAAGAGATTACTCGTGCGGGGGAAGAGAGAGAGAAGGGCGACGACGAGGGAGAGTGAGACAGAGAGAGAGAGAGAGAGAATACAGGAAGGGGCCGCGCGTCGGCTGTCATACAAACTGGCAACAACGTTTGAGGAATTCGTGTAGGACTAGGACTGCGACCCTCTCTCTACGAGTACGATTCCGAGTCAGCCTTACTCGGGATTTTGATGCATTTATTCTTTTCCTAACTTTTTAAAACCGAGACCATATATATATATTGCATAAATTGACAATAAAGAAATGGAATTTTCGTATGAATATTAGTTGAACAAATCTAGAAACAAATCTAGGTGAGGTCAAATTCTAATTTTTTTTTGAAAAAGAAAATATTATTTTGATATTAAATTGATATCATTATCAAGCTGGCAATGTTCATTTAAATTCTCGATGGAAGATATTTCATGCTTGAATTTGTATTATCGTGTAATTTTGAGAAGTCGGTACTTACTATTTGCGGTTGATTTGGATATTCATTATTTATGTTTCGCCGTACACTCTTCTTGGTATAAGCCGATTTAAGATGAGTATTAGACATTGAATGATTTTCTTATGCCACTTGGGTACATAAAATAAATTGAAATGTTTTTTTTTTTTTCTGACTAAACTGTAGAGGCATGGGCTGTTGTTATTGATATTACCATATTCAATTCATTGTTTAAGCAATATAAAAAATTAAAAATATTTTTTATTATTGATTTTTCATGAAATGAATGCATAAAGAAATCTGTAACTATTACTGTCAGGAAGCTGTTAGTCAAGCGGCTTGAAAATTTTGGGAAACCCAACGTTGTCTTATCTAAACAGGAGGATTTAATTTTAGAATATTATTCTTGTAATCTGCACTGGGAATATACACGTGCGAGGAAAAAGATCATATATGGGGTAACATTTAGAAGAAGAAGCTCCTTATTAGTTATCAGAACGGTTATAACCATATATCCTAATATAATTATTATATTTATGTAAAGTTAAGCGCTATATTTATGTAAAGTTAAGCGATATCGATATAATAACCATATAATCTCAAAAATCGTTCACATGTACAAAATTCAAATTTAAAATCTTTGGACCTTATCTTCTTGGGTACCACTAATTTTTCTTTTCTCTGTATCAAATTCATGCTTATATGCTCTGTGAGTGACAAACTGCAGTAGAGCATCTATCTAAATTTATTTGGCTCCTTTCCTTTAACGAAGGGAAGCGAGGGCATCTATCTTAAAAGCAAAACCCGTAACGAGTCGATGTCACGGGTCGTGATCTCCTCGCCATCTCTGTCTCATGCCAAACCGGGCGGGCGGGCGGCCTCGACCCGCTTGAGGAAATTGTCTTTTCTCAGGTTCATGTCCGTGCCGAATGGAAGAGCACAGGCGTCGGCCAAATTGGAGTCGCCAAAGTTATCTTTTGCCACACGAAAGACAATAATCTCTCGCCACACGAAAGACAATAATCTCTCGCTGACGGGATTGCTAAAGCACATGGGCAGAATGCCCAACCCTTTTGATTGGACTAGCAAGAATCCCTCGTGGCCATTTTGGAATATCCTTCACTTAGGAACGGTGCCAGTTTTTTAATGAACAGTAGTTTGTTTTGATCCACCGAAAAACAAAATTTCTTCGGCGTGGAGATAAGAGGTGCCTTTCGGCTTTGATTACAAATGGGGATTATGGAAACCTCTAATCACATGATTAGCAATTAAGACAGTGGTAATGGTGGCGGCGGCGGTGGTGGTGGTGGTGGCGAGGACATGAATGAATCGGGGGGGTTCAATTGCGTGTGGACTGGGGCAACGTGTGTGAAAGGGATTTTTGGCGGAGATCGCTGTTGACCGAGACGCCCGGGGGACGATCCGATACGGTCGACGGGCGTGGAGCCAAAAGCTGTGTGATTAGATTGGGCAGCGAAATTGTCGTCCAAATTCCCAGTCCTTTCGTTTCTGCACACGTTCTTTCTTTTTGTTTTGTTTACTTTCTCTTGGCCGCTCACGTTACCGAATAAATAATACTATAAATTCTAGGAAAGATGGAGATCTTCTACATGTGAATTATTGAAGTTACAGTGTAATTCCCCGAAAATGTGAAGCTAGGAATACAAGTTAGATCAAGAGTGGTTATGCGTGTGATGTCCAATGCATTCACATTAGTATGTCTATACTTTTCATATAGACCCGATGAATGAATGGATTGAGTTTGGATTGTGTGATTAAGAAATGGGTTGATAGGACTATTTTTCAATAAAATGAAATCCTATCGTGGGATTTAGGAATGACTTAACTTGCTGGTAAGCATTGATAGCCTTGCGGCATAGCTCAAATTGAACTCACTTAAGATAAAGGAAAGAAAGAAATAAAGAAAGAAAGAAATGCCTTTGTTATAACGGAAATAATTCAAAATCCACCACTGAACTCAAGTTAATAATATATGTGGTCTCGCATTTATATTTGTTTTTTGGGGGAAATTGTCTAATCACTTCTCAACCTATTCTGCGGATATCAATTCACTTCTAAACTTTATTAATTTTGCCAATTTAATTCTAAACTTTTGTGGGAAGTTCCAATGTAGTCATTTCGAATAAATTGTGACTGAAAATTGCTGATCTGGCTATGTGTCATAGAGGACGAAAATGAAGATTTGTTCGTAAGGATGATGTTGAAATTTGGCATAAAGGTTTAGGACTGGATTGGGCGAAATTGAAAATTCTAAAATTAAGTCAATATCTCTACAATAATTTCATAATTGATTGGGAAATTTTCTTGGTATTGTTTGCACGCACGCCCGTGTGATAATTATAAAATCGAATCTTAGATTATGTCAAAGTTAATGTGATCGGCTGTAAAAAGCGTATCTAGAGTCAAAAAGTGATGAGGCATTTGTGCCTTCCTGACATTGGTGGAGAAATCTGACGTCGGAAGAAAACAAGTAATCCACTGTTCCTCTCTGTAAAGTTTAGTAACTCGATAGGAATATTTGACTTTCCTCGACAAGATTATTTCTTTAGAAAGATAAGGTTAAGGAGATTTTTTAGGATACCCAATTCAAGTAATTAAACCTTTTTTTAATTTTCAAGGTATTGGATTTTCTCTGGCCAAAAATTATTAAAAAATAAAAGATGCTGGATTTTTTCTCGTTGTTTGTGTTTGGAAATCCAGCGTTTGCTATTAGCATGCTTAGTTAAGTGTTTTCGGGAGCAATTGCTCATGGTATATCAGCAATTCAGAGAACTCTTTCCTAAATTAGATTGCAGGTATTTCTCAATAGAATAAAGTAACGGCAAATATTTTGATCGTTGTAAAACATGTTTAACCATGACGGGAGTATTTGTCGATATTATCCATTTAGTAATGATGGTTCGGTGAATTGTCCAAGACCAAATGGCTTGTCTTAATCGGGCATCGATGAGCTCAGCAGTGACCTAATTGGGTTCAAATTGTTGGAATGGACTTTCCAGGAAAGCGAGCGAAAAGAGAAAAGAAAAGATTTTAAGTTGAAGAGTCAACGCAGGACTTGATGCAGATGAAAGGACTGTGGCATACTGTAGTTTGCACTCTCTTAGCATCTCTGTTTGATCATATAACAAAGATGGAAAGACTCGATCCCATCTTCCATTTTCTTGCCATGAACTGCAAGGCGAGCCAGATTTATCATTTGCCATCAGAATGAATTTTTAGTGCTTAAGAAAAAAAATTGGCTGCTGAGTTTCTGTAAATTAAGAAAGCATACTCTCCATTTCCTCTTGAACTCTAGGCCCTTTAGTCTTCAGGCGTACATATCCAACAAATATAGGCATTGATCAAAGTAAATCTTATACATATGCTTAAGCTGGCTCTTCGCCTCGATCTTAACTGAGAAATATGAATTGTCCAGATCATGGAGCGGACGATCCGAAACCCTTAGTTCACTACCCTGCAGTCCTTCCTAACCTCCTGTCCGCCCGTGATGCTGCTCATCTTGATCATGGACTTGATGAACGCGTCCGTGAATTCCTTGTGCGAGCTCGCGAACTTCTCGACCAGACCCTTGGTCTTGGGCACAGCCAGGAGCGCCTGGTCCGACGAGAACAGGCCCTTCCCTTGGAGGATCAGCCTGTAGTATGTGTTGTCGAAGGTGGTCGAGGAAGGGTCCATGGTGGTCCCCGCGTTCTTCGGCCTGTTCTTGGTCGGGCACACGCCCCTCAGGCTCGCTGCGAGGGATGGGTGCATTGATGGGTCGATGTCTTGCGTGGTGTTGAAGTTGCGGATCCTGGTTGCGAAGGAGGAGCAGTGGGAGAATCCTAGGGTGTGGCCTCCTGCAAGGGGATAGAAGTCGAGATCAGAATCAGCACAAGTGAAAAACCAAAACAAATGAATCAATCCGGTGGAGCGAACTCGTCGCCGGAACACCGTCATATGTTGGTCTGTTTGATCGTTTATTATACCCGATAGAGCAACGAGATCTTCCATAGAGAGGCCTCTCTGGGAGAAGCTCTGCTGGAGCTGAGAAATGTTGAAAACTGGTGCGGGGAGTTGTGTCGTCTCGCTGGCTTTTGACGTTCTTCCATCCTTTCTTCCCTTGGGCACATCCCAAGTCGGACCTCCGGACTTTTTGTAAGCATCAGAAATGAAGAAAATCACAATCAGATTCGCAATATGCCGTGCACAAAAAAAAGTTTCTTGTCAAGAAATTACAGCTAAAGTTGCTATTAGGGGAAGGGATTCGTTCAGAGGGCATTGATTTAGCTTCCAATAGCCCAACTACCGTTTTGTCCTGTTTGAACCTGTCCGTGCACATATTGAGTGAATAGATATCTATTAGAATAGTTGCGGCGCAAGCTTACAATCCCAAGAGTTGGTAGCTTAACACAGTCCCTGTCTGGTTTCTCTTATATTTTCCGGGATAGAGACCTGCGTGGGGACTGTCCAAGGCATTGCGCATGAAGCTCGGGATTGTATGGTAATCCTACACATGACCCTAATATGTTCTAAGACACTAGCGTTTAGGCTTTAACTGGGTTGGGGTGAATTTTCAGGATAACCTCAATGGCAAGCTATGTTGAAGCGACTGGTCAGTCATGAAGATTTAGGATATACACATAACAAAGTGGACGAGGAGATGATTTTACCAGAACGACGGAATCTCTAGCAGCTAGTGCCAAGATGTCCGCACATGAAACCACGCCAGGGCAAGCAGCTTCCAAGCCCTTTTTAGCATCATCGATTACATAAAATGCATGCAGAGAGACATTAGGAGGTCCGTCCTTTTCTGCTTTGTTGTTTCCTTTGGAGTTTAAAAGCACCGACGCATCGCAACCCTGCATTTGGCCATGATTAGCGCTATTTAGTTGATTTATGATAACAAGGAAGCTTTGTATAAGAACTCTGAACAGATAGAGAACTATTGACATGTTTGCTCACCCTTACGAAACAGTCATGAAAATGCATCCGCAGGAGAGCGGCTGGTACGGTTTTGTCCGTCGTTGCTGCATTCTTGACAGCATTTGCGACAATTGACTCAGCGCCAGGACAGGTCTTGTCGTAGTAATTGGAGCTTAGTGAATAGATTGGAGAGACAAATGAAAGTACAAGAATCAAGCTGAAGAGGACAACACCGATGGCCATGCCTAGTACACCCCTTAACTTCACCGAGTTCTGTCGAGCTTGGAAGGTAATTTGCACATCGAATGGATATAAATAGTCCGAAAAAGGAAGATTTAGTTGAAACTACAGATAGCGATGCGACACTAGCCACCTAAAGTGGGCGTATTTAGCAACAAACTTGATAATGAAGTAGTGATTTTGAAGCAACCTCGGGACTACAAGACGTTCCACACGTTTCAGCAGCGGTCCCAATTATGTCTGCTAAGCTCATTTTCCTCACGTAGAGTTCAGACAAGAGTGATGACTACGATGTGCCATTACCTTACTTTTCTTCAACACGAAGTTTATGACGGTTTTTGGTAATTAATGAGCTAGGGTTAATAAGATCTCGGTCAAAAAGTGGATTTTAATGGTAAATCCCCGATTAACTTTCTGCGAGCATTGAGCCACTCAGTACGAGGGACATTGGAGGACAGTCTGCATGCATATTCTGGACTGGACTGACGAATCTCTTCTGATCGATGAATAAGTAAGTTGTGACTTGACCATCATACGCTTAAACTAGGAGTCATATGCAATCTAATAAGCTCTTCAGATTCTTCTTCTTTTTTTCTCCTGGTGGCTAGGCCATTTGAAATTGTGTCTTTTGCCATGGGACCTACAGAATAGAAAATGGCTTTCTGTTCTGAGGTGGTTAGGATGGGCAAATCAAGGGTGCAATAGCTTTGATAAAAGCTTGATTTGCAAGTTTCAGCTTTGTTAGTTATGACGGTCGGATCCCTTTTGATCTGATGGGGACTTCTGTTGTAAATTGGACTTTGGGCATTCTCTAGAGAATTCAGTGCTCACCGGCACAGATGTCGGCATTTGGCTCTTGGCTTAAGGTTTTCTCCCCATCGTAAGGCATCATTCCAATAGATGGACATGACTCGTGGATGTCTGAATCTTTGTCTGAATCTTCAGTTGAATGCAATTGAACTCGTAATGTAGCTTGCCAGCATGAGGAAAAAGGCTTGGAACACAAAAATGCAACTTCGTATAATGAGCAATCAAGAAATATTTACAGCGGGATGTCCCTCATAAGTATGCCAATGAACCCCACAGGGAGCACATATACATCTCTCTGTAATGACGTATCGCCTAAACAAATGCCTAATATCAATATACATGATACAAAGGATGAGAAGGACCCAGGACGGGGAAAAATGATCAAACAATAGCCAGAATTGGGAAAAGAATCATCACAAATGTAAAGATAAAAGGAATCAGATGTCGAGAACGGTTTGAGATGGAGGACGAACTGCCTGTTACAGATTCATTCCCACTGCCTGAAGTATCCTGTGGACTGACGGCAACAGCGGGAGGGACTGAGCTAGAATTTTTTGCGCTGACTGGTAATGTGCTGGAATCTGTTGCATCATAACCTGCGAAATGAAAATACAATGTAAGCACTCTGACAATTGACAGCAAGCAAATTCAGCACAGCTTGTGTTCTACTCACAGTTGGATAACTTCCAGCCAAGCACCACTCTCTCTCGATCGAAAACTATGCGATAACCCGTCATGAAGTTCTCTGACAAAGGAAAAGGGAAAAAAAGAAGATGAATACCTAATGACAGGGTAGACAAGTTCTGGGAGCAATAAATCCAAGTCCTCAAAATTAATAATTCACAAGTTCCAATCATATCAGTTCCAAGGAAAAATGACCAACACCAGGAAGAAGCCACCCTGTGATCACTATGCCAAACCTTGTCCTCCACTAGATTTTAGAGTTGGACTAAATGTTCCTAGAAAAACAGAGTGGTTTTGCAGCTGTTCTTCTGTGCATGCAGCAAACATGTAGGTTATTCCACAGGAAAGAGCTTAATGTAGCATCGATTTTATTTGGTACACAGAAGAACTTAATACAGCATGGGTTTTATCTGTATTTAATATCCAGCCTATCCTCATAAGCATTGCTAAGGCTTGTAGTTGATATGATATGAAAGACAAATCTGCAGTGGTTTCCTTGATTTGTTAGCATTAAAAGGGCAAATCCGCAGGAGGGCGAAGGGTGAAAACTGACTGTGCAAAAGCAGAATAAATACAAGTATGCACTCTGAGTAACATAGAGAACTTGAAGAGGGGGATAACTTTTCATGGAAATAAGCAATACAAAATATTTCTGATGACCAGATACTCACGACCAATTATATTTACATCTCCACTTTTGACTAGAGCAAGACAATATACATTGGAGGAGCCCTGAAGATATAAAAAAAAAAAACCCAGTTAGCATGTATTTTACAGGAAAAAAATACAGAAATAGAGAGGAAACGCGACAGTCTTAACTTTTGAAAGTACCTGAGATGTCATTACTATGGGATTGGTGACAGAGAACTGATCTCCACCTTTCATGGTCAAATTCAATGTTGCTGTTTCGAAGGTAGTCTGTTTTGGGCTGCACATAGATTTAAGTTCAGCATCCCAAGGAAAGAAATTCATCGTATACAAGTCTGTCCAAAGATGCGCTAACCTCAAATCATAACAGTATTCAAATGGGATACTGGAGTCTGAAGAATGTCGCTTTTCTTTGGCCATGGAATTGAACTGCACAAAACAAGTACTCTGTAAACATGCCGAAGAGAGGTAGGTATGTCCACATGGTAGTCTGAAATAGAGCAGTAGAGAAATTACCGTCTCCCCAATGAATGTGTAAGCCGGGTCATTCAAATATGTGAATGAGGTACCCGAGTCAAAAATTGCACTGAATTCAACATCTTGAGCAGTTCCTCCCACATTTATTTGAGTAAGGGTGATGTTGTAAGTTGGACTGGTAAAATTTTCAGTGAGAAGAATCATTAGAACTGGCCAAGAAAGGATAGAAGAGAAATGCTGCAACCCCATGCCATGAGTTGGCAACATAAATCTATGCAATCCAAAAAGATAACTTTTCTTCCCACAGAGAAGCTTACTGTGATTGGCCAAGGTTGAATGGTGTCTCTCCTTGGTCTGAGCTGCCTTGGTCTCCAAAACTAATTCTCCCAATACCCTCAGGTCCAAAGCACATTGAAAATGAATTTGAAGTAAGCCCTTCTTTAGCCAAAATGCTAGGAACAGATATGTTATTCATGCCAAGCCCAAAGAGACCATTTGGCGCAGCACCATCTAAGAAAGAACCAGTTTGAATCTGACCACACCTGCAAAAACAAGCATATCTAGCTCAGACATCAGCTACTGAACTTCTGACTACTGGGAACCTAGTGAAAGCATGAAAAAAGCAATGCTAAACCAACTGTGATAATCTTTAAACTTCTCCTCCTCAATTTTTGGCTTAAATAGATCTAAAGCAAAAGCAAAACTACACTGTTCTGGACAGTTAAAAAATGTCAATGTCCACAGTCCGTCCTATAAAACCTAGCTCGCCAGCAAGGGCAAGTTAAATATTTCTTCTGTAATCATACTGTAACAAAAAATTCTTGAATTGGTTCCCCTAATTTGCTCGAACGGTGCTGGAAGACAGTATACCTACCCAAATGTGATTTTAGCATCAACAGGCTTTGATTGATCATCATCTGTCGTCAAATGCAATAGATCTTCCACCAAAATCCCAGTAGAAGAGGTATTATTAGAAAGATAAACAATCTGATAGTCACAACTGCTAAGAGCGGAAGAGCATTGTGACCGTTGTCCGCATATTGTACTGTTGCAGGGTACTTCTGCACTTGTTGATGATGCATTAGGGCTGTAAATGTTGAAATCTATCTGGTTGACAAGAAGATTAATGAGAGCAACCTGTTAATTCTACTGATCTCTCTCGTACAAAGGACACAACAAAGACAGGCCAACTTTAATTACTTTCCTTCCATTTGTGAGAAAGTCTTTCCTGAAGTAGCTAAAGTTTTCATGCCATGGTAAAGGGAAAATAAACAAGATCTCACGGACACACTTGAACATAATGGATGTAGCAATTAAATGTTGAAATATCGTACAATTTTCAGTTTTTACCTATGTCAGAAGGGTTTTAGTTTCTTGTCTTGCGCATTTTTTCATAATCACACACATAGGGGCACCATCAACAATATAGTTTTTCAACTCCTAAGACCCTGCCTCCTGGATGTCAGATGATTAAATGGCTTGATTGAATCATGCCTGAATTCTTTATGCAGAAACCCACCTCAAAAGTCTATCATATACAAATGTCATGTTAATCATGGTCAGTTGTTTATAGTTCTTCTAACCGTGTTTCTCTCACATTCAAGTTTGCCGATTGGCCCAAGATGTCAACAATTATCCACCATATTAACTTCTCCATGACACTAGTCTATGCATTGCATTAGGAGTTACTAGTACTAGCCTGATTGGCACACCCCAGATAGCACATAAAGCTTGGACTGAGCATTCCTATTCAGAAGGATACCTGTCCAGATGATGTCTTTATTCCTTGTAAACAACTTTTGCAGTCACACGGTAACCAGAACAGATCACTGCCGGTGTCTAGAGCCACCATATAGGATAAAGATGGAGTCCCGACCGAAACATTGGCATAGTGCAAACTGAAAGGCCCAGACAAAAGTAGCACTTTATCAAATTACATCGATCCACTCGAGCAAAACATCGAAGATTCTGCCTTGTCCGGTTGTCAATAAACAGAAGGCATTGTGAAATATCAAAATAAGAATAATTCCGGGGAAATTCCGTTTCGAAGCTGAAAATAATTTTTAAAAAAAATGAGAGAAATTCAGCTGGCACAGGGAATGGCAGAAAAACAAATGAACAAAAAACGAGCCACAGCTGGCCAAGGAAAGCAATCACAGATTATGCATAAAAATAAAAATAAAACAAAACAAATAGAGCTGGTCAGCCTTGTACGCAGGGATTGAATGACCGAACTGTCACAACTTTCGTAATTAATACAAGGAGAAACTGCGAAATTGGGTTGAGCAAAATCCATGCTTCTGTCACGTTTCTTCACTTCACTAGCAAATTCCGAGTAATCCAACCGCAATTTCTCCCGGAGATCAAACCAAAAACCGGACGAGCGGAGAGCGAACACAATACTTACTATCCAAGAGCAGGCAACAGAATCGTCTCGTTGCCGCTAGAGAAAGTCAGAACCGTCTGGTTGTCCGACGTCGACGCCGCGGCGAGCCGGCGGCCGTGGATGGCGCGGTCGCGCAGGGCCATGACCCTGTAGTACTCCAGGCTTCCCTTGTCGGGCAACCGATCGACCCCCAGCACTCCCTTCACGGGATCCGAGAACCGGTGGTGCATGTCGAACCCGAACGTCGCGAACCCGAGGCAGCCCCGCGGCTCCGAGGCCAGCACCACCGCCAGCGCGACGAGCACGGCCAAGAAGGCGGCATGACCGGCGGCGGACGGCGGCGGCGCCATGGATCAGTAGGGAGGGAGGGAGGGAGGGAGGGAGGGAGGAAATGGTGCGAAAATCGAAAGGGGAAGGAGGAGGAAGATGGAGAGAGAGAGTGAGAGCGCTATATAACTTGCCATGTTAGTCAAAGACACACTCTACGCAAATGTCCTCTTCATGGGTAGAGAGAGAGAGAGAGAGATGGGAACTCGATCGTTTGGTGCAAGGGAAGGTTGAACTAGATGGACCCACACGCAGTCCCTCCCCGATTCCGCACGAATAATTCATCATGGCTCGATTTTTAAAAAATCGCGGCTTTTGCACTTTGGCCCTCTATCTTCGTGGGACTTCCCATTTCTCACCCCCCCAACAACAAAAGATGCTCCCTCCCCCCGTCCCGTTCCTACATCCGCATCTGGTGAGGGGGGCAATCGCAAAGAACAGCAATGAATGCAATCGGAGAGAATCGGGTCGAGTCGAGACCACGTACCATTCGAGCGGCAAAGCTTGGGCATCTTGAGTAGTTCAGAACAAAATGATAAGTAATCCAATGAGATTTAGGAAAATGCAAATGCTTTTAGCTTGAAGGGCTTTGTAGAAATACAAATTGCATTTGGTAAAAAACTAATTACAAAGTTAATTTGGTATTAAGAGTGAGTGTTTGAACAATTATTTTTTTTAGAGGGCTTTTGGGTTTTATTTTATTTTTTATTAAAAAAATCAAACTCTTTGCCAACTCTACCAAATGTGAGGTAGTTTTGGAACAACGAGGGAATAAAACTGAAAAATTAAAGAATTAATGATGGCAATTTAAAAAAAAACATAATTTCAACATTTAGCCAAATGTTGAAAGCCCAATCAGCTTTGGACTTTCGATTTTCTCAAAGACAGCATTTAGCCAAAAGCCCTCTGTAAAGATTTGCCAAATACCTCAGCATTTCCTCGAGGGAAAGTCCCTTGAGAAAATTGAGCCAAAGCACTCTTAAAGGAGTCCGAATGTCCCTTTCCAGGGCCTAAATGGAAGAAATTTGGGAATGGTGGGCCAAAAACGCAAGATCGAAAAAGTAAGGATAGGAATGCCAAATGGGACATTATTGTCAATGGCGGGCTAAGGAGGGACGTTGGGAAGTTGTTGGCGCGTGGGAGAGACCGTTGACCTTCTAGACCATTAACGTTAGCCACAAGAAAACAGAAACAAGACGGGGACAAGTGGCAAGGTCCCAGCCGTTGATTTCGTGCCACCGAGGTTGCGACCTTCCCTGGGGTACTTTTCCTCAAATCGTCGCATGTTTTCATACGGTCGTCCAATCGATAATAGATTTTTTTTTTTCTTTAGCATATCGCGTGGGGCAGTGCACCAAACTAGTTCAACTAATGCCCGCTCTACTCAGATACATCCGTCATCGCGCATGCACCTCCATCACATATCGATGCCCGACATAGGTCATCGAGTGTGTCATCATGCGAACTCACTACCTATTTTCACTATTTTTGAGTTTCGGCCATCGAAAAACACATTATTAAATCGGTAATGCAGTTGGGTCTAGGATAGTTTGGTAATGAATTTTGAAAAGGAGTGTTCTAAATTCGTCGAAGTCAAAAGAAGAGTGTAAACGCAGCCGAATTTCCAAGTCTTCCTTGGTGTGAATCGTGGACAACTTTGCTTCTTCTTCTTCCTTCTTCCTTCTTCCTTCTTCCTTCTTCTTGAGAGCTTTTGTCTTCGATGATCTCAATTTGTCAAAGTCAAAAAAAGAGATAAAAGGGGAAGGCTGACAAATTAGCAGACTTTGTGCCAAACAAATCAATCACCCATCAACCCGGAAAAAAGGGCCCCACCTTCGTGTAAATGTTTATGATTTAGAGGACGGAGAGTTAATAGAAGAGTTATTGGGGGGGCGGATTTGAGAATAAAACGAAAATTGATGATTTCGTTTCATTTATAGGAGCAGATTTCAGAATAAAGTGCAAATTAATGATTCTTTTAATAATAAAAAAAAAAGTTTGAAGACAAAAGTGGGGTTCTGTTTTTTTTTTTTTTTTTTTTTTTTTGGAATGAGGGCTTTTTTTCTCCGCACTTTTCATGCTAGAAAGTTTGATTTTTGCAAAAAGGGCCACCGATCTTTGGATATTTATTTAAATTTCTGGCGATTGCGATTTCAGGGAATTAATGAATTCATGCCTAATCTATTTGCGGAGATGGAGACGCTTAGCCGAAGATGACGGGGGCGACTCCACTTGGCGCTCTTTTACCGCCACCGAGATTCTCATGTTTGATGACTCCATGCGCGGCGTGATTAGTTGACCGATGTGAAAAGCTCGCATCTTTTTCAATGGTCGGCGGCGAGGGGGAGGCGAAGCTTCGTCCGAAACGGAGCCTCTGCCGCGGGATCGCCTGAACCGTCAATGCCGACGCCGAGGCTCAAGAAGAACCTTTGCTTTTAGACAAGGCCTGTAGTAATTTGATCGATCATGGGGATCGGAATGTGACGTGAGGATTGTGTTCGAGCTGGGATTGAGTATCATGTGAATGAGTAAACCTAAAATGGCTAAGGCACATAATAGAGCATGAGCAACATGAGGAGGTATAGCTCAATTGTCACGGTTTAAAAGAAGTGACATGAATTGTCTATCTCCCAAAATTTGAGGGTTTTCTCGAATAGAATATTCTTGAGGATGGACAATATAATAATTATATACTGTTATAATAAATGTAGGTAATTGGACAAATGAGAAGATGTAATCTCTAGATAAAAAAAATAGGTAGCAATGATTAGTTTGTACTTTTATATATATAGAGAGGGTCTCATTCCTTCATTTTTATCCATTTCATAAATAAAAGATAATGGAGAACTTCTCTATAGAATTTGTCCATCTTGTGAGTGATATCTGAGTGGTGGTGGGTTCTCTACCTTCCTGCCTGCTTCTGTATCAAGAGCAACGCATTTCCATGGCAAACTTTTTCTTTTTTTTTTTACTTTCCTCGGTCGTCTTCGGAACACTGGCAGTGTCAATGACCCGTTCCTTCTTAGCTGTGCCGTGTGCGTACAGAGAGAAATTATAGAGAGAGAGAGAGAGAGAGAGAGAGAGAGAGAGTTGTGTGCGTTGGTATGTGTCGTCCTCGCGGACGTCGAAGCCGTATTCGATCGGACTGAATTCTCTTCATCCTCTCTCTCTCTCTCATGTGCCGGCTGGCCGTCACATGTATGCGCATGATGGCATGTGAACCCATCATCATCTCTCACGACTACACCTAGGGTGCATAACCTATTTATGATCAATTTAAATTTAAATGGGTCAGATTTTCTTTTAACAAGTCATAAATGAGTCAGACTAAAAGAAAACCAGACTCATTTATAACCCATTTTGACAAGTGTACATAAGAGTGCGTCGTCTTACTCCCACCGCTAGCTCATTCTCTCGTTTGCATGGCAGCGCTGTCGCACGTGGTCATCACCATCATCGGATGGTGGCTTGATTAGCCGTTAAAATCCAGGTGAGTCTCGTTCTCTCATATATTTGCGTGATTTTTAAAAAATAAAAATAACTTAAAATATTTAAAATAAAAATTATTAATAATTTGATTTAAAAAAAATAAACAACATTAAATGAATATAATCTTTAAAAAAAGATTATAAGAATAATTTTTTCCTAAGTTTAGTAAGATATGGAAGTATTTTAACAATATGGATCGGATCGGGTATGGGTTGGGCATGGGTTGGATTGGATATGGGTAAACAATCATATATTATATTTAAATGGGTTATAAATAGGTTAATGGGTCAATTTGAGTAAGACAATTTATGACCCGATTTAAATCCGATCCGACCTACCCGTTTAACAGGTCTACTCACGACTATCATCACTGTCTTGAACATGTTACGATGGTCTTGCTGGGCAATGTAACTGATGTCTATTTACTTTAGACATGAACAAATTCTTGAATTATTTTGTCTGAATTCTAGAATGTAAAATTCAGAGATATTCTTATCTTATTGGGAAAAGAAAAAATATACAATTTGAAATAAGATATACGAGAAGTAAAGAATGCAGCTATGTTTGGCACTCTAACGGCGGACTGTTGGTCATGTTATTGCACGGCAAGGATTGAGCAAAGACTAGTCAGGGTCTCGATTCTCTTGGTTAGCGTTGCCAGTTTCTTCCTGCGGTGTCCTTTCGTACGAGGAAAGTGCCTTGCGAAAGCCCGACAAGAACGCTGATTAAGCCGGGGGGGGAGGACAAGATACTAAAGGCCGGTGGATGGGGCTGATTGCAGAATTGCTTGCGGGGGCGGCTTAAGGGTCATCTTGGCCATGGCCTTGACGAGGACTAGTTTCTGGCAGGGACTCTCTGCAATGTTATTCAGTGCTCGGTACTGCGAATGCAGATCTTACTGGGCCATAAGCTTTGGACTTATTTGGGATTTCAGTGGGAATCGTCTTGTTTTTTTTTTTTTATTTCCCCAAAACAGAAAAAAAGAAAAGAATTGTTAGGTTCAGTTAATTTTTTATTCCCTTAAATAGAAAAGTAGTTGAGAGATAGATTTAGAACAAAAAAAAAAAGTAAGTAAAAAAAAAGAAACTCATTTCTTTATTCTCGTGAGTAGAAATAAAAAAACTGTTTTTGAATATAAATTTTTCTCGAAAATAAAATTGTTATCAAACATATCCTATTTTTTGAAACATTGTCACTCTTACAAGCAGGACAACTTATGTGGTGTAACAAACAGACCAACGGAATCTTTGTTCGCCGACACCAATGCTTTATCTAAATGCAATGAGAAAGCTGCATCAATAAGAGGGAGTTAAAAAGACCCAAAAAAGGAACTAGTAGCTGGTTGCTCTGTAAGGCTACAGATACTGTGAAAAAATATTCCTTCTGCCAAGAGTTCATCACATGAATCGAATATAGCATTACTCAAACAATCATGGGACAAAAGAAAGGACAGATGCCGCAGCAGCCGAGCTTTAAAACGAAGCACAGAATTACATGGTTTCGGTGTCATTTGTCAAGTCTAACATGGAAGCACAGAGCCGACCCCAGTTTCTTCTATTGTCGTGCAGGTAAGAAACAGCACAATTCATATTCATATGCTATATACTTTGATGGTCGCAGTGTGTTTCCTGTAGGTACTCTGGTGGTCGTATTTGCGAACATACTTTATTTGCTTCTCCGCTGGAAATGTCGAGCAAAGCCATCTCAGAACGGCACTTCTGTCGGAGAGAGCCAAAAAGCTGGTGTGCGAGATACTTAATAGTCCAGAAATAAATGAAGAAAAAGCTTACACAAGAAGTTATTCCAACGAGCCTCCAGATCGAACATTTTCAAAGTGCACGAGTATTGAATCTCAACACACAGAACCACATCATAAAGCAAATACTCATCTTTCAATACAAGATTTTCTCGAATATCAGGACAGGGAGATCTTCACATACCATGGGAATCAAAGTAGGAGATCAAAATTCTGTACATAAAGAGTCATACAAAACCATCTAATGGTCAGGTTATATAGCATGCTGATACTACCAGAACAACTCTACAAAACTCGGACCTTCACTGCCTCGCTAAAAAATGGTCAGATAAATACAAGCACTGGAGACAATCAGCATGGAAGATGAAGATAGCTACTCTTTTCTTGTTATGGAATTTACAAAATTAGAGATCCCTTCGGCACAGTGGGCAAGAGCCGTGTCTGATGAGCCATTTATCTATGCAAGGTAGATGAAACATGTGACGGCAATGAGGCAAGCACCGGACCATCTCTCCAAGCTGAAAGTCCTGGAATTGCATATGACAAGCAGAGTCAAGTTCGATGAGTTCCTTGTGATTTATGGCCCTTCTAATTCTATCTATTTGTTGCCAAATGTAAAAGCCCCAACGTATAAGATAATGAGATATACCTGAAGGCACACTGAACAAGAGACCTTCTCCCCAGAAGAATCGACATTATTGTCATTAGTAATCGCGACTTGGGGTATCTTTTTGACCAAATCTCCAGGCAAACCTCTCGCCCCGTTGCTGCCGGTGTCAAAAATATTCTGAACCTCCTCAAATCTTGGTTCCACAGCACTCATCTAAATCAAATTTGGCGATATAATGAGTACAGGTTTTTCTCAGGCAAGCAATTTAATTAATTACCGCTAATTGTAAATCTCATCTGAGGTACCTGACTTTGCACGGCACTCAGCATAGCAGGGCCGATGCGCTCGCGAACAAGTCTGCCACTTAAAAGGCTTGCAATGACGTCGATCTGCGATTGTGAGGGGGCAAGGATAAATGATGGTCAGTGAAAACCGTCTGTGGATGAAAGTAAATGGTATAGCTCAATTGTATCTTTAATCCGAGTATGAAGCTAAGTGACGCACCAGATAGAGAAGACACCCCACACCGGATTCATCTGACTGCCAGAGAAGAAGGGAATACTCGAAGACTTCAATGGAGAAAACAGCCCCGGAAATGGCTCCAACTGCGGCACCTCGAATGAATCCGCTCTCTGTCTCTTGGCCGATCAAAGCTCCGGTCATCGCTCCAAGTAAGGTACCCACTGCAGCAACAGGGTTTTCATCCTTTTCAGCATAAACAAATGGTAAAAACACACGGCATCGTCATGTCACCGTTTCGAATTCATTGAAGCCACTCATACTCAGATGCATCAAGCTTCATTAAAACACCTCCAAGCAGTTCTGTTTAAGACAAAATCTTGTCTTTTTCACTTACAACATGAACCAGATTCACCAAAATTACTTACGTATTAAAACCACAAACATCCCTTCTTAATCCCAGATATCGTTGATTTGACATCAGATATGGACACAAAAAGAATCTGCATAAAACACACCGCCTCCCCAAATTACAGAGAACAGACAAAACTGTCCGACAAGCAACTGCGAGGGGGGGAAGGTACAGTCATCGGCCAACAATACATGAACAGATAGCAAAAATCAAGAAATGCTGCGATGGAAACAACGAACCAGAAAAAAGACGACAGAGAACAGATCAAGAAAGACGAGCTCACCAACTGCGAAGAAGAACGTGAAGATCGCGGAGAAGACGTTGCTTAGAACCGCAGAAACCGCCGCGCTGCACATCTCTCTGACCCTCTCGACGAGATCCGCGGCTACGAAACCCGACGGCAGATTGGACCGAGGCGATGATGGGTTCTCGTAGAACTCCATTTTCCCTCGTCGAACATTAATGGGCCGCGCTCGCGATATGCGGAAAAGGTGACCTGCTTTACAGGAAAGGGGGTTTTTATGTACGGGAAGACGAGCTAGCTGCGCACGCTTAGGCCCCAAAAAGAGACAAACGAAAAGGAGACCACATCCGACCTACCCGCATTAAAAAGACATGTCCCCTTTCCTGGTTTTGGTTTCTTTATCGATTCTCTCCACCCGTTTTCTTCCAAGAACCGGCTTTCTACCCTCTGTCTCTCTCTCTCTCTCTTCTCTCTCTCTTTCTACTCTCGTGATGGATGAAAGAAACACGAGAGAAAGAAAGGGAAGAAGAAGGGGAAGAAGAAGGACAAGAAGCTTCCTTTGAAAGGCGCACGCAGACTCGGACAGAACAGCTGATGGATCTTGACTACTGCGTTGTCACTCGTTTTCCCAGATGGAGAAAGGAAAGAAAGGAAAACTTCGTGGACGGGTTTTCGTTTGTGCCGTCCTTTTCCTCTTTGCTTTTGGACCAGAGCGATTGGCCGCAAGGGATCATGATGGCTACATACACGCTAGTTGGTAACCTATGAGGTCCTGCATCCCTATCTTCTCCTCTCTCACATTCAATTCCAAATGCGGTCCACACAAAAGTCTTTCCGTCAGTGCTTGTCGAAAATATCTTCCCCTCCCTCCGGCCTAGTGAATTTCCCATCTTGCTCCCCAGATTTGAGGTGCCCTTTGCGAATCACTTCTAACCCCCGACACCTTAAAATCGGATGCAAATGGCCACACGCCACCGGTCATTTTTTTCCCACCGGAGCTCCTGCTCCGGACATGTGCTTGTCGCGTCGCTGATTGACTCATTTTCTTGATTCAACAACTGTAATAAATTATTATTTTTTAAATAATCATCATTTACTGTTATAATTTACTCATCATAATTTATATTTAGATATATAAAAAATATAAAATATTGATAAAATAAAAATTCAAACTAGTGATTTCAAATTATATACTCATTATCAAACGCCATAAAATATTTCGAAATTGTGTGAAGACATAAATTAATAAAAAAACAAAAACTTGATTTAGGATCCAGGTTATATATGCTATCTAGAATTCACTTGCCGAAAAGGTTTTCTAAATTTTGGAACTTAAAACTTATCATGCATGCTTTGAAACTTGGAATCTATATTTAAACATATGAAACAAATGAAATATTAACAAAATAAAATTCTTAATCATAAAATGATAGTTGAATTAATGATTCCAAATTATATACTCATTATCAAACAACATTAAATATTTCGAGATCGCACGTGAAGAGATAGAGTAAGAAAAACACAAAAACTTACTCTAAATTTTAAGTTATAGGTTTTACCAACCTAGAACTTAACATTTAACTTAGAACCTATCATGTATACCTTAAAATCTGAAACACCGGTGCGGTTTCCAGCTTCCAACCTTAGAACCATGCTCACTCCTAGTTGCAAGGTCATTTCCAGTATTGGCTTGGGCCAACTTTCATAAATAACCCCTACATCTTTGATGATAATCTTTCAACTTTTGCCCATAATTTTAACAATTATCAACCAAAATTTGTATATTGGCTTTTCTTCTTATATTTTAATAAGAGACTGATGCGGCTAGCAATACAGGGTAAGACGTCAAGCAAATTAAAGAATGCGAAGAAAGATCCTAGCGTTACAACATACAGGACACGTTACAACCCGTACATTCTGTTTATTAATACAAAAAATTAACGTGTTTGCTTTAGAAGCCACCTCGGTGTTTTTTTTTCTTCTTGTTAAACAAAAGATACGGTACTTTGGTGCTGACACTGCTTTAGAAGAAATATAATACAAAGTATTTAAATGCTAAGCAGGCGTGATGATGTGTCGAGTTTTATAATTAGAAGCATCAATCTTAAACATACCTACCTCGCTTCAATGGGTACTTGTGTGAGCAAAATATTTATGAATCAGGAAAAAAAAATGATTTTATAAGTTAAGAAAAAGGAAGTAGAGAGAGAGAGAGAGAGAGAGATTTGTCGTACTAGAAATAAAGTATTGCTGCCGAAGTACAAAGGAATTTGGTGCTTGGTATTTTTTCAATTTTAATTAAATGTTTGCCATGGGAGCATATGGTACTTGGTGAGCATGTGCGTACTCCGATCTTTCGTTTTCGAGCTAACCCCCTAAATCATTCTTGTTGAAGGCTATTGATTGATTGATTAAAGAAGGAAAAATTTGGTGAACTGCTCGCATTGATTTGAACATGATTCTCGCACATAAACTATCCCCTTTTAATCGTCCGCAGCAATAATAGAATATCATCAAAGGCTAAAACAACATGCCGCGTCCCTAGGGATTTATTGCCCACCAAAAGCAATGCATCGACTCGATTCATCACAACATGTGTAATTTTAGAAACCCGAGAAGTAAGTTCTCCCCTAGACGGATAGATATTGATCATCAAGTGCAATTTCCCCTAAAACCGCAACAACATAGTCCTCTAATTATCATGTCGAATTTGCTGGACGAATTTCTAGATTTGGAGCATATAGCCTCGAAACTCGGACCTTAAAGGTCGATTTGTACCTAAGTCGTGTGTGCATGGTACGGTAGACAATTTGAGGTCCATCTATTAATTGCATAGCGGTACGATGTATAATTAAAAAAATAAATAAACTTAAAACAAAATATAAATATAAATATTGTAGGGCCTCTGCATGGTGAGCCAACTCAATTTAATATCTTACGTTAGGATGAAGAGACAGAACATGATGGGGCCACCGAGCAAATCCCCGTTGAAAATAGGATTCTTGGCAAATTGGTCCCTCTCTAGTCGTCCTACGATGCACCTAATGATTCAAGTGCCCCGGAGGCTTCTCTTCGTTCTTATATTTATTTATTGATTTTATGACTTTTGGCATTGCTCAAAGGAAAAGAAAAAAAATTAAAAGACTAAGCGCTTCATTTATTTTGTAAAAAATAGATGATTATAAAAATAATTATTTGTATTGCCAAAAATGATTAGTCAATGGAACATGTATTCATTATTAACAACAATTTATGTCTAAATGTTTTTATGAATAATGAAAATATTTTTCATTCATTTGTTTTTTGTAAGCAATACGAGTTGTTGTTTTGAGGGAAAACATTTTCCGAATAAATTATTTTTTGAGAAATAAACAGAGTTTAAGAATTCTCAGATGGCTTAATTCCTTAAAATAATTGCAACTTTAGATCTAATCCTCCTAATTTTGCCCCGAACTTTTTTCATCTAAAAAAATCACAAGCCTTCATTATAATCCCGAATCTACCCTAACATAAAAAAAAATGGCCACTAGTTTATTCGAAATTACAATATTATGGTTAATTAGAGGTTTATTATCAGGACCAACGTCTTGGCCAACATCCTCACATCCGTATGGAACAACATAAGCTTCCTGATGCAGGCAGATTTGAGACTAGAATGAGACTTAATGATTTTTTTTTTGGAAGATAAAGAAAAGTTCGGGATGCAATTGAGATTTGACTTAAATTTTAGATTTTTGAGGATAAAAAAGGGCATACTATATTTCTAAAATAGGAGGGCTCTAATGCTTGGGCCTTGGTCATTGGTAAGGCGTGACATCATTCGTTTAATGGGTTTTGGTCATGGGTCCTTATGAAATTACTGTAGATGGGCTTTTCTCTAACTTTAATGTCCGTAAAAATTAGTCTTAAGTGATTTTTCGACTTTTTTCCTTCAATAATCACTGCTTGCCAACTAATTAGCCATAGTATGAAAAAAATAAAAAAATAATTAACCGTAGGAGTGTTTGCAATTACTTTTAATTTTAATTATTTTATTATTTTTATATTTTACGGCTCAATATGTTTTACTCTTCTTCTTCTTCTTCTTCTTTTTTTATCTCAAATGCTTTTAATTTTTACCCGGCACATAAATTTATGTGAAACTTTTACTTTTTAAATAATAAATTATATTCTTGATTTTGAGGGAGAAAATAGAAGAGATCACTCTGTTTACTTCTTTAAAGCAAACAAAAGATATATTCTTAATTTTTTAATATGTTTTATGGCCATATACGAAGTGTTTTTGCTCCACAAAACAGCAAAAAAAGAAGAAAAGGAAACAAGGTTGTATTTTTAAGGAGGCTTTGTTGGAACAATTAAATATTAAACCCACGAACCGAACCAAAGCCAATAGCTAACGAAGTAAGCAAATCGAACCATCTAATCGATTCCATATGAATCTGTAAATGCCTTGGTTATTTTTACATAATACGGAGGTCTTCATTTAATAGGTTAAATTTTTTGAATAATTAACAATAATTTCATAAAATCTCACTTGATATCAAAATTGGAGATTTTGAATTCAAATATTGACGGTCTTACTCTCAGTATTGGGGAAGCTTTGAAAGCTGTCTTTAGGAGATGCTTACCATGAAGTGGGTATGTGATTTGCATGCGGGAACAGCTTGAACTAAGGACGTTGGAAATTCGTGATCAAGGAGGAGATGCCAAGGAGCATAGCAGAGCACTCTGTCGGCTGTGATTTCGTCATGATCAGCTTCGTGTCCCGCTCAGGAAGTTCCCCGCGTGAGAGCTCAACAAGTTACACTCTCGGCTTTCGTTAACTGCGCCTGCAATGGACGTCGCGACGAGAACTCACCGCTTCATCCGACACACAAAGTTGAACCCACCCAGCTTCAACCTCTCTCTGTCTCTCTCTCTCTCTCGCAGACCCAGTTGGTGATGTCGAATTCGATCATGGGTAATCTTTGAGAAATATGATCCGACATGCGTTTTTCGATTGTTTTCTGTCAAGTTCTTGAGACGAATTAAGCGCGTTCCGTCGTGTGATTAACGAGCTCTTTCTTTTTTTTCGCGGTTGGCCCGTTTGTGTTTATTGATGCAGGGAGTGAGAATCCATTCGATAAAAGCATATTGAGGACGCTTGAGAAGCCTGACGGTGGTGAGTATGGCAAGTACTACGCTTTGCCAGCTCTTGACGACCCTCGAATAGGTCGAGTCCCATTTTTTCTTCTGTTTAATGCTTGTTTTAGTTGCTGATGATTTGTATGGTGTCGATGCTTGTATGAAGATCAATACGACAGTCTTTCGACTTTTCTGTCATAAGCAAGCAGGAGCAACAATTTTCTCACTTCTGTTGGGCTTTGTCATCATTCATCACGTCCCGAGTCTTGTCTTTTCATTCTTTACGTACAAATGACGAGGAATCGAGCTACGTGAAAGGTAGGCCAAGCGGGCCAACTGATGCAGATTTCGGTTAATCACTCACCTGTTCATTGTAAAAACTCTTATTGTGCTTGTGAATGTCAACGCATGTTGTATTATGTGGAGTACAGAATTATCTGCTTAGCTCTGTCGATTAGCACACTTAAAATAGATCAGAACCATGGGAAGTTCTGACTCCTGTAATCGTCTCCTTTTTGGGCTTTGTACAGTTTCGATACTCTGAAATAGTACCCTTGAGAATGAAGACGGATGTCTGCTAGGTTATGTGCTGACGGAGAGTTAGTTTTGACAATGCAGATAGGCTCCCAATATCTATTAAGGTCCTCCTTGAATCGGCAATCAGAAACTGTGATGAGTTTCAGGTCAAACGGGAGGATGTTGAGAAAATCATTGATTGGGAGAATACTTCTTCAAAGCAGGTTGAAATTCCCTTCATGCCAGCTAGAGTATTGCTGCAGGTGAAACATTGTTCACAGATTAATTAAGGTTTACCCGAGACTATTTAATTGCGCATTTTATGATGGCCGATAACTTTTTCCTCAGGATTTTACAGGAGTGCCTGCTCTCGTTGATCTAGCTTGCATGCGCAATGCCGTCAGGAACCTCGGAGGAGACCCAGAAAAAATCAATCCAATGGTAAGCAACGTGTGCACTCACTAGACCAGTGTTTTGTCTCACCTTGAAACTGAAATACCAAAAGGGGACAACGAATAGGCTGATTTTAATAATCGGACATGTAGAGGACAGGCTCTTCGAGTCTTCATGTAGATACTTAGACAGCTGATGCACAGTTTGTATTATGCAGGTTCCGGTAGATCTTGTAATTGACCACTCAGTTCAAGCTGATGTGGTAAGGTCGGAAAATGCAGTGCAAGCGAATATCGAACTCGAGTTCAAACGTAATGAAGAAAGATTCAGTTTTCTCAAGTGGGGAGCCATTGCATTCCATAACACGCTTGTTCTTCCGCCTGGAGGCGGGATTGTCCATCAGGTGTCACAATATCGTGCAATCATTTTCTAAGAGTCAGAAAGAAAGAGTTTATCGTGTGCTATACCAACAAGTACCATGTACTAAGTTCAGCACACCAGTCATTAGAGACTCAATTTAATCTCTTTTTCTAGCATGTACTTTGTCTAGACAAAAATTTTACTTTTGTTAAATCTTATATGTAGGTTAATTTGGAACACCTTGGCAGAGTCGTGTTTAATACCAATGGCATTCTATACCCAGATAGTGTCATCGGTACTGATTCCCATACAACCATGATAGATGGGTTGGGAGTTGCTGGCTGGGGAGTGGGTGGAATAGAAGCCGAAGCTGCAATGCTTGGACAGGTAAAGAGTCCTGTGCCGCTCTCATAGAATTGTTTTTCAAGTCCTTAGTAGAAGATGCAATTAGTCTCCCTAAGTTGATGATTTTTGCTGAAATGTCTACCTTCACAGTAGTTAACTAGAAATTGCTACACCTAGTTTTGCTTGAACTACCTCTGCCTACTGAATATGCAGCCAATGAGTATGCTTCTCCCGGGGGTGGTTGGATTTAGATTATTGGGAGAACTGCGAGAAGGTGTGACGGCCACTGACTTGGTGTTGACGGTAACACAAATGCTGCGGAAGCACGGTGTTGTTGGCAAATTTATGGAGTTCTATGGTATACAATTTAGCTATCTAGTCCTATAATGTGCGATTTTTCCTTTCTGGGTATGTTTACGTTTTTCCTTTATAATTATATTGGCGCCACTCCACTGTACAGGAGAAGGCATGAGTAAATTATCGTTGGCAGATCGTGCCACGATAGCTAACATGTCTCCTGAGTATGGCACGACCATGGGATTCTTCCCAGTGGATCATGTCACTCTACAGTACCTCAAGTTGACTGGAAGAAGCGATGAAACAGTATGTCATTTCCAAACTACTGTGTAAAAAACTTTAGCCGTATTTTCTCATCGGGACATCTGAGGTCACTGTGTAGGTTTCCATGATAGAGTCTTATCTGCGGGCTAATAACATGTTTGTGGACTACAGTGAGGTAACGAGAAAGCTTTTTATCTGATTTTATTGTGCCACACTAGTCGATATTGGCTATTTCTGACTGGAGTTCTCTATGAACAAAGCCTTTGGCAGAGAGAGTTTTCTCTTCTCATATAGAGCTCGATCTTAAAGATGTCGAACCCTCTGTATCAGGGCCAAAGAGGTACGATCCGATGAATGTTCATGAAATTAATAAGTGGATATTTCGTATCTGTCTCTTCTTGTGAGAATTAGGTTGTTTCAGGCCACATGATCGAGTTCTCTTGAAGGAAATGAAGGCAGACTGGTGTGCATGCTTGAACAATAAAGTAGGATTTAAGGTGCTCTTTTTCATGATCTTATACCATACTTTTGCGTTATTACCCGCTTACCACATAGTTAGCATGTTCAATGGTACTAATAAGGCCTCTCAGGTTTTCCACGAACATCACCGTCAGGCAGCAGCAAAGTTCTCTTTGGGAAAATTTTGTGATGTAGAATATTGATATTTCAAATGTTGGAAATAAGCTTTGGTCTTTCATATATCATTTCATCAAAAGATAAGTTGGCCAACTTCAGAGTATTTCTTTCAGGGATTTGCAATCCCAGTGGAATCCCAGAGCAAGGTTGCAGAGTTTGCGTTCAATGGAACTCGAGAAAAGCTTAGGCATGGTGATGTTGTCATAGCAGCTATCACCAGTTGTACTAATACCTCGAATCCTAGCGTAATGCTTGGGGCTGCTTTGCTTGCTAAGAAGGCCTGTGAACTAGGACTAGAGGTTAGATGTTATTCTTATCTGGCTTTTTTCTGTTTCTGCGAGTTTTTGGAAGAGCTACCTGTCTAGTGATTTTTTATGTAGAAGGTTACAATGATAAACCATTTGCTCAGAGTATTAGTACTCGGTTGGTTTTCTAATTAGAAACTTCCGGCAGGTTAAACCATGGATTAAGACAAGTCTTGCTCCTGGTTCAGGAGTTGTTACCAAATATCTGAAAAAGAGGTGTATATACTTCAATCTGCGAACTATCTCCCAAGATTCTCGGTTGTATGCACCCTTGACTAAAGGCTCCTTGCCACAGTGGCTTGCAGAAGTACTTGGATCAGTTGGGCTTTTGCACGGTCGGCTACGGATGCACCACATGCATTGGGAACTCGGGAGACCTCCATGAGGCTGTTGCTTCTGCTATTACTGATAACGGTGATCTCTCTGCTCATTCCTTCTCTTGGTTTCATACTATTTTTTCACCAAGTATGTCCTAGAAAATCCTTCTGAAGAGAGCCTGTTGTTGGTCTCCAACAACCAGATATTGTCGCAGCGGCTGTACTCTCTGGCAACAGGAATTTCGAGGGCCGTGTGCATCCCCTTACGCGGGCTAATTATCTAGCTTCTCCCCCACTTGTGGTGGCCTATGCTCTCGCCGGCACTGTATGTAATTTGTTGGTTCAATCCCACTTTTTTTCACCATGGCAAGATGAAAAATGTTTTAACGAGAATTTGAGACCAGTCTTAACGACTCGATAAGAATGGTTGCTGCTGGCCACGCCAACTCGGCCAATGCTTTCATTCACCCACTGTGATAAAAACAAAAGCAGTGTCACTCTCAGCACATGGTCCGTCGCACTTGACACTCCAGTGGCTAACTGGCTATTGTATCCTAAAGATAATCTTTGTTTCGGCAGGTTGACATTGATCTTGAAACAGAACCCCTTGGGCATGGAAAAGACGGAAGAAGTGTATTTTTGAAGGACATTTGGCCGACAAACGAAGAAATAGCAAATGTGAGCAACTGGCCTGATTGAAAAACAGTGAAGTGTGACTTTAGTCTTTCCTCCAGACTAGGCATTATAAGGAGTAACTTAATATATTGGCCCTTCTATTTCTTCGGTTGCGCAATATTTGCAGGCCGTGCAGGCAAACGTGCTTCCAGATATGTTCAGGGCCACATATGATGCCATAACCAAAGGAAATCCGCTGTGGAATGGATTACATGTACCTTCTGGAACTCTTTATGCTTGGGACCCAGCCTCGACTTACATTCTTAAGCCACCTTTCTTTGACGACATGACGATGACGCCTCCGGGCCCCTGCAGCGTGAAGGACCCATATTGCTTGCTCTTTTTTGGAGACAGCATCACGACCGACCACGTATCGCCATCCGGTAGCATCCACAAGGACAGTCCTGCTGCTAAGTACCTGATGGAACATGGGGTCGAAAGGAGAGACTTCAACTCTTACGGAAGTCGCCGTGGCAATTATGAGGTGATGGTGAGGGGCACTTTCGCCAATATCCGAATTGTCAACAAGCTCCTGGAAGGAGAAGTCGGGCCTAGGACGATCCACATCCCCAGCGGGGAGAAGATGCATGTGTTCGATGCTGCTATGGTAACTCTTCGCTTGCATAAATCTATCAAATTCTGCAGCCTGAACTGATAAATGCTCGATTACCGTGGATAACGCAGTGGAATCAGTTGACTAATTGTATGGGCAATACAGGTCAAGCCAAGTGGGGAGTTCTTGAATTTACCTAAGAAAGTTTCCAAAACCATCCTTAAACACTTACGTGCATTGTTATACATTTGAGGATGTTATTTCTCTGTTCTTCTGTTCTAAGTCAAGCCGAATCAAGGTTGTTAGTGAGTATAACTGTATTCTGAGCTGTTAACTGCTCTTTTCGACAGCTTCACTTTGTATTTGTTTCCTTCTTTCTCAGAGATACAAGAATGAGGACCAGGACACTATTGTTTTGGCTGGTTCTGAGTACGGTATAGGGAGTTCCCGGGACGGAGCCGCCAAGGGTCCGATGTTACTGGTGCGCATATTTTCAGAGGACTCTTCTTCTTTTTTCCTGATTATATGCTTTTGCTGTTACCACTCATACCCTTGCAAAAAAAAAATATTTAGGGGGTGAAGGCGGTCATAGCAAAGAGCTTCGAGCAAATTCACCGCAGTAATCTAGTCGGAATGGGAATCATCCCGCTCTGTTTCAAACCTGGAGAGGACGCCGAGACTCTCGGGCTGGATGGCCACGAAAGATACACTATTGACCTTCCAAACAAAGTGAGTGAATTGAAACCTGGTCAAGATGTGAAAGTAGTGACGGACAACGGGAAGTCATTCACGTGTACATTGCGCTTCGACACTGAGGTTACTGGATTTCTCAGATTTTACTTCAGCCATTCGTTTATACTTAAACCTGTGTCCTTGTATGTTGAATCCACCCATGCCTTGTGCAGGTGGAGCTGGCTTATTTTGATCACGGTGGTATTCTGCAATATGTCATCCGGACCTTAGTCGAAGATAAGCACAGAGAGTGATAGTCCCCTATGATACGGAAACTGGAAGTTCGACATGTGTATGTATTAACTTATCGAGCACAACGCATGTAAGTTATGGAATGAACATCCACCGATCTTGAACTAAACCTGGGAGTGATATTTAGCCAAAAGAGAGACAATTCATGAAGGAGTTTCTCGTGCTTGTTAAGGCTATTCACGGTTCCATGGGAAGCAAGTGGAAGAAACCAAATTCCTGTGATTTGACAGAACAGCAAGTATAAAGGGCACAAAGAGAGGCATGTGCAAATTGGTCAGACATGATAGAGGCTAGGACGATTTGAGTATTCTATGTACAACGTACTTTTGTTCCACGCGAATGTCTCATAGTATGCGTCTGAACTTGTATCGGAGCAGCATGCATTCGAGCGGTGCAAAGAAACTTGCATAGTCTCAAGTAAAAAGAAGGTTGATGCGGTCAAACTGAGTAAAGTTGACACAGATGCTCGTGGATACAAAAGAAGAAAGAATATCACACCTGGTATTTGGCATCTTGATCATTCTCGTCAGCATCTCAAGCACTGCAGTTCCTTCTAAAGGGGAAATTTTGATTTAACAAAAAGGAGGAAAAGAACCTATCTTCCTGTGTCTTTTCTACAGCTCTATCTCAAGTTACAACAAGAAAAGTACTCGCTGTCAGCGCAAAAGCAATGAACCAAGATCTACAGCATGGAGGGATTGCCTGCTCGCGGAGGACCATAAGTGGGATCTGAAACAAAAGGAATGATGATTCATCTTAGACTTTCTAGTATGATAACAGCATAACTTCACGAACTTCATTAGAACATACAACTGTAGGACAATGTACTGTAGCGGTCGAAGTGATCAGCTGTGCATTAAGGACCAAAAGCAGTCCCTTCTGTAGGTGAAAGGATATATAAAAATACGACACAAAAAAGTTGCCATCTCAGGGTATCTTCAAAAAGCTAAGAAAACAGAGGTAGCAATGGGCGAAATTCAATCATCTGCTTCCCAAAATGATCGGTTTTCAGTCTTCTTCATGGTGAAAGAAAAAGGAAAAAGGAAATCCACCAAAGAACATTCTGTATCGGAAACTTCTTTTCAAATGCCTGGCCAATATTAGGCCTGACAGTTCAAAAAGTCAAGATCAAACAATTGTCCAATCAGATAAAAGAATTTGCCAACCCGCAAATCTCGAAACATGAAAGACTCAATTTCACCGAATGCAGTAAAACAAAGGCAACATCTTATGACTGCCATTTGTCAGGATACACTGGAAAAGGACCCAGATGCTTTTGCTTTCACCAATTTTTCTCTGCTAGATGATATGCTTATGTGACAATGTTAATTAAAAGGTGCATACATGATAAGCAGAAAACTCACCTTCCATATGATAATTTAGACCTTGTACTCGTGGACACGCAGCCATTTGGTAGATGACCACTTATTACCCTTAATCACGGGGCAACCACCTGAAAGCAAAAGAACAAGAGCTTCTTTCATTCAGCATTCAACGGTGCCAGGTTTGAAAAAAATAACTTTGGGAAAATAAACTCATGCGTTCCAGCTTTTAGATTTTAATTAGAGGCATGCAAAAGTTCAAGAAAAAAGCCCTTCTTCTAATGCCAGCATTCTCATCATTGGTTATGGAATTATTCTTACAGTTAAATCAGCAAGAGTTACAACTGACCATGCAAACTAGATTCATCCAATGTGGCATCAGGTCTCATGCTCCAGAAGAGCAAGGCATCCCCCATCTTTGGCTTAACAGATAAACCCTTCTTCCCACAATCAGATAGCTCATTCCACCAAGGAACAGAACTAAAATTCCCTTTGGCAGCAGGAAAGACTGTCTCACCTCCTTCCTCAACATCTGAACTGTATTATAGAGCAAACAGAAAAGTATTATGATAAAATATCGAGCTTAACAGCCGGGAAGATCTAGGCATCAACAATACAGTTGGTGCAAACAATCTACTTACAGGTACATGAGAAGTGTAGCCATGCGCTGACCACCATTCCTGGTATTATATTCATCAAGGAAGTAATCAAAATGTGGTTCATACTTCTGCCCAACTTCATAGTGCAGAACTTGAAGTCCTTCTCCATGCTCTGGATTTTGGAATTGTCAAATGATTAAGGCTTAAATCTAGATATAGTCCAGAAGACATTGGAGGAATAGAGTGACAAAAAGGAATGTTATAGTAACATCTACTTAATGACAACTATCAACAGATCTCCTTGGTAACTGAAACAAATTGGTTAGTAGGTTCAAACTGCTTAGTCTCAAAATTTCTCACGTATACCTCCACAAACAACAGCTACCTCATAATATTTCACGAGTGCAAAATCCTCTAAAACTTTCAACAATGCTCTGACAAGGCTGAGAACTTATTCTAAATTAAATCTAAACTCTCATGCAAAACTCATGTTTTCTACGAGATTTCTTTATAGTTTATACACAAAAATACAAGTGCTACCATAATTCTTCTTCATTTTTTTTTCTTTTTTTTGTTTTTGAAAGAAACACCCAATGTTGGTAAACGTCAGGAGCTAGTCTGATCCTTCAACTAGATAGACATATTCCACTCCACATCTGTAATTCTTGGGAAAATTACCAAAATACAGGAGTTTTACTTTTGGCCTGTACCTAAAAACAAGAGCTTGTTGTACTAAATTACACCTGTGGTTCCAAATAAACATATCTTTATAAAGCAAGAAAGAGGAGGAAGGAAGAAGCAACAAGACAGAACAGGCAAAAAATAACACTCTGAAACTTGGTAACAGCAGCCAAGAAAAATGTTGAAATGGATATCCACCAGTACAAAACCTTAATTCAGTTCAGCCTCTTACCTACAGGTATGAAGGTGTAATCTGCAACTCTTTTCTCAATGTCTCTAATTATTTTATCACGTCCTCTTGCCAGAAATGTTCCAGAACTTGTACGTACCCTATATGAGGATGTAGGAGCTTCTTAAGATTAAGTATAGTTAACAATTCGAACTCTCAGTACTTGGAGATCAAACTTCGTCATGCACCATTGGAGATGGAAAATTTCAGGTCCATACCTGCTATCTCTACTCTTGCCAGTTTCACTATCTACCACAGTTGACTTCTGCATATGAGGCGTTGCAAGTTCAATGAGGTATTCACATTCTTCCTTAGACTGCAAACAGGCAAAAGGTGTAGAGTCACGATGTGCAAATGGACTTGCCAGCCATAGACCTTAATAAAAATGATAATTTTCTGCTAATTTAAGCAAATTAAGGCAGTTTGCGGTGGAAAATGTAGAATAAGATATTTTAATTGATCATTAAACGCACCACAACCGGAAACATAAAATGGGGAAAGAGCTGAATCATGTTTCAGATGACTCGTGAACAAGAACTCTTTTAAGTTCTGTCTAGTCCTCATTGTTTTATCCCGGGAAGGCAGTGTCCTTTTAGTATTCCACTGAACTAATGAAAGACAAATTTTTAAGAATCTCATGGCATTCTGTCACAGTGCATCCACGATTGCTCACGGCGATCAAGAGATTCATGAAACCATAATATGATTACGCCAATGCACATTTCACCTGAACAATATGCTACAAAATAGATCTATAGCCTTCGCTAAGCCATTGAAACTCTCCTGCTGATGCATATTCCAGCGATCCCAAATTGCAATCTAGACCCCCTCAAGAAGAGGAAGAGCAACATTTCCAACATCGACTAGATAAACGGAGACTCACCAACAAATTGTGATATACAAAAGCTCTAGGCTCCCATGATATGACCTCCACCCACTGCTCTCCTCGGCCTTCATCCCCTTTACCCCTGCAACGTCGCAGAAAACAATTCGCCTCCACTCAGATTACATTCCGCCGCCGCACACCACATCGCAACGCGATCGAAACCCAGATCACAGCGAAACGTAAACAAGAATTCCCCACCTGTCGACAGTGCTCCTCACGAGCGAGGTCAGATCGTTCGCCTTCGGCCCGTCGCCGGAGGAGCCGCCGGGCATCGAGAGGATCCCGAGGGCGAGAAGGATCAGCACGACGAAGGAGAACATAACGAGCAGCGTGAGGATCAGGGTAGAGGACGACGAAGCCGCCGCCGCCTTGCGACCCGGGAATCGGGAGGTCCTCTGCTTCGCCATCGGAAGCCGGATTCGAGATCTGGGAATCGGAGACTCGATCGCGCGTCTTTTATCTGAAATTGTTATTGCAGAGATGTGCCGAGAAGTGGCACCGGCATGACAGGCCGCTCGTTGAAGATTGAAGCTTCTATTCGCACAACGTTTTTGTTTTTCGTTTTTGTTTTCTTTTTCTTTTTCCTAATGGCATCTTGTCACCGACGACTGTACATTGATGAGATGGTCGTGCTAGACTTTAATTTTATAATTCGGATCGATCACCGTCGCGTGATTGACGATTAGGACATAGTCCTTGGATTGCATAGATTAATTTGACATGAGATCTACTTGCTGGATATGATGTATATGGTAATCTCGCCAATTAATAGAATTATTATATAAATAAATAATGATACAAATGATTTATGAACTTTAATCAATTATGTAATAAATCCCTAAATTTTGAATTTATTCAATACGATCTTTGAACTTTCACTTAATGTGTAATATCATCCCCAAGCCTTTTTTTTTTGTTTAATGTGATTCTTAAACTTTTGATATATGTTTAATTTAATTCCTAAGCTGTACGAAAATCTTCGATATTTGCAATAACAGCATTGGATATTTTCATACAATTTAAAAATTAAATTTGACATATACTAAAAATTCAAAAACTATATTATTAATGTACAATGAGCTAAAATTTATGGATCACATTATACATTATTTTTATCATTATCTCTTATTTTATCGCCTTTCCAGATTAAAGTTATGACCAATTCACATGACATTATCATACTCGAAATTTTTGAAACATTTGGCCATATAATTCTGTGGTTTTCTTAATTTATATAGAGTGGCTTTTGGTCTCGATTTTTCAGTCACATAAATGAAGATCGTGTACCTTCAAATTCGCACTGGCACGAGTGAAGAACTACGGCGGGATCCAAAGATGGTCCATTCATAGGGAGCGGCCTTTTCTTAATGAAGCTCCTACCAAGAAGTTTCGGGTACTTGAATCATATGTCATATCCCCAGTCTACTTCTACGCCCGCCTAACTAAAAGAAAAAAGGGGACAAAAAAGAGAGAAGGTAAGAAGTCGACAATAACAATTGCACTTTACGCGTCATACTTATAATAGAGATATGGACCTGAGTCATAGCTCTTGCTGTTGCGACGAAAGATCGGTCAACATTACCATTATATGTGCCATTTGATTCTCGATGGTAACATGAGTAAATCCTTAAGCTGTTTCGTCCAAACTTCGAAATATAAAACGTGGAGATGGACACTTCCTCCAAGAAAGTTCAAGAGAGATTATTTTGAATGAGTTCCAGCCTAGTAATCTTCTCCAGTGAGCTTTCATGCTATGACATGTCTCATCGAGCAGGGATGGTTTCCGGTAAGAATGTTCATTCTTTATTCATTTATTCATGATATATACAAGCCAGAAGCTAAAAAAACACGAAAGATGGTTTCCTGCTTGTTTGCTCGTATGAGAAAGGAGGATAAATAAGGATGCACATGATAATGCTTATGTTCTCGGGAACAATTTCTTTTCAGAAATGATTATTTTTTATTATGTTCCCAAAAACAATTTTTAAGCATGTAAAGGCATTCGATAACTGTCCAATTTTTTTATTCCCATGATAGAAATGCATTTAATAAAATCTTAAAATTTCTAGTCCAAAATATTTTCTTTTAATTTTTTGATGATTTAAATACAATTTCTTTTTCTTTTTCTTTTTCCTTTTCTCCATTGTGGCCGATCGCTACCACCAGTAGTGGCCAGCGACTGGTTGGGTGAGGTTCGGCGAGCTCGACCTCGCAAATTTGGGTGAAGCTCAGCATCACCTAAATCTGCGAGGCCGAGCTCGCTGGTGGCCAAGAGAGCCTCCAACGAGCTCGTCGAACCTTGCTCAACCACTTGCCAGCGCCGATGACGATGGTCGGTGGGCTGCGATAGGGCGGTAGTAGGTTGAGGGAGGAAGAAGAGAATGAAAGAGAGAGAGAAGAGAAAAAAAAAACAAGGGAAAAAAAATTAATTCTTGAAATTATTCCTGAAAATAAGAAAGTAACTTTTTTTTTATTTTTTAATTCCGTTTCAAATCTATTTTCAGGAACACAAATTTTAACAAACGAATTTCTATTTCAAATAGAAATTTTCACTATTTGACGGTTACCAAGTAGGGCCAAAGCCAACTTCTTCGAGCGCAACGAGTGTACTTGTGTCACAGTACACCATTTCCTTTCTGTAGAGCTTTTTAACGATCCCCCCAAAACTTTCACTGTCGCCCCAGTACTTTGTTATCATGTTTGTTCATTTTTGTAGTTAACGATAAAAGTCATGTATTTTCATCGAGAAAAACACATGTCCCCCTGACATAAAAGTCAATTAATTTCCTCAGTGAAGTAAACGTACTAATTAGCCTTTGCAAAGACAAAGGAAGGATGACACTGCTAAAAGCTTGGAAACAGAAATTGTGTGAAGGCGGCTTTTAATGGTTCACCGATGGTGGAGATGTTTGGTTTTAACTAAGTGAAACTATTTTGTATTTTGTACTTTGGCCCCCTCTCCTAGCTAAAACTGGTGTTTTCTAGTCCTTCATGAAGATAGTGCAACAGAACCCCATTAATCTTGCGTTTCTTAGGATTTGGTACTATTGTTTTCATCACACTGATTTAGTACAAGAACACATTCATCTTTTACTCTGCTGTCCCCGACACTAAATATAGGTTACACCTATCAAAATGGATGCATAATCCATATATGACCCATTTAAATATTAGATGGGTCATAAATAGGTCAAACTTTTTTTTAACGGGACATAAATGAGCCAAAGTAAAAGAAAGTCTGACCCATTTAATATTTAAATGGGTCATAAATGGGTTATGCACCCATTTTGATAAATGTACATGACAGTGCGTCTCACTCACATCGCTCATATAACAGCTCCTCCTCTCGCTTGCACGATGGCGCTGTCGCACGTGGTCACCACCATCGTCGGATGGTGGCTTGATTGGCCGTCAAAATCCAAACGAGTCTCGTTCTTCTATATTTGTGCGTGATTTTAAAAAAATAAAATTAATTTAAAATATTTAAAATAAAAAGTATTAATAATTCGATTTTTTTAATATTAAAGGAATATAAATAAAAAAAGATTATAAGAATAATTTTTCCTTAGTTTAGTTAGATAGGGAAGTGTTTTAACAATATAGATCGAGTCAGGTATGGGTCGGGTACGGGTTGGGTTGGGTAAAAAATTATAAACTATGTTTAAATGGGTCATAAATGGGTTAATGGATCAATTTAGGTCGGACTATTTATGACCCGACCCACCCGTTTAACAGGTCTAATATAGATCAAGCCAAGCCGAAAACCATTCCAAGTACAATAGCACATCCACATTTACTTTGCACTGTCCCCATCAGTTAATATAATCAAATTCATGCCAACCAAAACAATTTCAGATGCTGCATAAATTGTGCAACCAGACCGAACCACGCGAGGGAAAGTTATTTTTTCAAAATAACAAATTTCTTGTATTAAAAAATTCAAAATTATATTTAATATAATAAATTCAATATATTAAATTTTTAATTTTTAATTTTTAAGTTAATCTTCGAATTTAATTCTATCTAATAATATAAATTAATAAATTATGTACGCTATTATTCTCCTACTCGGCGGAGGAACGGGTCTAACAACAGTGAATCCTCAGTTTCGGTTCGACCAAGGCTCTCACGCAGAGACTTCCAAATCCTGACCACTCGCTCATGCAAGTGGACATTCGTCGTTCCTGATTTCTTTCTTCGGTCGCCTTTCGGACACGAGATTGGGGGGTGCTTTCGGCCTTGGCGTTCGCAGATGGAGTCACGGCACCACGGAGAGTTGCATGCATTGTCAAAGCCCCTCCTCATTCATAAAAAAGAACGCGCAGAATGTTGGCAGAGAGTGGCTCGTGATGTTCCACGGAGACCCATGCATCTGCTGGGCCCACGCAGTAGAGCTGCTGCAACGTGTAAATCAATCAGATTCTACTTCAATGGAAGGGCATATAAAGGCAGCCAAGAACAGAGACACCGATGACCCCACGTACCTGTTGGAACGTTGCAGAAGCAGCTCGTGCCTCGAAAAGATACGTGCCCAGATCATAATCGGGGGATTTGAGCAGAACCCGCTTCTCGCGGGGAAGCTGGTCGGGGCTTATGGTGACTACGGTGCACTGCTGAAGTTGGAAAATTTCGGGTCCATACCTGCCATCTTTACTCTTGCCAGTTTCACTATCTACCACAGGTGACTTCTGCGTACAAGGCGTTGCAAGGTCAATGAGGTAATCACATATATCCTTAGACTGCAAACAGGCAAAGGGTGCAGGGTCATGATGTGCAAATGGACTCGCCAGCCATAGACCTCAAGAAGAAGAAAAGAAACATATCCAACAGCAACTAGATAAACAAGGCTCACCAAAAAGTTGTGATAGGCAAAGCAATAGGGTCCCATTATATGACCTCCGCCCACTGCTCTCCTCGACCTTCAACCGACTTATTCCTGCAACGTCACAGAAACAATTCGACTCCCCTCTATCCCATTCCGCCACACACCACATCACAACGCAATTGAAGCCAAATCACGGCGAAATATAAACAGAAGTTCCACCTGTTGACGGTGTTCCTTGTGATCGAGGCCAGATCGTTTGCTTTCAGCCTGTTGCCAGAGGAGCTGCTGGGCATCGAAAGAATCCCAAGGGCGACAAGGATCAGCATGGCAAAGGACAACATGACGAGCAGTGTGAGGATCAGAGTCGAGTATGACAGAGCCAACAACTTGCGAGATGGGAATCACAAGGTCCTCTGCTTCGCCATCTGAAGTCGATTCGCGAGAATTTCAAGTTCAATTTTGGTGAGAGAGAGAGAAATGTCAACTATAACAATTAAACTCTATGTCGTACTTATAACAGGGGAAGACACTTTCCCCAGGAAAGTTCAAGAGAGATTATTGACCATTCATGCAAAATTCAAACGAAAGAAAGTTCACATGATCTAGCATTGGATGAACTCTCTCATCTACCTCGCTGGAATTATTTTGAATGAGTTTCACCCTGGTAATCTTCTCCAGCAAGCTTCATGCTATGAAATGTCTCATCGAGCAGAATAGTTTCAGATGGAAATGTCTATGTTTTTTCATGATACGATCAATTAAAAGCTCAAAAACATGAAACGCAGTTCCCTGCTTGTCGCTTATCTGAGAATGGAGGATATATAAATTTCTTTAAGAATCGTAAGTGTACTTGAATCTTGAAGTGCCCAACCAAACGCCAAGCACGCACAGTACGTGCTTCATTTCTGTAGAGCTTTTAAAAGAGCCCCAGACCCTTCACCGTCTTCCCAGTAAGTCCACGCAGAATTCTCAAAGCCAACAATTAAATCTTTTTCTCAAGGAAGTTATTGATAGGAGGACGTCTGATTGATGCTAATTGCTTAACCTTTTTCTTAACACACCATAACTTTATATTGAAATCAGAAGACACTGGTGATGCAACCACAGCTCAGGGAGCAAAGACACTTGCTGTTGCTGATGGATCTCAGAAAACTAATAGCACTGGTTGCTTTACATCTGCCATCAGAACTGAAAAAAAGACCAAAAGCAGAAAATGGGTTTACATATACCTATCATTTTGCCCCCATCAGCACTGGATTATTATTCAATTTGTTGTAGCAGCTGGGTAGCAGTTCTCTTTTCCCAAACATCACCACCACATCTCCTGGGATGGAAAGGCCCGTAATCAAATTCATGTGACTCAAGTTAGAGAAAGTACCGATTGTACATCCTCAGACTTTATTACAGTCTATAGGGGGCCAATATGAGATAGTGAGGAGATGAAACGGACCAAGACACGCAGACAGCTTATCACTGTGCAAATGCCATCCAGATAGATATGGTGCAGCAAGCATGAAAAATTTGACAGGAAGTGAAGATTGTAACAGTAAATTACCATTTCATAGCACTGTCATTTGATCAAATCAATTAGTAACAATTAAAAAGTTATCCCATTCCATCCAGTTACTGTCTGGTGAATCAAACCAGGGTTTCAATTGATTAAGCACACAAGAAGCTAAGATGAAAGGCAGATCTGAATTTTGTAATTACTTGAATTAAATTCATCAACTCTGCTCCAATACTTTGAGATAAACCGTATTAACTGGTCCATAAAATTTATTATTTTGGCTAAGACAAGTTTCAATGGAGTGACTTCAATGGCCTTTATAGATCTTTGCCAGAGCAAGGAATAGGTACAGTGAAGCAAGATGAAGCATTAGCACTGTGTAGTATTTGACAGTAACTTGAAGGTCAACAACAAGGATCAAACAATATTGAGATTAAACATGGATAGGAATGCAGGAAAAACATGATGATCGTTCACTGTATTAGATGGGATTGGGGAATGTATCAACAACAGCAGCTGGGCTTTTTCCAATAATTAGGCTCAGTAACAAGGATACTCTTATGTCATTACATTTTACATTTTATGATATCAACAGAAAAAAACACGTGGATGGAATAATGAAGACAAAATGTGAACTGAAGAATCCGACTAACATGTCATCAAGCACATAAGCCCTCCACAGATGCTCAGAACACATTAAACACTCCCGCTAACTTATACAGAATCAGATCCTGCAAGAATTGTCAACTATGTCCCCGACTATTAAAGGGTTTAAGTCCCAAATCTCCCACCACTTCGCAACAGTCCCTTCTCCACAAATCAACAGTACATCCTAGAACAAGTCAAGCACGAGATGCAAAATTATCAGATCCCACCTAGAAATCTATCTATATTCGTATATATAAAGGACAAATGATTGTCTAGCACTTCCCATCCATAGTATGAGTATTCCAAATTGCCAAGGGCAACAGAATTCAGGGCTTGTTTTTTCTTCAGTTTCTATGTGATCTTGTTTTTCAAAGTCAATCTATGAGATGGTGTTGTATTCACTAAAAGGCCCCTTGCTCCAAAGACCTCCCACAGAAAGCAAACAATATACAATCTCATATAGTGAAATGAGGGACAAACATTAGCCTTGCCTCCAAACTATTTTTGACAATTCACCTTGTGTAAATGCTTATAAATGGTTATGATGGCACGACAGTGCCCCAGTGTAGCTCACTTCAGAATGGCTTTCTATCACAAGTAGAACATATAAGATTATACAAATTAAAAAGCATACATTCACCCACTTTTTTTCCCAACTGCAAGATAAGAATCTAAACCGATCCCTCATAAAGCAAGAGTGGAGATAAGATAGCAAAACTCCACCAAATCAAAAAGCATACATTTCACCCACCATGCTGCCTAATTGCAAGATAAAAATCCAAACCGATTCCTGGTAAAACGAAGGTGGAAATCAGATGGTGAAACTGCACTGAATCACTGAACCGTGAATCATTATTTTATTGAACAAGTATAGAACAACAGCGACGAGGGTACTCTGTTTTACACATTCCACTTCCCTGAGACTATATCATAATCCGTATATAACACAACCAGCCAATCCACCCTATCAAACGTATACCAATTCCCAACAATAAAAACATTGCCCTCAAGTCTCGGAAGTCACATGCAGAGCCTTGTTCTTAAACCTATACCTTGGAGCCCTAGGAATCACCTGGCTCGGCCCCATGTGAAACTGCCCCGTGCCCTCCATCATAGGGGGCCCGTCGTCGTAAATGTGGCCGACGACGCGGGCGCAGGAGTTGCAGATGATCTTGGTCCGCTTCCGCTGGATGCCCCAGTAGTTGAGAGTCTCGAAGAAGGGCCTGATCTTATCCTCCTTCTCGAACCGGAACTTGGAGGCGTCGACGGAGGAGAAGGAGAGGGAGTCCTTGTTCCCGGCCTCGAAGTAGAAGTCCGGCGGGTAGAGGTGGAGGGTGCTGAGGTTGAGGTTGGCCCCGCACTCTTTGCAGGTGTAGATCGACGCCATTGACGGCGGCGGCGGCGGCGGCGATGAAGGACCGATCGCGCGAAGAAATGAAGAGACGCGGATTGTGTTGACTTCGCCGGGGGCGGGGGGGAGGAGAGATCGAACTGCGTCTGGTCTTCGGCGCGTAAAAGCCGTTCTGGCGGCCGGCCTGGTTTATAACAGACGAATCTTCTCGGAAGCGCCGTCATACGACGCCGTCGGAACCATCTAGAAAATTGGAATTTATGTCGCGGTGCAAAAAATTAAAAAAAACGATACAAATGGTCCCCGAAATTTTCAATGGCTCACGAGCAAGAACGAGGAATGGGCGACGCACCATTCTTGCTGCTATGTACGTTGACTTTGACTTTATGGATTCATTCAATTGAACCCACACTCAAGCTCCAGGCTCGACAATAGAGAAATTATCAGCATTAAGAAACTTCTTAAGGTCAACAGGGAAAGAAAGGGCCCAGCATTCATTTCTCCATTCATATCTGTAGCTGAGTCTGCTAGAAGAGGGACCAACCCCATCGTGGTGATCAGAGGACATCCCATGGACATTTTCAATGTGGGCATTTGAGACTATTGGCCCATTCACCAAGACTTTTTAAAATACAAATAGATCGGCATTCATCCCCATAGCCATCGAGTACTATATAATGATTATTGAATTTTTAATTTATTTACTATGATTTCTAAACTTTAATCTAATGTATAATATAGTCTCTGAGCTTATGACGCATGTTCAATTTAGTCATTACACTATACGAAAATATTGAATATTTTTTTGAACTTGAATTTACAGAAGAAAACATTGGATATTTTTATATAGTTTATGACTTAAATTGAACATTTATCAAAAAAATTAATATTTATCAAGCACATCGAACAAATTTATATTTTAAAGATCATATTACATATTGGGATAGAGTTCAATGACAACATTGAACAAATTCAAAATTCAAAAACTATCTTACACATATAAGTCGATATTCATAAACCATTTATGTTATTATCCCAAAAATTAATTGGTAGAGGCATGTGATATACTTATCCAACTAGCTAAATATTATTTTCACATGAGAAATACCCATTCGCTTTTAATTTAAACCGATTTTGTGAGATAATCTTTCTATTTATAACTAAGTGTAAGCTTGCTGGACGCTCCAACTACTAAAATGTTTGATTGTCTTGATTCGTAATGCAAACTGAATCATCCCGAACTTGAACCTTGGAATGGGAGTCGACCCCGAACCTTGAATTAGAGACTATACAATTAGCGTTTTCTCAATATCGCGCCTATGTTGTTGTTCCGATGATAAATAGATTGGCCATTGTTATGGAAAGGAATATAAGTATACCTCGAGTTCGCGAAATATTTCACCCGCACCATGGATCATGCGGGTCATGAGCAAACGCCCATGTGAGTGAGTCGAATGCGAATTCGTTTGCAATTTTTGTACTTATGGGGATCGAATCCTTACATGGACCGACCCGACCCGGCCCAGCAAGCCCACCAAACACGGACCATGTTTGGGACTACGCTTTTGGTGGGAAAGGAAAAGGACGAAACGGCATTGACAGAGCAAAATTCAAATGAAAGCGGAAGTAAAAGGGCTTTTACTTGAGGGACGGCTTTGCGACACGGCGGATTCCCCAAGCTAAAGCTTTGCATATATACAGAATATGACAAAAGCAGACGGCTGGCTTGTCTAGACGCCCGACGTTAGAATCTAGGCCTGTAGAATTGAATATGAATGATGTCAAAGAATATGGAAAACAGAATCTCTCCTGGTTTCACGTTTGGGAATTGCTCTTAGATCGTGAAAGGATGGAAAACATCCATGCTAGCGCAGCATCGGATTGCTCAAGAGACTATGGCAATCCGGGCTATATGACGATGGGGTCGAAATGACATACTATGCTGGACACGAATTAATGCACGCGGAATGACACTTTGAGTGCCCACAACGAATGGCCATGGCAACAAGTATGTATGAAAGTAATCATCCTGGATCATCATTTGCTCCAGATTCGAATGGCCATCATTAGCTCCACATTCGAATGAGTGAAGCGTGGTCCGGCAGGATATGTTCTGTTCCCAATCTACGTCCGACCTAAGCATGGGTGGCCGAGTGATTGGTCTCCAAAGAAAGCGTGCTTTCTCAGCTTCATTACTAGGTTGTAACGGGGACCTGAACGAGCGTGGTCTGCTAATTTCTTATCTAATTTCAGACACAATCATCGTAAAGAAGACCAGGTCAATCCTCACATACCTACCCACCATGATTGGTGAAGACCCATTACTCAATCCCGGCCGGCCAAAGAAAGGTCATTTTACCTGAGGAATTATTATACTGTCAACCACTCCAGTTTACTCTTTTTTCTTCCGTCATGCCTACTTAATGAAAAGGTCAACTGACTCATTCTCCTGCTTCCTAAAGCCTTAGCTCTCTTGTTGTCCTTTACACCTCCCACCGCATTCTATATATATACATAGTCTGTCTAGAACAAGAATTAAGGATTCAAGAACCATAAAATTACCTGACCAATCGTGCAAACCTGATGGAGCAGGGGAAGCTGTCGAAACTGAAAGGCATGTTGCTCATGTTTCTGCCGAAAACGGCATCTGCAGTTACCTTCCAGAGCCCACCGATCAGTCCCAGAAAGGCCAATCCCGGGAAAGCGATCTCGGTTCCTGCTGCATCGCTAATCCCGAAGGATGCTAGAAGAAGACAGAAGAATGGAAGCTTTGATGCCCGGGAACCTGGCTCGCCAATGGTCTCGTGCATAGGACAGGTGAAGAACAAGAAGAAAAAGACGAGGCTAAGCAGGCCCAACAGGCAGGACTTGCCTCCGATGGGAGAAACCAGATTGGAAGAAAAACGTCCCAAAGAGGTAAAGAAAAATGGTAATTCATCTCCAAAATTTCAGCTCTTCAAGACGGCAAAACGCGGGCAAAAATCTGATACTGTTGACAAGAGTAAGCCTTCGGGTCTGGAGAGAGTGCCCTCCCTGGCCAATGTGAAGAAATTTGCAAGTGGACGCGGTGCACTGAGCAACTTCGACTGGAGGGATCACGGTGCAGCAGTGGTTCCAGATTGTTCAGATGACGAAGAAATAGAAGGGGTGAAGAAGAAGATCATACCCCATTCTGCACCCATTGTGCTTTGTAGAAATGAAATCGTACTAGAGCCCAAGAAAGAGATAAACTTGTGGAAGAGAAGAACCACGGCTCCTCCACCACCGCTTCAGCTGTAAATCTGTTGGATGATTCGGTGAATCTGGACCATATCACCATATGTATACTGGTTAAGAATTTGCAAGAATGCACAATTGAGGGTCCAGTATGATCACCTCAAGAGGTGCACATAACATGCTTTTTGTTTAGTTATACTTATTGGCCCTGTCCAAACACTTTTTCTTTAAACTCAGAATAGCATCAAGCGTTCGTAAGTAGATAGCTTAGCATTTTTCTTTCCTGCTGAAAAGTGTAGCTTAAAAGTCACAGACAAAACAATGCACCCAGAATTTTTTTTTTTTTTTTTTTTTTGGGTCGAATGCACCCAGAAATTAGCAGCATTAAAAATTCATTTCAGCCAAACTTTTCACAGAGTGAAATGGAATAAGAACTTTATTTACGGCATGCTTTTCACAGAGTGAAATAGCATAAAACTCAATATCAACTGCAACCAGCAACTTGACGCATCTCTTAGAGTCTCAATCCCATTGCAAACTAAAGTGTGCAAAATTAGTCCATGCACATGATCCAATTGTTGCAGACATTAGAAAGCTCTCCTCTTTAATTGTCCTCAGAACTAACTAGGATTTGATCACAGGTTGGTTTGCCAGTGAATAAGTGATCAAGCTTCTATGGTCAAGCGAAAATCCAAGCTCAAAAGTATATGATTGAGATCAGAAGTAAAATATTTGGAGGAAGTCATAACATGTGAGTTGACACTCTAACAGACGTTGATTCAGCAATATAAGAGAAGCTTTGAATGAGCTGACTATGAATATAATATTCCACTCTGATTTGTCATCCGAGGTTCTAATATGCAAGATAGAAATTGGAAGTCCCATAGACCATGTAAATGACAAATAAATAAGACATTTGGTGCAAATGCAATACATTCAATGAAGAGTTAAAAGGAATATATCAGAACTTGAAATTGTTTCAAAGAAATATTTTTGGCAGGGCTTCCAGCTAAGAAAGGAGTGATGAGCAAAAATAACTGTTGCGGAAAAACATTTCTCCGAAGTACCCAGGAGGAAAGCACTATCTTCAGTGTTTGCTTTGAAATTTCTTCCTTACATTTCTTTACCTATAAAACAATAATATAGAAACATGAGGTACAGACCAAAGCTTAGAAAACTGACAATGCTCTGATAATGTTTTTAGTGCATCAGAACTGGTAAAGAATGCAAGAACCTTTCAAAACATAATGCGCTGAGGTGACTCATTAACTGTTTATACCTATCCTTCCAATCATATGTGTAGAAAACTGGCAACGTTCTGATAGTTTCTTTAATGCATCCGAACTGGTAAAGAATGCAAGAACCTTTCAAAACATGATGCGCTGAGGTGACTCATTAACTGTTTATAGCTATCCTTCCAATCACATGCTTTTGACCAAAATTTTTGAAATCCTCAACTTCAGTCGGTCAAATAACAGATCAAATTTACCGATATTAAATAACAGGGGTAAGGTTGATGATATTAATCAGAGTGTGTTCAAAATGAGGTAGGTGAAGTAAAGCAAAATAATTGGTCAGAAATTTTGTTGACCAAAGGATGAAGACAAAGAAGAAAGACTCGATCAAAAGTCAAAAGACCTCATATATAAACGATAACAAAAAACAGAGTAACACACAAGTACTAGTTGAGCAAAATCCAAGGGTATATGCTGATGAGGTCAACAGGGAGTCGGACATGATGGTGCTTGTGTCTATATTTTGTTGGTCATACCTAAAATTCCAAAGTTTGGATCATGATACAGGTGTGCAGAGGAAATGCAAAAGTTTGAAATGAGATTCTTTTGCCCATCCTTTACCATTTTGCTTCGTTTTTGGTATGGCATTACCAAAAGAAAGTTGAAGTTCCGAAATCCTCAACAGTAAAGTCCATTAATGTGCAATAGCTTGATCTTGACCAAAATTTAAAACCAGCAGTCACTTTTGCCCATCCTTTACTAATTTGCTTAGTTTGGTAAGAAATTACCAAAGGAAGTTGAAGTTTTGTAATCCTCAAGAGCACAGTTAATTAATGTGCACTAGCTTGATCTTCACCCGTATGTAAAACCATCAGATAACAAGAAGGATTAAATGTTTGCCAACTAAAGATGACAAAAATAAAAGCCAAAGAAGAAGATATTGAACTAAACCTCCCATCGAGCAACCAGGTCATTTGTTAAATGGTCTCCACTGTATCACGCATATGCACGGCGGCAATGGTGAAAGGGAAAAACCCATCCTTTTAACGATGTATGATTGAAACAAAGACATCTAGTTCTCTGCTCTGTCTTTGCTCATTGAGCTATCGGGCATGAAAAATTGGTTCGAAGTGAGTGTCTCTTGATCTTAGAACATCAGTAAGCCTCGTTTTTCCATCTAATTACATTCAAGTCATAACTAATTCTTCATCTTCCATTCCCTCCAAACTCTTGAGAGTTTGAAAGATCTCTTGTGCACATGGGTGGGACTCGTCCTGAACTCCAAAAGTGTGGTGAATGCTCTCAATCTCAACCGAACTACAACCAATTGGCTTCCTGATCTCCTTCTCTTTCAGCAGCTTCCTCGCTCTGGCAACATCCTGCCAACGCCCTGCATCTTCATACATTTTTGCTAGTAGTATGTACCGGCCAGCATTGTCAGGGTCCAGCACAAACAATTTCTCTGCTGCTTTTTCCGCAAGTTCTATATCATTATGCACGCGAGAAGCACCAAGAAGAGCACCATAGACATGTTTCCCTGCAGGAATGGGCATGGTTTCTATGAGTCTGGTCGCTTCATCAAGTAACTTAGCCCGGCCCAAAAGATCAACCATGCAAGCATAGTGCTCCTCAGTCTTTTGAATTCCATATGCTTCCATACTGTGAAAAATTTCCCACCCTTTTGAGACGAGTCCTACATGACTACAAGTAGATAATATGCACAAGAACATCAATCCATCAGGGCACAGGCCAAGCTCAATGACTTTGGAAAACATGTTGAGTGCCTCATCTGTGTGACCATGCATTCCATAGCACCTTATCATCGCATTCCATACGACAATATTCTTGTCACAAACTCGATCGAAAACATCTCTTGCAATTTTGACATGCCCGCAATTTCCATAGATTGAAATGAGCCCACTAGCGAGAAAAGCATTTACTTCCATACCCGACTTCATAATGTAAGCATGAATCCAAAAGCCGAAGTGTATCGCTGCTGCTTGAGCACATGCAGGTAGAATTCCAACAAGAGTTGCGTCATCAGGCGTAAAACTGTGCTCTTGCACCATTGCACGAAAAAGCTTTATTGCTTCACCAGCATATCCATTTGAAGTATAACCAGAAATCATGGAATTCCAGCTGACAATGTCCTTCCGAGTTATTTCACCAAACACTACTCTAGACATTTCAATGGCCCCGCACTTGGCATAAAATGCCAAAAGAGCATTCCCAACATATAAATCTAAGTCAAACGCCAATTTCACGACATGGGCATGAATAACTTTACCTCTTTTCGTACATTTCATGGCACCGCAAGCCTTCAGCACAAATGGAAACGTGTATTTGTTAGCAGAGACGCAACTTGACCGCATGTGGTAGTACATGTTCAATGCTTCCTCGAAAGGACCCAAGTTGGCATAACCCCGGATCATCACATTCCACAAGAAAACATCTCTGTCCGACAATTTATCGAACACCTTACGCGCGTCGCCCATGTTCGGCGCACCATAGTCACCATAAGCCCCGACCAGCTTCGCCGCGAGAAATGGGTTCTGCTCAAATCCACCGATAACGATCTGGGCGTGTATCTTTTTGAGGCACGAGCTGCTTCTGCAACGTTCCAACAGGTGCGTATAGTCATACGAGTCTCTGTTCTGGATGCCTTTAGATGCCCTTCCATTGAAGTAGAATCTGATTGATTCACGCGTCGCATTACAGCCGAACGGATGCTTCAGCTTTACTCGTGAGCCCAGCAGATGCATGGGTCTCGATGGAACATCACAGGCCACTCTCTGTCAACATTCTGTCAACACTCTGCGCATTCTTTTTGATGAATTAGAATGCCTTGACAATGTATGCAGCTCTACCTGGTGCTGTGGCTTCGTTTGTGAACACCGAGGCTGAAAGCACCCGCCAATCTCGCGTCCTAAAGGTGACCGAAGAAATCACGAACGATGAATGTCCACTCGCATGAACGCGTGGTCAGGATTTGGAAGGCTCGGCGTGAAACTTGGTTGAAGCGAAACTGAGGATTCACTGTCGTCGCACCCGTTCCTCCGCCAAGCAGGAGTAACTGCGGGCACAATTTATTTTTAATTAAATGTTTCTTACTTCGTAAATAATCTTATGACAAAGAGAGAAAAAATAAGTAATTTTATCATTTCTGTTCAAAATTTTATTCTTCGCAAAAACACGTCGTTTATTTGAAAACACTATCCAGTATTTTTATTACGAAAAATAAAACTCTAATATGTTAGATATCTTCAAAAAAAAGAAGAAATTCAGACACGGCTTATTTATATTGACAACTTCTCTATTGAAACAATAAAAAGCTCTTTCATAAATAAATAAATCATTATTGTCACAATTAGTAAGTTTAAGAGTACATTGATCACATGAAGGGCATCATATTAAATAGACTATCGATTAGTAAGTTCAAGAGCACATTGATTACATGAGATCATCGGATATGATTTTGACAAAAATACATTTATTGTGAAATAGACTCTATCAATTTTGCATCAAGGCTAATTTATGTATTCTTACATTATTTTGAAAATTACGATGCTTGAGAAATATAAATGCGGAAGGTATCTTTACATATTAAATTCGAAGATGGTAACTATTGCTACTCCTTTTGAGTATATGTTTTTATATAGCCACACCAAAATAAGAAAAAATGTACATAAAAAGGGGGGAAAAAGGAGAGATATCATGATAGAGCATGTGAAGTAGTTTTGGGTCAACAAATTAGTCAACCAAACGTTGTCTATTTATTTGCTTTGGAGGTTTGGATTGCCGCAATTAATTCTTATTAAAAAAACTACTTTTAGACTTTTCTTGATTTTGGAAACGTTTAATCACATTAGTGGCTCACTAAAATAAAAGAGTGTACGATACTTTTTAAAGAGGTTGTTCCCATTTTGGCAAAATTTTCCAATAAATGCATCCCCCATACTTTTATTTTTTATTTTTTTGCTAAAATCATGTTCCTACCAGCATTTGTGCGTTTTAATAAGAAATTATTTGATTTGACCCATCCGCCTTAGGTTTGTTCAAGAAAGAGAATTTTCGCAAGAGAATTCAAGTATCATACACTCTCTATGAGTCATGACCAGCTGTTAAGGTCACAAATTGTGCGTGCCTTGTCACGTGATATTGTCCATTGGCCCTACGATTATGATATGTTGATAGAACTTTTTTTTTAATAAAGAAAAAAAAGAGAAAAAATTAATTAAAATAAACAAAGAAAGAAAGAAAAAGAAGAAGAAACGAGATCGGGCTGGGTCAAGGCCGGCCCGCTCCACTTTTGTTTCCCGGCCCGGCCCCCATCACCTTTCTTTTCCCATCCTTCACGCCTCCCTTCATTCCTCTGCACAGGACAGAAAAGAGAGGATCAAAGGACGACGTCCGCAACAGAGGCAAAGAAGACAGCGCGAATCCGATCGGAGTTGGTGGTCGGGGGCCAGGCCAGCAGCGACAGCTGGCGCCGCAGGCCATGCGCACTAGCCGGGGAGCTTAAAAGGGAGAGAGGGGCGAGCTCTTCAAAGGGTTTCGGTGGCTCGGACAGAGAGGGAGAGAGAGAGACCGAGAGAGAGGGGAGAAAACAGAGAGTGAGAGAGGGCCTTTGGCGACCACCGCGCCTGAACCACGGCCGACAACTCGCCAACGCGTCCCTTTCCCTATGGTAGGTCTCGGTCCGATTTTTCTTTCTTATTTCGTTCGGGTTGTGTCGATTTGCCGGGTAGAGAAACCGCTGACGCCCTTTTTGTTCTGCCCTGTTTTGGTGATCCGCAAGGCGAACTCATTTTCTCCAGTTCTTGAGTATTTTTGAGTTCAACTGAGTTGAAATTGTTGGTTTCTAACATTTCCTGACGATTGTTTGGGTCTAGTCCTGAGCCGAGTTCGGAAAATGTTCAATACCTTCTCCGTAATCTATGCCCACCACCTGTTTGCTGAAATGTTTGAACCGATTTCATGACCATCTTTCTCTTGTTTTGGCTAGCGCATCGGTAGAAGTCACATGGCACCGATCTCCGTTTTTGCCCGAATCCAAGCATGCCCTGTTCAGTTCTATATATAGTGTGTGTTTGGTGAACCGGTGTGTCAAGGTTTTAATAGATTCGCAGCTACCTGTATGTTTTGGTGAACTGTATGCATGAGGTGTTTCAGTGAAACAGAGGCCTTATGGCGATTCCTGAGTGAGTCCACACCGGTTTGCCTACTGAATTCCTTTAGATGTCGCGTTTGCTCCAGTCACGTGGTGACTGTATTTTGCGAAATCTTGAATTGTTAATGGACGACAACGGTGCCTGGATAGAGGGAATTTTTTACGAAGGTTAGGTTTTGATTCACGGCGAAATGTTTTGTTTGTGTTCTGGCTTCTCAGTCGTAAGTTTTGTTTAAAACTTCTAACAGTTCTCGTCCATTGGTCTTCCTTCGTTAGCAGATGTGGACAATGCGTGGAGAGGGGATGGCAGATTGGGGTTTAAGCTATGGTTTTTGTTGATTTTAGTTGGCGGGTCTTGGATTTAAATAATTTTAAGGGGTCTAGCTTTGTTTAATTTGGGGAGTTCGAGCCCGATTCAGTTTTGATGATGTTTGTTCAGCTCGGCTGGTTGAGTTTGGGTTTGATTTGGTCAAGTGGGCTTGGACTTCGTCATCGTTGTGGCCGAGTTGGGCTTGAATCATTGAGCCCATTACACTGTTTGGGTTTTCGCCTGTTGTGGCTCTTATTTGGGCTGGGCTCAAGGGCCCGACCTGAGTTTTTTTTTTTTTTTTTTTTTTATGAATCTTTTTGAAAAAAATTAATTAAAAATTCCGAAAAAAAATTATTTCCTCTAGGAGTTAGGGTAAAAGAGGAGGTTCATGATAGAGCAGGTAAAGATTGAAGTATCTTTGGGTAAACGAATCAACCAAATGTATTTAAATTTGTATCCACACACACTCTGTCTACACCTATTTATTTGTGGAGGTGTTCATGATCGATTCTTCTTCATAAAATTACTTTAGATTACTTATGAAGTCTGATTCCATAATTTTAGAAACACCTTATGACATCAAATGAGTTGCCAAAATAAAGAGCATTTGATATTTTATCTTTCTAACATAGATTGCTCCTATTTTGGCAAAAGCTTATGATAAATGTAATCTACATAATATGCAGTATTTTTTTATTTAAGTTATGTTCATGTCAACACTTGTGCGATTCAAGGAGAAATTGTTCAATTTGACCAAATTGGCCTTGTCCGGGACAAAAGAACTTTCACAAGGGAGAGACTTGGCTTATGAGTCCCAATCGGCTTGTAGGGTCGGGTTTTGTGCATGTCTTGTCACGCGATATCACCCTTTGGCCTCGCAGTTATGATTTGAAACATGCTCTTATAAGGGAAGGGGATGCAACCTTCGTAACAATATAGGCACATTCTTGACTCTCGATCAATGCAATATTTATCCTTCCCTAAATATTAGCTTTTCTGGCTATTTATATTTGGAAGTTGCTCGATTATAACCTTTCGGGATTGGCATAATTTGTTAGTGCGTTGGCAGATTTTTGAATTTAAGAATTGAACACGTGTGAAAAGCTACATAATTGAGCCTTCCGAGGTTGTGCCGATGTTCTAGAAGAAAGGAAGTTGTTGGACCATCAATTATGATCCTTTTGGCTTTACAAGTAAAAACGCTTCGATATTATTTCTTTTGTAAGATAAAGTGAAGGAAGAAGAAGAAGTTAATTATGAATTTTAAGATATATTTGTACTAGTCTGGGGTTAATACTATAAAAAAATTTCAAATTAATACATATCCCAAATTGATACATTTGTAATAAATTTATTCTTTGTTAATTTTCGTTAAATTTTACTATTAATTATCAATATCAATTTGGAATTTTACTCTTTACTCGTTATAGTTGTATTAGTTTTGTGATTTTTTATGGTATTAGTCCAATTTAACGAAATGTATATTTATCACAAATGTACTAGTTTGAAATTTTTAACGATAAACAATTAATTTAGAGTAATCATAAGTGTATCGGTTTGGATTTTTTAAGGTCATTTAAGATAAATTTATATGTATATTTTGAGGTTTTTAGTGAATAAAAATATAATTTGAAACAAAATTGTCGTAAATGCACAAATTAGAGTTTTTCGTAGAACTATCACTAACGCTTCCCCCAATTTTCGGGCCCAGGGAGACGAAACCGGTCGGAGCCAACCGAGCCGGATCCTCTGTATTGCGGAGCACTTGACCCGACCCTAAAAGGTCACTCGCGTATAAAAACTGCTCCAGTCACGGTCGAGTCTCCTCATTCCTTCCTCCCTTCCTCCTCTCTGCAAACCCTAGACTTCGCATCTTCGGGAGGAACGTCTCGCTCTTAGAAGAACTCGTACCGCGCTTCGGCCTCGCTTGCTGGGACTCCTTGCTCGACGATGGTAATTCTCTCTCTCCTCGCTCTCTCTGCGTGTGTTTTCTCGATCTTGGATGTGGGATCTGTGAGTGACTGAGTGGGCCTTTTGCTTTCTTTTCTGTTCTTTGCAGGCAGATTCTCCTCGGAAGAAGTAAGCTTCGATCCGCCTTGTTTTGTAATTCGTTCTTTGATTTGCCGACGAATTAAATGTCTTGATGACGGCCGTGTGCGCTGCGAGCCCGCAAAAGCGGCGTCCAGTTAGCATGTCTAGGTCAACTATTGTGCGCGTCGAGGTTTTTTCGGACTCCGTCGAGACGTCTGGTGCTCATTTGTGGCTTCGTATTTCATTTGTTAATTTGTGAACTGGTGCTCTGCGTGAGCGATTGGGGAACCTGTTTTTTCCTTCCTATCGATGCGTCTCAACGATGTCATCTCGATGTCCACGTCGAGAAATTAGCATTCGTGGGTTCATGTGCCTTTTTCATGTCTCCTGGGTGTGCAGCAAGGCACTTTTCCTGGCTAGTTTGTGAATGTGCATTTGTCATGCTTTGGTCAAATAATGGTTCGATCCTCAACATGGGGCCAGACATATTGCTTCCTTTGAAATGTTGACTTAATACTCACGTGTTAATTAGGTATTCAAGATCCCCCTCACCTTGGAGGGAGCAGTCCAGGTCCAGATCCAGGTCCAGGTCCAGGTCCCCATCCTGGTCCAAGCACCGGCCTAGGTCACGGTCCAGAAGCCGTGGCAGGTATCAGAAGGGTTTGAATTCATTAGTTTATGGTGTTATGAGTTTCTGCCCACTGGTCCTTCCAGAGACTGAAATCAGGCTTTCTGTTTTTGTGCTATGCTGGTGTATTCTGATCCAGATCAAGATCCAGAAGTCATGGCAGGTAAGTGTGAGCATTTCATTCTGTATATTTTAATTCTCACAAGCATGTGTGATACTAGTCGACAATGATCTTGCTTGCTTTAGTTTGGCTTTTACTGCTGCTTTCACTTATCTACTTTTGTGAAATTGATATTCTAGGGATGAACCCAATCCTGGAAACACACTTTATGTGACCGGTTTATCCACTAGGGTCACCGAAAGGGAACTAGAAGACCACTTTTCAAAAGAGGGAAAGGTCAGTACCTTAACTGGACTGTTCACAATTCACGTGTTTGTGAACATTGCTTTCCTGTCTGGCATTAGGAGTTGAGTTGACTTTGAATTTTAGGTTGCTTCGTGCTTCCTCGTGGTTGAGCCTCGCACACGCATCTCCCGTGGTTTTGCATTTGTTACCATGGACAATGTTGAGGATGCTAATCGCTGTGTCAAGTATCTGAATCAGTCTGTTTTAGAAGGAAGGTACATCACTGTCGAGAAGGTAATGTGATGTTACAGATCTTGGCAAGTAGTGAGATTTTTTATTACCTAGCTTTCTTCTTAACTTAAAGGTTTTCTGGATACATTCAGAAGACTTTGCGTCAGCTATGTTGGCAGCAACCAAAGATGATGAGTTCATCCATGTCAACTTAAGTGAAACAGCTTGATCAATGGCCGGCTTTAACAGCTTTTCAAAAGCATCTGATCAACTAAACATAGCAACTATATTGCAACAACCATACAACCTCAGCATTCACTTTCAACTCTCAACTAATCAACGGACATTAGCAACAACTTTCTAGTCAGAATATGGTATCTCATATCCGGCATCCATTTGTTGGAAAACTAATCTTAAGCATGTGGTTTTTGTTTCCTTTTATTCCTGTTAACTTCTTTCACACAATTTGAGATTTTTTTTTTTTTTTTAAATTCTTGCCCTTTGGATAGACTATCTAGAAGGATGTTCTTTCTTCAAGTTTATTTGGTGATTGAAATTGGCAACGGAGCTTGTAGCAGAAGTGATTTGGATGGCCAACCTTCTGAATGATGGCTTTACTATCTTTAGTTGGGTACTTTCCATTGGTAATGCATTGTTTATTTCAGTCACGGAGGAAGCGACCACGGACTCCAACTCCTGGGCAATATCTCGGATTGAAGAGCACCAGGGACCACGGTGAGGATTTTGCTTCCTATTTTTCTGACAATTAATATGTGTCTTTTGAATGTTCTGAGGCAAATTTGTACTTTTGCATTGCGAACAGGCTATCGTGGTGATCGTGGTGATCGTGGTGACCGTGGTGACCGTGGTGATCGTGGTGATCGTGGTGCTGACCGTGGTAGGTATCGCGGTGGCAGGGATGATTATGGGTACCGCAGATCCCCAAGGCGTTCACCATATCGAGGTGGTCGTGATTATTCTCCCAGGCGCTCACCTTATGGTGGAAGGTCAAGGAGGGAGAGGTCACCTATCTATTCTCCTCGTGGTTCTAGGTGATTGTTCTTCTTAGGAAAAAGTGTGACCAATTGCCAAGGGATATCTTGGTTGGACTAGGTGGACTTGTTACTGGGCTGTCTTCTAGAGGTGTACGAAACAGTTGCTTTTCAGGTCTCTTTGTTATGCTCATGTGTCGTACTTTAGAACTTGTTGATCAATGATCTGTAATATGAAGTTGTATTTTGCTTTATGAAGTGCGTGGCTCGATGTTTTGCGATAGTATGCTGTTTCCAGATTGTTTTTGTTGAAGTATGAGAGCATAGTTTGCATGCCAATTCCCACAGCTGTTGACAACGGGCGATATTATCATGTCTTGGTGTCAATGACAGGATCGAGGTGTTTTCTAAAGCTTATAAATTGGGTATGAGCTATGTTTGTGATTGTCTGCCCAAGTACCGGGAGGCTCTTTGTTTTAGCAATTGAAACTGGAAAGGTCCTGAAATGATCCTTTTGTAGTCTATTGCCTCCGAGGCAGTACACTATGGTTATGCTTAGTTGTCTAGATTTCCAGTCTGGTTGAGATTGGTTAAGATAGGATATAAAATTTAAGAATTTGGTGTATACTATTGTTTGGTGAATTATAGTAATAGAGTTGGATATTTACATATTCTATTTTGTCCATTGTTAGGTAGGAACCGCCATATGAATGTAGATACACAAATGGAATTGGTAAGAATCTTCAGTGATTTACTGCTAAAAAGACTTGAAATGCACAAACTTTGAAGTTTATGATTATTTTATGATTCAAACCTTACACAACAGGAGATCATTTATAGTATTCCTGAGATATGGAATCAACTTCAACGAGATAGATTAGCCAAAGAATACTAGATTCAGCTAGAGAGAGCGCATGATCATCCAACTTTGATATTTCAAAAATTATAGTGCTTCAGCTCTTGCTGCTTTCTTGAAACTTTGACGTGAACTACAGAGTTTACAAATTTTCTTGTTGCTTTTATGAAGTTTTTACAGGAATCACAGAACTACATAATAGTATTGTGGTAGGGTCAGAAAAAAGTTTCATTCTATTGATGAAAGAAACTTTATCTCACCCCCACATGAGATAATTTTTATTCCTGTTACATTCGGTTTTATTCTATCTTGGAGAGTAACTAAACATAGTTTATGTTATCATGACTTCCAGTTTAGCTACCAAACGTAGTCTATGTAGATAGTTTCACCTTGTGTCCCATAGGCACGTCACATATCATACATGGGATCGGCACAGAATGAGGTCCTGGGAGTGCAATTTGGAATCTGAAATAAGAACACCTGCTATTTGAGGGTCCAGAGTGCGGATGCATATTCTTGCACGGGAAGGGAATTAGTCTCTTGGTTCTTCGCTTCATGTACCACCCTCTAGGCTATATGACGTGCCAAAAAGGCACATCAAATTGGATGGCGCTGTAAAGCTTGAGACTGAAATGGAGGGATTCGCCAGGGGGCCCGTGCAGCAGTGCAACGCAGTGGGCGACGAGCAAGAGGCCCCAGCAGCAAGCTACCGTGACAAGCCCCTTCCCCTTGAAAAATTAATTTAATATCATGTGGGCCGATGGCCCACGTATCAGATATTAAACTGATAAGAACAGATACTACACTTGATCTTAGCCAAAAGGCCGAGAAAGGTATGCCTTTTCCTTGGTTTCGACCTCCCCTTTGGTCTCACGCGCTACAGCCCATGCTTGCGCACCTGAACTATGTGGGACTCGTGCTATTGTCGAAGACTTTTTCGTGGGTTCCTTCTATATGCTTAAAGCCATGCTTAGAGGTTGGGCAGTTGTGCCGAATAGCTGGGACTTTTTGAGACCCGCATGTGATTAGCTGTGGTGCGTTGCTTTCCCTCAATGCTCATGCGCAAGGCATTGAAGAAAAGATGTCTGACGGGTCTTCACTTCTTTTCCCATGGTTTTGCTGGCCAAAACTCTTGTTATGCAGTTCCCAAATCTACACTTTGTTCCGGATTTATCTCGAGCTTAGGCATATTAGCGGTTACGACGGGCTCACTCACTAGATAGTCGATGCTCCATTGCATCTTGAACTGAACATTTTAAGAGCAATTTGGGTATTTACAATACCATCCAAATCCTACATTATCTAGCAAAAATAAAAGGCCCAAAAAATTAGATCTATGACATACGCCGTTCTCTAATATGATGTAAATAAGAAATGAAAAATGGACCCATTTAGAATAACTTTAATAGCCGTGTCTCTTTCCAATACACATAAAAAGGACAATGGATTACAAATGTTATGCCAATTGGGGAAAAATGACGTATGTCCACAGTAATTAGTTGGGACAAGGTCAAATGTCAAGCTGATGGTATAAATCTCGTGGATGGTCAATGTGCACCAATATTTTATTATATGGAGGATATAGTTATTTTACGAAAAATAAATAATTAAAAAATAATTTTAAAAATAATTACTTATATCACTTATAATAAGGATGAATATAAAAAATTTATTGTTGGTAATTAATTTTTTTTGATTAACTAATTATTTATTTTTTTGCAAAATACACGGAGCCTAAATGACATCACTGTTTGAAAGGAGAAACAGCAGTACCATACTGTCAATGCTAAAAATCGCGATTCATAAAACGATGGCCAAAAAATAGATTTCGGAAATGGTAGAAAAATTCGCCAGATTGGACCGTGAACCAAAGTCAGACCGGTACTTGAACCGGCCGGACTAGACCCCCAACGAGTCAAAGACGGGCCGCGGTTCGATTCGGCAGGCCTGTCTGTGAGGTGAACCGAATCCATCAACCGAGAGTCTGGAAAACCGAAACTGAAGAACACAGGAGCCACAGGAGGAGGAGGGAGGAAACACCATGGCGCGTCTCCTGAACGCGCCGCCATCTTCTCCGTTCCTCTCCAGCCTCGCGGCGTCTCTCCGCCTGATTCCTCCTCCCCCCTCCGCTCGCAGTTCGCTCCAATTCAAGGTGAGAAGCAGGGCGACCCCCGTTCTCATGAATTGCTTGAAAATTTGAGTCGTGGAGAGGTTGGAGCTCAGAGCTCTTGTGGTTCAGGTGAAGTGCTCGTCGCCCGGAGAGAGCCGGGATTCGGAATCGGAGACCGGAGCGTCGTCGCTGTCCTCCGCTACGGGTGATGCAGATGCGGGTGCTGGTGCTACTTCATCGTCGAGCGGCTTGACTTACAAGTTGTGCGCAGGGATTGGAGGCGTAGGGTTCTGCGAGACTGCGTACTTGACGTATCTCAAGCTCACAAACTCCGACGCGTTTTGCCCCGTCGGCGGTGGCAGCTGCGGCGACGTCCTCAACAGTGATTATGCTTCGGTTTTTGGTATTCACTTCAGTCTCCACTTTCTGATTTGTGGAGTAGCGTTCTACTGCTAAACTTATCAATATGCCTTTTTGTTTTCCTTAATTTTCTTGCAATGAAGTATGGCTGATTTCCAAAAGCTTATGTGATTTTAGTGTCTGAAGTGCGAACCATAGAGAAAACCCTTTTCTCCAATTGCTTTGCTTTGTTTGATGGTCAGATTTTAGCGGAAATTTGAGAGAAGGGAGCAACACTAGATGAGTCTCCGCGCTCTTTAGCATATGTTTTTGCTGTTTAGGCATCATGATCATTTCACAATGTGAAGTTGAGGCAATCTTACATTTATCGCTTCTTTGATTCAATATGCTGGTTTTTGGCATGTGGGAACGGGAATTAACTTTTGCATTGATTTACCCGACTGGGTTTGCTGGCACTATGCTGTAGTTATTGAATTAAATAAAATGTGACGCCATTTGTGCTTGTGCATTTGGACAAATAAATCTTTGTGCCAGGAATGCATCTAAATCTTCCTGTGGAATTGTATTGAAAGCAGATTTTGATCATGATATATTCGCCTTGACAGGCATTCCTCTTCCGTTGATTGGAATGATTGCATATGGAACTGTTGCTGCTCTTGGTGTAAGGTTGACAGGAAAAGATTTGCCTTTTGGACTTGGGGAATCTAATGGTCGTTTGGTTTTGCTTGGGATCACAACATCCATGGCTACTGCTAGTGCATACTTCTTGTACCTTCTAAGCACAAAATTCTCTGGAGCATCATGCTCTTACTGTCTATTATCAGCTTTTTTGTCATTCAGTCTAGTCTTCATTACCATAAAGGTGTGCTTGCTGTATTTCCTATTTTCTTTCATCTACCACCAATTAAGTTGGTGATTCATGAAGTAAGACCCAATGATTCTGTCAATCGCCTGCTCAGGATTTTGGGTTTGAGGAGATACAGAAGACAATCGGACTACAACTGTGCATGGCAAGCTTGGTGGTAGTTGCTCTAAGTACTGCATATAGTACTTCTCAATCAATCCCTTCAAGGTAGCTGTACATTGTCCATTAGTCTCTAGTCCATCTGCTTCGTAGATATGATTTTGTTGGCTAAATTGAAAATAGCATTGTTCACTCCATTGACTGTGGGGATATATTGTGTTTCTTGGAAGATGTAATAGAAAAGCTTTGCTTGTGAATTTCTTGTGGAATAACTGCCATCACATTTACCAAATTTGTGTTGGAAGGCATGCATGTACCTGATGCTACTTTTTCTTCTTTTCTTTATTTGAGCAGCCTTGCGGGAACTGAAATACCATTTTTCACAACCGAGATTACAACACCATCGAGCACTTTTGCTGTTTCTCTTGCGAGGCATTTGCACTCTATAGGGGCAAAGATGTACGGTGCATTTTGGTGCTCTCACTGTTTGGAACAAAAGCAGGTAATTGATCCTCTGCAGTATCTATTCAGTCTGTCTTATCCTATGGAAACATAGTGTGGTCATTAGAGAAACTCGAGTGGGCATGTTCTTCAAATTGATCTCCCTCAGAATGTCTGAAGTTTGGAATTTAGGTTAGAACTATACTCATTGCAATTTATAGAAGAAGATATATTTTACAGAAACATGTTCTGTCCAATTGTCGGTGAATCGACTGTAGAGAAATAGAAGAGAGGAGCCTCTATTTGTTTGTTAGTGACCATGCGGTTCATAATGCTAATGAAATTTTCAGTGAAGCAAGCCTACTCATTAAACAATTTGCTTTCAGATGTTTGGACGTGAGGCAGCAAAGATATTGGATTATGTGGAATGCTTTCCTGATGGATACAAGAAAGGAATCAAAATAGCCAAGCAATGTGCTGATGTTGGAATAGAAGGCTTCCCTACATGGCTGATAAATGGCGAGGTATGGGGATTTCCTCATTACAGGTTTTCTGGCTCGTCATAGAGAGAGAATGGCTTTGTTCCCAATCAAAAACTGTTTTTAGTCTGCTTTAACTCAAATATTCACTGGCATCTCTGGGCACTGACTTCTTCTTCAGCTGTACTTCTTGACGGCACGATCCATCAATCAATGTTGAAAGGGGCACAAAGTTACTGTCTTTTAGTTTGCTGCAAAGCATTAGAAGTTGATACTCCTCTTCTGGGAAAGAAAATGAGTTCTCACCGAAGTGTATTCATTGCAGGTTTTGAGCGGAGAGCTAGAATTGTCAGAGCTTGCCCGGGTGTCTGGATTTGAATCTGACGAGGTTAGGGGACTTAGTTAGACCCATCATCCCTGCGATCTTCGTAACTTCCATTTTCAAAGCCGTTCTGAGTAATACACTGGCACACATTACACATAGTCTGAAATGGGGCTTCTCTTTTACTCGTTGCCCTACAGAACATTGGGCACCAGGAAGCTTCTTTTTTTTTTTTTGGTGGGGGGTTTACAGATTATGGGGAAATTGTAACGTATTTTTTGGATCAGATGTCACTTTAGATTACTAATGTTATATATATTTTTTGTACATATTTAATGCGATGTCTCTATGGCAAAATCGTGCATTGTTCGATCCATTGATATGTTTTTCAATGCAATACTGCGTGAATCATTTAATATATTTAGGACAATTATGAAGATAGCAATCCAACAAAACAAGTCTCAGTTTTGCAATTCTGATATGTAAGAACATCCTCAGACAAGTTACAATCGGCAAATTTATAAACTCATATTGCAAATAAGTGAAATTTGACAAATTTAGAACCCATTTAAAGATTAAGCTTTTAACCGAAATGGTTAGGCTTTACCCTATAGGAGCGTTCCAGAAATTCTCAATGGCTTGAGTTCAAACTCTGGCGGACCAGGGGTTTCGGAAATAGTTTTCAACCAGTAATAGACATGTTTTTAACTCTGTTTTTATGTTACTGACTACGTTTTCCTATCCTTGTGGGTCGATGTGGGATACCTTTCATGCCATGCACCAAGCCATCAACGGCTCACAGCGCACCTAAGACATTTTTGTCCTCCTAACTTGGCAACACCGGCAAATCTTCACATATGGTTGTGTTGGCACCACCGGGACTGAAAAACAAAGCTGTGCAAAAGATGACAAGGTGAGGCATGGCCTTTCAAAAATCCAATATCCACGTTGCTTGAAAGTATATGAAAGATTTGTGCTTTATTCAGTCCATTGATATGTTTTGATGCAACATATCACGAGGATAAATAAATATATATTTGGACAATTATGATGATAGCAATCCGATAAACCAAGGTCCTAGAATTGCCATTCTGATATGCAAGAACAGCCTAGTATCGCAAGTAAACAACAACTCATATCGCAAAGTTCCAAGACGCCTTTGAGCTGACAAAATAGGCCAAGATTAAGCTTTGAACTAGAATTTGCAGGGCTTTACCCCAAAGGGAGCCCTTCCAGAAATTCTCAGTGGCCTGAGCTCAAACTCAGGCCAAAGAGGGGGTTTGGAAATAGTTTTCAACCAGCAATAGACGCGCCTCGGTTAGTACCTCACTAGCTGCGTCATTGCCCCAAGCGCAAAGATGCTTCATCACCTATGGAAATCCTCACTCTTACACAATTGATTACACATTTCCTTATTCCTACAGATCGATGTGGGATACTTTTCATGTCACTTCCTCCTTATTGGCTGCTAAAGCTCATGCACCAAGTCATCACCCACTACCTACACCTCTATTCAGGTATTTTCCTGCTACTAACTTGACAACACAGGTAAATCTTCACACACGGGTGCGTTGGCACCACTAAGACCAAAAAAATTCAAAGCCGTGCAAAAGATGAAAGTCAAAGGTGAGACACGGCCTCTAAAAAATTCAATGTCCACGATGCTCGAAAGCATCGGCACATGATGAAGATTTTCTACACGGTTCACTATGCCATAACCAAAAAATCTCCATTTAATTTTACTTTCACGTATGGGCCTGGAATTGACTAGATTGACAAAGACAATAATGAGAAATGGCATGACAGGAGCAAAGACTGATTAGGCCAACTTGATAGACTCCCTTATCCCTTTAAAACTCAGCTTAAATGACAAAAGAAAGAGAATTCGTCTTATTATAATGGACAACGGGCATATGTATCGAATCATGACTACACGAGAACTCTCATTTAGGGAAGTGCAAAAGATACAAGGCAACTACTTTCATTTAGGCATATAACTTGCAATAGGTTCTATCCACAAGCATCACCATTAAACATAGATTATCCATTCACTCATGCCTCCCTCAGTCATCAAGATAAGATTGTGTTCTATCAGAAGGTAAAACAAACATTCAATCTCGAACAAACACACGTTCATACTCAACGGTGATCCATGTACAAAAGTACACGCTCACGCGTTTGCAGACACACAGGTAAGTGATCATCAAGGTTGCACGCAGATGAAGTTGGAAAAAAGATACATCCTTTCCTTTCTCTTTTCAATTGGGCAATAATAGACTAGTTCTCAATTCTCACCCAACTCACAAGCTCTCCACCAAATTAACTATAGCATTGACCGATAAAAAAAAAAAAAAAAAGAACATCGGCTCCTCAAGCGAGTAAGGACTTAGGGCGAACCATTTGGGGCGATCCTCTGACAAATTACAATCGACAAATTTATGACCGCATATCTTCTGAAACTTGAGAAATTTCAAAACCCATTCAAAGATTAAGCTTTTAGCTAAAAATTATAGGGCTTTACCCATAAGGAGCCCTTCCAAAAATTCTCAATGGCTAAGCTCAAACTCAGGCCAAAGAGGGGGTTTAGACATAGTTTCCAACCGGCAATAGAAGCGCCTTGGTAAGTACCTCACTAGCTGCGTCGTTGCCCGAGCGCAAAGAAGTCGTTGCTCTTTATATTACTAATTACTAATTACGCTTCTTGTTCCTGCGGATAGCCAAGCACCAAGCCATCCTCAACTCTCTGCACTCCTCTCTACAAGCATTCTTCTCCTACTAACTCGACAAAACTGGCAAATCTTCGCATATAGTTTGTGTTGGCACCACCAGGACTTAAAAACAGTAAAAGCTATGCAAAAGATAAAGGTCAAGGTGAGGCACGACCTTTAGAAAATCCATTGTCCACGATGCTTGAAAGTATATGCTCATGATAAAATAGATTTTCGACATAGTCCACTATGCCATAACTAGAAAGTCTCCACCTGATTCTGGCTTTCATGTATCTGAAATTGACTAGGATGAGGTTGACGAAGATGATAATGAGATATGATACAGCGATAGCATGGAGTAGTTGGGCAAACTCGAAAGACTACATTGTTTTAAAGACAACAAAAGAAAGAGAATTTCAGATATAATTATCATGGACATGTATTGAATCAAGGTTGTACGAGAACCCTTTTTTAGAGAATTTTAAAAGATAGGTTCCATCCACAAGTATCACCACTAAAAATGAGTGGTGATGGATGTTCCAGGGATTAGTAAGGATATTGCCCAAACTAGTGAGCTGTTAATGGTCAACAAAGGAAGCAATGGTAGCCTCCGAAATAAACAAGGGCCTTCTTTGATTTGTCACTTCAGATTACTAATGTACCTATCTTCTTCTTCTTTTGTACATATTGGTGTGATGTTACTTGGAGAATTGTGCATTATTCGGTCCACTGATATGTTTGGATGCAGTCCATCAATATATCAATGTATTTGGATGCAACATACTACATGGATAAATAAGTATATATTTGGACAATTACGAAGATAGCACGATCGAACATGTGCTAGAATTGCCATTATGATCTGTATGAACAGCCTAATATCGCAAGTAAACAGGTAACATTACCTCACATTGCAAATGTATGATATCTGACAAATTCATTACCTAATACCCATTTCGTCAAAATAAGAGACAACAGCAAGCCCATTATTAAACTGTAAACTGACAAAAGTGGGCTCATTTATTTAAGATAAGAGACAAAAGCAACCCCATAACTTAACTTCCGCCCAAGATTAAAATTTGAACTAGATATTGTAGGACTTTACCCCAAAGGGAGTCCTTCCAGAAATTCTCAATGGCCTGAGCCAAACCCAGGCCAAAGAGGGGGTTTGGAAATAGTTTTCAACCAGCAATAGACGCGCCTCGGTTAGTACCTCACTAGCTGCGTCATTGCCCCAAGCGCAAAGATACTTATTCAATCTGAAAATCCATGCTTTTGTACAACTAATTGGACATTTCCTTGTTCCTATGGGTCGATGTGGGATACATTTCGTGTCACTTACCCCTTCATGGCTGCTGAGTGTCATGCACCTAGCCATTACCCACCCCCTACGCTCCTCTCTTTAGGCATTTTTTGCTACTAACTCGACAACACTGGTAAATCTTCACACACGGGTGTGTTGGCAACCATAAAAAATAAATAACCAAAGCTATGAAAAGATGAAATTCAAAGGTGAGACATGAGCTCTAAAAAATCCAATGTCCACAATGCTCAAAAGCATATGTACATGATGGAGAAAATTTTTTGACACAATCCACTATGTCATAACCATCATCTGATTATAATGGATAAATGACACACGCATCGGATTATGGTTGGATGAGAATTCCCCTATAGAGAAGTGCAAAAGGCATGAGACAATAACTTTCATTTAAGCATATAACCTGTAACAGGTTCTATCCACGAGCATCGCCACCAAACATGATCATCCATCCATTCATGCCTCACTCGGTCATCAAGATAACATCGCATTATATGAGAAGGCAAAACAAACATGCAAAGCCCGCACAAACGCACCCATTCATACTCAACAGTGATCCATGTACAACTGTACAGGCTCATGTTCTCGGGAGCACAAGTTTGAAAAAGATTTAACTCTTTCCTCTCTCCTTTCAACTAAGGAATTACAGACCAGCTCTCGTTGTATCTCATCCGATTCAGAAGCTCTCCTCTGAATCAACTAGAACATCTGCCTCGTCAAGCGAGTCATCATGACTTAGCACGAACCCATTTGGGGCGATCCAAGCTGGGGGCGGCCACAGGATCCTCAAGTAATCAGGCGAATACGATGCCCTCTTGATGCTGTGATCCTCCATGTTGAAAACTTTAACTTTCCCCTCGCGATTCGTGAAATATATGCAGTTCCCCTTGCACCCTCCGAATCCTTTCACCGACACCGAGAAGCAACTGTGTTTGCCCAGAAAGAGCGCAACATCCCCGAGATTCCTTACCTCATCCCATTTTCCCCATTCTTGATTCAGCCGATGAACCTTAAAACCAGCAGCCTTCCTCACAGCGCCTGCCGGAATCCCACTAGATCTGCTCTCCTCGTCGAAATATCGATCCACCACGTAGAGATCTCCGCCCGACTCCACCAGATACTTCCGGTCTCCACCGTTGCTGTCGCCGCAAACAGGAGGCGAGAACTGCACGATATTAAAAGAAGGATCGATCCACGACACAATGCCAAACCTATCAACGACATAGAACTGCCCCTTGTAAGCAATGAGATCGTCGTACTGGCAATTCGAATTGTCCAACGCATTCCAATCCTCGTCCTCGTCCCCATGTTTCCAGCACCACAACTTCCCTTCCCCGAAAATCCCGATGAGCAAAGTATCCTCTACATCAGCCCATGGAGAATCCGGAAGCATGGTCAACTTCCTTACCGGCCGAGGCAAACTTCCTCCGTAATCGCCTACGAGATAACGTTCTACAAAAATCTCAGTGACCCTATAGTCCATAGTACACAAATACTTAGGAAATGTCCCATCTTTGAACGAGATGGGTCGGGATGAAAGCGGATTGATGAGGCGAACCCTGCCTCGACCGCTTAGGTACTCCTCGTTCGCGATCTTGATCAACCAACCCTCCCGAGATGGAGGGCACTGCGAGTCCCTTGGAGACGTCGGTGGTGGCTCGAGAAGATAGACCGTGGACTGATCGACGAAGGGCCCATCCGTTCCGAGCTCGAACTCTGGGACGGGAGGTATTGAGGAACGCCACGACGAGCAGACGCTGCGGAATCGGCAGATGTCCATGTCGGTGTCGAGCTTTCTCCCGATCATCGACCACAACTCCGTCGGGAGTTCCGACCAGGAGACCGGTTTCTCCATCGGCTGAGGGGTCCCGTGATCGCACAGTTCGAGACTTCGATCGGAGGACAGTGACGCCTAATAATTTTGGTGAGTTTAACATGGCACGTGGGACATACAATAAACCGCCCCGCACGTGTCGATCCAGGCCCACACGGAAAGATTATTCAAAATTTAACGTAAGACGCTGTCCCCCCTCTCTCTCTCTCTCCCCTGTTAAAACGTCTCTCTACTCGTGAATCATGCCGCTGCCGCCCGCTGCCTCTGCCGGTTTCCTATGCCGTCGCCTCCCCGAGCCCCGCCGTCGCCTTGTCGAAGCCCCATTGGCGGCTTCAATTCTTCTCTCTGTTCCGGGAAACGACTCCGCTCTACTCTCTCTCGTCCAGCGAACCATGCCTATGCCCTTGCCTCCCGAAGCTCCATTGGCGGCTCCGATTCGTCCTCCTGTTGTGGTGGAACTCTGTAGTCATCTTCAAGTTTTGCTTTTTCTCAAGATACTAGCAAGAAATCTCCAATGGAGTTCATCAGTGAGGTCCCTCCCGTTAAAGTTGATGGCAGGATAGTTGCTCTCGAAGGAGGTTAGCCATGGACGGTGCCTTTCCTGTCTATTCTTAGTCATATGATGCGAAGTCAATTCATCTAAATCCATGACTTGTTTGCTCTCCCTTACACTGGGGCACCCGATTGAGTTCATCTTCCTTGACTCGGATGAGCCTGCTGTCTGCAAGAATTGTGGCCTGCGCTACATTCAGGAGCATCATCATTAGCAACCCTTTCTTTTCCTGTTTTCTGATAGCCAAAACAACATCCGCCCTTTTTGGGGCGAATTAGTGCATTTGCATTGAGCATAAGAGTCAACCCCGCAGGGATCAACATTGTAATTGCATCTGTGAACGGAATTGTCTTTGCTATTTTCTTATCAAATCAGCAATCTTCAGATACAGCAAGAGGAGGAACCACCTCCATCATGAGTCTCTTACATTTCAAATGTAACCAGAAATCTAGGGGAGGCAAAAAAGATGAAGATAGATGCAATGACAATGGCCCAAACAAACGAGTGCCAACAATAGCTCAAACCGCTCCAATTGGTCAGGGCACAGAATGGTGCTTCACTAGCCATGACTAGACTGCAGCTCTGCAACTGCCAACCTGAAAATTGACGAAGCATTTCATGCGCCATTCATCTCCTCACCAGCTAGCTTCCTTCTCTGTTGATGCAGAGCTGCAGCCATGAGTAGACTGCAGCTCTGCAACTGCCGACCTTATAATCCACTACTTCTCGGAACAAGGTAGGGTCAAGCACAAATTGCTGGCTCCCATAAGCAGCAGCTTGGACATTAGCCATTAACTTGGCTATTTCTCTGCCCGAAAATCCTTCTGTTTTAGCTGCGGTTTCCCTTATCACATCATCAGTCAATCCTTAAATCTCTATCTTCTCTTGTTGTTTCTTGAACAAATTCTTAAACCATCCAGATTTTCTTGACCAAGGTTGAGCGAAAGCTTTAGAAGCTTAAACCGTTCCTCCTCCCCTGGTAGAGGGAATTCAAGGACTTCATCAATCCAGTCTGCTACAGCTGAACTGAGATTGCCAGGACGGTTTGTGGCAAGAACAAGAACAATGTCCTTGGACTTAGCATTGCATTGAGTGCACTTCTTTGTGCTTCACTCGTGTGAGTGTTATTCCTCCTGCAATTATAATTTTGAGATCATCACTTTGGTCTGCATCATCCACAATGATGCGACAAATAAATATTGATTCTTGGGATGAGCGAATACTTCAAGATGCAGAAGTAACGAGGATTGGTGGCGCCCTAAGTTTGCAGAACATCTCCCGAGTTCTTCGGACGCAGAGTACGAATTGGAGCCGCCAATGCGGCTTCAGGAGGCGACGGTGTAGGTGTGGTGAGCCGAACGAGATAGTAGAGCAGAGTCATTTCCTAGGACAGAGAGAGAGCGGCAGAGGACAAATCGAAGCTGCCAATGGGGCTTCAATATGCAATTTGATTTTTATGATTTTGAATTTAAAATTGCTCAATATAATCCATAAATTTTTTATGCATGTTTAATTTAATCCTCGAACTACATATAAATGTTTAATATTATTTTTAAACTAGAATTAATGAAATAACAATATCGAATATTTTCATATAATTCAAAGAATATACTAAATATGTACTAAAAATTTAGAAATTACATTAAACATATTAAAGTTTTGAAAGAGAACATAAATGCATAATATCAATTTTATGAACTTTTTTTAATAAGATAATTTAAAATGCTTGACATTATGATGTTTGGAGCTCTCTAATGATTTAAATAGGTCAATATCGGATTTTAACCAAATCAATGGTGCATTCCTTTAGCAGAGCAAGTATTATTTTTCCCCCCCTATTTTGGAACTTTTGATTCATAATAAACGCTATTTGAATAAATTCATGAGCCTTGACAACTTTTAAAGCGTTAATGGTAAATAATTGATGAGAACTAGCAAAATTCATAACGTGATTTTATTTTGTGCAATGACATAGCTTACGATTGTAGAAATTTGAAATTGAAAACTAAAATATCTACAAATCGGAACTCACCATTCAATTTGCATCATGGCAAATTCCTTAGTTGAGTTGACAATTTTTTAAAATTGAAATGCATTTTTAGAACAATAGGGTCACTAATTTTCCGTATCTGCAAAAGTTGAGTTAATAAGATCTTATGGAAAAGTTATGACTTGTCATCCAGTTTTATTGGGCTGCACATTTGAGGGTGCGGTTTCTGTCTGACTTATGCAATACAATACATTGTAAATCCACAATACGATACCACAACGGTGAGAGAAATGTATAAAAAATAAGACCATACAATCCGAATTTTTTTTTCTACGAGGAAGACTAATTAGAACTGGGAAACAACTTGGAGCAACGGTAGCCATTAAGTGTCTGTTTGTAATCTTGCCAATTTTTCTATTTTTCTGTTCTTTTGTTCCCCGGAATAGAAAAGGAACAGAAATGCATTTGGTAACGCAAACTGATTTTTCTATTCCTAGGAATACAAAATTGTTTTTGGGAATAGATTTGGAATAGAAATGAGAAATAGAAAAAAGTAGTTTATTGTTCCTAAAAATAATTTCTAGAAACTATTTTTTAGGGATTACGCACCGCCTATAACAAGTTACTACTCGCCCACCGCCGGTCGTCGCCGTCGCGTGCCGGTCGCTGCTCGTCGGTTGTTGGCAGCCGCCGTTGCTGGAGGCCTATCGCTGCCACCTGTCACCGGGCGCCCCCACCTACTGGCCACCGGTACCCCTAGTCGTTGGCCTCTCACCGTCGTCCTTTGCCCTATGGCCAGCGACGGCTGACAAGCAACCGGCAACGGTGGAGACTGGTGAGTGAGGGCGGCAACCGGCAGTGGGGGGCTGTTCGCCGTTGCCCATCGCCGGGCGGCCATCGGTCACCGGTCACCAGTTGCCGACCACCGCCCCCCATCACCATCTGCACCCCCTGCCGCCCCTGCCCGTTGGTCTTTGCCATTGTCGGGAAAGAAAGAAATAAATTTTTTTTGGTGATACCAAACGCATTTCTATTTTTTTTTATAGTTATCAAACACCCTATTTTACTCAAAAATTGTTCCATGGAGTATAAATATAAAAGAATTATTTCTCAAAAGAAACTATTCCCAAGAGTAGAAATGTTACCAAACGCACCCTAAGACTAAATGAAACTTTCATTCCTGTCTCTCCAATACTTGCCTCTCTTATGGGGGCATCAGACCCACCAGCAAACCGTGCACTCGCGAATAGGAAAGGTCCCAAATGCTACATAGTCCTTATTAGTCATTGGAAACTTAGGAAATAGGAGCATCTCTTCACTACCTGACGAGGCATTCCCTCTAGGAGGGTGAAATTCCAATCAATTTGCTAGGGATGACTAACTCCGATTCCATGAGCTGATTCCAATGGTTTGATCTAGTACTAACACATTAGATGGTCAATATCACTCGACTCGTGGTGGTAATCTAGTCTAGACGAAGAAGAATTCGCCTCTTCCTCAAGGGGAGGGAGGCTCAAGGAGCTGATTCAGACTCACAACCTCCCGAGCCTTGAGTCTTCGCCCTGGACCGGCGAGTTCAAGTTGCCTCTGCCTCCACCCACACAAGGCTAGAGGAGGGTTCAACGACCGGAGGCAAGAAAATGTGATTAGAGGATGGAAGGTGCCAAGAGCGACGGATGGGACAGCAAAGTCTGCATTTGAAGGGGCTGCAAGAGGGCCAAGGGATATTTTAACAGGAACTTCATTCGCTTGTGACATCTTATGAAATCTTTCGACTGCTTATGAATTGGAAAAGATATTTAATACGAATTTTGATCATGATAATCGTAATGAATATCAAATGCATACAAAAGAGATTAGGCCCCTTAAAAATGTTTGTGCTAGTTCATTTTCCAATAGGCAAATGTCTTTGACAAAATTCGAGATAAGAATACCGGGAGTGCCAAAAGTTGGCACGGAGGGACACTTAAGTGCCAAAATCGGAGCAAAAGGGATCAATTAAGTCCCAACGGCGAAAAATTCCTGCCAAATTGCCACGTGTCCATTTTCCGGCGACTTAATTTGCTGACGGAGCATTTTTCTCAAAACAAAAAATCCACGTGGCAATTCTTTTTAAAAAAATTGTTCATGTCAGATTTTTAAAAAATTAAAATCGATTTTGTTTAAAAAAAAGGGGGGAGGAGGGGACCGGCGAGGGTTGCCGCCGCCGTCGCCGCCCCCACCTCGCCGACCCTTCCCGGCGAGGTGGGGGGCGGCGACGAGGGCTGCACAGCCCTCAACGATCCCCTCCTCCCCTTTATTTATTTATTTAATAAAATCGATATATATATATTTTTAATTATTTAATATTATTTAATTAATAATTTTTAAAATCCATGTCAGCCCAAAGCGACATCGTTTTGGCGATTTTTGGCCGATTTAGTTTCCGACGAGCCATGTAGGCAAGAAAATTAATAAAAAATTGCCACGTAATATTTCCGGTAGGGTTAGGCGACTTAGCACTTAAATGATCCATTTTTTTTTTAAAGTGACACTTAAGTGTACCTTTTGTAACTTTTGGCACTTAAGTATCCCTCCGTGCCAACTTTTGGCACTCCCGGTGTTTTTATCTCGACAAAATTCTAACATTTATGAAAAAAAGAAGTTAGTGTCACAATTTATATAAAAAGAATTTCTCGAATTTTAAAAACATGCTGATTTAAAAAAAAAAAAATCTCGAGTTAGATTTTTGAATTTGTGTGATGGACTGTATAAATCGATAAGATCCAAAATCATTTTCCCTTCTCAACTTCAATTAGTCCTAAAAGTACCAGATTATAATGATAACATTGCACAAATCGCAATTATCCCATCAATTATTTTTACAAATATTTATGCGTACGCATGTATTTATGCATATAATCGTTCATTCACGTGGGCGCATCTTTTGCGAAACGGTGTACGGACGGCGATTCGCCCCCGCCCGACTCGGCCAATGACGGACGATCACCGAGATCGCGCCACGGAACACGACGGCAGATCGCATCGACGGCGACCGAATCGCGCTGGGACCCAGTCGCCAGGAAAACGGAAGATGCTTTCGCATATTCCTGTCCCTCCGACATGTCCTCTCTCTCTCTCCATAATAACATCTCTCGCACTTGTCGTCTAGCGCATGAATGCACCGCCCGTTTCTCTCACTCTTCGCCTTCCCCGCTCGAACTCGCTTTCCCACAGAGCCCAAGAAATCCCAGGCAGCAGAGAAGCAAAGATGTCCGCGGTTCCGTCTCGGACCGAGCAAGAACAGCTGATCGACAAGCTCCAGATCTTCAAGATCAAGGGCCGGGACAAGCGCGGCCGCAAGATCCTCCGCATCGTCGGGAAGTTCTTCCCAGGTAAAAAGACCCCCGTCATCTATTAGTTCGGGCACTCGAATTGGGATTGCTTTTGTCGAACAGAACGCTGGAAACCTTCAAATTCATGGCATGCAAGGATAGAAAAATCATGGGTATTCACTATTCAATTGCAAGATGAACCTGAAGAGATCTTAGGGAAGTAATGAGAGACTGGGACCACTGGAAACATACTGATTGGTGTGTTTGATCATCCAGCTCGATTCCTGAGCGCCGAGGTGTTGAGCGAGTACCTGGAAGAGAAGATCTACCCGAGGCTGAGCAAGAAGCGGTTCAGCGTGGTGTACGTGCACAGCGAAGTCCAGAGGAGCGACAACTTCCCCGGATTCTCGGCACTCCGATCCATCTACGACTCGATCCCCGCCCAGATCAAGGACAATCTCGAGACCGTCCACTTCGTCCATCCGGGCCTCCAGGCCCGCCTCTTCTTCGCCACCTTCGGCCGCCTCCTCTTCACCGGCGGGTGAGTAACGAAACGGAATACATTCCGATCATGTCCGGTCGGAGTCGAACCAGTTTCGAATCCCGATTTGCGCTGTGTTTTCGAATGAAACGCGAAACAATCTGGGTTGGTTCCTATCGTGCGTGGCACCGTGGCAGGTTGTACGGGAAGCTGAACTACGTGAACCGGCTCGACCAGCTGTGGGACCACGTGAGGAGGGGCGAGATCGACATCCCGGAGTTCGCGCGAGAGCACGACGAGGATCTGCAGTACCGTCCGATGATGGACTACGGCTTGGAGAGCGACCACGCCCGGGTCCACGGCGCGCCGGCGGCGGATTCCTCCGTGTCCATGTACTCAATGCGGTGCATCTCGTGATCGTGATCGTGATCGTGATCGTGATCGTGATCGTGTCGTGCCGTAACGGACGATCCCGATCCTATCTCCTAAGGCTATTGGACGAGACCACGTGTACTGCATTTAAGCCTTAAGCCTTATCCACATGTCAGTGTCCCTAATCATATCCTATGTGATTTGTTAAATCTTCTGAAATTGATAATTACGTGGCGATCGATCAGTCACTATTGCCTGTGTCCCCGTGAATTTCATCTCAATTAGCGTCACGATTATACTATTATCACGTGATCTAATCATCCCACAAAATATCTCTTCTGAAATTATAATCGTGACTCTTATTTGACTAAAAGAGAACCGACGCCCCCCTCTCATCCCACTAAATAGAGGAAAGGAGCTTGCGTGCGAGGGGCTGGTCGGATATGGGTTAGGCGTCGCGCGAACAACAATTGGTGGAACACGTGTCACAGTTTCATGGATGAGATACTATTAAAACGAAAACTAGGAGGTGTCCACATCAAAAATTCGGGTCCCAGTCGAATAAAACTTACACAATATGGAGATTGGACGATTACTTCAAAAAAAAAATAATAATAATAATAAAAGTGGGTGATTATTGGATGGAGGGATAAAAGAGAAAGAATAGTCAAATTACACTTATGACCCTCTCTATTAGCCTTTATTTTCTTTACGAGGGGGTATTTGCAAAATTCCAAAGAAGTCAGGACCACAAAAAAGGGAAAAGAAAAAGATTCATCAATTATCATGTGCATGAACATGGCCGGATGGCCCTCCCTAACCTTTATAATATATAAAATAATAAATTATATCTTCATTTAACAACTTTAACTTTTTGAACAGTTGACGATGATTCTATCAAATTTTACATAGTATTAAAGTCGGAAGTTCTAAATTTTAATCTTTGCATATCTCATTTATCTCTTAACTAAATTTATACTACTAGACAAAAAGACTACAATATTTAAAATAATAAATCGTGTTTTTATCTAATTGCTTAAAATTTTAAAACTCGTCCCATCAAATTTCACATTAGAGACAATGAGTTTGCTGTAATGTTTTTTGCCATTTCAAGCCGCGTCTATGCGTTGCAGCTTGTTGTGCTGATCTGCATGCTCTGGAATGAGCTAAATCTCGGAAGGCAACGATGAGCTTGAAGCAGCAGATTAGGGCAACGATCTCAGTGGTTTCCTTGATGCTAAGCTTCTCCAGGATTGAGCAATACCTGGTTTTGCCTACACAAACTCAAACGAGACGCCAATCATGCTCCCATGGGAAGACAGAACGGTCAAAAGGTCTGAAAATGGAAAGGGCGTCGTCAGCTGCCGATTCACCGGTTTTGCGAATTGATGTATGATTGCCTGAGCGTTCGCTTCGAACTCTTGGACTCGTCAGTCCATTACTCGTCATCTTGACCATGTATATCACAAGGTGGCAAACTACAAATTCACGAGAAAGGTGACGTGCATCGGTAATCAACGCCACAAGCGACCCTATTGGGACTTTTGTCCATGGTTGGCTGACTCCTATTCGTCTAAGGAGAAGACATTTAGTTAACAGAAATCGTGAAGGAACAGATTAGCAATTGATGTAATTCGTCAATAGCGATGGCGATGGCAATCTTTTATCCCCCTCGAAAGTCACAGCTACACTGAATCAGTGGTGATGTTCCGTCGGGATGTTTCAAAGTGTTGATGATATTCGGATGAGGGCTCACATTAAGCAAGAGGTCTTTCTGCTCCCGTTCCGAAATCGACGCAGATGGATAGGCAAAGAGCTAGGGACGCAAGGCAATTCTTTCTAGGGAACTCGGCGGCATGCTCCCGCGGTACCGGCGAGTCAACCGCCTAACTCTGCCTGAAGTAGGACGTCTTTGGGTAGAACCGTGCTGTAGCCTGCGCATGCTCCTCTTGCGATCATGATCACCGGGGCTTCGATCTGATTTCCCCCCAATTCCCGTACAATCGGACTAGACGCCTGGTTCTTGATTGAAGGGGAATCGGTGCCTTGAAAAAACACCAACGCGGGACCCGCTCTGGCTTGTTAGTTCAATGATTAGAAAGCTCTCGTTGCTTTCGGACGTAAAAAGTCCAAAGTGAACCTCCACTAAAATTAGAGAGGCTCGGGGATCAAGTTTAGACGATGATGTGATGATGAGCTTCACGCTCGCGGGTACCAAAGTGGAGAAGTCTTTTGAAAGGAAATAAAGGAGAAAGCAGCGATGGCGTCGCCGTTGACGATTTCTTCTCATTCAGGGCCAAAAAGATAATTTCGGTTTCGTTCCATTCGATGCAAAGCTCTTTCAATCGCAGAGCGAATGGATAAATGGACAAGCCACGTAATTACATATATTGATTTTCCTTCTCCTTTTTCGAGGTCCGGATGGTTACCGTCGGCCCCAGCAGAGGAGTTTGTCGCGGCAGGGAGAGATGAACACATAGCAGCGCTCGGGATGGAGGCGGGACAGCGACGAGCACCGGCGGCGGCGGCGGCGGCGGCGGCGATGGGTGGGGGGGCCCGAGGGGCTTACCCAGAGAGAAGATGATCCGCAGGTCCTGCTCGTGGGTGGCGCACTTTGAACTGACGTGCGAGGAAAGAAATTAGTTAATCGAGCGGCTGAAAATAACGAACGACACATGTCGTCCATCGGAGCAAGGCGACGGGGCCCGGTCAGAGTCAACTTTTTTACAATATCGAATAGACCAACGAAGTCCCTTGGTCCTTCCGTGATTACAGCAGAATAATATAACGGAGCCAAAGAAAAGTAGGCCGCCGGTCAGGACCGCTCCTCTTCAACTCCGCCGTTCGTGGTCCTTTGACTCTCCGCTGCGGAGATGGAGAACACGGTGCCATGGTCCGATCTCCCCAAGGAGCTCTGGTGGATGATCGCGAAGAGGCTCGACACTCCCACCGACGTCCGCCGATTCCGCAGCGTCTGCTCTTCCTGGCGTTCTCTGTTCCCTCCGCTTCCCCCTCACCACAACCCTCCTCTGTTTCCCCTGCAGCTCCCTCTCCGACCCAGCCAAAAGCCCGCCTTCGTCACTCGATCCACGCTCTACCGCCTCCAGCCGCCGGAGGAATCCGGCCCGGCCTTTGGCTGGCTGGTCAAGCTCGAGGACTCCGGCGAGCCGGGACGCCCGCTCCGCCTCCTGAGTCCGCTCTCGAAGCAGCCCATCAAGTACAAGCCCGGTACTTTTCCTAAGGTGTTGAACACTTTGGACTTCAGGGTCACCGAGATTGTTAAAGAGTACGCTGTCGAGGTCAATGACGGGGTCAATTTTCGCAGTGTCGCGAAGGTAGCTTTGTTCCCTGATTTGGCTTGGGGCGATGCAGGGGAGTGTGCGGTAGTTGGGATTCTTGAGGGAGGGAAATTGGGGTATTGGAGGTATGGGGGTGAGGAATGGAGTGTGATTGAAGGGCAAGATTGTCATTTTGATGATGTCATGGTCTACAAAGGGCAGTTCTATGCTGTGGATAGGCTTGGGACCGTGTCGTGGATCGACCCGTCTTTCCGGGTCGTGCCGTTCTCGCCACCCATGTGTGGTGGCGGCGACAGGAAGCACCTGGTGGAGGCGGGCGGTGAACTCTATGTGGTGGACCGGTACCTTGATAAAAGCGGCGTGACAAGGCACCGGAACAACCGGGAGGTTGGCTCGGAGACGGTTAAGTTTAGAGTGTATAGGTTGGATCAAGAATGGGGCAAATGGGATGAAGTGAGGAGGCTTGGTGATGTGGCCCTGTTTCTGGGTGATCACAGTTGCTTCTCAGTGTCCGTGCAAGAGTTTGGTGGGTGCATTGGGAACTGCATTTACTTCACTGAGTTGAGTGATCTTTTTGGTGCTAAAGTCCATGTCTTTTGCATGGAGGAGCAAAACATCAAGAGGGTGGCGTTCTCGCCGGATTTCTTGAGGATCCTGTGGCCGCCCCCGGTCTGGATCAGCCCGAGCCCATGCTCCCTGGATCCGAAAGTTATCTGGCCGGTTTTCTAGTTCGATCTGGGACTGTTTCGGTTTCGAGCCGAATTGGGTTTGTAATTCAGTTTCAAGTATGAATGAAAAGTGAAGTTGTAATTGCTTTGAGAGGCATTGAGAATCAATGTTCCGTTGGCTTGCTGAATTTCTTTATGCCTTGGTATGCTCTGAACAGCAGTACTTTGTTTATTCCAAATTAACTGAAAAAATTGGGGGTTTATCACTTGTCAGACAGAAAACTCATACAACCAGAGAATGCTCAATGCAGAAAATCGCTCACTCGAAACTGGAAAGATAGCGGAGATGAGTCGGGGAGATATCATGTAGTTATCCTCAATTTCAAACCATGATCACCATTATAAGCAGATGTGGATAGGGTGATGTTTGAAGTATCTCTCATAAGCAAGGGCGGCAAAGGAAAAATCATGGAAAAAGTGTAGAGAACAACACATCGGCGACCAGGCTGCGCTTCCTGGACCGGAAACTTATGAAGCCGGTTTTCTAGTGAGTTTCGGGACACATTCAATTCCGACAAGATTTCGTCTTGTAATTAGGTCTGAGGGAATTTGTAACTGGTTTGTGAAAGAAAAGGGATCATGTCTGCCTGTTGTGACTAGTGAGATAGTGGGAAATTTCTATTCCGAAAGCTTCTCGAATTTCGTTATGATGGATATAAATTGGTAGATAACCCAGAAAAGTTGCACAAGAGAGCAAGGGTTAGGGGCCATATAATCCTGATTTAGAGAACAGGGCCTTACGTGTGAAAGAATGAGCATTTACGGGAATACAGTGAAAATGTATAAAAATTTAGAGTTTAAGGTGTAAGATAATTAGAGTTTGGGGGTTAAAATGAAAATTTCCATAAAATTCATATTCCAAGGTTAAATAAGAAAAGTCATGAAGCTGACTCGAGAATAGGCTCTGCCTGAGTGCCTGTGTTTGGTGGGCTTAGTCTAGATAAAGGAAACAGGGAATCGAAAATATTGTTTTGTCTAGTATAACTTTCATTATAAACGACCCAAACTCGGTAGGTCCGAGAGTTGGGCATCAGTACAAAGTAAGTTCCAAAGGTAGGGGGAAATGAACCCAGTTTAAGGGTAAACAATTCCTCCGATGGTTTTTACCGACTCAATCGGCAGTAATATTAGTCTCATGCGGAGAAAAGATAGCCTGAAAATTAAGCAGATGAGATAGAAGTTTCCTGCATTTATGGACTGGGACCTGCGCTTTCTACGTTGACTGCTGCTGGTTGGTGAGGTCTTCAGCTAAGAGTTGGCTTGGAGAGGGGGTAATCGACCGAGAGCTGGGGAGAGAACTGTCGAGCACAAAAGAAACTTAGGCCGTCGAAAATAGGTCGTGTCTGATCTTTCGTTTAGCTCTCCAAAATTCAGAAAAAAGCCATTCTTCCTTCGCTCTTCTCAAGCGGTGCTCCTCATCTTCATTGGTGAAGATCAAGCTCATCTTCTTCGTGTTGAAGGTCGTCATCCTGAAATTTTCAAATGAAGAGTTACAAGCTCATTTTGCCTGATTTGCTTGAAATTTTCAAATCGAGATGAGTTGAGTCAATTGTTGCTTGATCTGATGAGTATTCCAATCTTGACCTTTTTGCTCGATTTCTTTGTTGAAGGCCTGGCACCAACACTCAGCACAACACAATTCCAGGTTCTCTCCTCTCTCTGATTTTGTGGTTGATTTGCTCAAAATTTTCAGATCGTTACATTTTTCGTGAAATAAATGCACCCTAAGTTACTTGAACATGTAATTCTTTTGTGCAAATTATTCGCATTGTATTCGTGTTTGATTTAATGAGCGTTCTTCGCAAATTTATCTCGATTAAATTTTGGCACAGCCGCCACTAAGGAGTTATACATTTGGACGAAATTCACTTTGAATTATCACCAATTTACTAGTTTCTTATTTGATCTTCTTCTTCTTCTTGCGAGCAGGAGGACTTGCTGGCGACTCCCATGGATCCGACCAAACGACTACTTTCGAAGACCTCCCACTGGAGATTCTACGGATGATCGGCCAGAAATTCGATCGCGCGGAAGTCCCCAAATTCCGCAGCATCTGCCCTCTGACCCGCTCCTCTATCCCTCCGGCCTCGCGACTCCCTATCCAGATCCCTTCCCCGCATGATCCTGGCGACATCCTCCACTCGAGCACCGCCGTCTCCCTCTGCTGGAGCACGGTCTACGCCCTCGAGAAGCTGGAGGGGGAGGGAGCCGCCTCCAGTCCCGAGCGGTGGCTGCTGAAGCTCGAGGAGACGGACCGCTCGGGACCGGAGGGCACGAAAATGCGGATCCTCGACCTCTTCTCGCGGGGGCAGATCGCGTACTTGCCCCGCAACTTGCCCAAGGAACTCAATTCTCTTGAATTCCGAATCGTCAAAATCTGTAGAGAATACAGACTGGATAATGGCCTCGGTCCCGTTGAAGGTATACATAAAGTATTGATGCTTGATGGAGTGGATTCTGATTTAAAAAAATGCTCGGTTTATTGCATTGATAAAAATGGATGTATAGGTCTTTGGAGGTACGGGGATAAGAATTGGACGTATTTAGATAATCCACCGGACTGTGGTGGATATGATGATATTGCGGTCTATGAAGGTAAAGTCTCCGTCGTCGATAAGAACCGGTCGGTTCGGCAGATCGTTTCATATAACTGGGATCAATGTTTCCCGTCGCCAAGCTCCGGCGGCAACCATGGCCACAACAGTCGGAAGTATTTGGTGGAGTCAAGCGGTGATCTTTATCTGGTGGACAAATACATTGGTTCAAACTCGAGGGTGGATGATTTTAAAGTCTATAGATTGGATCGACGAACTAAGGAATGGGAGGAGAGGAGAAGCTTGGGCAATTCGGCTTTCTTTCTTGGCAATCGCTGCTCGTTTGCCGTCCCGGCGTGCAAGCTTCGTGGATGCGACCGGAATTGCATCTACTACACGCAGGAAGCCGATTCCAGTTTCTTTCTTACAGACTACGTCAAGGTGTTCAACTTGGCAGATGGTACGAGCGAATTTCTGAGATTCTGTGACTTCGCATAGTCAGTTTGGTGAATCGTATGAGCAAGTTTCTGAAAGTTCTCGCCAGGCATGACATGACAAGTGTGCTGGAAATATGATTGGATATGGTAGAAGATACCAATTTTGATTACGAATTAATTGATTTAGTTAATCTGTAATTATCTGCAATAAAATAGGATTTAGAATTGTAATGTAATTATGTATGTTTCATTCCTGTCTTACACTTTTCTCTGGCATTATAAATAGAGCAATCTGTATGTACAATTGATATACAGAAGTATAGAATTACAATTCCTCTCCGATCTGCTTCAATTTCTACCAGAGTGCCTCCGACTCGAGTAAACCGAAGCCGACGATGCCTTGCAGACCCGAATCGTACATCCACGAGGAGTAGGTTAGATCGTGTGGTAGTGATGATAGAAAGAAAAGTCCAACTTGCTAAGAATTGTGTGGGCAATTTCCTCCACCGACAGAGAACTCATGGTCAAAAAGCAAAAAGGGGCTCATGATATATTATAAAATATGTTGAGAATTGTCTTGATTTCTGGCTTCATCAAGCACACAAGTTGTCCACTTTGGTGAAGGAACGAGAAGGGAAAGCCAACCTGTCAAAATCAGCTGATACAATTCCACACTTAGCTATTCTGTCTTTCCACTCTCGATCACGGACGAACAACTCGCTCACACAGAGCAACTCTCCGAGGCTCGCCCTATGGCTCTCTCCCCGAGGCCAACTCACATCGTATAATACGATGTATCATCTTATTTAATATTCCAAACCTCTACAATAGGATGACAAGCCCGATTCGAGGGATATATCAATTTGCATCCATTAAGAGTGTCCATGATTCGGTTTGGTTTGATTTGATTTTGGATTTCAAGAAATCTAAATCGATAGTGTCTGATTCCAACCTAAACTGAATACAAACATAACCGAAAATCTAATTCAATTTAGTTTGGTTTTTTGATTTTCCTATTTTTACCTTATTTATTGAAATTGAACTAAATAAGGGATAAAAAAATTTGGGGTAAATGTGTGAAATAGACAAAGTTTGGAGTTTTAGTGGCTTTTTCCCAATGAAGCAACGGATGATGATTAAATATCTTTTCAATTACTTTAAGAAATGAATATAATATAAAGTAAAATTAAAAACACCCAATATATTTATGATATACTAAGATGACTTACCTTGGCACGAGCACAAAAATATTAGACAGTCTATGCCCTCGAGATGCCGAATGTAGTCGCCGCCGCTGCCCCCTTTGGTCGTGCGCGGTGGTTGCTGAAGCTCGAGGAGTCGAAGCTCAGGAGCATGCGGATCCTCAGCCTCTTCTCGCGGTAGCGGATCGCATACTTGCCCCCTGAATTCCCAAACGCACTCGATTCTCTCCAATTCCGAATTGTCGAAATCTGCAAAGAATACACGCTGTCGACAAAAAGAAACGCAGAAAATGAAGCCCTTAGTTGGGAACTGGAAACTTATCAGCTTGAGTTGGTGGAGGCGACAAGTGAATTAGTAGATCAGCAGCAACTCACCTCGACGTATCAGGCGCCCGAATGTGAAGATCACTTATGCTGGGAAGTACAAACCCATCTCCGAGAAGCCCGGGGCCTCTTAACAACTTTGCGGCCCATCAAGTTCACCCATTGTAAAAGAGATGCGAATAAAGCAGCGGATTGGGCTGCAAAGGCCCAACGCAACAAAACGTTACAAGGCAACTGGGTCCAATACTCCCATTGAGTCTTTTCGAAATTTTATGTTCAGACGTAACTTACCTCCTTCCTTAATAATGAAATTTTCAAACTTTCGACAAAAAAAAAGAAGAAAAAATGAAAAGATTACGGCGACAGAACCGGAGTCCTAGTTCAAGGTATACAGAAAGAAGTGATGCATCCGGATTGTGCACGGTCCGATTCAGATCGGAGTTCGGTTTATATCATCGATGAAGGTGGGCGATTAGGCTACTGGACGTACGGGGATGAGAGCTGGAGCTATTTAGATGATCCCCCGGACTGCGGTTGTTATGATCATGATAGCATCCAAGCTCCTTTTTCAATAGCAGTATGCCATTTCTGTAATCCCTTTTGTGGATCAGAATCTGACATGGATCCTGAACTTTAATCAGTCAAAGACGTTTATGGTCAGTGGATATATGACAATACAAGCAAAAGAAGGTATCCACATTTGTTATTAATGAAAAAACATATTTTTGAAAAATCGCACAATAATCTCTGAATTTTGACATAAGGTGCGATATTGTCTTTGAAATATTGTCATTAAATTATTTTTGAATATTCAATTATTCGATTTAGTCATTATTATTCATCATAACAAGGGAAAAAGTTGGGGTAAGTGCCTAACTATGGAGGAGATATGCAATCTATTCTATAAATTTCCAATTTGTTTAATTTAGCCCCTTAGCTTTTCAGAACAATTTGTGATCAGACTGCTGTTGCATAGATTTTAGATTATCTTTTCCTTTCAATCTATTTCACCAATTAAGAAAAACCAAAAAAATAAATAAATGATTGTATTCGTGCATAGTTTGCATGTTGCAAGAATTGATTCTGCACGAATGCTAAATGCGAAAAAGAGGACATCGACGACAAACCCGTCATTTGAGTCTGGTTGGATAAGGGACATAGCGTGGAAGATTGAATTCTTTAGACATTTTATTGGGAGTAAGTGGTTTTTAATTGTTGTTAGGTCATTGGTACGTGTAATTTCTTTTGTTCAAATTTGAAGACCTACTCACATACGTGTTTGATTTAATAAGCGTTTTTCACAAATTTATCTCAATTAAACTTTAGGTTATTTTAAATATTTTGAAAATATAAGAATATAAGCGTTGACCAATGACCACGTTTTTTGGGCTCTAAGAAGAGCCTATTCAATCAATTTATAAATGGGGCACCAATTTATGTACTAGAAATTCACACGATTCATAAATTACTCATAAATCGGCATTTGCTAGTTCAGAAACTGTGGCGCTCTTTACATTACCAATCCAACTAAGCAAGAAAATGGCCGATCCGAACGTCAATGCTTTCGAGTCGGGTAATCAACCGAGAGGAAGAGGCATCGTCCTGGGATGCCCCGGATCCGATACGTCTCATGAAATGCGTAACATGAAGCTCTAAATTACGGGCACCTAAAACGTTCAGAGGGGAACGGGTTACGGTCATAGAGGGATCCATTCGAAAATAAATAAAATCTTGTACCGTGGCCGTCATGTGGTGCGCACACTTAACAGGCAAAATTGCAAGCAACGTTGGCAAATTTTTGTGGACAATTCAAACGACGAACGAGACGGCCATTGGTGGGGGTGCAAAGAGTGTAAATTAAGGATGCACAAAACGGACCGCCCAAACAGAAATCACCGGAACTGGACTAGACTAGCCGATTTGGTCCAAATCCCGGGAGTGTTGGTTTGGTTCCCTATTCTCAAAAGTGGAATCTATATTTGGGCAGTCCAATTTCTGATTCAAAGGAGGAACTGCACCAAACCAATTATATATACATTTTTCATTATTTTTTTGAAAATTTTAGTGAGATTTGAATTAAACATTATCTCAATCCGGTTCCAAGTAATGGAAAAAAAAAAAGTAATAAAAGAAGTGATTGATTCCCGATCCTAAGACTAATTAGTTTGGTCCCCGATTCTCAATTTTGGGAATCTGGAACCAATCACCACTAGTGTAAATCCCATCTAGAGGCCCATGTGGTTAGGCCCGCCGCCACAAGGCAAAGTTTAGCTACCTTTAGGCTCTGCTTATTTGGCAAAAAAGATAGTATTTTTGGAAAAAAAAAATTAGTAAGTCATCTTTCAAGAAAATATAATTAGTTTTTGGTATTCAATTAAAATTCGAATATCCACCTTGCCATAAGTTGGTGAGTTGGAGCCTTGCCATAGGTTGACAAATAGGCCAATGCCATGGTTAGTGACCGGGCAAATGAAGAAGATGAAAAAAGAGAAAAGGAAAAAAATTATTTTTCATTAATTTATTTTTTGTAAAATAAATGTCCGAAGGTTTGAGAAATATTTTTCTGAAAGTTATTTTTCGAATAAAGTTTTGGTTAGATTTTTATACCATCCCACTTGCCTGCTAAAGTTAACTTTACTAATATCTCATTTGATCTTCTTCGTCTTCTTGCCAGCAGGAGGGCTGACCGGCGGCTCGCATGGATCCGACCGAAAGTCGTCCATGGTCCGACCCCCCACCGGAGATTCTATACATGATCGGCCGGCGGCTCCACACCCGCATGGACGTCCTCCGGTTCCGCAGCGTCTGCTCTTCGTTCCGCTCCTCCATCCGTCCGCTCTGCGTCGTCTGCTCTTCGTCCGTCTCCTCGAACCCTCCGCCCTGCGTCGTCTGCACTTCGTCCCCCCCTCGATCCCTCCGCTCTGCAGCGCCTGCTCTTCGTTCCACTCCGGGATCCCTGCGCTCTGCAGCGCCTGCTCTCCGGTCTCCTCCTCGATCCCTCCCCTCCGCCGCAAGGCCTCGTGACTCCCTTTCCAGATCCCTTGCCCGCAGAGTCCCGGCGTCTTCCTCCGCTCGAGCACCGCCGTCTCCCTCCGCTGGAGCACGGTCTACACCCTCGAGACGCCGGAGCCGGAGGGAGCCGCCTCCGGTCCCGCGCGGTGGCCGCTGAAGCTCGAGGAGACGGAGCTCGGGCACATGCGGATCCTCAGCCTCTTCTCGCAGGGGTGGATCGCCTACTTGCCCCGCGAATTCCCGAATGTACTCGATTCTCTCCATTTCCGAATCGTCGAAATCTGTAGAGAATACACACTGGATTATGACAGTGGAACCAGAGGCCTCGTTCCCGTTGAAGGTATACATAAAGTAGTGATGCATCCGGACAGCGTGTGGTCTGATTCACATCGGTGCTTGGTTTATTTCATTGATGGAAATGGGTCTTTAGGTCATTGGAGGTACGGGGATGAGAATTGGACGTATTTAGATGATCCACGGGACTCTGGTGGTTTTGATGACATTGGAGTCTATGGAGGTAGAGTCTGCGTCGTCGATAAGTTCGGGTCGGTTTGGCAGATCGATTCATCTTTCTGGCTCGGATGTTTCCCGTCGCCGATCTCCGGCGGCAACCACGGCCGCTGTTGGAAGTATCTGGTGGTGTCGAGCGGCGATCTTTATCTGGTGGACAAATGCATTAGACATGGCGCAAACGAGAGTCGCCCAATTCGTGCTGTGAACACGAGGGCGCATGATTTCAGAGTCTATAGATTGGATCGACCACGTGCGAGATGGAAGGAGGTGAGGAGCTTGGGCAATTCGGCTTTCTTTCTCTGCGATCGCTGCTCGTTCGCCGTCCCGGCGTGCAAGCTTGGCAGGCGCGACGGGAATTGCATCTACTACACGGAGGAAGCCGTTTCTTCCAATTCCTCGAGTAAAGACGTCAGGGTGTTCAGTTTGGCGGATCGTACGAGCAAGTTCCTGAACTTTTCCGACTTCCCACCGGGCATGACACGATGAATGTGTTGGAAATATGGTTGGATACCATAGGAGAGACCGTCTCGATTCTAGAATTGTAACATAATCTTGTATGTTTCAATCCTGTCTTAGGCTTTCTCTAGCATTAGAAATAGGCGTATGTACAATTGATGTACAGAAGTACAGAATTACAATTCCTTTCCAATCTGCTTCAATTTCTATATGAGTGCCTCCGACTCAAGTAAACTGAAGCCAATTGACGTTGCAATCGGCCCCTCTCTCACCTTGGTGTGAGCTCTCTCTATCCCAGCGGGGATATATGGCTTTTGAAACCCTAATTCCCCAGTTCTTTACCACTGTGGGTACCTCCATGGCAGAATCCTTTCAGCATCCAAGGTGAAAGGTTCGTTTCCATTCCACCCCATCTTCAAGCTCCCATACGATTGCATCTCCCTTCATTGTGCTAATTTGCTCCCATCGATAACACTGTCCTCAATCTCCACCAGAATCGCTACCATGGGAGTGTTGACAAAACATCCACCAGATTAGGTCTTGTATTCTCGTTTCTTTCTTTTTCTCCCGAAACCCTAACATCCTCTTTCCCTACAAAAGTCCATAGACTAGCATTTCAGATTTCTTTTTGTTGAAATAGGGCTCCCTTCATTCCGAATCCCAGTGTTAACCTTACTGCATCTATTTCCTCTCTTGATTACCTTCTAGTAGAAATGGAAGGGGATTGGGAAAATCACCTGAGAATGGCTACCTTGTGCAAACGAATGGGGGACCTGTGGGCTGAAGAAGATATTACTGAGTTGAGCAACCTCATTCCTGATACTGTCAATCAAGAAAGTAAACTCCTGCTTTATGGCAAGCTCTTCTCTAGACCTAATGTGAACTTCCAAGCGTTTTTAAGTACAATGAAGAAAGCTTGGAAGATTGAAACGGTGAAATGTGATATCATAGAACAGGGGATTTTTCCTGTTTACCTTTAATTCGTATGAGGAGAAGGTTAGAGTATTAGAGTCGGGTCCTTGGTCATTTGCAACTAATCTCCTTGTCTTGCAAGAAGGAGACCCAAACATCCCCGAGCACCAATATGATTTTTCTCATTCTGCCTTTTGGGTACATTTTGTGGGTTTACCTAGAGCTGCAATCACGAAGAAGCAATTACACATATAGCAGGGGAAATTAGGCATAGTGGAGAAAGTGAAGATTGAAGCTAGAAACATTAGCTCCAATCGAATTGGCAAGGCAAAAGTCGATCAACTGCTCAACCCCTTAAAAACAGGGGACTATTATATCTCTGGGAGGAATGAAGTGGTGGATCGATTTTAAGTACGAAAGATTACCACATTATTGCTATTCATGTGGCTGCATTGGTCATTATGCTACAGCTTGTTCAAAAATTCCATATGAGGAGTCGGGCTTACCTCAAGACAGACTCGGGCGGTATGGGTCGTGGCTAAAAGCTGAAGTGAAGGAACTGAGTCCATGCTGGAAATTTTTTTTTTGGGAAATAGAATCTGATTGTGCTGAAGACGAAATGGTGCCGGAAACTCCCAGATATTCGAATGACGCAAACCTGCAAAAAGACATGAAATCCCGAAATGAGAAAGCTCTGGTGTTATATAATCCCGGACGTACAAAGTGTTCCCTCTGAGGTTAATGTTATAATCCATGACTCTCTTTCGAAAGGGAAAAGTATTCAGCAAGATCAGCATACTCTCAAGATCGACTATGACCAGAAGAATAGAGCAGGCTCAAGCAAAAAAGGTAAAGCTGTGATGAAGACGCCTACTGCTAAAAAAACGAAAAAAGGTTTGTTCCGTATAATGCTAGAGGGAACCCGGATCTTCTAATCGATGAAAGGCGCTCTTAGAAACACCTATCCAAATGTGGGAAGGTGTCCATACTCGGGCTTTGGTGGCTAGCCCTAATAAGCCACCGCAAAGAGACATGAAAATCATAAGTTGGAACCGTCAAGGGCCGGGCAACCCCTTGACAGTCCGGACCTCCGAGCACTTGTGGCTCGGGAAAAGCCCAACTTGGTTTTCCTTATGGAAACCAAAAACAAATCAGAGGTGATTACGCGTATTGCTAAACGTCTTCAGCTCAGACACACTAAGATTATGGATCCGATTGGTATGGCGGGAGGATTAGCTATAATGTGGAATGATGATGTTAGAATGGATGTGGAGTACCTTTCAGGCGAGAATGGATGGGGGTGACTTGCGGGGATCGCGATAACGACACCTTAATGAGGATATCCTTTCGCATGCGCCAACAAATTTCCAAGACAGACAAACATTATGGCAATCTTTGAGGTACTATAACCATCCTAATAACTTCCCGTGGTTATGTATAGGCGATTTCAACGAGATATTATACCATTGGGAAAAAGCTGGTAAACGAGAGGCAGATCGCTATAGGATGGTGGCCTTTAGGGAATTTGTGGATTCTTGTGCACTTATAGACATGGAAAGTAAAGGCTGTGCATATACATGGTCAAACAAAAGGGCAGGGGATCAGCTGGTAAAGAAAAGGTTAGACAGGGCATTCTGTAATTTTGAATGGAGAACTGCATTTCCGAATGCTGAGGTGTATGCTCTTCCAGCGATTGGGTCTGATCACAGCCCAATTCTTCTATCACTGTATCCTCCGAGCTTCAGACAGCAGAAACCCTTTAAATTTGAGGCATTTTGGCTAGATAAGCCAGAGTGTTCAGATATAGTCAAGAAGGCTTGGGAAGAGGGTGCGGATGCCTCGGGGGATATAATAGGGAAGATAAATAGGGTGGAAAAGGAGCTAGTCAACTGGAGCAGAAAGAACTTTAAGAATGCGAGTCGTCAAATAGATTTCCTGAAAAGAAAATTGACTGCACTTACAAATGCTTTGCTCGGGACATCTACGAGAGAGGAATACACACGGATAGTAGAGCAAATTGATGCTTTATGGAGGCAAGAAGAAATGTTTTGGAGTATGAGGTCTAGAGTGAATTGGCTGAAATGGGGGGATCGAAATACTAAATATTTCCACGCTACAACTATACAACGGAGGCAAAGAAACAGGGATTTCTCTTCTAAGGATTGACGACCGAACCGGACTCGAGACCCTTGGGTACTAAAGCAAAGATATCCTAGAGTTCTATAAGTCCTTATACTCATCGGTTGGGACTAGGAATTACGGTCCAATATTGGAACAATGTCCTCGGACTGTCACAGGGGACATGAATACAGCATTAGTAGGACCAATTACCATGGAAGAAGTTCGCACAGCAGTTTTTCAAATGGGACCTACTAAGGCACCGGGGCCGGATGGACTAAATGGACTTTTCTATCAGAGCAATTGGTCTGTAATACAAAAAGACATATTCAAAATGGTGGCCTCTTTCTTCGAATATGGCACTTTTAACCCCGCAATGAACTGTACCCACTCACCCCCTCATCCCAAAAGTCACCAATCCGAACACATCTCCCAAAGTATAGACCTATCGGTTTATGCAATTTTAACTATAAAGTCATCGCTAAAGTTATGGCGAATAGACCGAAACCCCGGCTTCCACATATTATTTTTCCCGAACAAAGTGCTTTCATCGAAGGTAGGCAAATTCAAGACAATATTTTCATTGTGCAAGAAGTTCTACACCAACTACGAATCGGGAAAGGAAAAGAAAGTTTCAAGCTGTGTTGAAGTTAGACATGCAAAAAGCTTACGACCGGGTGGAATGGGACTTTCTTTGTGACTATATGCTTTTGCAAATAGGCTTCGTGATAAATGGGTTTCCTTAATCAAATGGTGTATTTCTTCACTTCCTTCCGTATTCTAGTTAACGGAGATAAAACGGAGACATTTCAGCCATCACGCGGTATAAGACAAGGTGATCCTTTATCCCCTTATCTTTTTATCCTCATGGCAAATGCGTTATCTTCTCTAATGTTTAAAGCAGTGCAAGAAGGAACTATTAAAGGAATTAAGCTGAACCCTCATTGCCCTACTCTCTCACACCTGTTGTTCGCGGATGATGCTATTTTTTTTCCTAGAGGGCACTTTCAAGGAAGCTCAAAACCTCTCTAATATCCTCAACCAGTATTGCTATGCGTCGAGTCGGGCTATTAACCTCAACAAGTCTGGAATATTTTTTGGGAATAGTTGCCCACGGGGTTAAAAGTTAATCTTGCGGCGAGCTACGCGTGCCTATTATGGAAAAGACGGGGAAATATTTAGGGATACCTTCGGACCGGGAAATACAAAAAAAGACATGTTTTCGTGGGTGCTAGCACGAGTGGATAGGAAACTAGAGGGCTGGAAAGAAAAATTAATTTCAAAAGCAGAAAAGAGGTGCTACTTAAAACAAGTCATCCAAGCGCTTCCTCGCACGCTATGTCCATGTTTAAAATTCCTATCTCCATTTGTAGAGCTATAGAAAAGAAAATCTCAGAATTTTGGTGGAAACAGAATATGAATCGCAGAGGTATCCATTGGAAACAATGGGAATTGCTAAAGGAGAGGAAAGATCAAGGTGGACTCGGTTTTCGAGAGATTTGAGTGACTTTAATAGAGCTCTATTGGGGAAACAGGCATGGAGGTTGAGTCAATCAACGGAGACGCACTTTGGAGCAGATTATTCAAAGGACTCTATTATTCGGTGAAAGTCTTTGGAGTGCTAAGCGAGGAACTAGACCGTCCGGGGATGGCGAGTATTCTTCTAGGGAGGGATGCTATTGAACCAGAAATAAAATGGGAAGTGGGGAACGGAAGAAGCATAAGAATTAGAGAAGATCGATGGCTGGTCTCGGGGAAAATAAGAGGCCCGGCTAATCAAAATGAACCAAAGATTTGTAGCCGACTTCATAGATCGGGAAACGGGGAATGGAAGGCCGACTTGCTGGAGGGTACATTCGGAGGTAACTTATTACAGAAATCTTAGCAACGCCTCTAAGCTACAACCCCGGACCTCGATAGACTACTATGGATTGCAAATAAATCAGGTTCGTATCGGGTTAAAAGCGGCTACAATCAACTACGTTCTCGAACAAAAAACAGCATAACACAAACCAGATCATCATCTTATCGGACCCCAAAAAATCTCTGGGTCAGAATCTGGAAATTACAAATTCCCCCTAAAATTCAGTTCTTCCTATGGAACACATGCCACGACGCTCTTCCTACAAAAGTAAACCTCCACAGACGCAAAATAGTTCCCGAACAAACCTGCCCATTGTGCGGAAGTGCCCCGAATCAACCGAACATCTCTTCCTTTTATGTGCTTGGACCGGGACAATCTTGGCAAAATCAGGAATTAAATTGGACACTACCCCAACTAGCATTTCACGGATGGATAAGAAGGTATACGAAGTTCTTACCTCGGATAGCCCTTCCTCGGAAAAAGCCCCGTTCGCAAGTCTTCGTGGTTGATCCGGAAATACGAAAACAAATTCGTTTTTGAAGGTCGAAATTGGATTCGACCAAATGGTGAGAGAAGCTTCCCTCTTGAACCAACTTTTTCAGAAATGGAATCAAAGAACACACGACGAAAACTCACCTTCGACGGAACTTGGCTTCCGCCGCCTCGGGTTCTCGAAAATCAACGTAGATGCCGCGTGGAAGGGATCAACGCAGGAGGGTTCCGTCGCCGGGATTTGCAGAAATGATGAAGGCAGTCTGATTGATGGGTTTGTGAGATCGATTTTTGCTCCCTCTGCACTTGTAGCCGAAACCCTAGCCATCAGAACAGCTTTGTCGTGGATAAGGGAGAGGAGAACGAACGTGGATCCGGAACTCTTGCTTCGTTCGCACGTGGAAGTTAGTTCGAGATAATCTCTCACTGTTCGCCATCATGGGCCTTGAGGAGTCAACGTGGGCTTCGCACTCGATCATCTTGGACTGCCAAACTCGCTGGCCCGGCTATCGGGAGTGAAACTGCTATATGAGCCCGGAGTGCGAATCAAGCCGCGGATGGGTGGCTAAGGCCCATCTACGAGGCGACCCGACTCGACCTGGATTTCTCGCCCCCACCATTACTCTCGTCCATTTTATGTGCTGAGTTTGGACCTAGATGTAATCAAACTTTGCATTAGTAATGAAAGCTTTTATGACCAAAAAAAAAAAAAAAAAAACTGAAGCCGGTGATGCCTCGCGGACCTGAATTGTACATCCGCAAGTAGGTTAGATCACGGTAGTCTCTGATTTTCTTTCTCACTAGTAAATACACAATTTCTGTGACGTCTTTCTGTAGATCAGGACCTGATTTAGCTGCTGACCTCCCATTTTCTTATAGAATTTACTCTCTCTAGGAAGCTCCTGATAGAGGTTCAGTGTTCATATGGAGTGGACTGATATTGTCATTTATCGTCTCCTGAAGTGGCTGGTGGTTAGTGGATATATATAAGGGTGATTAGTTCCCGGTTCGGTCCAGTTCCAAGGTGGAATTAGGAACCGGACTGGGAGAACTAGTTCTCATTTTTTGGGACCATGGATTGGACCGGACGGTCCTAGGATTGGGAACTGGACTAGACCCAACTATTGGTCCAGTCTGGTCCAATAGGACCGACCACTTAGCCCAAAAAAATTAAAAAAACTAAAAAAATACTAGAAATATTATTATTTTAGGGTTTATTGCATTTTTTAAGAAATTTAAAAAATATATTTTAAATAGAAAATTATTGGTCCGGTCCGATCCCCCCCTGAACTGGAAATCAGACTAAACCGGCCGGTCTGATCTGATTCGGGTGATTCCCGATTCAGGTGGTCCAATGTGCTCACCCCTAGATATATGTGGGATATCAGCGAAAAGAAGTTACCTGCATAATGCAGACAAAATAAATAAATAAAAGAAGTTGATGAAAAAGAAAAATGCTTTTTAGATTTGTTGACAAAATTTATAACTTTGGAATTAATAGTCCTTAAATTTTGGCCCCAATTATAATGTCATTCTTGATAATGTGATCATTGAACTATTCTTAAAAGTTTGATGTGGTTTTCTTTTATTTGATTATATCAGAAAAAGAGAGAGTCACTGTAGGTCTTTATTTATCGCAAAATGTGTTGTTTAATACCCAAATTTTCAATTTATTTAATCTATGCTATCGATTTCCATAGCAAAATCAAATTAGTTTTTCGAAATTATTTACAAGTTTTCATGATTATTGTGTTGCCTAGATTTTAGAATATATTTTCATATCAATCTATTTTACAAACTAACAAAAAAATGTGGAAATGATTGTCTTGATAGGCACGATTAGGTTTTGCAATAATTGTTTTCAACCGAATGGCCTTACAAAAAGAAGATGTCATCGGTGACAGTGTATCAATCGAATCATTATGAGGGATATAGCAAGAAAGACACTTTGACATTTCATGGAATGTTGCTTTAAATTGTTATTAGAACACCTACAAGTGTAATGTTTTTTTTTTTTTTTTTTTTTCGAATTTGAGATGTTATTGTATTTTTGAATAAGTGCTTTTCACAAATTTTTCTCACTAAATTTTTGGGTTATTTTTAATTCTAAAAATAAGAATTATAACTATTGATCAACAACTACATTATATAGCTTTTACTAACAGCCCCAACAAAAAGAACCTGTCTAGTCAACTTATAAAAAGGGCACCGATAATGTACAAGCATCCATAAGAAACAATTCATAAATATCATTAGTATGTTAGGGCACCGTCGGCGCCGCACTGATTTGTTATGAATACATTATGTATTGATTAGTAACCCTAAAATATTAGAATATTTATATTCCTTGCAATTTTTATTGAATATGGCAATTTGTGAATTGAAATTTTATTTTAATTTTTCTGAATTTTTCTTCGTAAAATAATTCATTTGTTTAATGTAAAGGAAAAAAAATATAAAACCAGCTCAGGCCAACGGGCACGGGCCCAGGCCCGGCAAGTGGGATGGCACAGGAAACTTCCGCGCCCCTACGCCGAGCCATTGAATTTCGATGAAGCTGAGTGAATATAGACTCATTAGTTTGAATTTTTCGAACTTTCACAAAATATCCTCACTTCTTCTTCGCCGTGCGAGCGGGACGACCGGCGACTCCCATGGATCGAACCGGAAGACGTCCATGGTCCGATCTCCCGCCGGAGATCCTCTCCATGATCGGCAAGCGACTCGACACTCGCCTGAACGTTCTCCGGTTCCGGAGCGTCTGCTCCTCGTTCCGCTCCTCAATCCCTCCGCCTCACCACCACGACGCCGCCGCCGCGCGTTTCCCCTTCCGAATCCCTCACTCGCGGAGCTCCTCCTCCTCCTTCTTCCTCTGCGAAAGCACGGTCTGCGTCCTCGAGACGCCGGACGAAGCCTCCGGTTCGGGCGCCCCGAGCCCTCCTCGATCCCGGTGGCTGGTGAAGATCCAGGAGTCGAGCCTCGGCGGCGACCTGCAGCTCCTTAGCCTCTTCTCGCAGAGGCGAATCACTTACTTGCCCCGCAATTTCCCCAAGGTAATCGACTCTCTCGAATTCAGGATCGTGGAAATCTGCAGAGAATACAGGATCGAGTACAGTTCGTCGGGCATCGATCCCGCGATTAAAAAAGTAGTGGTGTCCCCATATTGTGTATGGACTGGTCTAGATGGATTTGAGGTTTATTCCGTTGCAGAGGGAGGGCGATTAGGTTACTGGAAGTATGGGGATGAGAATTGGACCTATTTGGATGATCAACATGGCTGTTCTTATGATGACATCATAGTGTATGAAGGCAAAGTCTGTGCCGTCGATTGGTCTGGGACGGTTTTGCTGATCGATTCATCATTTAGGACTCAAAAGTTCTTGCCATCAATCTGCAGGGACGGGGGCGGCCATTGCAAACATTTAGTGGTATCTGGTGGTGATCTTTATGTTGTGGATAGATACTTTAGTGGAAATCTAGAAAATCTAGACAAGTACAAGATTGATGCCTATAGGCATGATTTTCCGAATCTTAGTTTTAAGGAGACATTAGATTTCAGAGTCTATAGATTGGATCGACGATGTGGGAAATGGGTGGAGGTAAGAAGCCTGGGCGACATGGCTTTCTTTCTCAGTAAGCACTGTTCGTACGCGATCTCTATGCACGAGCTCGGTGGATGCAATGGGAATTGCATCTACTTCACGGAGAACACCAATTCCCCTTACCTGATAAACAAAGTTAATGTGTTTAACTTGGATGATCGTAGCATCAAGTTGCTGGGCTTTTGCGACTTCCTATCGTGCGCCTCTGATCTGACTCAACCAAAATCGACGCCTTCCACGTCCGAAGAGTATGTCAATTAGACCAGGTTAGTCCTTAACATAAGATCTGAAATAAGTGGAGGTGTGATTTATCTGTATGTGAGCATGTCTCTGCCCCGGCATCTTGGGGTTTACCTTTTCCCTTTCCCTAGTTTTGTATCTGATCTCCTTCATGCTTGTATAATAGAACAGAACAGCAATACAAAATAATGTGTGGTGCCTTTGTGAATGATCTTCTGGTTTAGCTCCCAACCTCCATTTTTTTGATGATGGCAGTGAGATTCAGGCATCCTCAGTAGTTCAGTAAATTCTCATGCAGGGTCGTCAAGCTACTCTCCGTTTGGATTTTGGTGTCAACTTGCTTAGATTTGAAGAAGCAATGAATTACGCTTCGAGCCAGCAAACTCCATTTGGTATGTGCATCTGAGTGCATGTCACGTCTTAACGGATTCGCCACATGAAGAACTGCCGTCGGCTAGCTGTGCTGAGCAATAGCAAAGAGTGAGTCCGCAGTCCTGAGAAACGGGTCGGCATTAAGGCTTCTCCTGTCGAATGGTAGTAGGACTTGGCCAAAAGGGAAGATGAGGAATGTGCGGGGGACATTTGCCTGCTTTGCTTGTTGAGCTTGCACCTTATTTAAAGCATGCTGTTGCGAGATGTCCTAATATATGGCCGCTTGGCTTACTTCATCGGCTGTGGGATCGGTAAATGGAATCGCAGAGAAAAGGTGTCGACAAGCCCTCAAAAATATGTGCTGCCAAGTAAGAGACTCCTCTTTCCGACCAAAAAAAAATTAAGAGACTCCTCTTTCCGAGGAACTCGGATCTCCCATGGTTGCAGGAAAAAATTTTCAATGCCTACCTCCGACCAAATTGATTTAGGTGAAATAGAAACGGATGGAGAATATGACACTGCTGAATCCCGGCCATCTAATCGATGCCTCCCTTTCGATTTATACGGGACTTTCAACATTCAACGCCCTCTGATTTGATGTGAATTTTGCTTGAAGGCTAAAACTCGAGAATGTCCTAACAATCTCTACTTCACCATGATATTTGAGGCAAGTCAATGCTATTCTCCCACAAACCCTCAAGGAAGCTCAATTATCACAAAGATCTTCCAACTCCAAACTACACTTGAACTTCGTTGTTACTGAGGACCTCCAAAGAAATATTATTACTTAACATCGACCATCACAAAGATCTTCCAACTCCAATTTGCACTTAAACTTCATTGTAACCGGGACCTTTGAAAAAATATCATCACCTATAATTAAGGTAAAAGTTAAAGATAAACGATAACAATTTTATCTACATGAAAATTAAATAAAAGATATATAAAAAAATCTCTAAATGATTAATTCTTTCATACTTTATTCGATGTGTTATCTCCATATTGATTTATAAAAAGAATTATGCATCGTAATTATTATGATATTTTTCCTTTTAATTTGTTATTCCAATAACCGCGACATGCCCCAACTCCGTCCGCAACTTGAGCTGCACCGCAAGGATTCACAAATCCATCCCCTCTCCCGGGGGGAAGGGTCCGAAGGGACGCCACCCCTCAGGAATCTCCACCTTAAAACCCGATCTCTGAAATGAAACCGCAACGCTTACAAGCCTCTCGCGACTTTGACCCTAAGTCCCCAGGCTCGCGGTCTCCCTCGGTCTTTTCCATTCACGGCGGCGGCGGCGGCGGCTCAGCTTTCGCCGCGCTCACTCGGCGGCGCTCGCCCCAGATTCAACCTCCTTTCTCGCGAGCACGGAGGCCATATTCACCACGGGAATGAAGAAACTACGGTGAGAGTAGATCGCCTCGGCGAATTCCTCGGGGATGGTCGGAGGAGGTGCCGGAGTGGTTGTTCCCCATCTTCTTTCTGAGAACGGTCGTCCGACGCAGAGCCGTCCTTCTTCTCTTCCTTTTCTTCTTCCCGGGACGACCCTTCTCTTCTCTTTCATCTGGGCAAAGACCAGCGAGAGGACCGGCCACGGCTTTGGTGCAAGCGACCACGACGACTGAATCCCGCTTCGGCTCGCCACAAAATCAGAACAAGGTATAGACCCCCCCCTCTCTCTCTCTCTCTCTCATAATTGTTCCGTCTTCGAAGCTTATCGTGTGAGAATATATCCGGACTTCCGGGTTAAGGTCGAGTTTTGATGTTGCGTTTGGCTTCATCTCTACTCTGGTACACGCGTCTTTGTTCTCTGAATTTTCAGTTCTTCCATTGAAGGAAAACGTTGCTGAATCTTAGTTTGATGGAAGCAGAGTCTTTGAGTGGTGGCGATGGAATCAAGGGAAGCAGTAGCTATCGGTCATAGAGCATGATTTAACTGATTCTCTAAGAAAGAATTGGAGATGCGGGAGTCTAATTGTCGAGAGATTCAAAATCCACTGAACTAGTCAGACTGTAGTTTGCAACCTGCAATGCAAGGATAGGTTCTCCCGTCGAGGAAGAACTTTATTGCTAAAACCAGAGTCTTCGGCCTAGTGGAATTTGCCCTAAAACCGTAAAGACTTATGCTCGAGGCATAGCTCACAAATGCAGGAACACTTTCTCTTAGAAATGTTTTGTGAGTATATCTGTGTGTCGATAATGTTTATTGATATCTCCTTAATTGGTGCCTAAAAGAAATGACTGAGGTTGTGGGTTTTGGTCAAGACTTTTCTATAGAGATTTGCCGAGTTTGCTGCCAAGTTTGTAGAAATACCAAGACCGGACGGGTTCAGTGCTGTTCTTCTTGACTTTGCTGGTGTATCTCACCTATAGAGTGAATTACTACTGTGCTTTGTAGTCCTTAGCTTGAGAACATTCTTTTTACGCCACTGGTTAGCTCTTGCTGAAACTTGGAGCAATTTAGCATGAAGTGTCACGAACACCAAGTGTCTGCAGCAGACTTATCGTTCCTGCTTGAAAGGAAGACACCGTTGGAGTTTTTTTCTATGAGCATTGTGTTCTTAGCTGTGAACTTCTTGTTATATGTGGAATCATCTATTTTGAAGGGACATAAAGCACTGGAGCTTAACAATCTTCTATGATCTAATTAATCCCACCATAACCCCTAAGATTATCTACTGCTTCATTAAGCATCACTTGAGAATCAACATCAATGTAGGGCTGTCAATTTTATATCAAATCAATGTATTTTGGTTGTTATCAAAATTGTTTTCATATTGTAGTTCGTTTGTGTGTGATGTGCTCAAATTAATTGGTTCGGACTTCTTATTATTGCATAAGGGAGAAGAATTTTTTTAGACGTTGGTGTCATTAGCTGATGCATTTATACACTAATCCTTGTTCTGCTAAGCTAATCTTCCACCTTTACCTCCCAGCACACTCACGCTTTGGGGTAGTCTTCATTGATGGGGCCGAGATGGAAGGGAAAGGGTGCAGAGGTCAGAGCACAAGCCGATCCAATGTCCAAGATTGTATCGCAGCTCAAGTTATCTTTAATTGAGTCAAATGCTCATGGTGTGCTCTCAGGCTGCTCTGTTCTTCTTGCGGTAGAGGCTGTTCAAAGCGATCTTCTAAATCGGGCATGTTTTGGCCGACCAGTAGTCACAGCTGAGAAGGACAAGCAATGGTTTCAATTGAGCATGGAGGAAGCCTTTTACCTTTGCTATATCCTCAAATGCCTCAGCATTCACGGTGGAGATGACCATCGAAAAACCGATGAAGAGTTATGGGAATACATGACTGACAAGAAATCTACGTTCCCTGAATTTTTCAAAGCTTATGCTCATCTTCGGACGAAAAACTGGGTGGTTAGGTCGGGGTCACAGTACGGCGTAGATTATGTTGCGTACTGGCACCACCCATCTCTTGTCCATTCTGAATATGCTGTGCTCGTTTCGACACAAGAACACAGTGGCGAGAATGGACGATTGAGGGTATGGTCGGATGTGCATTGCACGGTCCGTCTTTGCGGGAGCGTAGCGAAAGCGCTCTTGGTGCTTTACATCAGCAAGTGCGGTCATGGCGATGCGTCTCCCTCGTGTGTGACTCTGTACTCTGTGGAAGAGCGAGTTGTAGGAAGATGGAGTCCGAAAGATTGCCGCGAAGATCATTCGATCGCCGTTAATGGCCATTAACCCAGCAGAGAATTTCGGTTTTTTTTTTTTTTTTTTGGGGGGTTGTTCCTTTTCGTTTCTTGTTTTCTGAGATATGAAGACAAAGGCAAAAACCATGCGAATCATTTTGTGATTATTAAGGAAGACAAATACCAAACTTAGGAAACATGATCTAATCTGATTTGAAGTTCAAAACCCAAGTGAAGATCTAGATGGATTCCTTGATTGATATTGTACAATTATTGTTCAAAGTGTTTTAATTGTTAGTAACGGGGATGAGACCACGCGGGACAGCTTGTCATTAGTAAACTTTACTTATGAATGTTATTAAGATTACTCTAGCATGAATTCGAGAATTGCAATTTTATATCTAGGGAAATCGTGTTCTATGTGCAGTGTCGTATTTGAAAGTTTTATTCGCTTAATGTGGTCACTGAATCATTTCTCGATATTCAATATGATCATTTTGTTTGATCAAACGAGTAAAAAGATCTATCATGAGGTCCCAAATTATTGCGAAATATGCAATCTGGGTCCTAACGCTTCAGAGCCTACAGATTGGATCGACGACGTGGGAGGGGATGGGAGGAGGTGAGCAGCTTGGGCGATTCGGCTTTCTTCATCTGCTTCGCCGTCACGGCGTCGGAGTTCGACGGTTGTTGCAAGGCGGATTGCATCTACTACACCGCAGATAGGAACTCCTCGAGCAGTTCCCTGATTGAAAACTTTCATGTGTTTAGCTTGGCGAAAGGTACCCTCCTCAAGTCGAATGAACTTGAGAAAATGCAATTTTATATCTAGGGAAATTTTATCCAATGTGAAATGCCGTACCATTTCTTAGGCCCACGCATGATAATCATTTTATTTTTTATTTTTCCTTTTTTAAGAATACATTTGGAATATAAATACATTTGGTAAGGTGATTTCATTTTTTTATATCTAGAACAAAAAACTCTTCTCTCACTCTCATCATTGCTCATGGCCATCCATTGCCCACTATCATTGATTGTTGCTCGCCTCTCATCACCTCTCGCCCTCATTTAAGAGGAAGAAATTTGTGTCTTTATCAAAGGAATTTTTATTTTGAAAACATAGATTTTATATTATTATAAAATGCCTATTTTGTCTCATGAACTTGTCCAAGAAATAGAAATAGGACAATTAACTAAAATGGTTATCATTTACTCTCTTAATATTTGGGGTGATTGTTTTATCCGACCAAATGAGTGAAAAAGTTAACCAAAAGTTCAGGTTCCTAATGTCTCAATTTTCGATAAGAAAGTCAAATAAGTCATTTGGTATTATTTACAAATTCTCTTTGTTGTATTATTGCCTAAAATTTAGCTTATGACCTCCATTTGTCCTGAAATAGATATTATAAAGTAAAATATGATTATATGGAACTATGATAACATGTGAAGGGACGATAAAAAAAATAATACATTTTTTTGTTTATTTAGTAAATAGATTGAAAACAGATTAAATTTGGTTAAATTTTGCTCATGATAATTACACCAATAAAATTCTAAGTTTTGGTGTTGCGTATTTTCTTTATTAGATTTTGTTAAGTCTCTGTTTTAGTTTTGTTAAATCATCATATTTACACAGTTTTAACTAAATTAAATGAGAAAACACCAAACACCAGAGCTTGAACTTTTTATATATTTAAAAATTTAGGAACTATTTTTAGATTAAAATAAGTATGAATATCTAAGATATATTAATATTGTTTCCATGTATCTCCATGAAAACATTTAAGACTTAAAATTGGGAGTGAGCAGTTTTAAGGAAACTTACCCTGTTGAGACCGGTTTTCATTTTTTGAAACTTAAAACCTACCGATGTATCTTGGTATGATCGGTCGATTTTGATTCCAAGGTTTATCCGAGAACTGGCCAATTTGTTTTTTTTTTTTCATTTGATATTCCTTTAGAATGTTACTTGATAATTCAATTCCTCAAGTTATATAATGCAAATGCCTCCGAAAAACCTCTATATGTTCTAGAATCGGAAAAATGGAGCTTCAGCATCCTTGATTCATTCTTGTACGGACGACGGACGAGCGACTAATCTAAAGGAGGCTCATGAGGTTCGAATGGTTGATTCATGTTGAGGAAATATGAAGAAGTGGGCAAAGCATAGCAAAGAGTGTGTGAGAGAGAGAGAGAGTAGAGGTAGAGGCAACAACGACAAAAAATACTATATGCAATGTAAAACAAAAAGGAGATAATTAGTGTTTTTCGATCCCGCTCCACACCCGTAATTGAATCAAAACGGGCTTGAGTAAGATCAGTTCTGTCCAATTTCAAGACATACCTTTGGATTGGTGCTCGCTCGTCCTTAAAATAGCAAGAATATAAATAAGATATAACTTTAAATTAAATTTTACTATAATTATTGCTCTTACTTTAATTACATACTAGCAAGGTTAGAACATATCACTCTCTAGAAATATTAGGTAGGATGGCTCCATAAAGTCGATGGTGACTCTTGAGATAGCACCATACGAAATGAGCTGGATTGAAATTTGATAAAAACGGATTAAATTGTCTCTTATAGGTTACCTGCTTAATCTCTGAGACGCTATTTGAAACATTTGAGTAATCGAATTAACGTGTCATTTTTTTTTAACATGATATGATTAAACACGATAATTTCTATGAAAGCAATTTATTCACTTGAGAGTGAATTATATGGCGAAATTATGCCATTCCTATGGCTTAAAACACTAGAAATGTTTTCAGTTAGAATCATATATGCACCAGTCATTCCACCACCCAAATTGGTGGACTATGGTGTGGCAAATTGGTTGACTTTTTTTTTTCCTTTTATAATGTGTTCAATTAGTAATTTTTTTAATGCTAATATCCTAAAACTCGATTTTTTTTTTAACTTAACCCATGAACATAAGACTAACACACGAAACCTCTGAATTGCGGTGACAACGTTGGGCCGTTGGGCTTTTTCCTGTATTGGGCCTGAGCCTGAGCTCATTTCAGTGATGGCAATTCATCCGCACTATCAGTTCTTGGCTTTTCCTTGATCATAAATGAGAAGATTCTGCACCTTCTCAGTTTTCCCAGTTTCAATTCGTTCGGTTGCTCCTCACCCTCCACGGTTCAGAACTCATTCTCCTCTACTTTGCTCCGAACGTAAGTGCAATCGCCCATTAGATGGCAGTGGTTTCTCGTACCGTCCTTTTGCTTTTATTAAGCTGAAAATGCCTTCTTTTTACATCCTCCAATCTGGTGAATCCAGTGTTGTTTTAGTGCTTGTTTGAATGAACGAAAAATGGACATGAAAGATGTATCTCTATGATACTGTTGAGCTTTCGGCGTGGAGATTAGTGGGTCGCATGTGGAAATTCAACCCATGTCGTGATTAGACATCCTCGGTATTTTGTTAGTCGAAGTATTATCGGAAATTTATGCTTCGTGAGAGACATGTCACAGTCCTTAAATTGAGATTTTTCTGGCATTCCTTTTAGGTCTTTGAAATGAATTGTTCCTGTACTCTAAAATGTGTGTAGGTCATTGGGAATGGTTTTCTTGTTTTGGTCTCGACCTTCTGCAGAACAACAGAAGCAATGCATTAACAAGTAAGTTTAACGCTGATTCTGGTGTTTTTTTTTTCCTGTCTATTGTGCTTTGAAAAGATCCAGGACCTATGTCTTTTCTGTCAATTCATTCATTTATGATAGTGCGTAATGTAAGGATCACCCAGGTCCGGTCCTTTCAACTACGATGCTAAATACAGAGGGGTGACAGCGAAGGCTGTGTCGATCCTCAAGGAGGATGGCGAACTCTACAAGGATGGGTTCTTACTAAACCATGCCCGTGTTTTAGTTGGTTCCGGTCGTGATACCTTTGAAAAAGGCAAGAATGCTCTTCAGAGTTGGAGGTTGGTTCATATGTTCCATGTAGGTGAAGCCTCATGCAGGTTTAAATTCCTCTCCTAAGACTCAATTGCATTTGTAGGCATTTAGGGTTGAACTGGACATTTGTCGATTCCAAGACTCAAGTTCAGAATGGGGTGAAGTTTTGCATTTGTGTCAAAGAATTTCTGCCTTGGCTTGTGATGCCTCTTGAAGTGGTCTTTGTAAATGAAAGCAAGAAGTCTAAGAAGGGTGTGGCTTCCTTCCGTTTCGGTGGTGGTACACTTAAAGGTCACCTGCTGGTCAGTACCTTCCCTTGACCTCAAATACAAAATGGGTACTTATATTAATAAGTGTGGCTCAAATGTCAATACACGTCATCTTGTGGCTTCCTGTTTATAATGATTTTTTGTAGTGATGCTTATGATGAATACTAGCTTTTACACTTCTTATACCTTCTTTTGTGACCTATGAAAATTTTCTGAACTCTTGCATGAGTTCAGATGCATGTGTCAATGTTAGCTTGGAATAGTGTTGAATGTCTTTTAGGCAACCTACACTATGTCATTTGCCAAGCTATTTTGCATCTCATAGATAATGCTTGAGTTGATTTTGTATGATTTGCGGAATTCCATATGACTATCCTTGGTCACTGTTCCTGTCATCTGCAAGCATGTCTAGAGTTTTCATTTTAATTCTTTGTTCTTCTGTGTGGTATGTTTTGCTGCTGTTACCTTAATTTGCAAGTTGTAGTGGGGATTTCAGTACCATGAGCTTTCTTCTCTAAATTTTTTGATATACTATTTGCTTAGGGAGACATGACAGTGGACAATATCCCTAGTATGTATCCTAATTAAGCAGTTAACTTCTTTGCTGCCTTCTCATCCTTACAAGCTGAAAGCCCGTTATCTAATTGTCAAAATAAAGCATAGGGGTATCATAAACCATGGCGGCTGACTAATAGGATCCATATCTTTTCTAATCAGTTGCTCTACTCCTGAATATCCGAATTGGGTGCATGCATAGTGTCCTCCCTCACCCCTTCTAAGCGAACTGTTTGTGTATATTTAATTTTTCCAATATTGTCTTGTACAGAAGTTGTCATTGCTTCAGTCTAGTTGACATCTCCTTTTCGGCCACAAATTTTAGTTCTTATCATCTGAAAGTTGTAGCAAATACAATAATGCTAGCACTCATTAGACCTCTAAGAGCACAAAGTTGTGTGGAAATTAAGTTCATCTCGTCACAGCTCTTAGGCTGATGACAACAATGGGCGTATCAATTAGATCTTTGTGATTTGGTAATGCCTCACCCTTTGATCATTGATAAACTGTTTTTTGGCCTTCAGACAAGACTAGAGATCGATAACCATTAAATCTTCCATGTCTTTTCATTATCTTTAAATCTTGCCAAGAACCCTCTGTCACATATTACTAGGCAGTGTTTGCAAAGTCTGTTTGAATCATCTGACGTGGCAAATCAGGCTTACCTTCCAGTTTCTCCTACTCGAAATTTTTTTCTTTGGGCATCTGACCACGTTTTATTTGTAGAACATCAAGGCTTCTTAAATAATAATGTGGCATTCCATTTTGATGCAGGCTGGGGAAGAGAGCTTTTCGATTGAGCTGGACGAGAACAATCAAGTGTGGTATGAAATACTCTCCTTCTCAAAGCCTGCCCACTTTCTGTCTTTCATTGGTTACCCATATGTACAACTCAGGCAGAAGTATTTTGCTCATCAATCTAGTAATGCTGTCAGGAAACATTTAGGAGCTTCTTAGCTACCTGTACTTAATGTTGCAAGCTGTGTACAAGTGTAACGTGATTATGTCCTCATGAAAACTTTTTGCTAAATCTGCAATATGTTCTGATGATATTGATTTTTTATATCAGTGTACATCTTCTTCTGTGCAAACACAATGTATTCACTGAGTGAATGACATGAGCTGGAATGCCAACTATTTAATGGCTTAAGTTCGCTTTTGCAACTGCAAGTTTCTATACATGAGGTTTGGATATTGTGTAATATCTATCACACTTGAAGAGGGACACCAATCTAGATACTGAAGTAATTGTAGCTTCCACAAGTCTGCACTTTTATGCATGAGCTAAGACTATTCTTTTGAAATACTGCATACCGTGTTAACATTGTTGTCAACTAAATTTTGAATTAAGTACAGTTGGGATAGAACTTATGATGAGCAAAATGGTATGCTTTAAAGGCACTTTAGTTGGTCAACTTATCACTCAGTTTGATTTTGATCACTCAGCTCTAATGCTGATTTGTTTCCATTACATTTGAACTCTATTGCTGACCTTTTTTTTTTTTTTGGAGGGTTGAAACTACTGTTGACTTTGAACGGCATTTTAGAGGCAATCGACTATTGCCAATAGGGGGTCCATTGAGTATTAGTTTGTTTTGGTTCCTCGGGCTCTTATTAATGCTTGCTTGCTGTCTATTTCATTTTGAAAACAATCCACTATCAACCCGCTGGCCAGTTTTTTGACTCATCATGGTCAACTTGCTGAAAGTTTGCAGACGACCTCATCAATCTCAACCATGTCATTGGATCTGCAGTCAATTCTTACCTTGTTTTCGCTCTATTGTTCTACTTCTTTACCCTTTTGCTTCCTTATCAACAATCTTCACCTTCAGTCCCTTTTAAATTGGTATACCTTTACCGAAAGCTCTGCTTTGATGACGATAAAACTGCTATAAACTGCAAGAATTTGATTTTGAATGGGGGGTTTCCCAGTGGCAGCGCTGAAGAAAGTCTGAAAGATCATTCTAACAACTGTTAGTTCCAAATGAGACCGCACAGACATAAGATCTATCCTTGTGTATCCGACCTTCTCAACTGGATTTCATTTATCATGTCTCGATTTCTGCCATGGTCCACGCAAGGTGCTGCTAAACATGGATGTGATAAGCCGCAAAGCAAAAGGACATAAAAAGAGAGCAGGGCATTTGAAATATGGTGAAAAGTTCACAATTTCAGGAAGATCACAAGAAAATGGTGGAAAGTGAACTTCACATAGACATGTGCCAATCGATTGATGAACTGGAATATGAGTTAATAGGCACTACTAGAGCATGTGAAATTTTCTCATATGCATCAGTAACACCAATCATGTATCTGAATGTTATCAATCTGTAGCTGAAGGTTAAAATGTAAGTTAATGAACTGTTTTGTCATCTTTCTAATAAGATCCGATTTGGACATCTTTCAACATGTTTAATATGAAGTTTCAAAGGACTCTTTTATTCCTAAAAATTTTGTAAGTAGGACCCATATGAAGAAGAATAAAAAGATGAAATGGAGAAAATATTGAGCGTTCAAAAGCTTTAGGGCAACAAAAAAAATCCCCCAACTTAATCCATACTCATACTTAAAAATTAAACTCAGCACTTTACAGCCCCTCAATTCTGACCTTAAAGTCTACGCCTCTCGACACTTGGAAGTTGCCTCATGGTCTCTCTGTCCCAGTTCCCAATTCACGGTCTCCCTCTTGTCTCCTCTTACACTCGCGACGCCCGCATCAGTAGGATGATCGTAACAGCGAACGGACTGGGCGTCTCAATGCTCTGAACGTCGCCAATCTGTCGCTCAAAACTAAATGCTTCACCCACTACCCATAGCTCCTCTCCAAGAACCGACCCTGCAACACTCGCATTCGAACCCTTCACTGCCCTCTGTACCAAAGCCCTCACCCAATCTCTTCAACCATCATCACCCATTCGAGCTCAACTACAGAAACGTCTGCAACCTCCTCCTCTCCATAACCCGCGCGAAATCGCTCCCGAAAGGCCTCCAACTCCACGCCCAGATCGTTAAATCAGGCATCCAGACCATCCCTCTCGTGTCGCACCACCTCATCAACTTCTACTCCAAATCTCAGCTACCCTTCTGTTCCCGCCAAGTTTTCGATGAGGCTCCAAGGAAGTCGGCCACGACTTGGAGCTCGATCATTTCGGCGTTTGCCCAGAACGAGTTTCCGTGGCAGGCTATCGAGTACTTTTGTCGAATGATCAGTGGGTGCGTTTTGCCTGATGATCACATTTTCCCGAGTGCCACCAAGGCTTGCGCGATTCTGGGTCGGTGTGACGTCGGGAGGTCCGTGCATTCTTTGGCGGTTAAGACCGGGTTTGATGTCGACGTGTTCGTGGGGAGCTCGCTGGTTGATATGTACGCCAAGTGTGGTGAAGTGAGGGATGCGCGGCAGATGTTTGATGAAATGCCTGAGCGGAATGTGGTTTCTTGGAGCGGGATGATTTATGGGTATGCTCAAATGGGAGAGGATGAAGAAGCGTTGGTTTTGTTTAAGCAAGCTCTGCTTGGGGATTTGGACGTTAATGATTTTACTTTCTCAAGTGTTCTCCGTGTTTGCAGTAATTCTACTCTGCTTGAATTGGGGAAGCAGATTCATGGCCTATGTTTCAAGACCCACTATGATTCGTCCAGCTTTGTTGGCAGTTCTTTGATCTCATTATATTCTAAATGTGGAGTCATTGAAGGAGCTTATCAAGTTTTCGGTGAGATACATGTGAAGAACCTTGGCATGTGGAACGCAATGATGATTGCCTGTGCTCAGCATGCGCACATGGAGAAGGCATTTGAGCTGTTTAAACAAATGGAGAGTTGTGGGATGAAGCCAAATTTCATTTCTTTTCTGAGCATCCTCTATGCTTGCAGTCACGCGGGGCTTGTCAAAGAAGGTGAATACTATTTTGAGCGGATGAAGAAGTATGGCATTGAACCAGGGCATCAACATTATAGTTCAATGGTGGATTTGCTTGGCCGAGCTGGAAAACTGGATGACGCTCTAGCTCTAGTCAACAAGATGCCTATCCAACCTACACAATCCGTGTGGGGTGCTTTCTTGACCGGTTGCCGTATCCATAATAAAACTGAACTTGCAGCTTCGGCAGCTGATAGGATCTCGGAACTCGGCTCTGTGAGTTCTGGCCTGCAAGTGTTGTTGTCCAACGCTTATGCCGCTGCTGGAAGATATGAAGAAGCAGCCAAAGCTAGAAAAATGCTCAGAGACCAAGGGGTGAAGAAGGAAACGGGTTTAAGTTGGGTTGAGGAAGGCAACAGAGTCCACACATTCACTTCCGGGGACCGATCTCACGCGAAAGCCAAAGAGATCTATCGGAAGCTGGACGAGTTGGGGGAGGAAATGGAGAGGGCTGGTTACATCGCGGACACGAGCTTCGTGTTGCAAGAGGTGGACCGAGAAGAGAAGAATCGGACGATCCGGTACCACAGCGAGAGGCTCGCCATCGCCTTCTGTCTGATCACCTTCCCACCGGAGAGGCCGATAAGGGTCATGAAAAACTTGAGAGTGTGCGGCGACTGCCACTCGGCGATCAAGCTCATGTCGAAGTGCACGGGAAGAGTGATCACAGTGAGGGACAATAACCGGTTCCATCGGTTCGAGGACGGCAAATGCTCGTGCGGTGACTACTGGTGATTTAGACAGTAACAATTAAGTTATAAAAGAAAAGAAATTAAATGGCACACCTTTTTTTTTTTTTTGTTGGCTATCGATCATCTTTGGATGCAAATCTTCCAATGAATTCAACTGTTTTCTTTCAGCTTCGTTTTGATTTTTCGGGTGACATTAGCCGGAAGGATGGTGGGTTCGGTTGGGATTTGTTAGTTGAGCGGGTTGACTTTCGATTCTGACCAGGTGGGAAGCTTCGCTAAAAAGGTAGATGCTGTCGGACCGGTCGGTGGTAAAGGCGGGGGTTTGTTGTCAGTTGTCGATCCTGCGCTGTCCAGTCATTGCAATTTCGTCCTTCCCCGTCTTCCCTTTCGAATGCTTGGCTAGCACTCGTCTTCCGGTTCCGTGCGAAGCGACGAAAGATCTTTGGGCCATTTGATTCGAGTACGGTAATTGCGTGTTATTTTCAACAAAAGAAAAGTCAGATCCACACAAGAAATCTTACTTTTGTGCGTGACTAAATCAAAACCATGAAGTCAAAGCCTAGAAATGATGGCAGAAGAAGAAGAAAGAAGCATCCGAATTATAAATGCTTTCAAATTAGTAATGAGTATCATTTCACATACTGTAATTTTACGTTCTTAGTAATTTTTATAGAATTAAATAGAAGAATAATAAGTCGGGTAGGAATATTAGGTCAGTTTAAACTATCTCCATCGGTCCTTACATGATCATAGCCACTAAAAAAGAGAAAAAAAAAAGGAAATCTGTTCTTTTTTGTTTGTTTGTCTTTTATGTAGGATAACGATAGACGACAGAACTCAAACATTCTACTACGGTCAAATTAGAGGATAGTCAAAGGCGTCTCTAAAAGGTTAAAAAGGAGGAAAATACTCTAATGCTATTTATTTTTATATTTTTGGGAAATTTATTTAAATTAATTATGAGGCCGGGAGTTACCTCCTGGTAAATCTCACTGAATAGCAAATACTCGTGTTTAATATGTGCCACCTAATCATTTGTTTCAGTGAAAAAAAAATGAAAGGAATATATCCAAAATATATATATATATATATATCCAAAAAGAGAGAAAAAGCCAAATAAAGGAGTCTCTTCTTTGCTACTGCGAAGATCGCGCCCCATCTTCTACAGTCAGCCCGACCAACTTCTCTGAATCTCTCTCTCTCTCTCTCTCTCTCTGGCGTTCTCGAGTCGGGTGTTTTCTTCAGTTGGAGAGCTTTTGTTGTTCTTTCGCCAGCTCTACGCGGCTGGCGATCTTATCCGGATTGTTCCGAGGAGAGGAGGAGCGTGCTTTCCTGGGGAGTTCAATCGGCGAGCTCGATCGCATCGCGCGAGTCACCCCCCGGCTTCTGGATGAAATCCGAGGACGACCGCCGATCACGATGGTGGATTTGTGCTGTTCCCTCCGAGGCGTGTGCGACAGGGCGTGCGAGCGGTGCTATCACTGGTTCCCCTGCCTCGCCGATCCCGGTATTCGCTCTCTCTCTCTCTCTCTCTCTCTCTCTCTCGTGACGAAGGAAACCTGATCGCGGGTTGGCACGAGGCTCTTGCAATGCCTGCATTGCTCTGGCGAGCTTGAACGCAACGTGGGCTTTCGGGGTTTTTTGTGTTGTGCGCGGAAGTTGTTATTTTTAATTTCTCGCGCGACCGCGGGGATATGAATGCGTTTCTTCCTCGGTGGTGGTGCGCTTTCTCGTTTTTATTCTTGGTATCCTTCTTGCTGAGACTGACTCTGGCGAGATGGAAATCGTTTCAGCTCGGAGGTCGTCGCTGTTGTTGAAAGTGGCGCTGGTGGCGCTGCATCTTGTTTACGTGGGCGTTGTCTTTCTATTTGATGGGGATTTGATAGAGAAAGCACAGGAGGAGCCCTGGTACGTCGATGTTGCTCTTGGGTTAGCTCGGAACTAGCTTTATTCGTACAGTGTCGTGGTGGAAGTCGGAGAACGTACTGGTTAATTTGGTCGCCGTTAAAAATCATGGAAGTTTGCCCCCCCCTTACATCAGCTGGGTTCTTTTGGTTTTTCAAGTGATGACCTATTTTTGCCATTGTGCCCTCTTCAAATACAACTTACGTGTAAAACCCTTTTGAGTATGGTAGCAGACGAGATTGCATCTTTAGCTTCAATGAGACAACTGAGAGAGGACAGTGAATCTTAGTGCTAGCATTTAGCACCAATACAAAATATTTGTTGAAAAAATGGAATTAAAAGGAAAATTATATTTTCTTGAGAGTCAGTATGTTCTTCACCATGATGGACTATGTAGAGCATGTATTTCAGTTACCTTATCATCTTTGATAGTGGGGTTAGTCGATTTCATATGGCTCATGGAAGCTTTTTAGTACTTTCATGACCTTTTCTAATTCTCTTGTTATCCAGGTATATTGCTTTATACCTGCTGCTCTTTGTGGCAACTTTGATTCAGTACTTCGTGACAGCTTGTTCTTCTCCCGGGTAATCAATAAATGCTCTTGGCAGTGACTTAAATTGGCCATTTCAAACAAATAGTGACTATCCAGTTTTCTTCTAATATATGCCCCTGATTCTTTCAATATTTTTATGCTTCTAGATATGTCCTTGATGTGATGAGAGCTGCTCATGAAGCAAATGCCATGTTCATGAATCGCTTCAAAGTGAGTATTATTCCATTGTTCCTTTCCTCGATGATCACAATTGTGACTTCATGTTTAATATTTTTTCCTTTGTACTTCCATGTCAATGTTTAAGCAAAGACAAACTGCGTCTAGCAAAAATGGGGGCTTTGTGGTTTCATCGGACAGTAATCAGTCAGGGAGAAATTTGTTAGGAAGTAATCCCACATCTTGGTCAAAGGTGGTGATGGACTTGTTTCCCCCCGGAACGTCTATAAGGTAGTGCATCATCAATTGCAGCTTTTCTGATTCTTCCAATAAAAGTGTAATCATCCACAAGATCCTTGTTTCTGCGTTGTAAATTGGTATCCTTTCTGTTACCTATTGGTTATTTCAGTCATTGTATGCATGTGGTAGTCTCTTAGTTTTTACTTTTTGTCTCTGGGATTGAGTTCTATCCACTTTCATACTTTATGTATTAGCATTGCCGTTTCTTACTCTTATATCCACTGTGGCTGGGGCATTAAAGATCAAGAGAGGCAATGATTGAGTTGTAGGTGGTGCTTATTATGCCTATTCCCTCCAAGTTACAGCAAGTTATATCTTTGTTTAACTTGATTTAGATATAAGTGGACTCTATTTTTTCATTGGTTGCTTGAGTTACAACAGTTGCATGTAAAGTAATTGACGTTTTGTGTCTGTCCAGTCATGAGATACTTTACGAAAATTGCTTTAGAAGATAGCAAGGGAAAATATTCTCGCCACATTGGTGGAGAGTTATCAAATGATGTCTTTGATATTGTGTTGCATTTCATGGGTGTATGTTTAGAAAAAACTTAAGCTTCAATGCTGGTAATTTTTTTGGCAAGAACAAGCTTAACTCATCATTTCTATGTCTTGCAGAACCTATACTTGTGCCTACTGTAATGTTGAGCAGGTAAGTGATTTGTCAAAAGCTTATTTTTTCAGATGCATGAGAGTTGAAGAATGTTTGAGTTTGTTAATGAAATAAAGGGCTTTTTTGTACTCTGGATGGTTTTTCTCAGCATGCACCTTGTGGCGAGGATATAGATTTTTTACTGATGTTGAGTTCATTGAACTTCCAAAATCCATGAGCATCACATGTGTACCGGGTCTGCTTTAAAGTAATAGCTCATAGGAACAGCTGTACTTGTATGTTGTCATGCTGCATGCCAGTCATCGTAGTAATTCCATAATTTGTTAGACGTGATATATATGCGGATGAATGGTAAATCTTTGCTAATTCACCTGTTTTTGCAAGGCTGCCCTGAGTTTTCTAATTGGATGTGTATGTTGAACCCTGAGATACTAGGTGGAATGAGAATAACAATGCTTTTGCCTGACAAACTTTGGGAAAGCTTTCTTTTCAACTTTGCTTTTCCATATACTTCTTTGAGATGAGAACCACCTTATGAAAAAGTCAAGGTTCACTGAATATGTTCCTTTAGAATCTCATATACTTCATTTAGGGCGTATTGGTGTGGCTACTATTACTTGGGTTTAACTATGGCTTATGACTTGCGATTGTGCACTTCTGACATTTTGTACTTGATGTAATTAAGTTGTTCCATATGATTTCTGGTTGAAAGCCAAAACCTCTACCTAAAACCTTTTGGTTTGGGTTTCCTTTTTTTTTTTTGTTGGGGGGCCGGGGGGGTGAAATGGGGGATGGAGATCATTTGCTGATGGCGAAATTTTTTTGGTAGGAAACAAAGTGGTGGAGCTGAAATGATGGTTGTCTCCTTTTATGGATGCTATTGGTCCATGAAGGGATATGCTAATTCCTTTTTGTTGTTGTCAATTAATGTTTTTGCAGCCACCACGAGCAAAGCATTGTCATGATTGCGATAGGTGTGTTCTTCAGTTTGATCACCATTGTGTCTGGCTAGGAACCTGCATTGGGCAGGGAAATCATTGTCGATTTTGGTAAGTTGAAATTCCATCTACCTTATGTGGGACGTGCAGCGTATGTGTTCCTGCTTTATGAGATATGTACTTTAACGTAGCATACCCATATAGATTTGGGCGGTCATTAATAACATAATGGATTCTCTTTGAATGCAAAGATCACATGTTTCGGCTTGTGCCAGTTTTGAATGTCTAATCCTAAATGGAATTATAGTTTGCCATTATGTTTATATGACTGGTGGTCTCTTCTAGCTATTTGCTCAAGTATTTGAGTGTTTTATCATGGAGAAAATGCATTTTCAAAACTTTTGTTTCCAGTTCGATGTCTGAATGTTTCTTTCTGTGGCCCCGAATTTGTCTCTTTATAAATCACGGAAGTATGAACTAAGAAAAGGGTGGTCACTGGGTTGGAGGATATGTCTCCAGCAAACTTCAATGTCTCAAAAGATGTTTTAATTCGGAATAAATGGTTTCGAAAATGTTTTTTAGGGAATGAAAATGACCATTCTAGTCACTTTTTTTTATATATTGCCACTTTTTGTCTGATTTGTCCCTCATACATGCTATCAAGAGATCCAATCTATTAGGTTGACCATGCATCCCTCTACATCCACTTGCAGCAGTATTTCTTATACTATGCTGTTTAAATTTCTTATATCAGGTGGTATATCTGTGAAGAGACTGCATTATGCATTTGGACTGGGATCTTGTACATTACATACTTGACAGCTGACATATCAAGGGCTTGGTATGTTATATCAGATCCTTCATTCTTTCAAGAAAGTTGCAGTAGATATTAACTAGGTGAAAATATATTTTGATCCCATCAAATAATGCTTTTCTCAAAAAGAAGAGATGCTTAGTTTGTTTAAAGAAATCAAAAGGCTTCTTATAATGCAATTTCGATTGCAATTTCATCCTTTTCAATTTGTAACTCAGCTAATTTCTATCTTTGATTTTATTGTCAGGTGGAAGGATGCAGTCATGATAGTGCTATTAATTTTTCTATCAATTTCCTTGATTTTCTTGTTCCTCTTGTTGCTCTTCCATAGGTATGACATGTCATTTATCTCAATGTTGCCAGAATATTTTCTAATGTTCATTTCCTAGAATGGGCTGTCTACTTTTAATTGCATCCAATCATATGAGGTTATATGTGCTACATTCCTAATGTCACTAAGCTACTTGGTTGTTTGGGTCATTGGGTGCCTTGTGTGCTTACTGGGTTGTAATGCGGCTGCCTTCTGTGTGTGCTTATTAGGTCTAAACTTTGACCATATTCAGTAATTCAGTTAACCTTCTTTGAGCATGTGTCCAGCTTTTGGAGTGTCATTTGACATCATCAGTCTGTTTGGCTTTTTCTCCGTTTGAATTGGAATTTTAGAGTTGCCTCTCTGGTGTCGATTGCTACATCTAAGTTCCAGTGTCAAAGGCAAAAAGGGCTGCCTTCTTTCTGCTGTCTTGACTAGCAGGCCAGTTTTCTCCCATGTGAGATTGCTCTTCCCAACAGCAGTGGGATTGAACACCTGCTCTTCTGAACTCTATTTAGTCTATGAAAGAACACAAATATATAGTGACCAAAAATTCCTAGAAGTGGACATCCTTGAGGTAGGGATTTTCAGTTTTTATCTTGTGGCTTACTCAGTGAGCCTAGGTAGACCCAGGCTTCAGTAGACTACAGTTTGGTTGGCTTTGTTCTGGGCTGAAGTGCTAATCTTCAGTATGGGGAAATAAGAGATCGAGGGAGGGAGGGAGGGAGAATATAGCCAACTGTAAGGGAAATTGTCAAGGGAGGGAGGGACCCTCGGCTAATTTGAGTAATTAGTCAATATAGCTGGACTGTAAGGAAAATTGTCACAGAGTGATTGTTTTAGATTTCTTTCGAAATGACTTGCTGGGAGGAGGGAGGGACCCTTGCTAATTTGAAAAATTAGTGAATATGGTTGGATAGTAAGGAAAATTGTGACAAACTGATTGCTTTAAATTTCGTTTGATATGACTTGCTGGGGGAGGGAGGGAGGGAGGGAGGGACCCTTGGCTAATTTGAGAAATTAGTGAACATAGCTGGAGTGTAAGGGAAATTGTCACAAAGTGATTGCTTTAAAATTCTTTCCATATGACTTGCTGGGTTATGTGATATTAGAAGGTGTTCATCTTAATGTTTATGCTCTTTTATTTGTTAAAGCATTGATTAAAGATTGCCACTCTCATATCATTTTCTTGGCAGCTACCTTGTTCTGACAAATCAGACCACCTATGAGCTTGTAAGGCGCAGACGTATACCATATCTTAGGTTGGTACACTAAACTGTTTAGCTGTTGTATCTGTTATCTGCAATATACATAGAATTTCGTTTAAATAAAGAATCGGAAGCACTAGAACAACTATTCGGACATGTTGAGGATTTTCTGTGGTTTGTTGGGGTGGACGACATCTACTGTATGCTGCTACTGCAGCTGCTTTGTTCTTTGACGTGTAGTCATTCTGAAGGTAATCTGTAACTGAAATGGTAGTTCAGGCCTGCTTCATGGGCATGATGCACCTTCACCAAGAGATCGTTCAGACATTTTTTATAGGCCTACAGCAAGATCAACTTCTAATTGAAAAGATGCAAATCGTAATTGGGATCATATAATATGGCATGATCCTTTCTTTCGACTCACTATCCATGAGAATGGGCTTGGTTGAACATGCAAGTGCAAAACACTGAATACTACATTTGACCCAAGCTTAGCTAGATAGGTAGAAGAGATTGTCTTCATGTCAATGTTCTAGCCATTTCTTCTTTGGCCACCAATATACCAGCTTCTTCATGCAATTCTCATGCAATCTGCAGGGGTATTCCCGAAAGAGTATATCCTTTCAGCAAAGGTGCTTGCAGAAATATGTATCACTTTTGTTGTGCCAGAAGCAGTATATATGATCTAGAACGGATGCCCACAGCACAGGAATTGGAAGAGAAGTCAAAGCCATTTACCTGTTTGGATGCTTTTACCTGTCGCTGTTGCTGCTGAAATTAGAGATCTTATCATTGTTTTCTCCAATTTTTGCCCTTTAGGTATATAATGAGTTTCACTTGGAGGTATATTGGCGTTAATTTTATTTATCATGAGATGCGATAGCATAGAAATTGTAGTTTTATTTGTTTCTTGAGTTTTTCTTGTCAAGATCAAACTCAGTCAGATTGGATGCCTTGTTATTCTGGTGGAAGTATCAAGATTTTTTATCAATCTTACCCAGATTTGGAAGCTTACTTCCAAACTTATATTCATGATTGTTTGTGATTTTGGTTGATTGTTGTATCTCTCATCCAAACTGAACGTTAGAATGAGCAATTTTCTAGCTTGCCTTAATTTCTTCTGGTATACTGCTTGGATGAATGTTGAAACCATAATCATTCACCATGTATGTGATCGCTTTTTGTATCATTTATGTGATTGGTCTTACTCTATTTTTACTTTAATTCTTACTCTAAAACTTTTATCCTCAATCTTTGTAGAGCGTGAAAGTTAAAAATCACACTTGAAATTAAATCGTCTCTATCCCAACTCCTTCTGAGAAGGTGGGGATTCAAACCCCTCACTCCTCCCTTCCCATATAGGAAGAGTGATCACTGGAGTTTGCTCTAGTGATTATTGTCTTAATTCATTTGGGGAAATTTATTCAGAGTTTCTTGTTACCAATATTTGAGCCGAAGAAGACTGAACTTTATAGCAAGTGTTAGATAAATGGAGCATGCAAGGCAGACTTTTATCCCTTGTTGATAAGGCGGGAGGGATATTAGTTTGCTACTTTTCATAGAATGGGTAAAAATGATCAATTTTGTTGAGCTTCTCAAAAATGTGATCGCAATAATGTGATTGCTATGGTTTGCATTGTACTTGAAATCCCATGTGGTGTTTGTACTTTGCACTCTACTTTTGGTTTGTCGCAAGATTGGCTTCAGGGTCCGCCTACATCGTTGTGGACAAACCCGTTTAGCTTGCCACTTGCTACGCATGGACTTCCCTCAATGTTGACCAAAAAGTCGTTCTGTAGGTCTTTTTGAATAAATTGACTTCAATTGAAATCTAGTACTTACCCAGAAAAACGAAAAGGAGAATCCTCGTGATGGAAGTAGCCTTTACGTGATCTAAAGTTTGTATTCCTAGGATTTCATGCGATGTTCGTGAATGGTTGTCTTGTTGCCAAACCACTCCTGAGGTGGACTTGAAATTGGGGGTCAAGTCTCAGATTGCAAATTGTGCCTCCGAGAGAACTACCGCATTCATTAGCCAGCAAACACGCTCGCCGACGCAGTAGCTTTTGCTATTTATTAGACGGTTCGGCTCAAATGATTCACCAACATTGCATTTTCCATTCCTATTCTCGCTTGGGTGAAATTCAACTTTAAAGGCTATATAGGTCTCTAGTTTCCCGATAAATTCAAGATAAACACACATTGTAATTCTTGTTGCATATGTTGTGCAACTTCTGCAAGCTTCATTTGAGATAATAGAATGGTCAATATCCTTTATTTATTAATGCTTTATTGTGGGGATAAAAACCTAGCAGTACATCTCAGCTTATTGATCACCAGTACGTGAGCAATGACTCAATCTTGTAATAGAACTAGGCAAACGACCTTTGGTTGTAGCAGTCCAGATTGCTGCCATATCCCACCTTCAGCAAGTCGCAGTACCTTTTGTAGAACCCGATCCGGTCCTCCACCTGTGGGTTTGAGCCCTTCCCACACTCAATCCCGCCGTTGATGATGTTGGTGATGACCCCGTACCCGGGCACCCGCCCCGCTGCAGTGTCCGCGGCAGACGGCTGCCACTGGCCAGTGACGACAGCATGGCACGAGGGCTTCGGCGATTGTGGCGTCATCCAGAACCAGAGGGCCGTCTTGAAGGAGATGACTGGGTCAGTTGCGACTGCGTCCGGGTTGCTTAGGAGGTCAGAGCCGATGGCTTTCCCTGCCGGCCCATAGTTGTAGTTGCTGGGAAAAATTGCCATCGACCAAACATATCAAACTTGAGATAACCAATTGTTCTTAAATCCAAACCTACACCGGCCATATTTGCACCTATATAGTAATATACAACTAGCGAAAATCATGAGCAGACTGCTATACATAATGAAATAGAAGGATGATTTTTTGTAACTTACTAAGAGATTTGGATAGGACCACGTCCATAGTATTTCTTGCCGGGAGCACAAGGCCATTGCTGGTTGGGAACGCAGTAGTCTCCAGGATTTCCTTGCTCTTGCTTAAAGCAATATCCCCATGCATATGGACCGTCAGGTGCACTTGCCCACCCCCCTACAATATAAGTGGTCGATTTCAATGGTAATGCAGAATGGAAATTAGTGTACGTACGTCCGGTTTGCTGCTGCAACATATTACTACGTGCGCAATCTGACAATACTTGAGGATTAAACCTGTGGTTTCATGTGACGTCTGAGCCAAAAACGCCGCGATCTCTCGCTTCGTCGTGTCTGTGTCGCCCGTCGTCCCGAATGCGCCGAACGAATTGGCGGCCGTGATGAAGGCGTCGTAGGTGTAGAACCCTTTGCCAGGGCAATTCCCGTCGTCCCGATGCTTCAGCATCTCGTTGAACAGCTCCCGACTGATCAAGCCGCTGATGTCCCCGTTGGCGGCTCCGAGCGCCAAGGCCAGGAGGAGCAATGGTATTAACGACCCGAACCTCATTTCTTGCGAAAGTATGTGTTGTGTTAAGGTTGTCTGTGGTTGGAGTCCGATGTTTGTGCTGGTGGGTATTTATAGAAAGAGAGGAGAGTTGAGGATTTGACTATTCAACCGAGGGAACCGACAAGAGCAGCTGAGCTAGTGACGGTCTTCCTCAAATCGTCCATTATTGACATTCTGTGTACGTCCATGCCGCGCACGGTCGACTTTCTTTTTGCACCGCTTGTCACGGTGGTGGCGAAAACTCGTTCAAATCTTCTTCGACGTGTCGCGTGGCGATACTTCTTCTCTCGATACATACACATAATACTTCAAGAGAGTCGAAATGCTTACTTACAATTCCTAAATTAACTCGCCACAACAAATTAATGATATTAGAACTAATTTGACTCCGAAAGATTTTAGAAAGATTTATAAGGGAAGAATGTATAGATATCTACCATAACTTTAATATATACTCCATCGATCTGTTCCATTTGCGAAATAATGATAGAAATCAATAAAAAATCAGATTTATGTAGCTCACTTAATGCGATATATGTCTATAGAAGAGATTGGGGAGATCACTAGGGAAAACAAATAAATGGAGAGGGCAAGTGGGTTAAACATTTAAATCTTAATCAAGTCATTTCATTTCTTTGGCTTTGAAGCCAAGCCCCATTTCTTTCGAGGTAAGGTTCAAATTGAGAGCGCGATTCTCTTGGTACATTGACCGTACACGTAAACAAGTAGAGCATGCTAGAGCGCTTGAGGTTTAAGTAATTTAATTGTGGATTGGATATTGGACCTGAATGGATCCATTTTCGATCCCGAAATAGATGATGAAAGATCAAGTCGCATGTGCCACGGAATTCTAACCCATGACTTGATGATGTGAACTCCTTCAGTCAAAGAAAAACCGCCCCCATTCAATTCAATTCAAGACCTCGTGCGGGACACTTGCCAGTTTTTTAGCCTTGATTGGAGGAGGAAATTGTCGATCAAGCAATGAGCACAATGCTATGATTTCCAAGAAGAGACAATACGGACAAGCGGTCTTATTCATGTAGTTTTTTTTGCCCGAATGATTTATTTTAATTACTATTATTTCTATCAACGACTGTTAGAAAAAGTTTCTACAGCACAAATTCAAAAAAATGGTATTGAAGCTCCTACCAAACTAATTCATCCTGTTTTTCAATATCCAAATCTTATATGGGTCTCCTTAGTATGAATTTAGCTAATGATCCAAAAACATGTTATAGTGAAACTATCAATAACCAATGCGAACTATTTAAATGAGTGACTGTTGGTCCCTAAAGAAATTATCGCCTTACCTTGATAGTGGAAAAGTCAGGATTACATCGTGCTATATACCGTACGTCCGTAAAGGTAATCTGTAGCATGGGTAGGCTTTAAATAAGATTATATTTATTTAATTTTATGGTCAAATGTGTACCGAAAATTGAATTTTGGGTCTTGTCGGCCCAAATATAAATCCATAGATGATGCCATTTCGACCCACTAAAGCAACCTCGACGAATGCCATAGGTCTGCACAAGCAATTAATGAACCTATTCGGCCACATATATCTTTAAGTTCAAGTCAGAACTCAAATCACCTTTCATTTTGTAAGTGTGATTTCGCATGGCTGCTCCTTCGGGTGATATCCGATATTTCATCCCTGCATTTTGTTCTCACGTGCAATTTCTTATCGTAACTTATCGGTTTTGTTCAATTCAATTTTATCCATAGATCTTAACAAATTTCATAAATTGTATACGATGGTCCTAGGGCTTAGAAATTATTGCAAAATGGTCAATTTAATTTGGCAAAATTTCCTGCTCGTTTCGATCCCCATATCGAGATGATCAATGTCCATTGCCATATCAACCAAGTCCCTAGCAAGAATCCATGCGAATATTTTTCTCAATAACTTGGAAGGTCGATTCTCAATGATATGATCTACTTAAAAAGTACATGTTGACGTTTAATTTCATGTTTGGGCCACCTGCTCCAACGTATCCTTAAATTTTATCTTGTTAATGAAATTAGTGAGGTACTTCACGAAAACCTGAAATTTTTATGCAAGATTTAACTTGGACTTTTTCATATTTTTGCTATATTTCAATTAGGGTTGTCTACAATTTGATTCAGTTTGGATATTTAGAAAATTTGAATCGAATTATTTGAGTTTGCATTAATTTCAAATTGAACCGTGCTCCGAATCAAATACTTGATTTGGTTTTTTGGCTTTATTTTTGAAATATTAAAAATAATTTTATTAGAAAATGAGAGAAATTGTATGAATTATAATATCAAGAAGATGTGTGATTTTCAATTCAATTCGATTAATCAAATCAAATTGAAACTATTAGAATCGAAATAAAAAAATGACCCCATTTTTTTATTATTCGAAAATTGAATTGAAAGTGTACGAAAATTCGATTTGGTCCACATGGATTTCGATTTCGATTCCGATTTTATTTTCAAGCTTGGTCCTAACACCCCTTGGTTCAATTGCGCGAGAATTAGAAAACTAAGAAATCACGGAACACGCCATGCGCTGTGAACGGAGGGGATCGCAGGCCAACTGCCACGTGGGCTAACCTAGCTTGCATGGCGCACACGTGCCAAGGCCTGGCACTATTCATTCCCATGTCGTGGACCATACCCGTACGCATTGGCCACAAGACTCCGTCCCTATAATTTTCTTTTTTTTTTTGGGAAGAGTTGAATTAAACCTCTTTAGATTCACCTATTTTCGGGTGAATCCATTATTTTGATAAATAGCTAAGATTAATAAGATTAATACATTACGCCAATGGATTCCCCTTTTTATATATATACACATATTGGAATCATTCATGATAAGTCACATAGTTTAACATATCAATTTTGTGAATCGGTCTTAGGCAATTGATCGATTGTTTAGCCTATAAGAAGGTAATTACAAATGATAAATGTGGACCGAAACAAGAACCCTCCAATTAGGAGGAAGAGCAATCTTCAACCCAAGGTAATCACGTGAAGGCACCATACAATTATAAAGAAAAAAGAAAAAGAAAAAAAAAAAGAAAAAAAATTATTAAAAAATTGTTCATCGGGCAGTCGACGCTAGCTGGTGGCTATGTCAGCACCAGCTAGCCAAATTTCACCGGATGAATTGGCTTGACACAATTATAAACTGTTTAGGACTGAATTTGCATACTCACAATAAGTTTAGGACCTTTTTGGAAATTATCCCAACCATGATCTTTGGTCCCAACCCCTCAGTTCAAGAAGTGAGAAACTGGTGAAGGAGCCCATCCACCTCATGCTTTTTCATGTTGTTATCTTTGGGCGGTGTGGACAAGAAAAGGGATTGGGGAGTGATCCGATTATATATAAATTTAAACGTGATCAACTCGGCATTGATGAGATCCAGCAATCAGATGTATAGGTTTCCTCTGTCGACGGAACGACGAGTGTAAGTGTGACAATTCACAAAAGTGGGGAAAGAAGGCGAAGGCATGGGGTGGTGGAGAGCACGGTTAAGACATCAATTTTGTCAAGGCAATCGACTGGGGTGACTGGCAGGAGAGGAGGGGAGGGAAGTGAGCAAAAGTTTTGTTTTTCTAATTCATTCATGTAAATCATGCATAACACATAATCTCATGCAACATTCTTAATACAAAGCTTCCCTAAAATTGGGTAGGACCTATCCCTATCCAACTTTTTATCTATTTTTTAGTACTCCTTCTATAAGCCATTGAATGCAGACACAAAGTAAATCGCTTTGATAATGTCCTATCTTATGAATATGTTGAAATGAAATTCCATTCGATTATATGTAAACTTAAACGCAATAAACTTGGCATTGAGGAGATCCATCGATCAAAAGTCGATGGAAAAGACGAAAGGTGGTGCGATAATTCACAAAAGTGGAGAAGGAAGGCAATGGCATAGTGGTGGTGGAGATCACGTGGTTAAGACATCAATTTTGTCAAGGCAATCGATTGGGGAGACCGGCGAGGGAGGAGGGGAGGGAAGTGAGCAAAAGTTTCGTTTTTCTAATTTATTCATGTAAGTCATGCATAGCACATAATCTTATATGATATTTTTAATGAAAGGCTTATTTAAAATTGGGTAGGACCTACCCCTATCCAACTTTTTATCTATTTTTTAGTACTCCTTATATAAATCATCAAATGACAATATAAATTAAATCACCTCGATAATGTCATATTTTATGAATACGTCAAAATGAAATTCCATCCAATTATATGTAAACTTAAACGCAATAAACTTGGCATTTTGTGATTGCTTTAATTTTTTTTTGATATGACTTGCCAGGGGTAGGGAGGGAGGGAGGGAGGGACCGACCCTCATCTAATTAGAGAAATTAGTGAATATAGTTGGATAGTAAGAAAAATTGTCACAAAGTAATTGCTTTAAATTTCTTTTGATATGACTTTCTGGGTTATCTGATTTTAGAAGTTCCTAATCTTAATGTTATGCTCTTTTATTTGTTAAAGCATTGATTAGAGATTGTCGGGGAAAGTACAGCGCAAGTGCCAAAACTTGGCACAAAGGGACACTTAAGTGCCAAAAGTTACAAAAGGTACACTTAAGTGCCACTTTTAAAAAAAATTGGATCACTTAAGTGTCAAGTCGTCGGAACCCTGCCGAAAATCCTACGTGGCTCGCCGGAAACTGAATCGGCCAAAAATCAGCCAAAACGATGTCGTTTTGGCTGACGTGGATTTAAAAATTATTAATAAATAATATTAAATAATTAAAAATATATTATTATAAAATCGATTTTATTAAAAAAAAAAAAAAAAGGGAGAGGGATCGGCGAGGGCTGTGCAGCCGTCGCCGTCGCCGCCGCCCCCACCTCGCCGGGAAGGGCCGGCGACGGTGGGGGAGGGTCGGCCGGGGTCATCGCGCCCCGGCCACCCCGGCCGGCCAGCGGCGACCAGCCCTCGCCGGCCCTTCGGCCGCGGGGGCGGCGAGGGCTGCATAGCCCTCGCCGATCCCTCTCCCTTTTTTTTTTTTTTTTTTAATAAAATCGATTTTAATTTTTCAAAAATTTGACGTGGACAATTTTTTTTTAAAAAATTGCCACGTGGATTTTTTTATTTTGAAAAAAATGCCACGTCAACAAATGAAGTCGCCGGAAAATGGACACGTGACAATTTGGCCGGAATTTTTCGCCGTTGGCACTTAAGTGATCCATTTTGCTCCGATTTTGGCACTTAAGTGTACCTTTTGTAACTTTTGGCACTTAAGTGTCCTTTGCGCCAACTTTTGGCACTCCAGAGGTCCGCATGTCAGAGATTGTCATTCTCATATCATAGGCCTACAGCAAGACCAACTTCTAATTGAAAAGATGCCAAACGTACTTGGAATCATATAATATAGCATGATCCTTTCTTTCGAATCATCATCCATGAGAATGGGTTTAAATTGAACATGCAAGTGCACAACACTGAATACTACATTTGACGCAAGTTTAGTTAGATAGGTATAAAAGATTGTATCAATGTTCTAGCCATTTCTTTTTTGGCCATCAATATACCGGCTTTTTCACGCAATTCTCATGCAATTTGCAGAGATATTCTCGAAAGAGTTTATCCTTTCAATAAAGATGCTTGCCAAAATTTGTACCACTTTTGTTGTGCCAGAAGCAGTATCTATGATCTAGAACGGATGTCCATAGCATAGGAACTGGAAGAGAAGTCAAAGCCATTGACCTGTTTGGATGCTTTTACTTCTTGTTGCTACCACTGAAATTAGAGATCTTATCATTGTTTCCTCCAATTTTTTCTCATTAGGTATATAATGAGTTTGGCGTTAATTTATTTATTATTAGATGTGACAGCATAGAAATGATAGTTTTATTTGTTTCTCGAGTTTTCCTTGTCAAGATCAAACTCTGTCAAATTGCATGTCTTGTTATTGTGGGGGACGTATAAAGAATTATTTATAAATCTTACCTAGATTTTGAACCTTACTTTCAAACTTATATTCATGATCGTTTGTGATTTTGGTTGACTGTTATATCTCTCATCCAAACCGAATGTTAGAATGAGCAATTTTCTGGCTTGCCCTAATTTCCTTTGGTACATTGCTTGGACGAATGAATTATTTACCATGTATGTGATTCTTTGTGATCATGTAATTGATCGCCTTATTTCAATTGGTGACATTTATGCAATGGGAGTTTCTTGTTACCAATATTTGAGTCGAAGAAGATTGAACTTTGTAGCAAGTGTTAGATAAATGGAGCATGCAAGGTAGAGGGATATTAGTATGTTGCTTCTCGAAGAATGGTTAAAAACGATCAATTTTGCTGAGCTTCTCAAGAACGTGATCGCCATGGAATCGCTGTTGATCGGTTTAGATGGAGATTCTGTGTAGCTGCGAAATTGCCGTTTGCGTTGTACTTGAAATCCCTTGAAGTGTTTCTTTGCACTGGACTTTGAGTCTGCCTACATCGTTATGGACAGACCCGTTTAGCTTGTTACTTGCTTTGCATGGACTTCCCTCAGTGTTGACCAAAAAGTCGTTCTATAGATCTTTATCAATCAATTGGCTTCAATTCAAATCTAGTACTCACCCAGAAAAATGACAGAGAATCCTCGTGATAGAAGTAGCCTTTACGCGACACAACCCCCCAAATATTAATGCAAAGTTTGCATTCCTAGGATTTTATGCGATGTTTGTGAATGCTCGTAGAGGTGGATTGTTGCACTGCTGAAGCGCCTCCGAAGAGCTACCACATTCCACATTCATTAGCCAGCAAGCATGCTTGTCGATGCAGTAGCTTTTGCTGTTTATTACACGGGTCGGCTCAAATGATTTGCCAACATCGCAATTTCCATTCCTATCCTCACTTAGGTGAAATTTGACTTATAGGTCACCGGTTTCCTGATAAGTTCAGGGTAAACACGTAGATTGTAATTCTAGTTGCACATGTTGCACAACTTCTGCAAGCTCATTTAAGATAACGGAATGGTCACCCTTTATTTAGTCCTTTCTTATGTGGATAGAAACCTAGCAGTACATCTTAGTTTACTGATCACCAGTACGTGAGCAACAACTCGATCTAGTATAACAACTAGGCAAATGGGCTTTGGTTGTAGCAGTCCAGATTGTTGCCATATCCCACTTTCAGCAAGTCGCAGTACCTCTTGTAGAACCCGATCCGGTCCTCCACCTGCGGGTTCGAGCCCTTCCCGCACTCGATCCCGCCATTGATGATGTTGGTGATGACCCCATACCCGGGGACACGCCCTGCTACGGTGTCTGTGGCGGACGGCTGCAACTGGCCGGCCATGACAGCATGGCACGAGGGCTTTGGCGACTGTGGCGTCATCCAGAACCAGAGGGCCGTCTTGAAGGAGATGACTGGGTCGGTCGCAACCGCGTCCGGGTTGCTCAGCAAGTCATAGTTGATGGCTTTCCCCGCCGGCCCGTAGTTGTGGTTGCTGGGGAAAATCGCAATCCACCAAACATATCAAAATCCGAGAAAACCAATCTTTCTTAAATCCAAACCTACGCGGACCAGATTCGCGTCTATATAGGAATATACAACTAGCGAGAATCACAACCAGACTACTATGCACAATGAAACAGAAGGTTGATCTTATTTCAACTCACTGGGAGATTTGGATAGGACCACGTCCATAGTATTTCTTGCCAGGAGCACAAGGCCATTGCTGGTTGGCAGAGCAGTAGTCTCCAGGATTGCCTTGCTCTTGCTTGAAGCAATATCCCCATGCATATGGACCGTCCGGTGCACTTGCCCATCCACCTATAAAAATAATTTGGTCGATTTCAATGGTAATGCAAAATGGAAATCAGTGCACGTACGTCTGGTTTGCCGCTGCAACATATGCGCAATCTGACAATTTAATTGAGGACAAAACCTGTGGTTTCATGCGATGTCTGAGCCAAAAACGCCGCAATCTCTCGCTTCCTCGTGTCCGTGTCGCCCGTTGTCCCGAACCCACCGAACGACTTGGCGGCCGTGATGAAGGCGTCGTAGGTGTAGAACCCTTTGCCGGTGCAATTCCCATCGTTTCGATGCTTCAGCATCTCGTTGAACAGCTCCCGACTGATCAAGCTGCCGATGTCCCCGCCACCACCAGAACGAGTCGGAGTCAGCGTCGGTGAGCCACCGCCGCTAGGATGGCACTGGCTCTGGCAGCCACCGCCACAGTAGGCAGGAGTGCTGCCGCAGTAGCCGAACCTGCTGCAGCACAGCCCTCCAGGGCACAGGGCTCCACGGGCTTGGCTCCCGCACTGCTCAGCGGCGGCCCCGAGCGCCGCGGCCAGGAGGAGCAACGGTATTAACGACCCGAACCTCATTTCTTGCCAAATTATGTGTTGTGTTAAGGTTGTTTGTGGTTGGAGTCTGAGGTTTGTGCCTGGTGGGTATTTGTAGAAAGAGAGGAGAGCTGAGGATTTTTGGACTATTCAACCGACTGAACCGACAAGAGCAGATGAGCTAGCGGCGGTCTTCCTCAAATCACCTCCACATGTTGACATTTTGTGTACGTGTGCGGAGGCTTGACCATGCCGTGCACCGTCGACTCTCTTTTTGCACCGCTGGTCACGGGGACGCCGAAAACTCGTACAAATCTTCTTCAGAATGTCACGTGTCGATGTATACACATAATACTTCAGGAGAGTCAAATGGCTCACTTATAATATCCAAATAACTCGCTACGGTAAACTAACAATACTAGAATTAATTCGAATTCAAAAGATTTAGAAAGATTTATAAGTGAATAATATATAGATATCTTCCATAACTTTAGTATATAATCCATTGGTCCATTTCACTTGCAAAAAAATTGGTAGAAATCAATAAAAATTCGGATTTATGTAGTTCACTTAATGTGATTTACATCTACAGAAAAGATTGGAGAAATTTCCACGGAAAAAAAAATTAAATGGAGAGGCAAGTGGATTATACCTTTTAGTCTTAATTGAGTCATTTCATTTCTTGGACTTGGGTAAGCTCCTATTTCTTTCGGGTAAGGTTTGAATTAGGAGGGCAAAGCTCCAAGTGAACCAATCATACCCCAAACTGATACGGGCGAATAAGTAGAGCATGCTAGAGCACTTGAGATTTCAATAATTCAATTGCAGATTGGGCATCGATCCTAAACATCGGACCCAAATGAATCCATTTAAGGTCCTGAACAAGATGGTGAAGATCAAGTTGTCCGTGACTCGGAAATTTTAACCCATGACTTGATGACGTGAATTCCTTCGGTCAAAGAAAAATTGCCCCCCATCAATTCAATTCAAGGCCTCGGAGAAGTATCGATCGTGCGGGACACTTAGCAGTTTTTGTAGCCTTCACTGTAGGACGAAATTGTCGGTCGAGCAATGAGTACTTCTGAATTTTAACACAATGTTATGATTTCTTAAAAGAGAAAATACGGACTGGCGGTCTTATTCATATAATTCTTTAGACCCGAATGATTTAGTTTAGTTTAATTACTATAATTTCTGTTGACGATTGTCAACAACTTCTGCAAAATGAATTCAAAAAAAGGGTGTCGAAGCTCCTACCGAAATAATTCATCCAATTTTTCAATACCCAAATCTCATAGGCGTCACTTTATCTTTCTATGCATGGTTTTCGTCAATGATAAAAAAAATATGCCATATAGAAGCTAACAAACGTCAATGCCACAGATTATAATGAGCTGACTATTGGACCCCAAAAAGAAATTATCACCTTATCTCGATAGTGGAAAAGTCAGGGTTACATTGTGATATGTACCGTAGGCCCGTGTCGGGGAAGGTAATTATCACTTTTTTATATATTGCCACTTTTTGTCTGATTTGTTCCTCATACAAGCTATCAAGGGATCCAATCTATAAGGTTGACCATGCATCCCCCTACATTCTCTTGTAGCAGTATTTCTTATACTATGCTTTTAAAATTTCTTATATCAGGTGGTATACCTGTGAAGAGACTGCATTATGCATTTGGACTGGGATCTTACATTACGTACTCGACAGCTAACATATCAAGGGCTTGGTATGTTATATCACATCCTTCATTCTTTCAAGGAACTTGCAGTAGATATTAGCAAGGTGAAAATATATTTTGATCCCATCAAATAATGCTTTTCTCAAAAAGAAGAGATGGTTAGTTTATTTAAAGAAATCAAAAGACTTCTTATAATGCAAGTTCGATTGCAATTTCATCCTTTTCAATTTGGAACTAAGCTAATTTCTATCTTTGATTTTATTGTCAGGTGGAAGGTTGCAACCATGATAGTGCTATTAATTTTTCTATCAATTACCTTGATTTTCTTGATTTTCTTGTTCCTCTTGTTGCTCTTCCATAGGTATGACATGTCATTTATCTCAACGTTGCCAGAATATTTTCTAATGCATATTTCCTAGAATGGGCTGTCTACTTTTTCATGCATCCAATCATATGAGGTTATATGTGCGACATTCCTAATGTCACTAAGCTACTTGGTTGTTTGGGTCATTGGGTGCCTTGTGTGCTTACTGGGTTGTAATGCGGCTGCCTTCTGTGTGTGCTTATTAGGTCTTCAGTAATTCAGTTAACCTTCTTTGAGCATGTGTCCAGCTTTTGGAGTGTCATTTGACATCATCAGTCTGTTTGGCTTTTTCTCCGTTTGAATTGGAATTTTAGAGTTGCCTCTCTGGTGTCGAGTGCTACATCTAAGTTCCAGTGTCAAAGGCAAAAAGGGCTGCCTTCTTTCTGCTGTCTTGACTAGCAGGCCAGTTTTCTCCCATGTGAGATTGCTCTTCCCATCAACAGTGGGATTGAACACCTGCTCTTCTGAACTCTATTTAGTCTACGAAAGAACACGAATATATAGCGACCAAAAATTCCTAGAAGTGGCCATCCTTGAGGTAAGGATTTTCAGTTTTTATCTTGTAGCTTACTCGGTAAGCCTAGGTAGACCCAGGCTTGAGAAGACTACCGTTTGGTTGGCTTTGTTCTAGGCTGAAGTGCTAATCTTCAGTATGGGGAAATAAGAGAGGGAGGGAGGGAGTGAGGGAGACTACAGCCAACTGTAAGGGAAATTGTCAAGGGAGGGACGGAGGGACCCTTGGCTAATATGATAAATTAGTCAATATAGCTGGATTGTAAGGAAAATTGTCACAAAGTGATTGTTTTAGATTTCTTTCGAAATGACTTGCTGGGAGGAGGGAGGGACCCTTGCTAATTTGAAAAATTAGTGAATATGGTTGGATAGTAAGGAAAATTGTGACAAACCGATTTGCTTTCAATTTCGTTTGATATGACTTGCTGGGGGGGGGGAGGGAGGGACTCTTGGCTAATTTGAGAAATTAGTGAACATAGCTGGAGTGTAAGGAAAATTGTCACAAAGTGATTGCTTTAAAATTCTTTTCATATGACTTGCTGGGTTATGTGATATTAGAAGGTGTTCATCTTAATGTTTATGCTCTTTTATTTGTTAAAGCATTGATTAAAGATTGCCACTCTCATATCATTTTCTCTACAACTACCTTGTTCTGACAAATCAAACCACCTATGAACTTGTAAGGCACAGATGTATATCATCTCTTAGGTTGGTACACTAAAATGTATTGTTGTTGTATCTATTATTTACAATGTACATAGATTTACCTTTAAATAAAGAAATGGAAGCACTAGAACAACTATTCAGGCATGAATGAGGATTTTCTGTGGTTTGTTGGGGGTGGGGGCAACATCTACTGTATTCTCCTACTGCAGAAGTTTTGTTCTTTAACGCATAATCATTCTGAAGGTAATCTATAACTGGAATTGTAGTTCGAGCCTACTTCATGGGCATGATGCACTTTCGCCAAGATTATTCGATTGGACGTTTTTATAGGCCTACAACAAGACCAACTTCTAATTGAAAAGATGCAAAACGTACTTGGAATCATATAATATAGCCTGATCCTTTCTTTTGACTCACTGTCCATGAGAATGGACTTGGTTGAACGTGCAAGTGCAAAACACTGAATACTACATTTGACCCAAGCTTAGCTAGATAGGTAGAAGAGATTGTCTTCATGTCGATGTTCTAGCCATTTCTTCTTTAACTACCAATGTACCAGCTTCTTCATGCAATTCTCTTGCAATATGCAGAGGTATTCTCGAAAAAGTTTATCCTTCCAGCAAAGGTGCTTGCCGAAATTTGTACCACTTTTGTTGTGCCAAAAGCAATGTAGATGATCTAGAACGAATGCTCATAGCATAGGAACTGAAAGAGATGTTAAAGCCATTTAACTATTTGGATGCTTTTATCCATCGCTTCTACTGTTGAAATTAGAGATCTTATCATTTCTCCAATTGTTGCCCTTTAGGTATATGATGACTTTGGCTTGGATGTATATTGGTGTTAACTTTATTTATCATGAGATGTGACAGTATAAAAATGGCAATTATATTTGTTTCTCGAGTTTTTCTTGTCAATATCAAATTCTTGTCAAATTGTATGCCTTGTTATTCTGGTGGAAGTATCAAGAATTATTAATCAATCTTACCCAGATTTTGAACCTTACTTCCAAACTTATATTCATGATTGTTTATGATTTTGGTTGACTGTTGTATCTCTCATCCAAACCGAATGTTAGAATGAGCAATTTTCTGGCTTGCCCTAATTTCCTTTGGTACACTGTTTGAACAAATGAATCCTTTACCATGTATGTGATTCTTTGTGATCATGTAATTGATCGCCTTATTTCAATTGGTGAAATTTATGCAGTGGGAGTTTCTTGTTACCAATATTTGAGCCGAAGAAGACTGAACTTTGTAGCAAGTGTTAGATAAATGGAACATGCAAGGCAGAGGGATATCGGTATGTTGCTTGTCGAAGAATGGTTAAAAACGATCAATTTTGCTGAGCTTCTCAAGAACGTGATCGCCACGGAATTGCTATTGACCGGTTCAAATGGAGATTCTGTGTAGCTGCGAAATTGCTGTTTGCGCTATACTTGAAATCCCTCGAAGTGTTTCTTTGCACTCGACTTTGAGTTTGCCTACATCGCTATGGACAAATCTATTTAACTTGCTACTTGCTTTGCATGGACTTCCCTCAGTGTTTACCAAAAAGTCATTTTGTAGATCTTTATCAATCAATTGGCTTCAATTCAAATCTAGTGCTCACCCAGAAAAAATGACAGAATCCTCGTGATAGAAGTAGCCTTTATGCAACACAAACCACCCCTCCAAATATTGATGCAAAGTTTGTATTCCTAGGATTTCATGCGATGTTTGTGAATGCTCGTAGAGGTGGATTGTTGCTCTGCTGAAGCGCCTCCGAGAGAGCTACCACATTCCACATTCATTAGCCAGCAAAGCATGCTTGTCGATGCAATAGCTTTTGCTGTTTATTAGACGGGTCGGCTCAAATGATTTGCCAACATCGCAATTTCCATTCCTATCCTCAGTTAGGTGAAATTTGACTTATAGGTCTCCAGTTTCCTAATAAGTTCAGGGTAAACACGCAGATTGTAATTCTAGTTGCACATGTTATGCAACTTCTGCAAGCTTCATTTACGATAACAGAATGGTCAATATCCTTTATTTAGTCCTTTATTGTGGGGATAGAAATCTAGCAGTACATTCCAGCTTATTGATCACCAGTACGTGAGCAACGACTCGATCTAGTAATAGAACTAGGCAAATGGCTTTTGGTTGTAGCAGTCCAGATTGTTGCCATATCCCACCTTCAGCAAGTCGCAGTACGTCTTGTAGAACCCGATCCGGTCCTCCACCTGCGGGTTTGAACCCTTCCCGCACTCAATCCCGCCGTTGATGATGTTGGTGATGACCCCATACCCGGGGACGCGCCCTGCTGCGTTGTCTGTGGCGGACGGCTGCCACTGGCTGGCAATGACAGCATGGCATGAGGGCTTTGGCGACTGCGGCGTCATCCAGAACCAGAGGGCCGTCTTGAAGGAGATGACTGGGTCGGTTGCAACCGCGTCCGGGTTGCTCAGCAAGTCATAGTTGATGGCTTTCCCCGCCGGCCCGTAGTTGTAGTTGCTGGGGAAAATCGCAATCCACCAAACATATCAAAATCCGAGAAAACCAATCTTTCTTAAATCCAAACCTACGCGGACCAGATTCGCGTCTATATAGGAATATACAACTAGCGAGAATCACAACCAGACTACTATGCACAATGAAACAGAAGGTTGATCTTATTTCAACTCACTGGGAGATTTGGATAGGACCACGTCCATAGTATTTCTTGCCAGGAGCACAAGGCCATTGCTGGTTGGCAGAGCAGTAGTCTCCAGGATTGCCTTGCTCTTGCTTGAAGCAATATCCCCATGCATATGGACCGTCCGGTGCACTTGCCCATCCACCTATAAAAATAATTTGGTCGATTTCAATGGTAATGCAAAATGGAAATCCGCGCACGTACGTCTGGTTTGCTGCTGCAGCATATGCGCAATCTGACAATTTAATTGAGGACAAAACCTGTGGTCTCATGCGATGTCTGAGCCAAAAACGCCGCAATCTCTCGCTTCCTCGTGTCCGTGTCGCCCATTGTCCCGAACTCACCAAACGACTTGGCGGCCGTGATGAAGGCGTCGTAGGTGTAGAACCCTTTGCCCGGGCAACTCCCATCGTTTCGATGCTTCAGCATCTCGTTGAACAGCTCCTGACTGATCAAGCCGCTGATGTCCCCGCTGCCACCAGAGGGAGTTGGCGTCGGCGAGCCGCCGCCGCTAGGAGTGCACTGGCTCTGGCAGCCGTCGCCACAGTAGGCAGGAGTGCTGCCGCAGAAGCCGAACTTGCTGCAGCACAGCCCTCCAGCGCACATGGCTCCACTGGCTTGGCTCCCACACTGCTCAGCGGCGGCCCCGAGCGCCGCGACCAGGAGGAGCAACGGTGTTAACGACCCGAACCTCATTTCTTGCGAAATTATGTGTTGTGTTAAGGTTGTTTGTTGTTGGAGTCTGAGGTTTGTGCTGGTGGGTATTTGTAGAAAGAGAGGAGAGCTGACGATTTTTGACTATTCAACCGAGTGAACCGACAAGAGCAGCTGAGCTAGCGGGGGTGTTCCTCAAATCATCCATCGTTGACATTTTGTGTTCGTATGCGGAGGCTCGACCATAACGTGCACCGGCGACTTTCTCTTTTTGCACCGCTGGTCACGTGGACGCCGTAAAACTCGTTCAAATCTTCTTCAAGCGTCACGTGGCGATACTTCTTCTTATCGATGTATACACAATACTTCAGGAGAGTCAAACGACTCATTTATAATTTCTAAATAACTTGCCACAATAAATTAATGATACTGGAATCTATTCGAATTCGAAAAATTTATAAGTGAAGAATATATAGATATCTTCCATGACTTTAAGATATGATACATTGATCCGTTTCACTTGTGAAATAACGGTAGAAATCAACAAAAAATTGGATTTATGTAGTTCACTTCATGTGATTTACATCTACAGAAAAGATTGGAGAAATTTCTAGAGAAAAAATAAATAAATGGAGAGGACAAGTGGATTAGACCTTTTAGTCTTAATTGAGTCATTTCATTTTTTGGGTTTGGGTAAGCCCCTATTTCTTTCTAGTAAGGTTTGAATTAGGAGGGCACAGCTCTCAGTAAACCAACCATATCCCAAACTGATACGGGCGAATAAGTAGAGCATGCTAGAGCACTTGAGATTTCAACAATTTAATTGCGGATTGGACATCGGACCCAAATGAATCCATTTAAGGTCCCCGAACAAGATGATGAAGATCAAGTCATACGTGTCTCGGAATTTTAACCCATGACTCGATGACGTTAATTCTTTCAGTCAAAGAAAAAGTGCCCCCCATCAAAATTCAATTCAAGACCTCGGAGAAGTACCGATCGTGCGGGACACTTCTCAGTTTTTGTAGCCTTCATTGGAGGACGAAATTGTCGGTCGAGCAATGAGTGCCTCTGAATGCTATGATTTCTTAAAAGAGACTATGGACCGGCGATTTTATACGTGTAATTCTTTTGACCCGAATGATTTAGTTTAATTTAATTACTATAATTTCTGTTGACGATTGTTAAAAACTTTTGCAGGATGAAAAAAGGATGTCGAAGCTCCTACCGAACTAATTCATCTAGTTTTTCAATACCCAAATTTCATGTGTCGCTTTATCTTTCTATACATGGCTTTAGTCTGTGATCCAAAATATGTTATATAGAAGCTACAAACGTCAATGCCACCGATTAGAATGAGTTGGCTATTGGACCCCCAAAAAAAATTATCACCTTATCTCGATAGTGTAAAAGTCAGGATTACATTGTGATATATACCGTAGGCCCGTGTCGGGGAAGGTAATTAACACCTTTTTATATATTGCCACTTTTTGTCTGATTTGCTCCTCATACAAGCTATCAAGGGATCCAATCTATTAGGTTGACCATGCATCCCCCTACATTCGCTTGTAGCAATATTTCTTATATCAGGTGGTATACCTGTGAAGAGACTGCATTATGAATTTGGACTGGGATCTTGCATTACATACTTGACAGCTAACATATCAAGGGCTTGGTATGTTATATCACATCCTTCATTCTTTCAAGGAAGTTGCAGTAGATATTAGCTAGGTGAAAATAAATAAATAAATAAATAAATATATATATATATATATATATATATATATATTTATGACCCAGGGAACCTCGCACCCCGCCGACAGTTAGGGAAGTAAACCCTGGGGGCCGCACGTGCTAGCCACCACACACATGCAACTAGATAAGTCACCCTATGACGAAATTAGGATTCGAATTCTCGACTTTTTGCGAGAGGAAGAGAGCGCGAACCAGCAACGCCACCCAGGTGGGTGGTAGTGAAAATATATTTTGATCCCATCAAATAATGCTTTTCTCAAAAAGAAGAGATGGTTAGTTTATTTAAAGAAATCAAAAGACTTCTCATAATGAAATTTTGATTCCAATTTTATCCTTTTCAATTTGGAACTCAGCTAATTTCTATCTTTGATTTTATTGTTAGGTGGAAGGATGCAGCCATGATAGTGCTATTAATTTTTCTATCAATTACCTTGATTTTCTTGATTTTCTTGTTCCTCTTGTTGCTCTTCCATAGGTATGACATGTCATTTATCTCAATGTTGCCAGAATATTTTCTAATGCACATTTCCCAGAATGGGCTGTCTACTTTTTCATGCATCCAATCATATGAGGTTATATGTGCTACATTCCTAATGTCACTAAGCTACTTGGTTGTTTGGGTCATTGGGTGCCTTGTGTGCTTACTGGGTTGTAATGCGGTTGCCTTCTGTGTGTGCTTATTAGTTCTAAACTTTGACCATATTCAGTAATTTAGTTAACCTTCTTTGAGCATGTGTCCAGCTTTTGGAGTGTCATTTGACATCATCAGTCTGTTTGGCTTTTTCTCCGTTTGAATTGGAATTTTAGAGTTGCCTCTCTGGTGTCGAGTGCTACATCTAAGTTCCAGTGTCACAGGCAAAAAGGGCTGCCTTCTTTCTGCTGTCTTGACTAGCAGGCCAGTTTTCTCCCATGTGAGATTGCTCTTCCCAACAGCAGTGGGATTGAACACCTGCTCTTCTGAACTCTATTTAGTCTACGAAAGAACACGAATATATAGCGACCAAAAATTCCTAGAAGTGGCCATCCTTGAGGTAAGGATTCTCAGTTTTTATCTTGTAGCTTACTCAGTAAGCCTAGGTAGACCCAAGCTTTAGTAGACTACAGTTTGGTTGGCTTTGTTTTGGGCTGAAGTGCTAATCTTCAGTATGGGGAAATAAGAGAGGGAGGGAGGGAGCGAGTGAGGGAGACTACAGCCAACCGTAAGGGAAATTGTCAAGGGAGGGACGGAGGGACCCTTGGCTAATATGAGAAATTAGTCAATATAGCTGGACTGTAAGGAAAATTGTCAGAAAGTGATTGCCATGAATTTCTTTCGAAATGACTTGCTGGGGGATGGAGGGAACCTTGGCTAATTAGAAAAATTAGTGAATATAGATGAATAGTAAGGAAAATTGTCTCGGAGTGATTGCTTTAAATTTCGTTTGATATCTTCGCCCGGGCGGAGAGGGAAGGGGGGGGGAGAGGGTCCATTGGCTAAATTGAGAAATTAGTGAATATAACTACAGTGTAAGGAAAATTGTCACGAAGTGATTGCTTTAAAATTCTTTTCATATGACTTGCTGGGTTATGTGATTTCAAAAGGTGTTTATTTTAAGGGATAATGTCATGAAAAATCTCAAACTTTACCTATTGTGACATAATTACCCTAAACTTTTTTTTTGTGACACCAAAAATCCCAAACTTTGCCATGCATGACACATTTACCCCAAATGCCGTTTCCCGCCTTGACGCCTCGTCAGAGCCAGGTAGGCTTTTCCGAGAACCATTTATGTTTTGCTTTGACGAGGTGGCGGGCTGGAGCTCGCGCCGACCAGTTCGTGCGAGCCCCGGCCCTTGTTGCCCTTCTGTCTTGCTCCTTCTTTACTCTAATAATGTGTCTGAAGCCCCCTAGAACATGTTCGAAGCTCGGTCGTGTCCGAAATCCCTCGCTTTGGTAATGCCCTCTAGACGTTCGACGAATTGTCGCTATGACAAATCCGAGTTCAACCCTCGACCGGAGCCCGCCTCTCGGTTTTTTCAGTATCATTATGGATTATATCGTTGTTTCACACTGTTTTAGACGTTTTTTTGTGCTGCCCGCTTTGGTTTATACACGAGGAGCTCGCCGGCGCCAATCCGGCGAGTCTCGGAATGCCAGCCAACGGTGGCCGGCGGCGCCCGGCGCCGGTCGGAAGGAAAGACCGACGCCCGGTGACGATACGAAAACTCCTTTAGGACCTGTAAGGACCCGCGGCGGCGTCGGCGGCAGCGCGGCGGAGGAGTCGCAGCGAAGGAGCCTCCGTCGGGCGTGCACAGAAGACTGAAGAAAGAGAAGACCAGGAAAAATAAATAAAAAATAAAAAAAAAAAGAAAGAAAAAAAATGGAGGAGGCCGAAAATATAAAAGGGAGAGGGGGCCGGGTAGACATGTTTCGATTGGGCCTATCAAGAAATTTGGGCCGTCTGTTGGCGTGGCTGAAAATGGCTTGACTGGGCTTTTGGAAATTCGGAAATGGGCTGTTTTAATTCTTTTATTAATGGGCCGATTTTTACAAATTTTTTCGTCCGGGCCTTTGGGCCAGCCCGGTTTCTTTAGCCCAGCCCGGACTGATAGGGTCCGGGTCGGTTTAGTAGGGCCGGGTCTCCCGACCCGGTCCGAATCACTTTATTTTTAAATAAAAAATTTAAAAAAATCCAAAAAAATTCGGAAATTCAGAAAAAATATTAAAAAATCTTAGAAAATCTTAAATTTTTTTCGAAAGTCCTTAAAAATTTTAAATTTTTTTAAATTCAGAAAATTTTTGAAAGTTGTTTTTAATTTTTTTTGAAAAATACAAAGAAATCGGATATTCAAAAATTCCAAAAAAAAAATTAGAAAAAAATTAGAAAATTCAAAAAGCATTAGTAAATGTTATTTTAAAATTTTCAGAAAAGCTTGTTTTCTTTAATTTTGGAAAATTCAAAAATATTAAAAAATATAAAATATAAAAAAATCATAAAAAAATCATAAAAATCAGAAAATTGCAAAAAAATTCCTAAAAAAAAGGAAAACATCCAATTGAATAAGTCTTTAGCACTCTACAATAGGTTTTTCTTGGTTTACATTTTATTTTTCCTTTTTTTTTTTTTTAGGGACAATATTAGGATTATTCCTACACCTTATTTTGCGATGATATTTTGGATGTTATTTACTTACCTTAAAACGGTCAAGATAGACCTTAGACTTTTCGAATAGATTGGCATGGCCTTATTAACACATAATTAAGTTAGGTACCGCAAGGGTGTTAACCGCATAATTAGCATAATCAAGTCTCCGATCCTAAATTCTTTGATTACGTGGAAAGTGAGGCATACTTTCATGCCTTAGTTGGTTTCTAGCCGACTTTAATAGGCTAGTGGCGACTCCTTATAAGAAATTTTTTACAAATATCTCATGTCACGCGGGGTATGGGTTTGGAAGAGCCCGAGTTATTTACAAATATCTCATGTCACGCGAGGTATGAGTTTGGGAGAGCCCGAGTTAATTAAGGGCCGTTGGCCTGAAATTAACAATACTCCTAAACCTATTTAGACATTTTTCTTTCCCCCCTCGAATGCAGGAAACTTTTTTTTATGAGGTCACGACACCCCCTCCCATATTGATCTAAAGTTTGTATTCCTAGGATTTCATGCGATGTTTGTGAATGCTCATAGAGGTGGATTGTCACTTTGCCAAAGGGCCTCCAAGAGAGCTACTACATTCATTAGCCAGCGGGCATGCTCGCCGATGCAGTAGCTTTTGCTGTTTATCAGACAGTTCGGCTCAAATGATTCACCAACATTGCATTTTCCATTCTATCCTCATTTGGGTGAAATTCGACTTTAAAGCCTTACAGGTCTCAAATTTCCTGATAAGTTCAGGGTAAACAAACTGATTGTAATCCTAGTTGCACATATTGTACAACTTCTGCAAGCTTCATTGAGATAACAGAATGGTCAATATCCTTTATTTAGTCTTTTATTGTGGGGATAGAAATCTAGCAGTACATCCCAGCTTATTGATCACCAGTACGTGAGCAACGACTCGATCTAGTAATAGAACTAGGCAAATGGCTTTTGGTTGTAGCAGTCCAGATTGTTGCCATATCCCACCTTCAGCAAGTCGCAGTACCTCTTGTAGAACCCGATCCGGTCCTCCACCTGCGGGTTCGAGCCCTTCCCACACTCGATCCCGCCATTGATGATGTTGGTTATGACCCCGTACCCAGGGACCCGCCCTGCAGCGGTGTCTGCAGCGGAAGGCTGCCACTGGCCAGTGACAACTGCGTGGCACGAGGGCTTCGGGGACTGCGGCGTCGTCCAGAACCAGAGGGCCGTCTTGAAGGAGATGACCGGGTCTGTTGCGACCGCATCCGGGTTGCTGAGGAGGTTGGAGTTGATGGCTTTCCCGGCCGGCCCGTAGTTGTAGTTGCTGGGAATATCGCAATCAACCAAATATATCAAACTCCGAGATAACCGATCTTTCCTAAATCCGAACCTACACCGACCAGATTCGCGCCTACGTAGTAATATACGACTGGCAAAAATCATGAGCAGACTACTATACACAAGGAAACAGAAGATTGATTTTATTTGAGCTTACTAAGAGATTTGGATAGGACCGCGTCCGTAGTATTTCTGGCCAGGAGCACAGGGCCATTGCTGGTTGGGAACGCAGTAGTCTCCAGGATTGCCTTGCTCTCGCAACTGGCAATATCCCCATGCATATGGACCGTCCGGTGCACTTGCCCATCCGCCTACAAAAAAATGGTTGATTTCAATGGTAATGCAGAATGGAAATTAGCGTACGTACGTCTGGTTTGCTGCTGCAACATACTACTACGTGCGCAATCTGACAATAATTGAGGATAAAACCTGTGGTTTCGTGCGACGTCTGAGCCAAAAATGCCGCGATCTCTCGCTTCCTTGTGTCCGTGTCGCCCGTCACACCAAACTCGGCAAATGACTTGGCAGCCGTGATGAAGGCATCATAGGTGTAGAACCCTTTGCCAGGGCAATTCGCGTCATTTCGATGCTTCAGCATCTCATTGAACAGCTCCTGACTGATCAAGCCACTGACGTCCCCGCCGGCTGCTCCGAGTACCAAGGCCAGGAGGAGCAACGGTATTAACGACCCGAACCCCATTTCTTGCGAAAGTATGTGTTGTGTTAAGGTTGTCTGTGGTTGGAGTCCGATGTTTGTGCTGGTGGGTATTTATAGAAAGAGAGGAGAGAGTGGAGGGGAGCTGAGGATATGACTAATCAACTGAGAGAACCGACAAGACTAGGTAGTGACGGTCTTCCTCAAATCGTCCATTGTTGACGTTTTGTGTAAGTACGCGGCGGCTTGGCCATGCCGTGCACCGTCGGCTTTCTTTTTACACCGCTTGTCACGGCAATAACTTGTTCAAATCTTCTTCAGTGTCATGTGACCATACTTCTTATCAATATATACACGTGATACTTTTATAAAAATCAAATAGGTTACTTACATTTTCCAAATAACTCAACCATCACAAATTTACAGTACTAGAACCACTTCGAATTCGAAAGATTTTAGAAAGATTTATAAGCGAAAAATGTATAGATATCTACCATAACTTTAAGTATATACTCCATCGGTTTGTTCCACTTGCAAAATAATGGTAGAAATCAATAAAAATTATGATTTATATAGTTCACGTAATGTGATTTACATCTACAAAAGAGATCGGGGAGATCACCAGGGAATAAAAATGGAGAGGGCAAATGGGTTAAACATCTTAATCTTACCCGAGTCATTTCATTTCTTTGACTTTGATAAGCCTTTATTTCTTTCGGGTAAAGTTCGAATCAGGATGATGATCCTCCCAGTGAACTCACTGTAACCCCAAACCAACATGGAAGAATAAGTGCAGCATACTAGAGCGTTAAATGTTTCAATAATTTAATAGTGGATTGGACATCGGTTTACCGGACCCGAATGGATCAATTTGCAGTCTCGAAACAGATGATGAAAGATCAAGTCATATGTGTCACGGAACTTTAACCCAGTCTTGATGACGTGAATTCCTTCAATTAAAGAAAAACTGCCCCCATTCAATTCAATTCAAGACCTGGGAGAAGTACCAATCGTGTGGGACACTTCACAGTTTTTGTAGCCTTGATTAGAGGAGGAAATTGTCGATCGAGCAATGAGTACTTTCATATAACACAATGGAATGATTTCTTAGAAGAGAAAATACGAACCATCGGTCTTATTTGTGTGATTCTTTTGACCCGAATGATTTAGTTTAGTTCGATTACTATCATTTCTGTCAACAGCTATTAAAAACTTATACGGAACGAATTCAAAAAAGGGTGATGAAGCTCCTATCACTAATTCATCTCATTTTCATTATTCAAATCTCATACGTGTCACCTCATCTTTTTATGCACAGATTTAGTCAATGATCCAAATATATCTTATATCGAAACTGCCAAAATTGTCAATGCGTCCGATTAGAATGAACTGACTATTGGTCCCCGACGTAATTATCACCTTATCTTGATAGTGGAAAAGTCAGGATTACATTGCGATAGGGAAGGAAATCTGTAGCACTGGTAGGCTTTAGCTTAGATTTATTTATTTATTTAGTCAAACTTGTACGGAAAATTGAATTTTGAGTCTTGTTGGCCCAAATATAAAGTTCATAGATGATGCTATTTCGGCCCACTAAAGGTAAGCTCGACGAATGTCGTAGGCCTGCACAAGTAATTGATGGACGTATTCAGCTAATTGGATCTTTAGGCCCGTGTCAGAATTCAAATCACCTTTCATATCCAAGTGTGATTTCACATGGCTGCTCCATTGGGTGAAATCCGATATTCCACCCCGCATTTTGTTATCATGTGCAATTTCATCCCTTTAACTTGTCTATTTTGTTCGATTCAATCCTTTCTGTTGATAGCCCTAAATCTTAGAAGTTAATGCAAAATGGCAAATTTAATTTGGCGATATTTCCTGCTCGTTTTCATCCCTATATTGAGTGGATCAATGTCCATTGCTATAATGACCTAATCCCTAGCAAGATTCTACACAATATTTTTCTCAACAACTTGGAAGGTTGATTCTTAATGATAAAATCTTAAAGAGTACATGTTGACAATTAATTTCACGTTTGGGCCACCTACTCCAACTTATCCTTAGATTTTATCTTGTTAATGAAATTAGTGAGGCACTTCACGAAAACCTGAAATTTGTATGCAAGATTTAAAATGGATTTTCTTGTATTTTTGCTGTATTTCAATTAGAGTTGTCAACAGTTTGGTTTGGTATAGATTCTTAGGAAATCCGAAATAAACCGTTTGGGTGTACATTAACTTCAAATTGAATTGCTCACCAAACTAAATAGTTGGTTCGACTTTTTGATTTTCTTTTTGACATATTAAAAAGAATTTAGTGGAAAATGAGAGAAATTGTGTGAATTACAATATTAAGAAAGTATGTGATTTTCAGTTCAATTTAATTAATCAAATCGAAACGGAAAAAAAAAAAGTGTTGTTTTTTCATTATTCAAAATTGAACTGAAAATGCACAAAAATTGAATCCAATTCAAATGGATTTCAATTTCGATTGGATTTTCAGGTTTGGTCTTGCCACTCCTACTTTTGATTGCGTGAGAATTTGACAGCTAAGAAATCACGGGGCATGCCATGTATCGTGAATGGAGGGGATCGCAGGCCCAGTGGCCCACTCCCACATGGGCTAACCCAATTTGCATGGTGCACATGTGCCAAGGCCTAGGCCCTACTATTCCCATGTCGTGGATCGTAATACCCTGTACACATTGGCCATAAGACTCCGTCCCAGTAATCTTTTTCTTTTTCTTTTTCTTTTTTTTTGGGTGGGGAGATGAATAAACCCTCTTTAGATTCACCTATTTTGGGTGAACCCATTATTTTGATAAATAGCTAAATTTATAAAATTAACACATTATGCCGATGCATTCCTTTTTTAACATATCAAATTTGTAAATCCGTTTTAATCTATTTGGCAATTGATTGATGATCGAGCATGTAAGAAGGCCATTGGATATCATAAACGTGAGCCGAAACAAGAACCCTCCAATTAGGGAGGAAGAGCAATCATCGACCCAAGATAATCACATGAAGGCACCATACAATTGTGGTCTTTTGGTCCCAACCCCTCAATTCAAGAAGGGAGAAACTGGTGAAGGAAAAGGCAATGCCATCATCGCCAACCTCTTGGCCTCATGCTTTTTCGTGTTGTTGTCTTTAGGTTGTGTGGACAAGGAAGGGGATTGGGGAGTTATTATTAGTGTTAGTTGTCTCTTATTTAATTCATCTCAATACTGTCCTATTTGATAGATATACCAGAATGAAATTGTCACAAAGTGATTGCTTTAAATTTCTTTCCAAATGACTTGCTGGGGATGGAGGGACCCTTGGCTAATTTGAGAAATTAGTGAATATAGTTGGATAGTAAGGAAAATTGTCACAAAGTGATGACGTGTGGACCCTTAGAGTGCCAAAACTTGTTACGAGAGGACACTTAAATGTCAAAAGTTCGGAAATGGTACACTTAAATGCCAAAATTAGAAGAAAAAAATGATCAGTTAAGTGTTAACGGCAAAAAAATCCAGCCAAACTGCAATGTGTCATTTTCCAGCGATTTTATTTGTTGATAGAGCATTTTTTTTTTCAAAATAAAATATCCATGTGGCAATTTTAAGAGAAAAAAAATTGTTCAAGTCATACCATAATTTTTTTTAAATCAATTTTATTTATAAAAAAAAAATGGGAATGAGAGGGTTTAGGTAATGGCTGTGCAGTCCTTGTTGTCACCACCACCACTGCCCCACCATCGCCGAGAAGGGTCGGCGACAGTGGGGTAGCAATGGCAAAGGTGGCGAGGGCTGCACAACCCCGCAGCCTTTGCCCGATCCTCCCCTTCCTCCTTTTTTTTTTTTTTTTTTTAATTAATCAATTTTATAATAATTTTTTTAAATTTTTTAATATTATTTAATTAATACATTTTTTAGATGCCACGTCAGCACAAAAACGACATCGTTTTTGTTGACTCAGCTTCCGATGAGCCACATAAGTGATTTACATTATTAAAATAAGCCACGTCGGATTTTTGACAGCCTTCACCGGAATTGGCACTTAAATGATACAATTTTCGAAAAAAGTGGCGCTTAAGTGTATATTTTGTAACTTTTGGCATTTAAGTATCCTCTCGTGTCAAGTTTTGACACTTGGTTGTATTTTTGTCCAGAGTGATTACTTTAAATTTCATTTGATATGACTTGCTAGGGGCAGGGAGGGAGGCACCATTGGCTAAATTGAGAAATTAGTGAATATAGCTAAAGTGTAAGGAAAAATGTCACAAAGTGATTGCTTTAAAATTCTTTCCATATGAATTTTTGGATTATATGATTTTAGAAGGTGTTGATCTTAATGTTTATTCTCTTTGATTTGTTAATGCGATTAAAGATTGCCACTCTCATATCATTTTCTCTACAACTACCTTGTTCCGACAAATCAAACCACCTATGAGCTTATAAGGCCCAGACGTATACCATATCCTAGGTTGGTACATTAAAATGTATTGATGTTGTATCTGTTATCTGCAATGTACATAGATTTACCTTTAAATAAACAAGCGGAAGCACTAGAACAACTATTCAGAGCATGAATGAGGATTTTCTGTGGTTTGTTGTGGTGGACAACATCTACCATATGTTGTTACTACAGAAGTTTTGTTCTTTAACGCATAGTCATTCTAAAAGTAATCTGTAACCAAAATAGTAGTTCAGGCCTACTTCATGGGCATGATGCACTCTTGCCGAGAGTATTCAATCAAACAGTTTTTTATAGGCCTACAGCAAGATCAACTTCTAATTGAAAAATTGCAAAATGTACTCCAAATCATATAATATAGCATGATCCTTTCTTTCGACTCACTATCCATGAGAATGGCTTGGTTGAACATGCAAGTGCAAAACACTAAGTACTACATTTGACCCAAGCTTAGCTAGATAGGTAGAAGATACTGTCTTCGTGTCAATGTTCTAGCCATCTCTTCTTTGACCACCAATTTACTAGCTTCTTCATGCAATTCTCTTGCAATCTGCAGAGGTATTCTCAAAAGAGTTTATCCTTCCAACAAAGGTGCTTGCCGAAATTTGTACCACTTTTGTTGTGCCAGAAGGAGTATTTATGATCTAGAACCAATGCTCACGGCACAGGAACCGGAAGAGATGTTAAAGCCATTTAACTATTTGGATGCTTTTACTTGTCACTTATGCTATTGAAATTAGAGATCTTATCATTATTTTCTCCAATTTTTGCCCTTTAAGTATATAATGAGTTTGGCTTGGAGGTATATTGCTGTTAATTTATTTATCATGTGATGCGACAGTATAGAAATGGCAACTGTATTTGTTTCTCGAGTTTTTCTTGTCATTATCAAATTCTTGTCATATTGTATGCCTTGTTATTCTGGTGGAAGTATCAAGAATTATTAATCAATCTTACCCAGATTTTGAACCTTACTTCCAAACTTATACTCAGGATCGTTTGTGATTTTGGTTGACTATTGTATCTCTCATGCAAACCGAATATTAGAATGAGCAACTTTTTGGCTTGCCCTAATTTCCTTTGGCATACTGCATGGAGGAATGTTGAAACTAGAATCCTTTTACGATGTATGTGATTGCTTTATGTATCTTGAATGTGATCGCCTTATTTCAATTGGTGAAATTTATATGGTAGGAGTTTCTTGTTACCAATCTTTGAGCCGAAGAAGACTGAACTTTGTAGCAACCGTTAGATAAATGGAGCATGCAAGGCAGAGGGATATCCATTTGTTGCTTCTCGAAGAATGGGTAAAAATGATCAATTTGCTGTGCTTCTCAAGAATGTGATTGCCACAGAATCGCTGTTGACTCGTTCAGATGGAGATTTTGTGTAGCTGCGAAATTGCCATTTGCATTGTACTTGAAATCCCACAAAGTGTTTGTACTTTGCACTCTACTTTTGGTCCGCCTACATCGTTATGGACAAACCTGTTTAGCTTGTACTGGCTTTGCATGGACTTCTCTCAGTGTTGACCAAAAAGTCGTTCTGTAGATCTTTATCAATCAATTGGCTTCATTTCTAATATAATACTCACCCAAACGAGAAAGAGAATCATTGTGATAGAAGTAACCTTTACGTGACACCCCCCTCCCCTCACATATTGATCTAAAGTTTGTATTCCTAAGATTTCATGCGATGTTCGTGAATGCTCATAGAGGTGGATTGTCACTCTGCCAAAGCACTTCCGAGAGAGCTACTATATTCATTAGCCAGCAGGCATGCTCACCGATGCAGTAGCTTTTGCTGTTTATTAGACGGTTCGGCTCAAATGAATCATTAACATTGCATTTTCCATTCTATCCCATTTGGGTGAAATTCGACTTTAAAGCCTTACAGGTCTCAAGTTTCCTGATAAGTTCAGGGTAAACAAACTGATTGTAATCCTAGTTGCACATATTGTACAACTTCTGCAAGCTTCATTGAGATAACAAAATGGTCAATATCCTTTATTTAGTCCTTTATTGTGGGGATAGAAATCTAGCAGTACATCCCATCTTATTGATCACCAGTACGTGAGCAACGACTCGATCTAGTAATAGAACTAGGCAAATGGCTTTTGGTTGTAGCAGTCCAGATTGTTGCCATATCCCACCTTCAGCAAGTCGCAGTACCTCTTGTAGAACCCGATCCGGTCCTCCACCTGCGGGTTCGAGCCCTTCCCGCACTCAATCCCACCATTGATGATGTTGGTGATGACCCCGTACCCGGGGACCCGCCCTGCAGCAGTGTCTGCGGCAGAAGGCTGCCACTGGCCAGTGACGACAGCGTGGCACGAGGGCTTCGGGGACTGTGGTGTCGTCCAGAACCAGAGGGCCGTCTTGAAGGAGATGACTGGGTCTGTCGCGACCGCATCCGGGTTGCTCAGGAGGTCAGAGTTGATGGCTTTCCCGGCCGGCCCGTAGTTGTAGTTGCTGGGAAAATCACAATCAACCAAATATATCAAACTCCGAGATGACCGATCTTTCCTAAATCCGAACCTACACTGACCAGATCTGCGCCTACGTAGTAACATACGACTGGCAAAAATCATGAGCAGACTACTATACACAAGGAAACAGAAGATTGATTTTATTTGAGCTTACTAAGAGATTTGGATGGGACCGCGTCCATAGTATTTCTGGCCAGGAGCACAGGGCCACTGCTGGTTGGGAACGCAGTAGTCTCCAGGATTGCCTTGCTCTCGCAACTGGCAATATCCCCATGCATATGGACCGTCCGGTGCACTTGCCCATCCGCCTACAAAATAAATGGTTGATTTCAATGGTTATGCAGAATGGAAATTAGCGTACGTACGTCTGGTTTGCTGCCGCAACATATTACTACGTGTGCAATCTGGCAATAATTGAGGATAAAACCTGTGGTCTCGTGCGAAGTCTGAGCCAAAAATGCCGCAATCTCTCGCTTCCTCGTGTCCGTGTCGCCCGTCACCCCGAACTCAGCGAACGACTTGGCAGCCGTGATGAAGGCATCGTAGGTGTAGAATCCTTTGCCAGGGCAATTCGCGTCGTTTCGATGCTTCAGCATCTCATTGAACAGCTCCCGACTGATCAAGCCACTGACGTCCCCGCCGGCGGCTCCGAGCACCAAGGCCAGGAGGAGCAACGGTACTAACGACCCGAACCCCATTTCTTGCGAAAGTATGTGTTGTGTTAAGGTTGTCTGTGGTTGGAGTCCGATGTTTGTGCTGGTGGGTATTTATAGAAAGAGAGGAGAGAGTGGAGGGGAGCTGAGGATTTGACTAATCAACTGAGTGAACCGACAAGAATATGTAGTGACGGTCTTCCTCAAATCGTCCATTGTTGACGTTTTGTGTAAGTACGCGGCGGCTTGGCCATGCCGTGCGCCCTCGGCTTTCTTTTTGCACCGCTTGTCACGGCAGTAACTCGTTCAAATCTTCTTCCGTATCATGTGACCATACTTCTTCTTATCGATATATACGCGTGATATTTCTATATGAATCAAACAGCTTATTTACAATTTCCAAATAACTTAATCATCACAAATTAACAATACTAGAACCACTTCGAATTCGAAAAATTTTAAAAAGATTTATAAGCGAAGAATGTATAGATATCTACCATAACTTTTAGTATATACTCTATCGGTATGTTCCACTTGCAAAATAGTGGCAAAAATCAATAAAAATTATGATTTATATAGTTCACGTAATGTGATTTACATCTCCAAAAGAGATCGGGGAGATCACCAAGGAATAAAAATGGAGAGGGCAAGTGGGTTAAACATCTTAGTCTTACTCGAATCATTTCATTTCTTTGGCTTTGATAAGCCCTATTTCTTTTGGTAAGGTTCGAATCAGGAGGGCGATCCTCCAGTGAACTCACCGTACCCCCAAACCAACATGGATGAATAAGTGGAGCATACTAGAGCGCTAAATGTTTCAATAATTTAATAGTGGATTGGACATCGGTCCGAAACAGATGATGAAAGATCAAGTTGTATGTGTCCCGGAACTTTAACCCAGACTGAATGCCCCCCATTCAATTCAATTCAATTCAAGACCTCGTAGAAGTGCCAATCGTGCAGGACACTTCTCAGTTTTTGTAGCCTTGATTGGAGGAGGAAATTGGGATCGAGCAACGACTATTGGTCCCCAGATGTAATTATCACCTTATCTTGATAGTGGAAAAGTCAGGATTACATCGCGATAGGGGAAGGAAATCTGTCGCAGTGGTAGGCTTTAGCTTAGATTTATTTATTTATTTATTTAATCAAACTTGTACGGAAAATTGAATTTTGAGTCTTGTTGGCCCAAATATAAAGTTCATAGATGATGCTATTTCGGCCCACTAAGGTAAGCTCGACGAATGTCGTAGGCCTGCACAAATAATTGATGGACGTATTCGGCTAAATAGATCTTTAGTCCCATGTCAGAATTCAAATCACCTTTCGTATCCAAGTGTGATTTCATATAGCTGCTCCTTTGGGTGAAATCCGATATTCCAACCCGCATTATGTTATCATGTGCAATTTCATCTATTTAACTTGTTTGTTTTGTTCGATTCAATCCTTTCTGTTGATACTATGTGGTAGATCTTAACAAATTTCACAAATTATATATGATAGCCCTAAATCTTAGAAGTTAATGCAAAATGGCAAATTTAATTTGGTGATATTTCCTACTCATTTTCATCCCTATATCGAGAGGATCAATGTCCGTTGCTATATTGACCTAATCCCTAGCAAGATTCTACGCGATATTTTTCTCAACAATTTGGAGGTTGATTCTTAATGATATGATCTTAAAGAGTACATGTTGACAATTAATTTCACGTTTGGGCCACCTACTCCAACTTATCCTTAGATTTTATCTTGTTAATGAAATTAGTGAGGCACTTCACGAAAACCTGAAATTTGTATGCAAGATTTAAAATGGATTTTCTTGTATTTTTGCTGTATTTCAATTAGAGTTGTCAATAGTTTGGTTTGGTATGGATTCTTAGGAAATCCGAAATAAACCGTTTGGGTGTGTATTAACTTCAAATTGAACTGCTCACCAAACAAAATAGTTGGTTCGACTTTTTGATTTTCTTTTTAACATATTAAAAGGAATTTAGTGGAAAATGAGAGAAATTGTGTGAATTACAGTATTAAGAAAGTCTATGATTTTAAATTCAATTTGATTAATCAAATAGAAACAAAAAAAAATGTTATTTTTTTCATTATTCAAAATCGAACTGAAAATGCACAAAAATTGAGTCCAATTCAAATGGGTTTCAATTTTGATTGGATTTTCAAGTTTGGTCTTGCCACTCCTAGTTTCGATTGCGTGAGAATTTGACAACTAAGAAATCATAGGACATGCCATGTGCCGTGAACGGAGGGGATCGCAGGCCCAGTGGCCCATTGCCACGTGGGCTAACCCAGTTTGCATGGCGCACACATGCCAAGGCCTAGGCCCTACTATTCCCATGTCGTGGACCATAATACCCCGTACACATTGGCCATAAGACTCCGTCCCAGTAATCTTTTTCTTTTTCCTTTTTTTTGGGGGGGGTGGGGAGATGAATAAATCCTCTTTAGATTCACCTATTTTGGGTGAACCCGTTATTTTGATAAATAGCTAAATTCATAAAATTAACACATTATGCCGATGCATTCCTTTTTTGTGCCAACATATCAAATTTGTAAATTGTGTTTTGGTCCCAATCTAATTCAAGAAGTGAGAAACTGGTGAAGGAGAAGGCAATGATTGATGATCGTGGTTGTGTGGACAAGGAAGGGGATTGGGGAGTTTTTTTTTTTTTTTTTTTTTTTTTTGGTAAGGTAAGTTGTATTAGAATCGACCATTGGATATCATAAACGTGAGCCGAAACAAGAACCCTCCAATTAGGGAGGAAGAGCAATCATCTCCCAAGATAATCACATGAAGGCACCATACAATTGTGGTCTTTTGGTCCCAACCCCTCAATTCAAGAAGTGAGAAACTGGTGAAAGAGAAGGCAATGCCATCATCGCCAACCTCTTGGCCTCATGCTTTTTCATGTGGTTGTCTTTAGGCTGTGTGGACAAGGAAGGGGATTGGGGAATTATTATTAGTGTTAGTTGTCTCTTAATTAATTCATCTCGATACTGTCCTAATTGATAGATATACCAGAATGCAATTTCATTTGATTATATGTAAATTTAAAAGCGATTAACTTGGTATTGATAAGATCTAGTGATCAGATATGTAGATTTCCTTCATTATTGATGGAAAAGACAAAAGGTGCGACAATTCACAAAAGTGGAGAAGGAAGGCAATGGCATGGTGATGGTGGAGATCACGTGGTTAAGACATCAAATTCATCAAGGCAATCGATTGGGGAGACTAGCGGAGGGGAGGGAAGTGAAGTGAGCAGAAGTTTCATTTTTCTAATTTATTCATGTAAATCATACATAACAGATAATCTCATGTGACATTCTTAATTAAAACATTTTCCTAAAATTATGTAGGATTTACCCTTATAGAAATTTTTATCTACTTTTTAGTGCCCTTACATAAGCCATCAAATGTCGATGCAAATTAAATTGTCTCAATAATGTCCTATCTCATGAATATATTGAAATGAAATTCTATTTGATTAAATGTAAATTTAAATGCGACCAACTTAGCATTGATGAGATCCAGCAATCAGATGTGTAGGTTTCCTCTGTCGATGGAAAAGACGAAAGGTGCTGCAACAATTCACAAAAATGGAGAAGGAATGTTTATTTAGTTTAATTACGGCCTAGTCTATTGTTAGTATAATTCTTTTGACCCGTAGTTTAATATTGCATAATCTCTTAGAGTATCATTTATGTCGACGGTTGTTAAAAATTTCCACCGAATGAATTCATAAATAGGATGATGAAGCTCCAAGCTAATTTTTTCCCCTTTTCCAATACCCAAATCTCATATCTGTCGTCATTATCTTTCCATGCACAGTTTTAATCGTCGATTCAAAATATGTTATATCGAAATTACCAAATCTTAATCCCACTTATTAGAATGAGCTGACCATTGGTCCACAAAAGAACGTATCAACTTATGTTAATAGTCGAAAAGTCAGGATTACATCGTGCTGCAGACCATAGGTCCGTGTCGGGGAGGTAATCCGCCGCATGGGTTAGGCTTTAGATAAGACTAGATTTATTTAATTTTTGGTCAAATTGAACTTTGGGTCTTGTTGGCCCAAATATAAAATCCATAGACGACACTATTTCGGCCACTACATTAAGTTCGATGAATGTCATAGGTCTGCAAAAGCAATTGATGGATGTATTATGCTAATTAGATCTGTAGGCCCATGTCAGAATTCAAATCGCCTTTCATTTTCAAGTGCGATTTCACATGGCTGCTCCTTTGGGTGAAATCCCACGTTTCACCCCGTATTTTGTTCTCATGTGCAACGTCGTCCCTTAACTTATTAATTTTTTTCTATTCCATTCCCTGTGTACCATGTGATGGATCTTAACGACTTTCACAAATTATATACAATGACCCTAGATCTTGGAACTCAATGGCAAATGATCAATTTAATTTAAAAAAATTTCCCATTTGTTTTCATCTCTTTATTGAAAGGATCAATGTCCATTGCTATACTGATTTAATCTCTAACAAGATTCTGCTCGAATACTCTTCTTAATAATTTGAAAAGTTAATTATTAATGATACGACATCCTTAAAAAGAATATATCGATAATTAATTTTATATTGGGGCCACCTGCTCGAGTTTAGTTTTTAATTTTTATTCACGAATTTAAGATGGGTTTTCTCGTCATTTTTGCTACATATGGTCGCTATCGTGTTTTGATTGTGTGGGGGATTTATGCCATGTGCTATGAAAGGAGAAGTCAGGGGACATCATGCCATGTGCTATGAACGGAGAGGATCGCAGGCCCACCGCCGCGTGGGCTACCCAAATTGCATGGAGCACACGTGCCAAGGCCCTGGCAAGCACTGCCCACTCCCATGTGGTGGACATGGCCGTACACACTGGCCGAAGGACCCTGTCCCAACAGTTAGTTTTTTGGGAAAACTCACCAAAAACCTAAAATTATGTATAGTATAAAACATTTAAGTTAAGTTTTTTTTCACATAAGTTTCTTTTTTGATACGAAAAATTTCAAACTTTTATATATGCACCCTTCACCAAAATTTTATTAATGAGCACAGTTAAAAATGTTTCTATACAAACAGTGTCGATATAGAATATAAAAATGACGTTATATTCACTGAAAAATTATTTGACAGAATATTGATAAAAAGTAAATATATTACATAAATACAAATTTAAGATTTTTCGTATCATAAGAAAAATTTACAATAAATGTGGCACAGTGATTATACGTTTAAAGTAAATATATCAAAGTAAGTATAATATAAGGTTTTCAATTATTTTTTTTCTTTTTTTATTTTTTGGGAAAAGTTGAATAAATCCTCTTTAGATTCACCTATTTTCGGGTGAACCTATTATTTTGATAAGTAGCTAATATTTAATGCATTGCGTGATGTGATGTGATGCGTTGTGATTGCATTTTAATGCGATGCATTCTTTTCTTTTTTTAAATCGAAATTAGTCATAATAAGTCACATCATTTAGCATGTTAATTTTATAAATCCGTCTTAATCTATCCTGCGATATTACAAAAAGGCACTTAATCGTCTGCCGACGAGTGGTGGATATTGATTGAGTTAAATAAAGGGTGTCCTTTTCAAAAGTGGGTTGTTGAGGGCATCACTCAAAACTTTTATTAAATCAGCAAAAGCCTATTGATTGCATTGCCACATGTCTGTCTTCAATTTGAAGGACTGAGAATCCCAACTTAAACCTACCGAGAATCCCACCTAAACCTTTCATTCAACCGACGCCTGAACTACGGTTGAGGCTGTAAGAAGGCCCTTTCATCTGACAAACGTGGTTCGGAACAGGAACCCTCCAATTAGGGAGGAAGAACAATCATTGACCCCAAGATAATCGCATGAAAGCAACATACAATTATGGCGTTTTGGTCCCGACCCCTCGATTCAAGAAGCGAGAAACTGGTGAAGGAGAAGACAATGACAATCCTCGCGAGCCTCTCGGCCTCATGCTTATTCCATACTGTTGTCTTTGGGCAGTGTGGAGAAGGAAAGGGATTGGGGAGTCATTATTGGTGTTAGTTGTCTTCATGGCCCCCCAAACTTTGTGGAGAGGAGAACATGGCACTGTCTATCACGTGCCTAGCTTTCCTTCACGAGGCATTGCGATCTTACGACGTAGTAGATCCGGCAAGAGTTAACCGAGCTGGGTAATCTCGAAACAGCACACTAGTACCTCCTGCTGAACTGTTCGGTGTTAGTATTGTCGGGCCACAAACTTATCGATATGGTTTGAATCGAGGGAAATTATTGTGTGTACCGAGTGGATGTGCCACCGAACATAATGGTTTAATCGGGTAAAGATGCAGTAACTTGGCTTGAATTCACCATATTGAAGTTCGTAGGCACGACAATTGTTTTTTGCGATCCACGGTTACTGTAATTGCATTGCGCTCCAGAACGACACTCGCCAGATGGAAGGGTCCCACGTTGTCTACAGTTTTCTGTTGGGAACCCTCTTCCGAGCGCCACGTTATCATTTTGATCGTCCAGAAAGAAGTTGAAAATAAAGCCTGGAGTCACAGAGGCATTGCTAAAGAGAGCTCAGAGTCACAGGAGGTATGGTCATTGCGCTCTCTCTCTCTCTCGTTTCAAAAACTAGTCCTTTGATATTTTCTGCTAATTTGTTGATCACAAAGCTTCAAAGTTTGTCTGCAGTGAGGGAAAAAAAAAGGCAGAAATAATAAAAGAAAGAGTCAAAAGCGATTTGCGGCAAAAATGTTGCTTCACCGGTCCTTGTTTCTTGAATTATGTTCTCAGTTTCGGAAAAAATGAGGAAAGAACAACGAGATTTTCTGTGGGACTTGCTTGGATTGAGAAAATTGTCAGAGGGTCGACCCACATTACTCAATCTAGGGGCGCAGCTTTCATTTCTTTTTCCCATCTGCTGTTTTCATTTACATTCTGGAGCTTTCTTGCATTATTGAGCTCCACAAATAGAATAACTACGGTTGATTTTGGCTAATTACTCAAACTTCACTTTCTATCGGACAAAACAAAACATTAATGAGTGGCAAGTTTCTGTCTATATCAAGGCAACGTCACTCTGATATGTCAATTTTAGAGCGCACGATATGAGTCCAGTTTAGTTTATATTGTAATGTGATTCTCTCTAATTCACAGACAGAGTCTGCCTTTGGTGGTTCTTACTTGCTGACCCTGCAACTCCGTTGTACCTCTAGTTATGGCAGTTGCTCAATTCACCAATGCACCTCGCTGGGGTGCGGCTGGCAAGGAAAGGGAAAGAAGGCAGTTTGTGAATTTGAGCCGTGAATTGCCATTAAATAGATCAGAAGTCGCTCAAACTGGTGGCCTTTCCTTGTTAAACAAGAGGAGAGTGACGATCTTCGGTGGTGTTTCAAGGCGTTGCTGGTCAATCAGTGATCAGCAAGCACTGGATTTTGAATTGCATACAGATCCTTATCTTGAAGATATCTCAGCGTCAACCAATGAATGTGCACTGCATGAGTAAGTCTCAGTAGCTATAAGTTGTTACCTCTTTCTTGCGATTGCTACCTGCAGTTGTTCCCTCTTTTTATCAGTTTCCACACCCGACATTTTGTTGCTGAAGCACTTCTTGCCGTGTGCTATATCTATTTCATGATATTTGGACATGTATTAACGACTACTCGCTTTGGTTATGATAATCCTCCTTGCTCTGCTGTTTAATTTGATCTTAACATGATAAAGTCATCTCTTTTCTGTCTGGCCATAAAGGGTTATCTCATTCCAAAAGCCAAAATTTGGAATTAAATTTGACCAGATTTTAGGTTGTGATAAGGTAGATTTCAGAAACACAAGGCATGTCAAGTTAATACAAGTAAAAGAAAGGCGTGTCAGACTTCGCCATATTTGGAGAGCACGTGGCCCTGTATTGCTTTGAGTGTCATTTTTGGAAAAACATGTGCCGCCATATGAATCTTTATCACCTGAATTTTTCATACAATGGTTTTTCACTCACTGTGTCATCTATTCCTGCAGTGAGTCGACACAACATTCAACAGACTCCCAAAATCTCCAGACTGAGTTGATAATGCTCTCTTTACCTGCAATTGCTGGACAAGCGATTGAGCCTTTAGCGCAATTGATGGAAACAGCGTACATTGGTAGACTTGGTACATCCTTGCTCTTACTTGGATGGTTTCATTTGTTAAGCTAAACACAGTTTCATGTTAGTGCCCAAAACTCTTCAAATATGTGCCTCCTAGGAGTCTTACTGGCTGGATAGATATTATTGGTCGTAGGAAGTTGGGACACTGTACATAATAGCTACATCTTCAAAACTTAAGAGTAAGTAGTCCTTGGGCTTTATATTAGACATCAGAGCTACTTCCTGCTTATACATTTTGTTAAATCGTTTTAATAATATTGTTGTTTCTTGTCTCAGTTTTCTCTTCCCTGTGAATTGAACTTGCATCAATAAATTTTCCGAGCAAATATTTTAAACTGATATTACTTGCTTAGAATATAAGCATAACGCCAGAATCTCACTCATGTTCTGACAAAAAGGACCTCTGGAGCTAGCGTCTGCGGGAGTTTCGATGTCAATCTTCAACATTGTGTCTAAGGTCTTTAATATTCCTCTCCTGAGTGTTGCAACTTCGTTTGTGGCTGAAGACATTTCAAGGAGTGCGGGCAGCAATTCAGCTAAAGGTAAGTACCCTTTGACCAGAAAAGAGAGATTGATATTGCTGGAATTCAGTTGCACGCTCAGTTTGAATTTCCTGGTGCACAGGTGGTCAGCATCAAAATGGAGCATATGAAAGGAAGGTGCTGCCTTCAGTATCTACTGCCTTATTATTAGCTCTAGCAATTGGTGTCTTTGAGGCACTGGCTTTGTACTTCGGCTCAGGATTTTTTCTTGACATGATGGGCATATCATCAGTGAGTGGAATTTTCTTGGTCATTCATACTCATATTGACACTCAGTAGATCTCTGGTTCCACAGGGCACTTAAGTCTTCTATTCTGTGTCCAATGTCTTTGTTCTTTGACTAGTGCTGGCATTCAAAAGCCTTTACATTCTGAACAGGGTTCTTCTATGCGCATACCAGCGGAACACTTTCTCAAATTGAGAGCTATCGGTGCTCCAGCTGTTGTCGTGTATTTGGCTGTTCAGGGCATATTTCGTGGCTTCAAGGATACAAAAACACCCGTTCTATCTCTAGGCAAGGATTTGATTTACTGTCTGAAATTACATTGAAAAAAAAATCTCATTTGTTATGCTTTATCCATCTTGCTAACTGATGTGGAATCAACAGGTTTGGGCAACTTTTCTGCTGTATTCTTCTTCCCACTGTTGATGTACTATTTCCGCTTTGGTGTCACTGGTGCTGCCATTTCTACAGTTTTGTCTCAGTATGTAACTCTCTATTTCTGTCTAGATTTCTTACTAATATATCAGGTAAATGACCATGCTGTGATTCTTTTTCTGCAGATACATTGTTGCCTTTTTGATGATTTGGCATCTCAACAAGAGGACTGTCTTGTCAATTCCTAATGCACACAATTTGCATTTCGGTGACTATCTGAAATCTGGTATGTGGGTCTTTACCTTGACTCCGATATTTTTCTTGGGATAACTATTGTCTTACGGTCTTACAAAAGAAACTTCATTACCTCCCGAATCATTGCACGGACATCTGATGTGTGGATCAAAATGTTGTCCTTGATGCTTTTCCTAGTAATTGCCTTGTTACAGTTATAAGTGCTCCCTCTGTCTTACAAGTACAAGAAAGATGTTCTAAGTTTTTTAACCAATAAGCCATTTTGCTCAGGCGGCTTTCTTCTAGGGAGAACTATAGCTGCTGTAATGACCATAACTTTGAGCACATCTATGGCTGCTCGTCAGGGAGCATTAGCCATGGCTGCACATCAGATATGCTTGCAAGTCTGGTTATCTGTTTCTCTCCTTGTCGATGCGCAAGCAGCAGCTGGCCAGGTAAGCGATCTTCAACAATGTGCTCATCTGACGTTGGAATGCTAACCAAGCTTTCCACGTTTTCCACCATTCATAAATGAGCTTGTTTCCTGATAAATATGCATGTCAATTACTAGAATTTAGTTTATGCAGATAACTTATTTTTCTTTTTATCCAAAATTGCCTCTCGGTGTTCAATATGCCTCCCTATGACAGACTATGTACATTTCAGTTCAGCTTTGGATAAGTGGTTCCCTTCTTTAGGAAGGATTGGAAGAAAAAAAATTGAGGACCTTTAACTCGACCTTAAATCTAGTTGCAACTCCCGAGACAGTGAATTCCCTTTATCCTAGAAAACAATCCATCCTTTAAGCAATTCTAAGCTGGAAATTTTTTACCAGACTCCCTCTTCTACCCTGTATGTTATTCAATTGATTAATTGGATGGAATAAGTGCAGTACAAGTTCTTAAACTTGTAAACTAACAGAAGTACTCAATTGCCCTTTTCGGATAAGTTTTAAGACTTGACTGTACATTTTGAAAGCGTCTAGACTTGATTGCATGTTTTAAAAACTTTAGGACTCAGTTGCATTTTCGCTATAAGTTTTAGGACTTTTGATGTGCTTGACCTTTTGGATTTGTAGTTCTTTCTGAATTATACTCGAGCTCATTGTTGTTAACTTTGAAATGAATCTGCACTTTTATGCTGATGTCTTCTTTTTACCTGAATGGTGTGCAAACTAAGATACTTGAATCATCTGCTAAATCCTAGTTCCCTTTTTTAGGCTATGATTGCGAGTTCATTTGCAAAAGGTGACTATAGCACTGTAAAGAAAATTGCATTCTTTGCTCTTAAGGTAACATATTTGGACAGATTATTGGGTTGTGGTTTCTACCTTGTACTTGACCTAGATTTCAATTCCTTCTTAGGCCTTCATGTTTCATGATTCATAGTTTTCTCCAGACAGGACTAATTACTGGTGTGTCCCTAGCTCTGTTGTTGGGGTTGTCATTTAATTCTTTGGCAACTTTGTTCACCAAGGATGCACAAGTACTACAAATTGTCGGATCAGGCTTATTGGTACGCTTCCCAACTAAATTTCGTTCTTTCTGAATTTTTTGTTTAAAATTAGCTTTTCTTTTCAGTTATATTGATTCTAACTCAATCTATGTAGTTTGTAAGCGCCAGTCAACCAATCAATGCTCTGGCTTATGTTTTTGACGGTCTCCATTACGGCGTGTCGGACTTCTCATATGCAGCTTGGTCTATGGTAAATGAGTCTCACCTAACAAATTGCATGTCTGGGATATGGTTCTATTGTTCTCAAACTATCTATTTAGCATGTGTTCTGATAATTACTACGATGATGGGCAGATGGCCGTGGGTGCATTATCTTGTGTGTTTTTGCTTTACGCTCCATCCATTGTCGGTCTTTCGGGAGTCTGGTCTGGATTAACTCTTTTCATGGGCTTGCGCACATTAGCCGGATATGCAAGGTGCGGAGTTCATTCTCCCTTTTCTTCTTTCTTTCTCCATTATTTGTTAGCGTTGGCATTCTTTAGCATCTCTACTCCATGTTCCACTCTGCTTTCACCCATCTCTTGCTTTCATGTTCTATTCAAGAGATCGTGCTGCTTCCCATCGAACAGACATTTATTCTTGTTTCACCTACAATTGGTTCCTCTTGATGCACCACATTGTTTCTAGTTGTGTCGTTACACACCAATCAATGCTTATAAGATCTGACAAAATTGTACTGTGCATTATTAGATTAAGCTCGAAGGAAGGTCCGTGGAAATTTTTGCATGGAGACGACTATAATTTGCAGGTGGGTGGTCAAACTTCCATTGTTAATGATGCTACTTTCATAGTCCACTATGGTAATGTTTCTTCAATGATCAATGTTCTGTATGTGCTTTCATGCGGTACTATCCGAAAGTTTGCCATATGAAAGCATTAACCAGCGACAATGCGATTAACATTTGATGACAGATATTGCCTCTAAGCAGTTTTGACTTTTTTTGGGCAATTTCTTTTCCATTATCGAAACTTTTGTTGAGCATATGCTATATTGAATATGCTCGATACTAGCATAATTTCATGTTCTGTCGAGGATCAGCTTAACCTCTCGAGTCACTTGTGCAGGTTGCCATTTGAGATGAGAATCATGCGGGGACCTGTCGTTCCCCAGGTTTCTTCTCGGTTCCATTGGAGTCGCACCGCCATTCACACTACGCGTGGCTCCTGTATAGTTTGTATATAGTTCTTGTACTCAACTCGTCGTGGCAGATGAGTTCGCCGCTCATTCTGCAGCATTTAAAACACGTGTAGTAACATCGGTAAGGCTTAAAAATTTTATGTCTCAATTCTCTCCCTGAATTACTATCATCGACTATGGTCGCTTCCAAGAGCCGTGCTAATTAAATGCTATATATTCTGTGAATCCCCATTAAAATTGTCATGGATAGAAAGATTTCGCTCATGCACCTACTTTGGAACGACAGATTCCAAGTCTCTCCTTTTCTTTGCTCCTTTGTTTTTTCGGCTAATCGAGGAAAACCCGAGAATAGCATTTGTGTCCAAATTTTGCAAATCACGATTGATATCTGGTCGCACTTATGATGCCGAAGAATTCAAAGAAGGAAAAATCATGGTGTAGAAATCAACTACTGCAAGTGTATCTTCTGTATTCTATTACAGTTTCCTACTTGTTGCGAGAGCCAATTGTGGCAAATCATAAGCTGCAACATCTCTCTTGCCATCTCTTTTAAGCCTGAAACATCGACTTCATCCGACACCGAGTCACTGAAACCTCCTCATCACATACATGTCCGTCTCAAGACCAGGCTTGCCATCAATAAAAGCCGGTCGCACATTACTATGATCCTCAGCTGTCAATGATGACAAGTGGAAACGAGATCGGGTTTTATTTTATTTTATTTTTTTGGCACTACGAGTGAGACATTGATGGCGGCAGAGCACTTCAAGCTCGGTGAAAAGCAACAAAATGGTTATTTTCTCGAATCCAAAACTCCTACAGACTTTCCCTTACGAGTCCATGAAAGTGAATCTCTTCGGTCTGCACCACACCGCGGCCGAGTCAAGAACCGACTCACCTAGGAGCGGAAAAGGCTCGCCGAAGGCCCTGGCTCGCTCTCTATCGAATCTTGGCTTCCATTTTAGCAGCCATGGTTCTATACCAACATTGAGTCCTTTGACCCGGATCCACTGACAGTATCGATTGCTGCTCCGAGAGCGAGCAATCACGTGATTTTTTAATATTAAAGGAATATAAATAAAAAAATTATAAAAATAATTTTTCTAAGTTTGGTTAGATGGTGCGATGACGGTCGGGGCACGGCACACGTTCAGACCCGAAAATGTCGCGCATCACCTGGCATCGCAAATCATTTATCTTGGGTGCGAAGACGGGTGGAAAAGCAAGCCAAGGTGAGCAACTCCGGAGGCAACCCGGGTGGTGGAGGGACTGGGTTAACACCGGTGGACGGCCACCGGCGTCGCCCTTGGACACGGTGGAACTCCACAAGATATAAATTGCTTCCGGCAAATAAAATTGTCTCCAATTTTTCTTGTCGGAGGTCCAAAACATCTTGAATGTTTCGAGGAAATTAGTCAAGACAATTGTCCAATAAAAAGTTTCTTGTTTTCCCCAAGAAATGTCCAATCGATAAGCATGAACGATACGGCTAGTGAGCTCTCCTTCGCCGATCTGTCCTTAAATATAATCCGCCGGCCTTTCGGGGATGACGAGGTCACGAAACCGACAGTCTCTGGAGCAGATATTAAGGTGTCGAAGCAAATTGGATTAATCCAATTCGGAGCTCAACGTCGTGAGCAAGCACGTGGTTTTGCTTTGGAGTTTGGAATCTATACTAAACGACAAAGTCCAAGATCCATTTCGAAATATAAGCTAAGGTTCTAGGATCTAATATTTGTAAACCGAAAATGGTTCTGGTTATTCATAAGTTTTATGTGTTCTAGGATCTAATAATTGTCAAAAAATAAATAAACAAAAAGCTATAACAGATTATGCATAATATCATATGTTAATGTTGAACAAGTTGAAAAATTTTGTGTTTTGATTTATGGCTCGTTTAGTTCGGATTTGGAGAAATATCTTGAGAAAATACAAATATATTTGGATTAAAAGGGTTATCTGAAATGCCAATAACATTTGGTAAATTATAATCTTGAAGTGTAACATGAAATAACTTTGGCTTAAATGTCATTTAGTAAAAACTATATTTGTAAAAGGATCTTGCTAAACTTTTTTTTTTTTAAAATTAAATACTTTTTGGTAGAGCTTAGCCATCGACAGTCAAAATAGCAATCAAATAGCCTCACTTGAGGTTGTTTGACCTTGAGCGGCATCACTTGGATCATTGGAACCTAGGTGACTGTCATTGAACCCAGGCAATGGTTGCCTAAGGTCACGCCTAGGTCACACGACCCCAAGCAATAGTCGTCGAGTTCGAGTGACCCATTGGGTATTGGTCGCCAGTGCACACGACCCCTTGGCTAACTATTGTAGGCCTCCATTCGGCTTCTCCATGCAAGTCATGAAGAAGGTGAACAATGAATGAACATGACCAAGACTTGTATTCTAAGAATGTTATTTCTTAAAGGACCTCCGGACCTACTTGGGGCTAAAGGCTCTTAGAGCCCTTTGGAGATGCAATTGCATCTCTCAAAAGTCCTCCAAAAAATGAACCGAACAACATTGCATTTGGCTAAACCCCTTTGGAGCCCAAAAGCCATTTCCAAATGCTATGAAAAGTAGAGTTACATAAGCTACATGATTCAAACAAAATGAGAAGTCCTATAAATGGATCTTTTTATGGTCCTTCAATGGGATAATTACCAAAAAAATCCTAAATTTATTGCAATTATGTTAATTCAATCCCAAACTTATTTTTTTGACTAATTGAGTCATAAACCTTTTGTAATAATGACAATTTAGTCCCTCCACCAAAATTTGGCCCGCTAGCACTAGAAACTATTTTTGTCTATTAATATATTTTTTTCTCATCCCTCCTCCCTCCCTCTTCCTTTGCTCCGGTGACCGACCAAAGAGGAGGGTTGGCTAGTCGCCGGACTAGTTGACCAGGCAAGCTCATCTTGCCGTCATTGTGCAAAGGCGAAGGCGAGCTCACTTGGCCGCTAGTGAGGTGAGCCCTCGCTTGATCTAGCAAGGGTTCGCCTCTCTAGTCAATCAGCAAGCTTGCCTTGCCATTGCAAGATGAGGGCGAGCTTGCTCGATTGCTGGCGAGGCAAGCCCTCCTTAGATCTAGCGAGGGCTCGCCTTGCTAATGGCCAGGCAAGCTCACAGGGCTGCCTCAATCTGACAACCGACTAGCCTCAATTGAATCTTCTCTGTTTTCATTTCTTATAGCTTCTTTAGGATGTGGTGTAAGAGGTGCTACGTAAATGGTGAGCGAAAGGGACATATTGACACATTCATCGACCGTTTGCTAGGTTATCCAGATAACATCATATACGATGGAGAAGGCCATTGCTAGATTACACCGTCCTCGATGAGTAAGATCATCATTGACTTCATGTGTTACTTTGCAATTATCAGTGCATCAACATGCATACTTCATTTAAGGAGCTTCTTTTTATCAATGTAACTCGCTGAGAATCAAGGTATTGAATCTCTTATATCCGTTGACGAGTCAAATACAATGCTCGACACTACTAAACTCATATCGAGTATCAACCCCATGAATGCGTGTCAAGGTTTTTGTGATTCCCTCACAACGGATTACTTCTATAGGTAGTGAATGCTGGCCGAATTCCACAGCCAATTATGTGTATAAATATGCATTGTGCACCGTATCTTCATTCATATAACACAAATAAATCATTTCGCAGGGATATTCGATGTTCAACGAACTGTTGTTGAAGTATCTATTCATAAGAAAAGCAGTTGCGATCTTAGAGAGATTCGACAAGCGGCCAGTGATGGACAAAAACAACGAGGTTTTTCAAGTCGATTTGGATGGAAAACCAATCGTGCATTACTATGATCCTCAACTATCATTCATATCGAGTGGGAACAAGATTGGTGAGTACTTGTATTGCAGCTCTCTCTACTATCCTTACATCCTTCACCTAAAATTAGATTAGAGGCTTCTTACTATAATTATGGGATTAAGCAACCGACGTAATCATGTTTTAAGTACGCTATGCTTGATTTGGATCAAGTTTTGCTTTCTTCTATATGATGTCATGCAAGTAATGCATGTCAAATAATTGGTAGTGACGCAAACGAAAGTGATAAATTCTAGTAAATTCTTGACATGTGTTGAAAAAAAAAATACTTCAAATTGGGAAATAAATCCAACTTTAAGGCGAGATAATACTTTCTTTAAGTAATTATTGTCCCACAACATTATTAAAAATTACTTACAAAAATCCTCCAATATATAATAAAGTCTCGATAAGAATATAATATAATAATTTTGGAATATAGGATCTCTAGGAATAAAATAATTGGAAATTATGATGGTATGTCTTTAAAAATAAGTCGAAATTAGAAGTTAAAAGTATTGATTAGAAATATTGGATAGATATATATTTATTGCAAAGGGGGCAACGGGTTCAGTGCGGAATCAATAGAATAAAAAAAAAATTACTGCAATTCTCGATGAATTGGCGGTCCTCGTGATGCACGCAATCAACCGTTTTGAAAAGATATTTTTCTTTATTAAGCATCTTTGACAAAATTACAGAGAAGTTCCGGTCAATTTGTGGGTACGACATCGAAACGTATTTTAAAATATTTTGAAGTAATTCGAACTAGATAAACAGTGTTTCATAAAAAAAAAGTTATCCACCTCGCATGCATCATCGCCCCGACAATCAAGAAATGTCTGACGTTGACCGGAACGGTGTCGTCGCCAAAGCGTTACCGCGCACGTCGACGACGGCGACGCGTGCGGTGGCCAACGGATTCTAGGGCGATAACCCAGACAAGCATGCGACGACAAAAGGCTGTTTATATTCCGAGTATTGCAGCCCAAAGCGACGGAGCCACCTGTGCGTTGCCAGATACTTCCACCTTGCCTCTGAACTGAAAGTGAAGAAAGACGGCGATCCGTTTCCCGATTCTCTCGCCGGGCTTTATACTCGCAAGAACATCTGCCGCGAAACTCTCTTCATCGCCGCACACATGTCCGGGTCAAGAGTCGACTCGCCACGGCCGCCGCCACCGCCACCGCCCAAGCGCAAAACCTCGTTGAAGCCCTCGCCTACCGTCACTCTCCTATCGATCTTGGCTCCGGTTCTAGCGGTCACCATCCTCTACCGACATGACCCCTTCGACCAGGCTCCGCTGCCCGTCCACGGGATGTCCGGGTCGGTCGCCGCCCCACGAGAGAATGGCCGCATGCTGCGTGGCGCGGAGATGGTCGGGGCCGGGCGGGTGGCAGGGCCCGAGGACGTGGCGTACGACCCGGCGTCGGGGGTCATCTACGTGGGCTGTGCAGATGGGTGGGTGAAGCGGGTCAAGGTGAGCGACCCGGGCAGTGAGTCCGAGGTGGAGGACTGGGTCAACACCGGCGGGAGGCCACTCGGCCTTGCCCTCGGGCGCGATGGCGAACTTATCGTTTGCGACCCTTACAAGGTCAGTATCAACCGTCCTCGTTTGTGAAATTATTAAACTGCTAGATGACTAGTTTTACATGTAAATAGTTCATATTCTCCCATACGCATATGTAGGTTGAATTTTTCCCTAGATTATGGCATGAAAGCATAAAATTAGGAGGGATAGATTGGGGTTTGGAAAATTTTAATTTTAGAACCCCTTATTTTGATATTACGTGAAATTTTGTAGAAATACCATTAACTATTCTAAAAAATTATAGTGTTAGATGAAAATTTGCTTCGATATTTACATATATGGTATTGTCCAAGGACAATCTTTGCAAGATGATAACTTGTTATAACATGTTATTAAATGGAGTAAGCTCGAGCTCTATGTGTGTCTGGGTTGTTGTGTTTAACATTTTTCTTTTAATTAGTGTTAGTATAAGATCAATGTACTGAAACTATATATGACAAAATTATAAACATTTCTTTTTTGAAATTCATAACTCACTTTTAGGAAAAACGTGAGAAAATCATAGTGACTACGGACATCAGATTTGGTGGAGCACTTATTAAACAAACAAATATTTATTTGTAATTATTGGACATTGAGCACTTATTAAACACACAAATATTATATTAATGCGCGATGGCTGCCCCTTTGATTTTTCATTATCATGATTCTCCTTTCAATTCTTTCTCCTTTTGATTCTTTTTCTTTTTCTTTGCGGATATAAATATATCCTTTTTTTATGTTACGAAAAATTATAATGGTTTGAAAAAAAATATATAGTTATTTTTTGTTAAAACCACCACACATATGCGTGCATCAAGTCGAGCATATTTTGTTGTAATCGAAATTGCCCAGTAATTCATTTCATTACTAATACATTTCATGACCGAAAAGTAATTATTCTTAAAAATGAGTAAAAGGTCAAAACTAGTAAATTGTCATAGTGTCAAATTATCTCCCAAAAAGAACCATTTATACGTCAGAATTAGGACTTTCGAATAACATGCATTAGTATCGAAACTGTCATACTTCACAGGGGCTGCTGAAAGTGAACAAACACGACGGAACCGTGGAGCTATTAACAGATGAGGCGGAAGGCTTGAAGTTCAACCTCACGGACGCCGCCGACGTGGCTCGCGACGGGACGATATACTTCACCGACGCCTCGTACAAGTACACCTTGAAGGAGGCCATTTGGGATATTCTGGAGGGTCGGCCGCACGGGAGGTTCTTGAGCTACAACCCGGCAACCAAAGAGACTAAAGTGCTGGCTCGAGATCTCTACTTTCCCAACGGCGTCGCGCTCTCGCCCGACCAAAGTTTCGTGATCTTCTGCGAAACCGTCATGTGAGTTTCAATGCGATGTTCACAGAGAATTCCTTAGCCAAAATCCTTGCAAACTTCTGAGTTATAAACTGTGGACGAGATGAATTGAATCTTCTCTGTTTTCTTTTCTTATGGGTTCTCTAGGATGTGGTGTAAGAGGTACTATATAAATGGCGAGCGAAAGGGACATATGGACACATTCATCGACCATTTGCCGGGTTTTCCAGACAACATCAGATACGATGGAGAAGGCCAATACTGGATCGCACTATCCTCGGTGAGTAAGATCATCGTCTACTTCACGTGTTACTTTGCAATTATCAGTGCATCAACATGCATGGTCCATTTAAGGAGCTTCTTTTTATCAACATAACTCGCTGAGAATCAAGGTATTGAATCTCTTATATGCGTCAATGAGTCAAATACGGTGTTCGACACTGCTAAACTCATATCAAGTATCAACCCCATGAATCGTGTTGAGGTTTTTGTAATTCCCTTACAACGGATTACTTCTGTAGGTAGCAAATGATGGCTGAATTCCACAGCCAATTATGTGTATGAATATGCATTGTGCACTATATCTTCATTCATGTAACATAAAGAAATCCTTTCGCAGGGAAGCTCGATGTTCAACGAACTATTTTTGAAGTATCCATTCATAAGAAAAGCAATTGGGATCTTGGAGAGATTCAATAGGCGACCGGTGATGGACAAGAACGGCGGGGTTTTTCAGGTCGATCTAGATGGAAAACCGGTCGCACACTACTATGATCCCCAACTGTCGTTCATATCGAGTGGAAACAAGATTGGTGAGTACTTGTACTGTGGCTCCCTCTTCTATCCTTACATCATTCGCCTCAAATTAGATTAGAGGCTTCTTGTTGTTATTATGGGATTAAGCAACTGATGTGATCACATTTTAAGTGCGCGATGCTTGATTTGTATCAGGTTTTGCTTTCTTCTTTCTGATGTCATGTAAATAATGCATGTCAAATAATTGGTAGTGACAAAAACGAAAGTGGTAAATCCTTGTAAATTCGTGAAATGTGTTGGGGAAAAAAATTGCTTTAAATCGGGAAATAAATCTGACTTTAAGGCATGATAATACTCTCTTTAAGTAATTATTTATCTCACAAAGTTATTAATGATTACTTGCAAAAATCCCTCAGTATATAATAAAGTCTCCATAAGAATATCGAATGTATTTTGGTATATCTTTAGGATCTCTAGATATAAAATAATTGAAAATTATAATCATATGTCTTTAGAAATAAATCGCATTTGGAAGTTAAAAGTATTGATTAGAAATGTTGGATAAATATATATTTATTGCAAAGGGGGCAGTGGGTCCGGTGCGAAATCAATAGAATAAATGAAGGGGACGCAAATCCAATGCGATGATTCCAATGTATTTTGTTGCAAAGGCAGCGGTATGCACGTGGCCCTCTCTTGAAGTTAAACGTCTCCCGCAAACGAAACAAACTAAAAAAAAATCATGCCCGAGTGCTCATTTTTCTATTTAAGCTGTTCTTTGTTTCATTTTTCTTAAGAAAATTAAAGAATATTAATAAAATATAAAGCATCGAAGAGGGGAAAAAATATTTCGCGTACAGTTTAAAACAATGTGCAATTTATAAATTATGAAGAATATCTAATGATCTTACAAGACTCAAGCCTTCATGGTTATATTGTTTAAAGAATTTGAAGGGGTCAATTCTAAACAAACGTAAAAAAAAATCTCAAGTATAGACAATTTTAAAAAAGTGCAGAAAATTGAAAAATTGGAAAAGAAAAGTCAAATCAAGTAGTCTCTGACATCATTTGATTTGTTACTAAAGAAATTTTTAGCAAAACAATTGTTATTTAAGCAAACTTAAGTTGGTAATATGCAGAATGATATAAATAGGGTTTGATAGAATTTTCATCTGAAAAATATTATTTATATTCTGATTTTATCGCCAAGAACGCCAAGAACTTTGTAATTCATGTACTATTGTATAAGGAGCAACTACAAAATAATAAGGGTGAGAATCAATAGATTCTTATTTAGGAGCGATTCATTTTTCCAAACGCAACATACAACTTTTCATTGTATTGTGTTGTTTAGGTGTCTCATTGAACCAGTGATACAAAAGGTAAAAAAGATAAAACAATTTCATTGAGCCAGTGATACAGAGGGCATAAAAAAAAAAAGCGCCGTCACTATTCTTCATCAAAACCGATAGATTTTAAATTAAGTACGTAAATCTCTTTGCTTGATTATATATATTATTGATTCAAGGTATGGAAATCTTTGATGCGCTTTCACAGCTTATATTATCACTTATTTATAATTTTTAGTCCATTCCTTCCTTTAAAATTCGAAAACAATAAAACTACTGAATTCCAAAAAAGGGTTAAATCATAAATGAGCATCGTGTGGACACTTGCCAAGCAACTAAATGAAAAAAAGAAAAATTACTGCAATTCTCGATGAAATGGCGGTCCTCGTGATGCACGCAATCAATCGTTTTGAAAAGACATTTTTCTTTATTAAGCATCTTTGACAAAATTACTGATAAGTTCCGGTCAATTTGTGGGGACGACATGGAAACGTATTTTAAAATATTTTGAAGTGATTCGAACTAGATAAACGGTGTCTCATAAAGAAGAAGGTTATCCACCTCATTAGGTGAGTTTAATACTCCACACGTGAGATGATGCAGTGCACCACTCAGCTATGGACACGTGTCCATCCGGGTCCACGCTATCTTCCTTTCTCTCTCTCAGATCTGGGCCCACATCAACAGCAGACCCTCTCTCCTCTCTCCTCTCTCCTCTCTTCTGGTTTCGACGCTCCGCGCCTCCGCCTCTGTCGTCGGCCCCGTCTCCGCCGTTGCCTTCCTGAGTCCCGCCGTCGCATTTTTCCCTCGCTCTCCCCTCACTTTTCGCGACCTCCACTCTGTTCTCTCTCTTTTCTCCGCGAAGCGCCCCCTGCTCGCCGACACCGACGCCGCCGTCGCCTCCCCGAGCCCCGTCGTCGCCCCTCGAGCAAATCGATTTTTAACATTTTTTTTCCTCAGTAAGGGAACAGAGCATTGGAACCAGAGGAGAGAGGAGAGAGAAGAGGGAGAGTCTACGAGCGGAGCGTTGGAACCAGAAGAGAGAGAGGAGAGAGGAGAGAGAGGGTTTGCTGTTGATGTGGGCCCGGATCTGAGAGAGAGAGGAGGAAGACAGCGTGGACCCGGATGGACGTGTCCATATCTGTGTGGTGCGCTGTACCATCCCACATGGAGTATTGAACTCACCTAATATTTTCTCATGATGAAGACCTGTCTGACGTTGACCGGAACGGTGTCGTCACGCGTGCGGTGGCCAACGCATTGTAAGGCGAGAACCCAGACAAGCATGCGACGACAAGAGGCCATTTATGTTCCGAGTTTTGCAGCCCAAAGCGACGGAGCCACCATGGCGTTGCCAGATACTTCCACCTTGCCTCTGAACTGAAAGTGAAGAAAGACGGCGATCCGTTTCCCGATTCTCTCGCCGGGCTTTATACTCGCAAGAACATCTGCCGCGAACCTCTCTTCATCGCCGCACACATGTCCGGGTCAAGAGCCGACTCGCCACCGCCGCCCAAAACCTCGCTGAAGCCCTCGCTCACAGTCACTCTCCTATCGATCTTGGCTCCGGTTCTAGCGGTCACCATCCTCTACCGACATGACCCCTTCGACCCAGCTCCGCTGCCCGTCCACGGGATGTCCGGGTCGGTCGTCGCCCCGCGAGAGAACAGCCGCATGCTGCGCGGCGCAGAGATGGTCGGGGCCGGGCGGGTGGCAGGGCCCGAGGACGTGGCGTACGACCCGGCGTCGGGGGTCATCTACGTGGGCTGTGCAGATGGGTGGGTGAAGCGGGTCAAGGTGAGCGACCCGGGCAGTGAGTCCGAGGTGGAGGACTGGGTCAACACCGGCGGGAGGCCACTCGGCCTTGCCCTCGGGCGCGATGGCGAACTTATCGTTTGCGACCCTTACAAGGTCAGTATCAACCGTCCTCGTTTGTGAAATTATTAAACTGCTAGATGACTAGTTTTACATGTAAATAGTTCATATTCTCCCATACGCATATGTAGGTTGAATTTTTCCCTAGATTATGGCATGAAAGCATAAAATTAGGAGGGATAGATAGGGGTTTGGAAAATTTTAATTTTAAAACCCCTTATTTTGATATTACGTGAAATTTCGTAAAAATACTACTAACTATTCTAAAAAATTATAATGTTAAATGAAAATTTGTTTCGATATTTACATATATGGTATTGTCCAAGGACAATCTTTGCAAGATGATAACTTGTTATAACTTGTTATTAAATGGAGTAAGCTCGAGCTCTATGTGTGTCTAGGTTGTCGTGTTTAACATTTTTCTTTTAATTAGTGTAAGTATAAGATCAATGTACAGGAACTATATATGACAAAATTATAAACATTTCTTTTTTGAAATTTATAACTCACTTTTAGGAAAAACGTAAGAAAATCATAGTGACTACGGACATCAGGTTTGGTGGAGCACTTATTAAACAAACAAATATTATATTTATGTGTAATTATTGGACATCAAATATGGTGGAGCACTTATTAAACACACAAAAATTATATTAATGCGCGATGGCTGCCCCTTTGATTTTTCATTATCATAATTCTCCTTTCAATTCTTTCTCCTTTTGATTCTTTTTCTTTTTCTTTGCTGATATAAATATATCGTTTTTTTATGTTACGAAAAATTATAATGATTTGCAAAAAATATATATAGTTATTTTTTGTTAAAACCACCACACATATGCTTGCATCAAGTCAAGCATATTTTGTTGTAATTGTCATTGTCCAGTAATTCATTTCATTACTAGTACATTTCATGACCGAAAAGTAATTATCCTTTTTTTTTTTTTGGTTTGAAATGTAAGTATCATTTATAAGATGACGTACAATAGCTTAGGGGCATTCCCCATCATTACAAAAGATAACTAAGAACTCAAAAAAATGGAGTGAGGGATTCTCCATATAGTAGCCAAAATTACATTTGTCTGAGAAGATTTAAAATTTTTGTAAAATGATGCTCAGCCCCTGATAAGCTTACGAATTTTAGCCACAATGATGGAGACATCATTTGACTTATTTTGGAAGCGTCTACAATTACATTCCATCCAAATGCAGTAAATGGTTGCTAAAAAAGTTACTTTAAGAAGCCTTGCCGCCAAATCATTGCCTTTGGTAGCCCTGATCATCCATTGGATTTTATCATTCCATCCTCCTAAGTTACGGCGGATTTCGTATTGCGCAAGGATAATACGCCATATGCTTCCCGTCCATGTGCACTGAAAGAATAGATGATCTCGATTTTCCAAATTATCCAAACAGAAAAATTACAATGGATTGCTACTGTGAGCATCAACGTGATATGATATCTGCTGTTGGGAGTTTGCCTCTACAATGAAAAGTAATTATCCTTAAAAATGAGTAAAAGGTCGAAACTAGTAAATTGTCATAATGCCACATTATCTCCCAAAAAGAACCATTTATACGTCAGAATTAGGACTTTCGAATAACATGCATTAGTATCGAAACTGTCATACTTCACAGGGGCTGCTGAAAGTGAACAAACACGACGGAACCGTGGAGCTATTAACAGATGAGGCGGAAGGCTTGAAGTTCAACCTCACGGACGCCGCCGACGTGGCTCGCGACGGGACGATATACTTCACCGACGCCTCGTACAAGTACACCTTGAAGGAGGCCATTTGGGATATTCTGGAGGGTCGGCCGCACGGGAGGTTCTTGAGCTACAACCCGGCAACCAAAGAGACTAAAGTGCTGGCTCGAGATCTCTACTTTCCCAACGGCGTCGCGCTCTCGCCCGACCAAAGTTTCGTGATCTTCTGCGAAACCGTCATGTGAGTTTCAATGCGATGTTCACAGAGAATTCCTTAGCCAAAATCCTTGCAAACTTCTGAGTTATAAACTGTGGACGAGATGAATTGAATCTTCTCTGTTTTCTTTTCTTATGGGTTCTCTAGGATGTGGTGTAAGAGGTACTATATAAATGGCGAGCGAAAGGGACATATGGACACATTCATCGACCATTTGCCAGGTTTTCCAGACAACATCAGATACGATGGAGAAGGCCATTACTGGATCGCACTGGCCTCGGTTAGTAAGATCATCATCGACTTCATGTGTTACTTTGCAATTATCAGTGCATCAACATGCATGCTTTATTTAAGGAGCTTCTTTTTATCAACGCAACTCGCTGAGAATCAAGGCATTGAATCTCTTATATCCGTCGATGAGTCAAATACGATGCTCGACACTTCCTAACTCATATCAAGTATCAACCCCATGAATCATGTTGAGGTTTTCGCAATTCCCTTGCGACGGATTACTTAGGGGTGATCGGGTCCAGGGTGGGTAGGGTTCAGACCTGAACCCTGTACCCAACCATGTTATAACCATTCCTAGACCCTATACCCTACCCTGTTTTTATTAGACCCTGTTTTGGACCCAACTATGTTTTTCCAGTCCGGGAACAAGGTCAACCCTGTTTTCATTGGAACCCCTTTTGCAATCATTCAATATTCTATATAGTTTCGAATTTTACATTAATTAACGAAAAAGCAACAACGTAATTCTCCTAATATTATAAGACAAAGCAAAAATCCTAAGAATGCATAAGTATTAGCAACAAATATGGATCTAATATTAATCTCATTCCCATAAATACTTCTAATATGACCTAATGTGCTTACTTATGTATATGCGACAGAGCTCTTATTAATAGGACATCTTTCTTGAGTTGGACTGAAAATTAGTATTACAATAGTTAGTAGCATTTGTCATACAACTATAGTAATAGTTGAAAGTGGGATCATTAAAAAAGAAAAATAATTCATGAGAACAGTTCTTTTTAACAATTTTTTCAAAACAATTCTCTATTAACTTGATTCAGAGAAAATTTTTCTTTTTTTAACATTTCTTCGAAGACAAAAACTCAAAAGCATTATACAGAAAGACGATTTTTTTTTTTAACAGGGTAAAAACCGGTCTGGTTCTGAGTGGGTCTTTACTTGGACCCTATTCCCGGACCAGTTTCAACCGGTTCCCAAAAATTGGAACCTGTACCCGGACCGGTTCCCAACCCTATTTTTGGGTAATCCGGTCCGGGTTCTAAATAAACCCGGTCCAGTTACACACCCTTAGGATTACTTCTATAGGTAGCAAATGATGGCTGAATTCCACAACCAATTATGTGTATGAATATGCATTGTGCACTATATCTTCATTCATGTAACATAAAGAAATCCTTTTGCAGGGAAACTCGATATTCAACAAACTGTTGTTGAAATATCCATTCATAAGAAAAGCAACTGCGATCTTGGAGAGATTCGACAAGCGACCAGTGATAGACAAGAACGGTGGGGTTTTTCAAGTTGATATGGATGGAAAACCAGTCGTACATTACTATGATCCCCAACTATCATTCATATCGAGTGGGAACAAGATTGGTGAGTACTTGTATTGCGGCTCCCTCTACTATCCTTACATACTTCGCCTCAAATTAGATTAGAGGCTTTTTGCTGTAATTATGGGATTAAGCAATTGACGTGATCATGTTTTAAGTATGCTATGCTTGATTTGGATGAGGTTTTGCTTTCTTCTTTATGATGTCATGCAAATAATGCATGTTGAATAGTTGGTAGTGACACAGAAAAAAGTGATAAATCCTAGTAAACTCGTGAAATGTGTTGAGGAAAAAAATTGCTTCAGATTGGGAAATAAATCTGACTTTAAGGCATAATAATACTCTCTTTAAGTAATTATTCATTCAATGACGTTGCCAATGATTGCTTGTAAAAATCCCACAACATATAATAAAGTCTCCATAAGAATATAATACGTAATTTTGATATATCTCCATAATCTCTAGAAATAAAATAATTAAAAATTATAATCATATGTCTTTAGAAATAAATCGAAATTGGAAGTTAAAAGTATTGATTAGAAATGTTGGATAAATATATATTTATTGCAAAGGGGGCAGTGGGTCCGGTGCGAAATCAATAGAATAAATGAAGGGGACGCAAATCCAATGCGATGATTCCAATGTATTTTGTTGCAAGGCAGCGGTATGCACGTGGCCCTCTCTTGAAATTAAACGTCTCCCGCAAACGAAACAAACTAAAAAAAATCATGCCCGAGTGCTCATTTTTCTATTTAAGCTGTTCTTTGTTTCATTTTTCTTAAGAAAATTAATAAAATATAAAGCATCGAAGAGGGGAAAAAATATTATTGCGTACAGTTTAATAGATTGGTGCAATTTATAAACTATCAAGAATATTTACGATCTTAAGAGACCTCGAGCCTTCATGATTTTATATTTTTTGAAATTCGAAGGGATCGACTCTAAACAAATGTTGAAAAGCTCATAGATAATTTTTTAAAAAGTGCAGAAAATTGAAAAATTGGAAAAGAAAAGTCAAATCAGGTAGTCTCTGACATCATTCGGTTTGTTACTAAAGAAATCTTTAGCAAAACAATTGTTATTTAAGCAAACTTAAGTTGGTAATCTGCAGAATGGCATAAATAGGGTTGGATGGAATTTCCATTTGAAAAAAATTACTTCTATTCTGATTTTATCTCCAAGAACTTTGCAATTCATGTACCAACACATAAAGAGCAGCTACAAAACACTAAAGGTGAGAATCAATAGATTCCTTTTCAAGAGCAATGTATCATTCTCAAACGCAACATACAATTCTCTATTGTATTACGCTATCCAATTGTCTCATCAAGATAGTGATACAAAGAACAATAAAGAAGCAGCAGTCTTATTGTGATATAAAGGGCAACAAAGAGGAGAAGTAGTCTCAATGAGCCAATAATATGGAGAGCAATAAAGGAGAAGCATCATTGTTATTCTACATCAACTGATGGATTCTAAATCAAGTGCGTAAATCTCTTTACTTGATTGTACATATATATTCTTAATTCAAGTTATGGATATTTTTGATGTGCTTTTGCTACTTACATTATCACTTATTTATAATTTTTTAGTCCATTCCTTCCTTTAAAATTCGAAAACAATAAAACTACTAAAATTCTAAAAAAAAGGGTTAAAAAAGCATCGTGCGGACACTTGCCAAGTCAACCAAATGAAAAAAAAAATTACTGCAATTCTCGATGAAATGGCGGTCCTCGTGATACACGCGATCAACCTTTTTGAAAAGACATTTTTCTTTATTAGGCATCTTTCACAAAATTACTGAGAAGTTCCGGTCAATTTGTGGGGACGACGTTGAAACGTATTTTAAAATATTTTGAAGTAATTCGAACTAGATAAACAGTGTTTCATAAATAAAAAAAAAGGTTATCCACCTCGCATGCATCATCGCCCCGACCGACGATCGAGAAATGTCTGACGTTGACCGTGGCCAAAGCATTCTAAGGCGAGAACCCAGACAAACATGCGACGACAAAAGGCAGTTTATATTATGAGTTTTGCAGCCCAAAGCGACGGCGCCACCTGTGCGTTGCCAGACACTTCCACCTCGCCTCCGAACTGAAAGTGAAGAAAGACGGCGAGCTGCTTCCCGATTCTCTCGCCGGGCTTTAAACTCGTAAGAAAATCCGCCGTGAACCTCTCTTCGTCGCCGCACACATGTCCGTGTCAAGAGTCAACCCGCCGCCGCCGCCGCAGCCCGAAACCTCGCTGAAGCCCTCGCTCAGTCACTCTCCTATCGATCTTGGCTCCGATTCTAGCGGTCACCATCCTCTACCGACATGACCCCTTCGCCCCGGCTCCGCTGCCCGTCCACGGGATGTCCGGGTCGGTCGCCGCCCCGCGAGAGAACAGCCGCATGCTGCGCAGCGCGAAGATGGTCGGGGCCGGGCGGGTGGCAGGGCCCGAGGACGTGGCGTACGACCCGGCGTCGGGGGTCATCTACGTGGGCTGTGCGGATGGGTGGGTGAAGCGGGTCAAGGTGAGCGACCCGGGCAGTGACTACGAGGTGGAGGACTGGGTCAACACCGGCGGGAGGCCACTCGGCCTTGCCTTCGGGCGCGACGGCGAACTTATCGTTTGCGACCCTTACAAGGTCAGTATCAACCATCCTCGTTTGTAAAATTATTAAACTGCTAGATGACTAGTTTTACATGTAAATAGTTCATATTCTCCCATACGAATGTGTAGGTTGAATTTTGCCTAAGATTAAGGCATGAAAGTATAGAATTAGGAGGGATAGATAGGGGTTTGGAAAATTTTAATTTTAGAACCCCTTACTTTGATATTATGTGAAATTTTGCAGAAATACTAGTAACTATTCTAAATAATTATAGTGTTGGACGAAAATTTATTTTAATATTTACATATATGATATTATCAAAGGACAATCTTTGCAAGATGATAATTTGTCATTAAATTGAGTAAGCTCGAGCTTATGTGCGGCCGGGTCGTCGTCTTTGACCTTTCTCTTTTGAAATTTTTTTTTTTTGGTAAAGTTCTCTCTTTTGTAATTCATAACTCACTTTTAGGAAAAAAAAACGTGAGAAAATCATGGTGACTGCGGACATCAGATTTGGTGGAGCCCTTATTAAACAAACAAATATTATATTTATGCGTAATTATTGGACATCAAATTTGGTGGAGCACTTATTAAACAAACAAATATTATATTTATGTGGGATGGCTGCACTTTGATTTTTCATTGTCATGACATGATTGCGCTTTTACTTCTTTCTCGTCGTGATTCTTTTTCTTATCCTTCGCTGATATAATATATCGTGTTTTTACGTTACGAAAATTTATAATGATTTGCAAAAAAAAATAGCTATTTTTTTGTAAAACCACCAAAAATATGCGTGCATCAAGTCAAGCATATCTGGTTGTAATTGTAATTGTCCAGTAATTTATTTCATTACTAAGACATTTCATGACCGAAAAGTACTTTTCAAAAAGAGTAAAATGTCAAAACTAATGAATTATCATGGCGACCCATTATGTTCCCAAAAGAATCATTTATATATTAGAATTAGTACTTTCGAATAACATGCATTAGTATTGAAACTGTCATATGCCACGGGCTGCTGAAAGTGAACAAACACGATAGAACTGTGGAGCTACTAACGGATGAGGCGGAAGGCCGGAAGTTCAACCTCACGGACGCCGTCGACGTGGCCGGCGACGGGACGATATACTTCACCGACGCCTCATACAAGTATACCTTGAAGGAGGTCATTTGGGATATTCTGGAGGGCCGGCCGCACGGGAGGTTCTTGAGCTACGACCCGGCGACCAAAGAGACTAAAGTGCTGGCTCGAGATCTCTACTTTCCCAACGGCGTCGCGCTCTCGCACGACCAAAGTTTCGTGATCTTCTGCGAAATCGTCATGTGAGTTTCAATGCCTTGTTTGCAGAGACTTCCTTAGCCAAAATCCTGGCAAACTTCTGAATTATACACCGGATGAGATCAGTTGAGTCTTCTCTGTTTTCCTTTCCTTCGAGTTCTCTAGGAGGTGGTGTAAGAGGTACTATATAAACGGCGAGCGCAAGGGACATATCGACACATTCATTGACCGTTTGCCAGGTTATCCGGACAACATCAGATACGATGGAGAAGGCCATTATTGGATCGCGCTGCTCTCGGTGAGTAAGATTATCGTTGACTTCATGTGTTACTTTGCAATTATCATTGCACCAACATGCATGCTTTCAACCGACTTTATTGAGAAAGATTACTTTCATAATATAAGTATAAAGTGTAAGTAAAAGAAAAAAATTTCCTCCTGAATTTATCTTGAATCGGGATGTAAAAGTACATCGATAGGGGAGCGTGACCGGACTCCAAAATTTTTTCCAAAACGTTATAAATATCATTTCTGAAGGAACTAGAGTTACATCTCTTTTCCATTCTTGAATTTTTTCCCTACTACTGGGAAAGAATTTCTTCTTCAATATAATGAAATAGAGCCACTTTGAGGTTCCCTATTATCATTCAATGAATGACTGATCCAATTATAATATTTGTTACTTTGTATAAGGTGCATAAGCAAAGCATTTTATTGAAAGGATCTTCTGATCAATCCAGAGATCATTTCGATCTTTCAGGTCTAGTTAGACCATTCCATTATATTGAAAATTTCATGTGAGGATCTTCTTTTTACCAATGCAACACACTGAGAATCAAGGCATTGTATCTCTTATAATCATCAACGAGTCAAATGTGATGCTCGACATTGTTGAACTCATATCGAGTATCAACCCCATGAACCCTGTTGAGGTTTTCGTGATTCCCTCGAGATGGATTACTTTGTAGGTAGCAAATGTTGGCCGAATTCCATGGCAATTATGTGTATGAATATGCATTTTGCACTTTATCTTCATTCACGCAACATAAGAAATCTACATAAGAAATCTTTTTGCAGGGAAACTCGATGTTCAATGAACTGTTGTTGAAGTATCCATTCATAAGAAAAGCAAATGCGATCTTGGAGAGATTCAACAGCCGACCAGTGATGGACAAGAACAGCGGGGTTTTTCAAGTTGATCTAGATGGAAAACCGGTTGCACATTACTATGATCCTCAACTGTCGTTCATATCGAGTGGGAACGAGATTGGTGAGTACTTGTACTGTGGATCCCTCCACTATCCTCACATCCTTCGCCTCAAATTAGATTAGAGGCTTCTTGCTGTAATTATGGGATTAAGCAACCGACGTGATCATGTTTTAAGTACGCTATGCTTGATTTGGATGAGGTTTTTGCTTTCTTCTTTCAGTGTTATGCAAATAATGTATGTTGGATAATTGGCAAAGACACAAGAGAAACTGGTAAATCCGAGTAAACTCATAAAATGTATTGGAAAAAAAAATTACTTTGAATTGAAAACGGAATCGAACTTTGAGATGTGATAACACTTTTGTTAAAGAATTATTTGCCTCGCAACATTGTTAATGGTCACTGGAAAATCTTTCAAGATACAATAAAGTTCAATGATTTAGTATTTCTTTGGGATCTCTAGAAATAAAACAATTATAAATTTTATTGTATCTCTTTAAAAAGAAAGTGAAATTGAAAGTTAAAAGTATTGAACAGAAATATCAAATAAATATATATTTATTGCACAAGGGGCAACTCGGTGCGAAATCAACAGAATAAATGAAGGGGACGCAAACTTGATGCGGTGGTTCATATATATTTTGTTGTAAAGGGAGAGTTATCGGTGATTGACGCGTGGCCTCTCGTGAAAGAAAAGTCAAATCAAATAGTCTCTGACATCATTTGGTTTGTTACGAAACAATTTTTTAAGAAAATAATTATTATTTGAGCAAACTCAAGTTGATAATATGCGGAATGGCATAAATAGGGTTATATGGAATTTTCATCTGAAAACAAATTACTTATATTTTAATTTTATCTCCTAGAACTTTCTAATTCATGTACCATCACCTTCCCAATATCCAAATTTCATTTGAAATTCATCAGAAAAACCATCTTAATATCCATCACCTCTTTATTTGGACCTGTTGGTGGGATTTCGCAAATTGAATTACCTGGCTCTCCTTGTGAGAGTGGGTGTCTTCAAAATGTATAACACAACACTTCAACCTTAACTTATTTCGAAAATGGCGTGAAATTAATCAAAGGAGAAACAAGGTTCAGTTTTTTTGATGAAGTCACAAGTATAAGTCGTTATCCTTTTCTTAAAAACTCCATTTCTGGAAGCTTCGCTTTTGCGCTCTTCGCGCAATGTTGACAACGTTGCCAGTCTCTGTTGTTAGTCCAATGAAGATAATTATTGCCATCAAAATGTCCAGTAGTCTCTGTTGTTAATCCAATGAAGACAATCATTGCCATCAAAATGTCCAATTTCATTGGATCTCGTGACTCCATTGCCACAAAAATATATATTTAAATGGTTGGAAAAAAATTGCTTTGGATTGGAAAGAAATAGAATGAGACTCACAACATTGCTCCTGAAAGAACAAAAGTGTTTGATTATTGATCTTAACGTGCAATTGTTAAGATGATTTCTATTATATATATATTTTATAAATTGTACATTTTGTATGGAAACAATATAACAATGAAAATAATAAATAAAGGGATTACAATATTAGAAAAGTTATCAATCGCTTGATTCTGGCATCTCCAATTGATTCTAACATCTTTAAAGATCAACTTATAATTTTGATTGGATTTTGATTAATATCTCAATATCCTTCTTCCTTAATTGTTAAATCAGTGTCTTTAGCTCCATACAACAATTTTGAAATATCTTTAGGATCTCTCGGAAGGAAATAATTGAAATTATGATTGCATATCATTAGAAAGAAAAGGAAATCTGAAATTAAAAATATTGAATAGAAATATTAAATTAATACATAAGTGACGGTTATTTCTAAGCATATACGACCTTCAAAAGGTTGCATCCCTCTGAAATAACCGCTAATATGTAACCTCCACCAAGGACAAGGCACCTACTCTCTTGTTTTACGGACAAACTACATATGAAATGTACAAATATACACGTCCAGAGTAGGGGTGTGCAACGGGAACCGCCCAACCCGGGAACCGCCCAAACCGGACCGGACCGGCCGGTTTTGGGTGGTTCCCATAGCCGACGGTCCGGTTCCCGATTCCCATTTTTGAACCGGTAGCTAGTCGGTCCGGTTCCCTGTTCCAAGGTGGGAACCGGACCGACCGGACCGAACCGAACCGGACCGATAGTTTTTAATATAAATATTTTAAAGTTTCTCAAGAATTCAAAAAAAAAAGAAGAAAATTCTTTAGAGTCTTAAGAAAATACAATTATATAGAGATTAAAAGGACAAATTAATAAAACGGTGTATAAATGAAATTGATTGTCTTTGAGAATGTACTATAATATTAACAATTTTTTTACCGAAAAAGAAAATTACCGGTTTCATTGAACCGGACGGGATCGGACCGGACCGGTCGGTCGGTCCGGTTCCCGGTTCCAGGATTGGCCGGTCCGGTCCACGGTCCTAGAATTTGGGAACCGGACCGGGAACCGATCACCCTAGTCCAGAGTGTGCACAGACAAATCTCACAATATTCTGTATTCTGAAAAGAGGCAGAACTCCATCATTCATTAGTGATCACCCACCTAAACTCTTCAGAATCCTCTCGATCCGAATGTGTAGTCTCTGGACCACCGGTGATCCCTGGCTCGATTTGCCGCGGGCCACTTCGTTGTCCCTATCAAGGTCTCTCTCCGGCCTTCAGACACCGTTCGTTCATAGTCCGTTGCATCCCGTCAATAGTCCGATGCATCCCATCGAATCGTTGCCCCGGTTGTCTGGATATGCTTCGAGACGACAGACTGCCGCCCACAGAGACTAATGCAAAGGAAACGGACGGACGGACGGACGGACGGACACGAGTAAACTCGCAAACGTATGCGCGAAACCTAAAAGCACAAAGTGCCACTAAGGGAAATCTCTCAATTTTCCAGACGTCGAAAAGAAACGAAATTCCATTAAATGAAAGTTAAAAAGGCATCTTTACACGGGCAAAAACTCTTAACCCTAGGAATTTCTTCACATCGATGCGATGACAGCCGTCCTGATACGGTCGACTTTCCAAAACACGACGAGAGGAGTAACGCCAGATTTCCATTTGGAAATTTAGATATCTCATGATCCGAACCAGGTTAAAATAGATCACGAAAAGTCGGTCGCCGTTGTCGCACGCGCTCCCGAAGATTTCCAGGGTCAAGGAACGTGTTGGACGCTGATCGGGTCGGGACGGATTTCAACGCCGAAGCGTTCACGTGGACGGACAGAGACATGCGGGTTGGCCAAGCACTCCAAGTTGCGAACCCAAATAAAACAAGCAATAACGATGTGACCGCCCATTCCAAGATTTAATGCCCAAAGTTGCAAGAGCCGCATCTGCGTTGATAGCTACTTCACCTCGCCTCCGAACCGAAGCGGGAGAAAGACGACGATCCATTTCCTGATTCTCCCGGCGAGCTTCATACTTGTAAAAACATCCACCGCCGACTTCTCTTCATCGCCGCACCCATGTCCGAGTCAAGAACCGACTCACCACCTCCACCACCACCACCAAAACCCCACCCAAATCCTCGCTAATGCCCTCGCTCGCAGTCACGCTCCTCTCGATCTTGGCTCCGATTCTTGCGGTCATCATCCTCTTCCGACGTGAGCCCTTCGACCCGGCTCCGCTGCCCCTCCACGAGGTGCCCGGGACGGTCTCCGCCCCGCTGGTCAACAGCCGCGTGCTGCGCGGCGCGGAGACGGTCGGGGCCGGGCGGGTGGCGGGGCCCGAGGACGTGGCGTACGACCCGGCGTCGGGGGTCATCTACGTGGGCTGCGCGGACGGGTGGGTGAAGCGGGTCAAGGTGAGCGATTCCACCGGCGACTCCACGGTGGAGGACTGGGTCAACACCGGCGGGAGGCCGCTCGGCCTCGCCTTCGGGCGCGACGGCGAACTTATCGTGTGCGACCCCTACAAGGTCAGTACCAACTACCAGCCGTCCGATTTTTGTTTTTCCGACAACTACATGCTGTCCGTCAGATTTTGTCTTCGCCGTAGTTACTCTTTAGGACGGTTCCGTAGATATAAATAAAAAATAAAAAATAAACTAGATGAAAAATAGGGAAAATTTTAATTGAGAGTTTGAAATACTACCATTTTCTCAAATAAGACTCAGACTTTAATAAATAAAAACTTGAAGTACTATTATCTTTTCAAATAAAAGTTTAAAGTCATCATTGTCTTTTGAATTTTGTTTTAAATGAAGATTTGAAATGTCATTTTAATGTTAAGAAGAGTTTTGACCTTACCAGTTGATTAACGGCATTTCAATCATGTACTTTTTTATTAAAAGGATTTCTTTTTTCTTTCTTTTTTTCTTTTTCTATTTTTTTCCATAAAAGAACAAATTAAAAAAAATTAAAACCTTAAAAAACTCACAAAATAATAAAGAAAGACAGGGGGGCTGGCTAGCCCTATCACCTATGTATATTTTAGCTTTTTTTTTTTTTTTTACAGAAAAGGAAAAAACGAACAAAGGAAAGAAAATTTTAAAAAAAGTAAATAATGAAAAAGCCATTGTTTGAAAAGTGAGATAAAATGTGTGATGATATAACATTTCAAGTCCTCATTAAAAATAAGGTTTACTATAGGCTCTTGATACTTTGAGCCCTAATTTAAAATGAAATTTATTTTAAACATTTATTTGAAAAAATGAAAACATTTCAAGTTCATATGTAAAATTTTCCCAGAAAAATATATGAAAATAGTATCATTAAAAAGATATTATTAAAATTATCGGAATAAGAAATTGGATTTCCAAAATAGAAAACACTAGAATTATTGTAGCCCACGTCACATCTATTAAAGCTCACGTCCTTGGAGTGCCTAACGAAAGGGACATCAAGATTGGAGCTATTAAAATAAGGATATTTATTTTGCGGTGTAATTCTGAGCCACAAGTTCCTTTTCAACGTAAATCTATAGTTATTTTAATTTTATAAATTGCTTCGAGAAAATACGTAAAAAAAAATCACAAAACTGTAAATCAAATTCGGCAGGGCACTTGGTAAACAACTGTATCGAAACTGCATGGAAAATAAATAAATAAAGTAATTTTTTTTTTAAAAAAAATTTTGTTTGTATTTCTAATCTATTTTCTGGCTACTGATCTATTCTAGAAAATATAATTAGTTGGTGTTATCAAATAGATTTTCATTATTTTTTTATTACATAGAATAAAAAACATAAATATCGAGGAACACAAACGCCATCTAAACCGGTCCCAATCCTTCCTGCGAACCTTTAATGATAAAAAGAAAAGAAAAAATAAAACCATCTTTTGCAAAACTTGTCCACGTTAGCACTAGCCCTGCTATATAAAATGATCGGTGTCTACATTGTTGATTTGATTTCCAATTAAAATTGTTTGAAATAATTACATTAATAAATCATCAAAAAATTTATAATTTAAATTAATACAATTGAAAGATTTAGTAAATCGATCCCTAAATAGGTTTAACACCTTTCGAGTGATTATCTTAGCTCCCGTGTTTAGCTATCTTTTGAGGTTGAGAAGCAAGTAAATTTAAGAATGTGTTTTAAGTATTGATTCTCCTAACACTGTCGTACGCAACAGGGGCTACTGAATGTGAGCAAACACGGAACAGTGGAGCTATTGACGGACGAGGCGGAGGGCGTGAAGTTCAAACTCACGGACGCCGCTGCCGTGGCCCGTGACGGGGCGATATACTTCACCGACGCCTCGTACAAGTACACCTTCGGGGAGTTCATTTGGGACGTCCTGGAAGGTCGGCCGCACGGGAGGCTCTTGAGCTACGACCCGGCGACCAAAGAGACTCGAGTGCTGGCTCGGGATCTCTACTTTGCCAACGGCATCGCGCTCTCCCCCGACCAAAGCTTCGTGATCTTCTGCGAGACTGTCATGTGAGTTCGACGTGATGGTTTGCAAAGACTTATTTTGCCGAAATCCTTACAAATTTACGAGCTGTAGAACGTTGATTTGGGTTCTTTAGGAGGAGGTGTAAGAGGTACTATATAAATGGCGATAAATGGCGAGCGAAAAGGGCACATCGACACATTCATCAGCAGTTTGCCAGGGTATCCGGATAACATCAGATACGACGGAGAAGGCCATTACTGGATCGCGCTCTCCTCGGTGAGTCGACCATTGTCGATAGAGTTTGTTGTCCATTCTTCTTCTGGTGGAAATATACGTTGCAGTTCTTTCTTGCTTTGCTCCAACTTGAACAATCTCCGGTGCACTGAATCTTCATTCGAATTTTCGCAGGGGAACTCGTGGTCGTGGGATTTGGCGTTTAAGTATCCGCTCATAAGAAAAGCGGCCGCAATCCTGGAGAGGTTGAACAGACGGCCGGCGATGGAGAAGAACAGCGGGGTTTTCCAAGTCGACTCGAGGGAACACCGGTCGCGCATTACTACGATCCACAGCTGTTGTTGATATCGAGCGGGAACAAGATCGGCAACTACTTGTACTGCGGATCCCTCCACTATCCTCACATCCTTCGCCTCAAACTAGATTAGAGGCTTCTTGTTGCATTATGAAGTCAAGCCAACCGTGGCGATTATGTTTTAATTAAGGGTACTTTGTTTCACTAAAAATTTCGTTTACATAATAAGATGTCTTTTATGGAAATCATTTTCCTTGAAATTGGTTAGTTTTCATCGGTGAGGAGATTCAAAGAAAATGATTTCCTTCTTGCGCGAAGGAGGGGAGATCATTTCTCCAAATCCATGCTTGGAGTTCTCAATCAATGGAAAACATATTTCATAGATCGATTAGTTTTCCATTATCCAAACGATGAAAGTCTTAAAATAATTTTCTTGGAACAATTTTGCTTCAAACAAATGAATCGATGCTTGATGTGGATCAATCGAACGAGGGCATTCCTTATCATGTTCGTTAGGGCTGATCAATTTCCAATCCGATCCGATTCCATCTTGGAATAGGGAACTCAATCGGGAGGATCGGTTCCCAAAGTTGGAGACTGTGGACTAGGCCAAGAGGATTGGTTCCTAACTAGAATTGGACCAAACCACCGATCCGTTCGGTTCCAGTCTAGTCCAATAAAACATGTCACTTTTTTTCCTAATACTTACGCTATATGTTATGAAGAAATTTTTTTTTTTTTTTTTTTTTTAAAAGTAGTTACTTTTATTTTTAATAAATATATATATATTTTTGTCCAGTTTAATCTAGTCTAGTTCTTGGGTTCCCCTTAGAACTAGGAATCAAAATGCTCGGAAACCAATTTCACTTTTAAAAATCGAAGTCAAACCGACACTCAGGAATTAAACCAAACCGGTCAATTTGATTTGGTTCAAGTGATTCTCGATTCAGACGATCCATTTCGCATGTTCAGATGTCAGTTAATATTATTGGACAACAAGAGGACCATTTTTAATGTTGATGAAAGCGATATTGCTTTTGATGCGCATTTTTATATTATTATTTTTTAGGTTTCCCCATTGTCCAGATAGGCTTTATTGCTGGTGTTAAGATATGGGCCCATTTGGGAGGGCCTTTGGTCAAATAAACAAAGTACGGTGGTGCTTTGGGATCTGAATTCGAGCGGGAATCGAAGCAGGGATATTCTGTCGGTCCGTCCCCCCACCATTGACTCCTCGTGGAAAAGTTTTGAGCCCGGGTCTCTAGGAGGCTTGCGTTTGACCCAACTGAATAAGTGAGTTTAGTCCCGAACGCGAAAATTAACCCGAAATTCTCAAAACGTCCCGTATCGAAATTGTTAAAAATTCTAATCCAAAAGTTAATTAGGTAGAGAGGAATTTCATCTAGAAAAAAAATACCACATAAGTCCCACATGCATGTAATAGAGGATGTGTTTCAAATAAAGCTACACAAAAGTGTCCATGGAGTTGAAGAGTTAATAATAAGAATAACGATATTAAGGGCACAAACGATAAAATTTTTGACTAGAAATTGATTTCTGAAATAGAAATTAATTTTTCTATTTTTTATTCTTATATGAGTTTCTGAACAAAAATACGAATTTAATAACGATATGAAATTGCTATTCTCAAAGTAGAAATTCAAAATTTCTCTCTCCCAAGCGATGGTGGCGGCGATGGGAGAAGGGGGCAGTGGAGGTGGCAACTATCAAAGGGCAGGCGGACGGCTAGGAGTTAGTGAGAGACTCCTTCGAGTGAAAAGTAAAGAAGAGAAAATTAATTTATGATTTCTATTCTAGAAATAGAAAATTACAAAATGTTTACTTTTAATTTCTATTCTAAACCTATTTTTGAAATACAAATATATTTTAAAAATAAAAAAATGAAATTATTTTACCTACCCCTTCACATCAATCCACGAGGCTCTTCTCCATTCTTATTCGATTATGATGGGGGAGTAAGTCAAAATAGAAAAAATCGCATTGATTTTACCACATAGATAATATTTTTCCTTGTTCATTAATAAATTGACTAATTAAACTCACGGTTCTATAATCGATTCGATCCCATGATTGGATTGGGGGCAAACATCTACAAAAAGATTGGCCCAAACTCCTACAAGAGGCAATAGTGGGGATTTTTTGCAATGGGCAAAAGCCTGAAGGAGCAAAGTTCAAGATCCCTCTTACTAACTGGAATCAAAGAATTAGTAGATCTGTTCCGCCCAAAATGGGAATGGGCTAGGGTTATGAACTTATAATCTATAATCTGAACATATTTGATAAATACTAATAACACTTGGATGGAGTATTAGAATAGAAAATCCATTAGATAATGAATTATTGGTTCTAAGCCATCTCTAGCAATGAATCAACAATCCCAAATACTTTTCTTGTGTATTCTTGATAAACCAGCATATCCAGTTCATCCTTCGGAACCATATCACATCTTGAATATGATGAAATAGGATGGATTTTTGTTTTTTCATTTTGCATATCTCATCAAAGAAATAGAGGAATTTCCATTCTAGGGGTTCATTCATTAAAAAAAGGATTTGAAGAATCCACCCGAATCGGATTTTTTGAGGACATAGTGAGAGAGAATTGGATTTGGTTAAACAATGATTTGGAATGGAAAAAAAAAAAAAAAAAAAAGGCCCGACAAGGTACTGACTAGGCTAGGCCATGAAAAGAAAAAAAGCACTTTCAGAAGAAGAGGTATCAAATGGATTTATGCTCCAAAAACAAGTTTGGAATAGAAAAATAGTTACGAAATAGAAATAAAATGATTATCACGCGTGTTCTAAAAATCTATAAAGTTTGCCGCATTGTGCAATATGATCCTTAGATTCTTAATTTGTTCAAATTTCTAAATGTCAAATATCATCCCTAAACTGTAGATTTGTTCAATCTAGCCCCACACTTTCTATATCAAATTCAAATCAGTCATTTGATACCATTCACAACTTTTCTTAATTATACTATTTGCCATTTTAAAAATATCTTCATGCTTCAATCCATTTACTAAATTAACGAATAATTATGCAATCTTCTTTCTTTTTGCCTTTTACTTGTCTATGATCATAAACCAAAATATACATGAATGGAACCGTTGTAATAGTTATAAAGACCAAAAATGTATAAAAAAAAGTAACAAAAAGATGACATTTTTTTTTGTTAATGTGGAAAATGGATTGAAATAAAAATAACATTCTAAAATATGGGAAATAGTATGATTTTGAAAACATGTGAATAGTACTAGAGGACTGATTTGACCTTGTTATGGATTATTAATGGGCTAAATTGAACAATTTGAAAGTCTAGGGATTATATTAAATGCTTGGGAGAACTTCAATGATCATATTTAACAAATCAAAATTTTAAGGATGACATTATGCATATTATGCCAAATTTTATGGACTATTAGTGTCTTTTTTCCCTAAATAATGAGATCACAAGAACCTTGACTTCAGAAATTGAAAAAGCAGTCCCAACTTTGCCACAAACTTTTTTTGACTCAGAATTTACCCCAAACTTTAAGTTTAATCTCAAATTTATCCTAAACTTTCTTTTATTTTAGAAAAAACTCAAAACTTTAGGTTTAGTCCCAAATCTACCCCGAACTTTTCTTTCATCTAAAAAAAAGAAAAAACCTAAACTTTAAATTCAATCCCAAATCTACTCCAATTTTTTTGTCTAAAAGAAAATCAGTAATTTTTACTCTAGTCCTAAATTTGCCCCCATCAGCCCTTTGATGACTTAGTCATCCCTAATTTTTATAAACTAAAATGGTTTTATTTTGAAGATAATTTTCCATATCGCATTACTGATGTATATTTATTATCGATGTGAAAATGCACAACAAAGTAAATTTGAGAATAGATTAAAAATTGGTATTTTTTTTTAGATGAAACAAAGTTTGTGACAAAATTGGGATTGGACTTAAAATTTAGGATTTTTTCTAAGATAAAAGAAAAGTTCGGGGTATTTTGGGATATGAACTAAAGTTTGGGGTTTTTCTAAGATAAAAAAAAAAAAAAGTTCGGGATAAATTTCAGACTAAACCTAAAATTTGGGGTTTTTTAGGAAATTGGCTTGTGTGTGGACAAATAAAATTTGGCTATTTTATAAAATACTAAGAATGAGAGAATAGGATCTGTATTTTATTCAATATTCACCAAATGAAAATGGGTACTGAGTGACTAGCATAAGTAAAGCATATATATGTGGAAATTGCACCAAACAAATGTTTTAACTAGTAAGAGGGTAGTCATTAGAATTTATAAAGGATACTGAGATCTAAATCCAGAGTTTGAGTTGCAAACTTGTGACAAGTATGCTATCCCACACACGGCCCTCTTGGCCTTCAATAGGGGCTCGCTGTTAGTCACCAAGTTCCTTCTCGGACAAAGGACTTAAATCCTAGTAAACTCTAAAATATCGAAATTCGATGCACGGGATCCCCCAAGGGCAAGTGCGAGCATACTCCGGATTTTTCTCAATCACGGTGTTTGTTCGAACCATCGTTCTGGACTAGAAGAGGATGGGAGTGTTTAGAAGACCATGTTGGAAGTAGAGTACACAACACACACTTCTTATTTCACTCGATGGATCTTACAATGGGGACTCCTTGCTCTTATATAGGCAAAGGAGGAGAGAAACGACAAGGGATGGCTGACTAGCCATGTTCAGACTCAATTATGAAAGCATACTAGCCACTAATGGGCTACAAACATAGGGAGTTCTAGAGAAATCCCGTGACAGGCTATGAATAGTAGTTTTTCGCCTGTTGCTACGGTAAAAAAAACAAACCGAGTGAACAAAAAAACAGTCGGGTGAACAAAGAACAGTATGCTACAGTACCGGTGTACAGTGTTTTCAGGACGGTTTTTATTTGTCTCTTCCGTCTCTAGCATTGTAGTCATAGTCTAAATCATTAGAGCTATGATGAGCTATCTGTTCCTGGAAGAGAGCCTCTTCGTCGATATCTGATGGACTGGAGCTTCCGTCTTTTTCTCTTTTGAAGGCATGGATGAGATTCTCAATTTCTTCTGCCGACAGTCCTGATGGACGGGAGGAGCTGGCACCGAAAGTATTGGAGAAAGAGCCGGGAAAATGGGCGTAATTTGGGGTGTCTCCCCAAGGGTCCTGTGAGAGTGGCCCCCCCATGGATCATAGGGGGTGGAGGAGTCTGGATTATTCTGGTGAAAGATTTGAAGAGCCTCTTGGATCTGGTTTCTGGTGGTATCCCAAGCTTCAAGGTGGTCCCAAGAGGCAGGGACCTGTGCAGATAGCCATGCTTCTGGTGGGATGGTACGATTCTCTTGGCATAAGATCCTCTTGAGTTCACGAGATGCTGGTCTGCTTGTCGTGACTGAGTATGGAAGTGTCTGGTGAATTCGAGCAAATTCTTGAAAAACTTGTGGCCTGTAACTTGATATTCCTGCAATAGAAGGTTTGTCAGAAATCCATCCACATGGATGGGAAAATGTCCATGGTCGGTGGAATAAGACTACAGTGTGTCTTTCTGGTTTAGGCCTTCCTTGGCGATTTTGGACTTTGAATAGTTCTCTCCAATATTGGAGTGGTTTATACCACGCAAAAATCTCCAAGAGATGTTTTTGATTATGAGGTTGAGCTTGGCCATCCTTGTGAATTACCTGCAAAATTTTATTAGTGGGAAATTCAATGGCTATAGTGTATAGGTTGAACATGTACCACAGTAACCATTTCAGTTCTTTTGGAAATTCTTCATCAGGAGACCATTTGAGAGGGTGAATGAATGGATATTGAGGATGAAGTCCGTCTGGTCTAAGCATCAGACCACCATGTTCACGGAAAATGCGGAGGTGGTATTCCCACATTAATTCTGGAAGTCTTGCTTTCAGATTATTGTGGTGGATTGCTTCAGGAACATCATGAGGGTATTTTAGACTGGGCCATCCTCCTGAAATTTTGTCTGTCCGGTATGTGTCCTGAAAGGGCTCTTTTTTGACATACATGTTGATGGTTTGCATTGGTTCCTTTGGACGGGACAGAAATCGGCAAGGACATTTTTAGTTCCCGGAATGTGTTTGACTTCAAAGGAGTATTTAGAAAACCATTCAGCCCATCTTAGCAGTTGTGGATGGGGAACTTGCTTTTGTTTGAACTTAAGCATCTAAGGGAATGAGGACATATCCATTTCAACAAGAAAATGGTGTCCGATGAGATGAAATTCAAACTTTTTAATGTCATACTTTACTGCAAGTATTTCCTTAAAAGTGGAATGATAATGGATCTCTGCCTGGGAAAATCGACCACTTTTGTAGACACAAATATGCCTGGTTCCATCAATTTCTTCGAAAAGAATGGCTGCCCAATATTTGTCACTAGCATCAGTTTGGAGAATTCTTTTGCCAGTGGATGAAATTTTTAAAGGAAAAAGGTTTTGCAAGAGCTGTTTGAGTTGAGCAACGAACTTGAGTGCATTTGGATCCCCATGGGGAGGATCCTTTTTGAGCATTCGCTGGAGAGGTCTCAAATACTTAGAGATGTGTGGAACGAAGTCTCTCAGATAATTTACAATGCCAAGAAATTGCTGGATTTGTTTAGGATTGAGATCTTTTACAGGGAATTTTTGGAGTTCATCAGCAATATGAGGTTCAGGGTGGTAGGTTCCATCTTTAAGACGCATGCCAAGGAATTCAATTTCCTTTTGGGCAATAATCATCTTTTTCTGAGAAAGCATGATACCATGGTTTTTAACAATGTCAGCAAAATGTGTCAAGAGTTGACAATGAGACTGTTCATCATGGCTAAACAGAAGGATATCATCGATATAAATCTGGGAGTTTTGAAGGATGAGTTCGAAGATTTTGCACATAGCCTTTTGGAACAGAGAAGTGGCAGTTTTGAGACCAAAAGGGACAACTGTCCATTGAAAATGTTGGTTTGGGATACGAAGCCGCCTTTGGGTCCGTCCGCCGGGTCAATACTCGCCTTGCCAAAATCCCGCTTTAAGATCAAATTTTGAATAGATCTTTGCCCGAGCAAGGCTTAGGAAAAGGGAATTTCGATGAGGCAATGGGAATTTATCATCTTGAAGGAACTCATTCGAAGTTGGTAATTGATTACTAACCTCATTTTGCCACGGTTACGCTCGGCTCGCTTGTTGACATAGAATGCTTCACATGCCCATTGGGAATCAGAGGGTTCAATGAGACCTTGTGCCAGGAGGTCTGCGCAAGTGTAAGATGTTCAGGGCTCATTCCAGAGTGATTAGCCTTTGTAGGATCGATGTCTTCATTCCGTTTAAAGGGAAGTTTGACATAGAAAGGAGAGTTTTTCCACAAAGGTTGGGTGCAAGTTTGGGAAAATTGGGAGTGTGTTTCAAAGACGGGAAGAAAGTAGACTCGGATTATTGGGTCCAAGACGGCTGGTTGAAGGGCATAGAATCGTTTGATGTCTACAAATTCCTTAAATTGGTGCTTGAAACGAAGGCCATGAGACAGAATTCTGAGTTTAGGAAGTTGGGTCAAAATATCCCAACCAATGATGATATCTTTGTCGGGAGACTGGGAACCAAGAATTTTGGTGGTTATGGAACACCGAGGAAAGAACTGGATGGTAATGGGTTAACTACGATACTTGGTAGCAAAAGTGTCACCAGAGGCAGAATTGAAATACCTGGTGTAAGATTTCCAAAATTCGTCTGGAAGGATCTTTGTGTCCAGAATGGAAGAGCTGGCTCCAGTATCGATGAGTGCCACCAAAGGGATTGGTTTATGGTATTTGGACAGAAGGATATGGATAAGGATATACGGATGATGAACAGGTTCATTGAGTTCAATTGCGGCAGGTGAATCAGGGAAGAATGTGAAGACATCATTCTCAGAATCGGAATCTGAGCTATATGTCTGAATGGCACAAAGGGTATTTTCGGATGGTTGGTCATCTAAAGAAAAAACGGACTCAATATCCAAATCATCACGCTGGATGCCGGTGTTGTTGGCAATTTTGTCGATCAAATGGCTTCCTCGCTTGCTTGCCTTTGGACAATTTTTTGCAAAATGTCCTTTTTGTTGCGAACATAACACCTGTCTTTGTTACGTTTCTTGGAAAAACGATGATGGCTTTTCCTCAAAAATTTCCACTTACATTTGCCTTTTCCTTTGCGTGTCTTTCTGAAGGAAAGTCGTTTGAAATGTCTTTTCTTTTTGCATCCTCGTGCGGGAAGGATCGAACAATCCTTGGGGCATTTAATCTTCTACCGGGTTTGAAGCATGCCTTATCAAGGTGTCTGTTTTCTTTGAGAAAGCTTCGAAAGGCTTCTCTTCGGAGGCAAAGTTCTTCGATGGCGATGTGAACTGCTTGTTGGATTTCACCAAGAGTAGCTTCTGTTATGGTCTTCTGCTTTTGTTGGAGAGTTTTTTCAGCGGCTTGGCTGAGTTCTTTTGGGATGGATGCTAAGAAGATGGGTTTGAGATTCCAATCTGCGCCAAGTAGATAAAACAGCTTGATCATAGCTTGGAAATGACGATCGAGATCTTTGCGTCTTAGCGAGCAACATTTCCGGTCAAAGAACTCCTTTCTTTTGAGTTCTCTGGAATCTTCAGGCTTGCCAATGAAATACATATGGATAATCTGGATAGCATTATCCAAAGGTTGTGTCAAGAAGTACATCGATCTTGTTCTCGCGAGCGAGTGTGCCACCAATCTTTAAGTGCTCCTCGTGAAACGACTAGTGAATTCCAAAAGAATATCATAAGTGCTAGGTTCAGAAATATGCCGGGCAGTTAGCCAAGCATGAAATTCTTGAAGCCTATCAGGCCACTTAAAATATGGAATGTCATCTAGTGTGAAATAGATTTTGGACGATGAGGCTGTAAAGGACTGGGTGGCGTCCGGTTGTTCCGGATGATGAATTTCGGGTTCAGAGAGGATTTCTTCATCCTTGACACTATTTGCCATAAAAAATGACCCTTCTGAAGAGAATGATTCAATTTGAATATCAGAATCAGACCCAGATGATGTTTCAATCTGGTTTGTGGCAGAAGGTTTGATAACAGCAATAGAAGGGATCTGCTGTCGGAGAAAATTTTTGAGCGGATTGGAAATGGTCAGGGTGGCTGATTTTTCCCCAAGAGGGGGATTGCCAGGAGGATGATTCCCGGGAGGATGTTCAGGTGTGCCCGGAGAGGATGGGGAATACTCGGCGGGAGGAGAGGATCTCTTTTGCTTCAATTTAAGCTTCCGAAGGTTTTCTCGAAGAGTCAGAAAATTATTCGGAGGAGGAGGAGCAGACGAGCTTAAAACAAAGAAAAAAAGAAGAGGATGAGCCAAAAGATGATTCTGGCTTTTGTGACAGGGGGGAGAGGAGAAAAGGGGTGGATCAAGTGGAGTAAATGACTGCTGACCCTTGAGAATTTGGATCTGTCTTCGGAGTTTTTCTATCTCTAGTCGTTGGTCTTCCAAATAATGGCTTGGGGGTGTTTGCTTCGTTTCTAGCAAATGGAGCCGCTTTTGAAAGTCTTTTAACATGTGGTAGGATAAGTCAGTGGTCTTATCTACCCGTTCGAGATGTGTAGAAACCGTGCTTAAAAGCTCATTCTGGGCTAAAGCATTTTCAGTCTGCCAATTGAGGACAGTTTCGGCCACAGAAGGCTGCTTACGTTGTCCCTGTGCATCAAGACCAGTAGGGTTTGGTACTTTGGGTGAATGTTGGTACCTTTGGTGTGGGTCAGAGAATTTTTCCAAAGGAGGAAATTTCCGGGTGCGGGTGCTGGTTCCAGATGTTTCTGTGTGTTCCAGTGGAGGAAAATCATCAGAATGGAAAATGCATATGCCGGGTAGAACAGGAGGTGAGACAGGTTTGGGTACACAGGTGCTTGGTCGGGGTAGTTTCAGGGGATATGAATGATTCATTTTCACCCATTTCTGGATTGGCTTGTAGAAAGGTGAAATAATCATAGGTTTAGCTGGTGGTGGTTGAAAAGAGGGGACAGGCTTGCAAGGCGGTGGTGGTGCAGCTGGTGGTGTGGATCTGGATGGTCCATAAGAAACAATGAACCGGTATCTCGCTCCATCTTCTCCAAGAGGTCCAACAGTTGGATCTCCATCAAGATACCTTTGGTGAAGGGTATCTTTCTTTGGTTTCTTCTTTTTGGCGAAGATTTGTCATCCTCATCATCGGGTTTTGTACATGATGGACAAAAGCAATCTGGGTCCCAAAAGCAATGTCCAGTAGGATCTTTGAAATGATGAATGGGTTGTCCTTGAGGACCAAAAGAGTGGACAAAGCGTTTGTCATCTGATTCGCTTGAGACAGGATCAGTGGGACAAGGTGTAAAGTGGAGGATAGTGGAAAAAATAGAGGAAGGTTCCTCTTTGGTTTTACCGAACGTGATGGTAACAATGATTCATCTTTTTTGGGAGTGAACTGTGGTTCACCGGACTGGATTGGTTTGCAATTTTGATGAAGTTTCTCATAGTTGGTGACCCAACTATCCGGGAGGAGCTTGACAAGCTCATTTCTTGGGATCGCGAGGGACATGGATGCAAGAGGTCTGGGTCGTGGTCGGCCGAGATAACAAGGGCATCCTCGAGTTTGGAATGTTGAGATCTATGGCATGGTTTTGAACTCGGTAAATCATCTGGTAGTGCAAGGTGGCAGCAATGGATCCAGGAGTCTGCGGAGCTCCAGTAATTTGTAACTGAACTTTTAGAGCCGTCAACAGGTTGGGATCTGCAAGAGCAATGTTAAAGTTTGGGAACAGGGTAACAAAAACAGTGCCTGCATTCATCGTTGTTTGGATAGTACCAACACAAGCTTGTTGGTATTTCAAAACCTGTGTCTAACAGGGGCTATTCTTGTCAGAATCGGTAAGCATTTTCGGCCATGAAAGGTCAAAGCAAGGCGGATGGCTCCAAAATGGAGATGAGTATAGCCTTGTTGAATCCATTGAGATGGAAATTCCGGTGGAATCTGGAGAGTAACGAACTGTTCTTGTTCAGTTGCTTGAATAGGGTGTTGATCAAAACGAGAGGACTGAACATATTCTTTGACAGTGCGGGGGGTGTGTTTGATCAGGTGTTTAATAGACCGCAGTGGGGAAAAGGAAGGGGGTTTTGCGAAAGCTGTGTATGGGTTCATCATGGGGAGTTGGGTTTCTGAGATCTTGCTATCTTCTGTGAGGTATACGACCTCATAAAGATAGTCTATTTTGGAACATGAAGACTTTCGAAGTTCGGGTGGAGGTTGAAGAGAAAGGTTAGAGGTAAGAGAGATGGGAAGAGAAGGGGAAGATGATTATGAAGTTTCCATAGGATGGGAGGTTCTCTCCTAGTAACAGAACGTGGTAAGGACCAAACTAAAATGATTCAAACAAATCCCTGGCTCTGATACCATAAAGGATACTGAGATCTAAATCCAGAGTTTGAGTTGCAAACTTGTGACAAGTATGCTATCCCACACACGGCCCTCTTGGCCTTCAATAGGGACTGCCTGTTAGTCACCAAGTTCCTTCTCAGACAAAGGACTTAAATCCTAGTAAACCCTCTCACATAGAAAATGAGAGACGGTGAATTCAAATCTCCATCTTCTTAGGTGGTTAGGATAGGGACGATTAATTTCAAGTATAAGTTTCGACTCTTACACCATGTAAAGATGTATAGTAAAAATTTAAAAGTAAGTTGAGGATTATAATAAAATAGCAAAAAAAACTAGTGAAAAGGCACACACCTAGAAACAAACAAATTATGAATGAATGGCGGGCGATATGATCAAATATATTTATAATTTAATTCGTGATCTTCATTTTTAATTTTAAACATTTTAATTTCTTTTCCAAAATGGACGACACCTTCAATCATTCAATCTTGCTCTCAAGACATTCAAGCATGCTTTCTTTATCGTAGTGCCATGGTCAAAATGTTGTCTACATCACGGGAGACGACAAATGCAGAGTCTGCGTCGAGCAGCAACATAACACAAAGTCCGAGTCAGAGTGATGATAGCCCATTACATTTCGATCTCGAATCTTGAATGTCGATCCAACGATTTTTCTTTTCTCGGTCATAGATCCACTGATTAAAAAGTGCATGATTGATTGCCACCAAAACCAGAAAAAGAAAGAGCGGTCATAATTGTCTAATGGAGGGAGAGCGGCCGGAGAATGTCCCTGGCCTCTTCCGTGGCTACATTCAACCATGGCCGAACGCACTGCAAGTTCATGGTGGAAAAAAAAGGAAAAGGCATGTTCAGCTGGCTTTTTCTGTTCTTTGTACTGTTTTCATGTGAGCTCCATTACATCATTCGATGGCTCTCTTTTTTAAGAATGGAAAAAGATGTTGTCATAAGAAGATTTTGTTTGATTAAATTTGATTTTTATATGGTCAGCAAGGGTCATGGAAGCTTGATGTTCTGCTAAATGCTCCAATGACTTAACCTCTCTGTGTCTATGGGTCATTATGTATGGAGATAATTACCCAATTAGTTCTATAATTACCATATAGATATTAGTTCAGTCATAAAATTTTCGATTTTGTCAGTGCAGTCCTAAACTCTTACGGGAGATTTCAATATAATCCTTCCAGTCAATTGCTGTTGGAAATCGATGTCATGGCGATGCATAAGTTGTCCACGTCAAGTATCATATAGGATGGCTCGAGATGATTGGGAGCCATGCTGGAAATTTATAACGACAATTGGTTAGAAGGGTTACATTTGAATATCGTGCAAAGATTTAGAACTACATTAACAAAATCGAAAAGTTTAGAATATGGTTAGTACTTATTTGGTAATTTTTCCAAATATGTTGAAAGGTATCTTGAACACTTCTCCTTATATATTCCAAGGCAATATCCATCATAAATCAACCATTGAAACACCTCTTTAAGACTAGCCGATGAAGCTTTTCGTCATTGGTCAAGTGTGGTTTCGTAATGGACTCGAATATTAATGCATTGTCATTTCAACGTGGTTACATGTCTTTTAAATAATAAAGTATTCATCATAACTTGTTTACTTGCTTTATATACTATTTATATGCATACAATCAATGTCCACCTATCAATTTATAATTTTGGATTAGACTCTCTAACAGCATATTGAAGCCAGATCTGACCCCAGTTTATGTTTCTGTTTCAGCTTGCATGTGAGAAGGATATTAAAGCACGGTAGCAAAAAATCTGATTCAGAGTGCATCACACACAAGAATGGCACTAGGACCACAAAAGCAAAAGGGGGCATACACGCCATGCATCACACACAAGAATGTTTCTAATTTAGGACTATATCGGTAAAATCAAAAGTTTAGAATTAAACTGATATTTGTATAGTATTATTAGTACTTATTTGGTAATTTTCCCAAATATTGTTGAAAGGTATCTTGAACACTTCTCCTTATATATTCCGAGGCAATATACATCATAAATCAACCATTGAAACACCTCTTTAAGACTAGCCAATGAAGCTTTTCATCATTGGTTAAGTGTGGTGTGGTTTCATAACGGACTCGAATATTAATGCATTGTCATTTCAACGTGGTTACATGCCTTTTAAATAATAAAGTATTCATCATAACTTGTTTACATGCTTTATATGTTGTTTATATGCATACAATCAATATCCACCTATCAATTTATAATTTTGGATAAAATTCTCTAACAGCCTATTGGAGCCAGATCTCACCCCAGTTTATGTTTCTGATTCAGCTTGCATGTGAGACGGATGTTAAAGCACGGCAGCAAAAAATCCAATTCAGAGTGCATCACACACAAGAATGGCACCAGGACCACAAAAGCAAAAGGGAGCATACACGCCATGCATGTCCTAGGCCCTTGTCCCTACTCCCCTCTGTCCACCACGCCGACCTCTTCACGGAGAGATTTCCACGGTCACATCAAAATCGGTCCATCGTTCATGTCTTGTCCTTACGTTTCGGCATATGGAGTTGAATATATTTGACGATGTTCGCTTCGATACCGATCGCAAAGTCGTGCGTGTGGTCGCCGCCGCTCGATAAGGACCACAAGTAACCTACTTTTCGGTTTTTCTTGGCGCAACTTCGAGTGATGTTGAAGAGACGAGTCCGGAGCAGTTGCGTTCACACGCCATTTTTGCATTCTATCGGAAGGCTGTCGTGTCTGTTCTATCGTATATACTTAAAAGTCATGATTAAGCGGATGTTTGTTTTTTGGCGTTCGTCGGGACTTCATTTTGCCCTCTGTGTTTACCACGCGGCATGCTAGGCAATGCGGGCTTGCGACGTGGCACATTTGTGACTTAGGGTACCCTTTGAATTCTTAGTGATTACATGTGTCCTCGCTAAGAAACAGGTGCCCTTCGAAACCATTGAGGACCATCCTACCTTTGCAACAGATATTCCATTGACGGACTTGACAGGACCATGGTTTTTATTTTTACGTGCACACCTCAGCCCCCGATTCCCTTATGTCTTTATCTTTTCCAAGAGAAGAAAATACCCTCCAAATGTTTTATGTTCGAGAGATGCCGAAATCCACAGTCCTCAAGATTTTATCTTCTATTTATATTGAATTATCAGAAAGCATATCAAGATTTATGTCTTATCAAAATATAAACATGTATAAAAGATAAACTAGACAAGTTATGCTCTTCGTCAACTTGGCTTATTTTCAATTCAGTTTTCTAAATTTATTTATAAACGGAGAAATTTTTGAGCCAAATATAAAATATAGGACCAATGGAGGAATTTTTTTCACCAATGTTAATTCAAAAGCAAAAGAGGTTAATTAATTACTAGAAAATTTTTTTTGAAATGTCCTAATTCAATTACTAGGAAATTAAATTAATTAATTACTAGAATTTACTCTAATGCCCACACTTCCCAGGTGGGAAGGGAAAGTAGAGGAATTTGAATCATTATCTTCTCAAGAGTCGAGATGAGGACGATTTAATTTTAAACGTCGGTTTAAAAGTAAAAATTAGAATAGGGGTAGAGTAGACTTGGAAAAAAAACAAATGGAAATCAATTGTTAACGGGAAAAATTGAATTGGAAATGGAAATAAAGCCAATCTAATTATACATATAGAGACCATTTATGTTATTATCCCTTCTCTCTATATTTAACCTATCACAAATGGAAAGATCCTAGCCGTCAGATTTACGGCCTCGCGCGATCGGACGGTCCAGATCCCTCCCCCGGCGGTCAAGCGGTCGACACGAGAGTATCGTTCACACTTGCCTGGCCCGAGCAGCCACATGTGAGCCATTCACGGCACAACATAGCAACAAAAGGGAGGGAGGGGGGGAAGGGGTGGTGGTGCGCTTATCGGGACGTACGTTTGGCGTCCGTTTCTTCTTTGCCTCTCCCTCTCTCCAGCAAGAGAACCGATAGGAGGACGACTGCACAGACGCCGGCGACGGCGGAAGAGAAGATAAGGTGGCGGTGGTGGGGCGGCGTGGCACCAGTTGCAGTTTCGCCGCCATTCCCGCTATTTATGGGGACCTTCTACCTTCGTCCGCGCCTATAGAAGCTTGAGCCATTTTAGTCTTCTCCCCCTTTCCTGTTTTCCCATTTGCCATGACTTGCCTGAGCGACGAGGGGAGCGGCGGCGGCGGCGGTTCTCTGCTCTTGGAGACGTTCCCGAGGCGGCTGTCGATCAAAGGAGAGAGCATGGAGGGGTACCTGGAGTGCCCGCCCGAGAGGGTCTTCCCCGTCTACGCGATGGGGGTCTGGAGGCCCGAGTCGGAGTCCGTGGTCGCCGTCTCGGGTTCTGGCGACCCGATTTGGGACGCCGTGAGAGAAGAGGCCAAGCTAGAGGTGACCCAATTTTTTTGGAATTGCGAATTTTTTCTGTCTCTCTGGTTTATGTATGTCTTTGTCCGGGGACACTCTGCTCGTGCTGATCAATCTGCTCTGTTTCTTGTTTCGCCTTTTTTACGTTGGTTTGAAGAGAGGTGGCGGGTTTGTCGTGTGGGTTGTTTTAGCGCTTTTGATGAGATTTGTTGGAAGTCGGATTTGGATTGGCTTGGCCCGGTAATTTTTCGTTAAAGCTGAATGAAAGCCTCACGAATATATGAGACTCACAGTATATGGTATCTTCAACACCAAGTTTAAGTTTCTTTTTACATTTAAAAGTTTCTCGAGAATTGCACAATTTACTGTTTAATCGAATGATTCAAGTTTAAACGGGCTCAAGGTCAAGTTCTTTTGTTGAAGAATGCATACCCACATCACCTGGTTTGTAAATTTGTTTGTGAAGTGATGTCCGCATTCTGGTCATTCGAGTGTAGTGTTCCTAAAAAGTTTGCTAAAATTAATTGCTTTGTAATTCATGACAGGCGGAGAAGGAGCCTATTTTGAGCAGCTTTTTATATGCAAGTATCCTATCACATGAAAATTTGGAGCAGGCATTGGGGTTTGTTTTGGCCAATCGGCTCCAAAATGCTACACTATTGGCAACACAACTTGTTGACATATTTTATGATGTTATGACGAATGATAAAGCCATTCAACATGCAATCCGCTTGGATGTGCAGGTAACATACTTTTAGTTTAAGTAGTCATGGTTTGCTCCTTTGATGCAGTTGGTTTGATCTTGGAGCTTTATCTTTCTTAGGCATTCAAAGACAGAGATCCAGCTTGTATATCGTATAGCTCAGCCCTATTGTATCTTAAGGTATGTTGCATTTTGGTACTACTTTTGATTTTCAACTAAATGATTTCTTTAACTGTAAGTTGCACAGAAGTTACTTCTTTGAGAGTTTTTATTTTCAATTCACAATTTCTTTATCACTATTAAGTTATTGATAAATATTTTAGAAAGAAAGTAAGACTAAAAATTATTAGCATGATTTTTTAAATGATGGAGAGAGGCTACCAGTCCAGTGACCCCTTTGACCATCGCCATGAGATCCCACACCTGCTACGGAATGCTTAGTTGGATTTAAGATATTAATAAGTTAGATTAAAGAGAAGATATATCTTTTTAATGTTGTGATAATTAATCACTTTATTTTCAAAGTAAGTGGATTTCCTTGCTAAAAACTGGATTTTACTACATATTCAGGCTGTATTCTTACTTTGTTTTTGCTAAGTCTTAAAGAAGTAATTACAGCAATTCAAGTTCATCTCGATAGGAAAAGTCAGATATGCTGTTAGTACTCATGGTCCTCATGATAAGAAACTAGAGGAATCTTGAGCACAATGTTCACCTTGATTTTGAAAATTTCAATTGTCATGACTTTAATTGCAGATATATTAGCACTGTGCTTCTGCATATTTTTTGAACACATTTACTGATAGTTTACTGGTCTCAGGCTTTGGTCATGCATTACTTGGAGAAGTTCTTGATTAGCATTCAAAATGCAAAAGTAATACCAACAGATCTTCCTTTACTTCGTTTTAGGGTTACCATTCCTTGCAATCATATCGAGTAGCACATGCATTGTGGAAAAAGGGAAGGAAAGTACTCGCCCTGGCATTGCAAAGCCGTGTTAGTGAGGTAGGCTTGTCTGATCATTCTCATTATCTGTTATAGTCCAGAATTTGCTTTCTTAAGAATTTTCCTGCCTGTTTTCTCTAGGTTTTCGGAGTTGACATACATCCTGGTACGTTTAGTTCTTTTCTTAAGGTTCATGTATTCTTGAGTTATACTTCTATATTTTACTGAAGATGCATCGCATCATCCGAACTTGTGCATAAGCTTTTGTGACCAGCAATAGTGGAGAGTGGCATTTGGTGCTGACTTTCTGAAAACATCACTGAACAAATCTAGACTTTCTAGGTTACTCAATTGTGTTTCGTCATTTAAACTTTGACTTTTGGAAACAATGAAGATGATTTTAAGAGATTTGGATAAAAGTTAATCTTTGGGGAGAGTTTTATTGCACTTGCAATGCTATCTCATGATCTATTCTGATTGGTTATTTTCTGCAGCTGCTATAATTGGAGAGGGAATACTACTGGATCATGCGACAGGCTTGGTAATTGGTGAGACTGCTGTTATTGGAGACAGAGTTTCCTTGATGCAGGTAAACCAAATTCTCATTTCCCCTCTGTTTCTTTTCTAAACCATTAGTTTCTGTTTGTGGCAGCCACTTAGAAATCTTGCTGCTTACTGATGCATATAATTCTCTCTGGTACCTCTACAAATCATAAATGACATTTAAGCATGGCTCAGTACTGAAGATCTGAATTACTGCAGTCTCGCTTTTATTATGCATTGTGATGCGTCAGTTTACTCTTAGGCATATAAATGGCGAGAAGTACTATGGACTTACTAGACACCATTTTTGTTTGGCTAAAGTTAAAGAGACGATGATCAGAAGGGTTCTTAGTACAAATACACTGGCTCTTTATTATATTAGGTTTTGATCTTTTGAAACTTAGCCTTTCAAAACTCGCAACTGCTTCATTATTAGTTGTCATCTGTGCATGTTGAAGAACTTTAAATTTCAGAAATCACACATTTTAAGAAGCAAAAGTTATTTTTGTAACTTGTCATCTTTTACCAGTGTATTTCATTTCATATACTACGATGCTTTGCTTGTAGAATAATGCTTTTACATATCTGAAGAGGAACTTGTGCTTCAGGAAGAAGTCTTCTGTTTATTGCTTTGCTTTTTCTGTGAAAGAGACGACTTTATGTTTATTCAAAATGGATAATAGGGTGTGACGCTAGGAGGGTCCGGGAAAGAGACCGGTGATCGTCATCCGAAGGTGGGTGAAGGTGCACTAATTGGAGCAAGTGTAACCATACTTGGAAATATTAAAATTGGGGAGGGTGCAATGATTGCAGCTGGTTCCCTGGTATTGAATGATATCCCTCCACATGGGTAAGCTCTTAATGGACTACCCAACTGCTGCTTTAATAAATTTGTCTTTCTATTAATTTGATTGACTGGTGAAGTTTGCTTATGGTTTCTTCTTACTTTTTCACCATAGCATGGCAGCAGGAATACCAGCAAAGGTGATTGGTTATGTAATTGAGAAAGATCCATCATTGACAATGAAACACGGTATGTCATGCATGTCCATATGTTTTTTCCCTTCCTATGTTTCTCTCACATATTCCCTGGCAGTCACTGTTAACGTTCTTGTTGTGGAAATGGATTTGAAGTTAATATGGTATTATCTACATCTTGACCGAGTTTTAATTCTACATTTTTATGGATGAATAAGTATAATATTTCACTACAAAGTTGAGTGTAAATGTGACCATTTGAGAGATGCATGCTTATGTAAGGAATATATGGTCATAATTGCAATCGTGTTGGCAAATTTTTCCGATGCTGGTCCTTTTGTTTCTACTACAACCTCACAGCCCTATGGAGGATGGTGCAATTTTATCTTTTCTGCCACTGCACTAAACATTCTGCTGCTTTTGATTTGTTGTTTTCTTTACACTTGCAGCGTCCTGCTGCTGATCATCCAGAAATCTATTTTTAATGATTGTAATAATACTCTTTTTGTATCCAGCATGTATCTCATTTAGTTACTCGAATTGCAGATGCATCCAGAGACTTTTTCGAGCATGTTGCTGTGAAATTCAAAAGTGGAAGGTCCACAGGTGAAAATTTTTGCCATTTTTGTTTCTTTCCCTGGAAAATGTAGAGCTTTCTTATATCCACGTCAATAGCACAAAAAACCCAAGGGCACCGGGTTTTCTCCTACATATTTCAAATTGGTCTGAATTATTTTCAGGAGTTCAAGATCTGGGAAGAAACAATGGAAGCGCGTGATGAAGCTCACAAGCATCGATCTTTCAGGTGAAGACACTGCTTGCCAGGCATTCAGTCTCCATAAATCAGAGCGAACAGTATCGTGTGTAAAAATAACATAACATGGAGAGGTTTATCTAAACTTGATGAACCTTTTGTCTGTCTGTAATCATCTTCTTGATTGGGTAGTCAAAACATGTCAAATTTTTGCATGATACCCTCCTTACAAAATCACAAAAATAGGCTTGGCTAGCAGAACCCAAAGGGAAGCCTATAGGGATTTAAGATGTTCTTGAGCGGGATATGATAGAGATGGTGTCAGGAGTGAGAAACAATGGCCCAAGACAAAAGGGGCAAGGAAGAAGGGAAAGATGAGAGCTTTTCCAAAAGGTTATCTAATGTGCTATACTAGGATTTGGATCATATTGCTATTTCTAAGTATGTATGATTAGGACAGGTCCTTGATTGTTCAGGGAGATTATCTGGTATTTTGGGAGTATCGTTCGTTCCTCGCGCATGCATTGCTTGCTTACGATAACCAATTTTCTGTTGTGATTTTGTATGTGTCGGCCATGATGCTCCAACGATGCCTTACCTACCCAAAATCTTGAAATTTGAGAAGAGCATAACAATTGATGTGGTCAAATTCTACGAGTGCTAGCAAAAGCGATTGATCTTCATATTGTCTCAAGCATGCTTTAACAAGACGAGACAATGTTAGTCCTTCAACTTGCGCAATTTTCCTCATTGGTCTCCAAACTTCTTTTGGTGCCATTCAAATCCTCTCGCCTTCTTGACTTTTCTAAAAGTCCTTTTTGGTATCATAGCACTTAAGTGTGCTAGCATGCGAAAGGTCGAAAATGATTTTAGAATTTCTAGAATTATAATCTGATATAAAATGAAAATATAGTCATTTGGTAAGTTTATAATAAAAGAATCTCTGTAAAAGCAAGGGGCAAAGCTTCGTAGACAGCTTCCCCCTCATGTATTCGTCGGCCTTCCCCAGCCCCCCCTTCCTTGATTTAAAAGAGAGGCCCATCTGCCGGACCAGTTTCTTCAACACGAGCATTGTTTCCTCCCCCCAAAATTTTTTTTAGTGTTTTTCGGCAATAAATCTCTCAAAATTAGTTTTTGAGGCCTTATCGATCGTTAAAAAGATTAAGTAATTATTAATGGGGCATGCCAGATGATCATCAACTAGGTAAGGAAAAACTTATGTATTCTTTTCTGATCTTCCTTCGGATTCCAATGTTTGCTCACTTGTAAGAGCTGCCTACGGTAATCACTTATTATGGTGCCCAGTCGAGTTATGTTCATTATTTTAATATGCCAATACTTGCAAACTTCACATCCCTTGTTGATAGGTAAATATTTTTCTTTCCCAACAATCAGGAAATACAAGAGTTCACACCTCTTGTTAATAGGTGAATTTTTTTTCCCTACCAATCAAGGAATACACAATGTCTCACTCCAAGATAGATCTTCTACCTATTTCTTCTTCTTTTTTAAAGCTTTCAAGGATCTGTTTAGGTTCAAAGTGAGGAGTACCCGACCATTATATTTTTTTAAGGCATCGGAGCTGTCTCTATCCTCTTAATTTTACACCAAATGACATCCCATATAAGAGCTGATGGCAATCAATTGACTCACTCCCACCATAAGAATGAGCTGCATCATTTTTCAACAAGGGCATAAAGGGTCTCCTACCCTAGAGGAGAAAGGAGATGGTTGTCTCCTCTATTTCCTTGTAAGCCTGTTAAGGATTTGCATAGGTTCAATCACCTTTATTATATATCGACAAAGTCCAATTTTCATGAAATCAGCGGAAGAGAGTTTATAAAGGTGAGAGCATATTTATTTTTCATGAAAAAAATAGTTTAGTTGGGAAAATGCGAAAAATCGCCCGACGACATATCCATCGACGGGAGATACCCTCGCTAACCCACGCGACCTCACGCGCCGCCGAAGTCGCGGAGGAGCGAGGGTGACTCGCAATTGACGAAAGTACCCCTACTTCCACACTCAGAAAGTCAGAAGCAATTCTTTTAATACTTCATCGTCCTCTCCTCTTGTCTGCTTCTCCTTCAAGTATACACACCTCGCAGGGAGATTCAGAGCCGCTCGGAACGGCGCGGTTTGGATTCTTCCTGGCACCCGACAGCCCGAAGAGCGCTTGGCAAGGAGATCCGACTGTTCGGACGAACCGATCTTGAATCTCGTCCCCGCGACCTGCAAGTTTCCGAATTTCGAAGATTCGCCGGTAAGTTAGGCGAGGAAAATTCGTGCTTTGTCGGATTTGCATCTGCATCGGAGAGTACGGAATTGTTTGTTTGGCGCAGGTGGATGTTCTTGCATTGTCGTTGTCCTCCGTTTCGTTCTCTACGTTGTTTGATTGGTCTAGCTGAAACATGGGTTGCTCCGTTTGGGTTGATTTGAGGTGCGCTTTAATTGAATTTCGCGCAATGGCATTCGCGCGTGACACGATTGGATTCAGACTATCGGAGTCCTTAAAGCCGGAGTTTTTGGCTTGGGAGATGGTGATTCACTTCGATCACCGACGGTTATTCAGTTTTGTCAATGCGCGCAGTTGCTTTTCTGCTTAGTTATCCGAAAGATATTGAACTTTGCTTTAACCAGTGCGTTTTGTTATGGTTTTTGTTTTCAGTGACATTAGGCAGCGTAACGGGTGATGTACTTGGAAAAGATATTGAATGTGCCTGCCCATACATTCGGTGTTTAGTTTGGTTCATTCTACAAGGCATGTGGTGATAAGAGATAAGGGGTACATCATATTTGGGTGGAGGACACGTTGATTGTCAAGAGCATTAGAATGTCTGCAGAGGGAGGTGAGGTTGCTACAATGCAGGAAAGTAACATTGAAGATTCCTTAGAGACAGGGAATCACATGAATGACACTAGCCTTAGCAATGGGCTGCCTGCGAAGGAGAATGGATCATGTGAAAACACCCCGCATTATGGTGATACTCATGATGAGCTCGTGCAGATGGTTACTGAACTCAAGCTTCAAAACGAGTTCTTCAAGTCTCATTTTGAGGGTCTAAAAGATCTTCACTTGGAAGAGATTAGTTCTCAACAACGAATGAAAGTGGGTGGGCTGGAAGGTGAAGATGTGAAGAGACTCAATGAGAGAATAGAATCTCTGGAGAGAGAACTACTGGAGGAAAAGCAAATGCGAGGTGCAGCAGAGCAAGCTCTGAAGCATCTTCAAGTAGCACATTCAGAGGCAGATGCACGAGCCCAGGAGCTCTCAGCCAGGCTTGCTGAAGGTCAGATGAAGTTTCATGTCTGGTATTTAGTGAGATTTTCTTCACATGCTGTGCCACTGAAACACTTTAAGGATGGTTAGGAATCTGTTGAATTGCTTTTTTTGCTTGGATCTGTATTTCAGTTGGATACAGTTTGCATCTGAACTTTCAGCCATTTAGACTGCACTTTTTGGAGTATGAAAACTGAAAAGGGGAAACTCAAATATGTTAGTGTTGCTTTGTTTCAGAGAAAAGTTTCCTATAATATGTTTAGCCTCCAATACCAAATCCCTTTTAGAAACAAAATCATAATAATGTGTTTGTATTTCACCGGAATTGCAAAAGAGGCTATTTATGCTATTCCAAGCCTTCTAATTTTGATTTGGAATGAAGTAACTAAAATTTCATTGGATAACAACTTTAACTTTGCAAGCAGTTTCCCGTATTGGCATTCGTTTGTTTTTCGGGTTTTTCGAATGCATTTTCTGGACTTATTTAGTTGTTGAATGCAAAACTGGAATTTTAAAAATTTAGATTAACCAACATTGTTGTCTGCTGCTAGTGCTATTGTGCAACTAAGAGAGCACATAATGATTTGCCTTATATTTCCAATCTGAGTTATGTCCTGGTTCTTCTCATAGCTCAACAGAAGATGGATCAAGAAATAAAAGAGAGGGAAGAGAAGTACTCTGAACTCGATTCCAAATTTAGCAGACTTCATAAAAGGGCCAAACAGCGCATTCAAGATGTTCAAAAGGTGAATCCATGTGCCATATTTTTCATCCTTTGGTTACATCCTGATAATCTTTTCAGAAGATTCGTTTTATCTAAATGTGGACAAATTACTACCTAGCTGGATGTTTTGCTTGCTGTTGGCTTGCGAATTGACCTTAGATGTGTTTGGGGATCATTAATTTCAGGAGAAGGATGACCTTGAAGCTCGTTTCCGTGAAGTAAATGAAATAGCTGAACGAGCTTCATCCCAACAGTTAGCATTACAACAAGAGGTGGATCGGACTCGTCAACAAGCAAATGAAGCAATGAAGGCAATTGATGCGGAGAGGCAGCAATTAAGAAGTGCATGCAATAAGTAAACTTTTTTTCCATCCAACTAAATTAAGAAACTATTTGGTTTGTTATCTTTATGAGTGTCCTAGTTCCTTTCTGCCCTTGTCCCTGGAGGAGTAGGAAAATTCCCCAAGTTGTTATTTATATATACAATTTGTCTGATCCATCCATTGTTGGGATCGTTGTGCCCCCTCACCAACCATTGTCCTGGAAACATTGTTCCAACTTCGGACTCTCACATTCCAAATCGGCAGTCCAAGCTACCCCATCAAACTAACTGAATTAAAAGTTACTAGTACCAAAATTAATCTATGCTATTGTACATCCTTCTGCCTAATTTAGAATTTTTGATTAATAGAAACTAAATTGGACTAGCAGTATTTCTCTCTATTCGATTATTTATAATCAATGTTGCATCTCACTTAAAATTTCAAGGCAAAAATAACTGAAGAGAATTGTGACTTGCCCATTACACATACCGAGTAACCCTTTACATGATGTAAAGAGGTTAGTTGGCGTTGTTAGACATTAATCTTTTCATATTGAAGTGATTAGATGGATCCTTCACTTTGTTTCCTTGTTCATAACAAAACATTATGCCATTGGCTGAGTAGTTTTCGCATTGCTTGTATGTTCCTGTTTTTAAGGTCTTTCATTCATAAATATGGTCTTCTGTGTGGTTCATGTCATTTATGTCCATCCTTCCAGTCATTATAACCTGTGGGGATGATCTCGCTTGTGCTCATCTTTCTCAGTCAGTGCAGTGATGACTCTGTCCGAATAGAGCTAGCTGGTTACATTTCTAGAATCATTTAAATTCAACTGATGCCTGATGTCTTAGCAAATTTTGGTGTCTTTTTGAGTTTAAACTTGATGACGGGGTTGATCTCTCTCTTTTTTTTCCTTGGCCTGCCATTTATTACCAATCTGTAGAGTTCTTGGATTACATCATCAATAATTAATTCTCTCTTTAGAAAATGAATACTCACAATATCCACAGTTTCTTTACATACAATATACCTTAGAATCATTGCTATGACCTTTTTTTCCTCCTCTAATGATTCAATATAAAAACTGTTGCTGCTGTATTGAAGTGTTGTATGTTGATGAAATCAATGATAGGTCTCTTCCATTTGTATTATGCTCTTTCTATGTATCATGGTGCTAACATTTATTTAAACACAGACTTCGAGATGACAATGAGGAATTGCGGCGATCCATGCAACCTAAAGATCTTGCCCTTGAGTCAATGCAACAGTCCCTTCTTGAGAAAGAGCAGGTAGTTCGACTTTAGAAGTTTCATTTCATCTGCCCTGTAGTGCCCTGAATGATGGTTCTCCTTTTCTGCTCAGGATTGCGTATTCATGTCCATTATACAACTAGAAGTAAGGTGACTATTTTGAAATATCTTAGTAGCTAGGTTAATTGGGAACTTGGTAAACAGGGCTAGCAATCACCATGTTGGACCTGAATGATATTATGTGTGAAAGTTGTTCAGTAGCAAACCAACAAACTGAGATGAACTATTAGGTAGAGGAGTTTGCGCAGTAAAAGGCATAGGATATGCTGAATTGTTGTCTTTGCCGGTGGAAATAGTGCTGATGTTAAAGTTGCTTACCTCCAGATGTTGGAAGACCTGCGAAATTTGCTAAAATCTGCAGAAGAGAAGAGGCAAGCTTCTCTATCTGAACTCACTGCCAAACATCAGAAGGTAACCGGTATCTGCATCCTAGTGCCATCTGATAATTGCCTTGGTTTCAAAACTTAGACGTTTTAAGCTTGCTCTTCTCTATTTCCTTATCAGAGCATAGAGAATTTGCAGTCCCAACTAGCTGATGCAGCCTCTGACAGAAGCAAAGCAACTGAAATGATATCTTCACTTCAGGTGAGAGTTTTTCCTTATGACCTTTTTTCCACAATGGGTGCCTACTGACAACAAATGAGCAACATCTGAGGACAGTTTTGCAGTTATTTGCTCTATTTGTTTGGTTAAATAGCATAACCATTGATTCAGTTGAATAGCATTTGCCTTATGCTCCTAGGGGCTTATTTCGGCTTCTAGAATAAATAAATGACTTAGTATGTCGATCTAGTATAGATGTTGTGATTTCCAATGTTGTAGGCTAAGAGGATGCCTAGAAGCTTGAGAACTTCTCAACTTTCAATTTAAATGCCTATTATCCATTGTTTTATTTATTTGCTTATATTTTTTCTGGGATTAAAGGTCCTACTTGCAGAAAAAGAATCTAAGATTGCAGAGCTTGATGCAGCTTCAACTGGTGAAGCAGCAAGACTTAGAGCCGCAATGGAATCTGTTAAAGGAGAGGTTGCACATTTGAAACGTGAACATGTATGAGCCAAAATTATTGTTATTTTTACTTTAATGGAGATGCAATGGAAATGAAAAGCAGTTTATGAAGTAAACTTTGAATTTTTAGTTTTCTTTTCTCTTTGGGTGCGTGGCCTGGATGCTTCATTTTAGAGTTCTATCAGCTTAATTTTCTCTGGCTGGATATTGTCCTTAATTCTAAACCTCAGTAATTATCTGCTTTCTGATGATGTGTCTATTTTTGGTTTTTGAATGTCCCAGATTCTGCGGAATGTGTCAAATACACCTTAAGTTTTTTTTTTTTTTTTTTTTTTTTGAATTATTAATGGCAATAATCTGTTGCTTGGACATATGTACCACTTCCAGAGAAGTTTCTTTGCCTTTTTTTGTGTGTGTATAAGTTAATTGGATGAAGAAATTTTCTGTTAGTTTTTGGTTTTGTAAATTCTGGGAAGAGTTTCTGTTCTTGATGGTTCAGCTGAGTATGATGTTTATGCCATATATGTTGTGGCATTCTATGATAGGCTACCTTTCATGTTTTCTCAGCAAGTCTTATCTCAATAGTGTATGTGTTTTTCAGGATAAGGAAAAGGAAAGCTGGGAAGCTGCTTGTCAGTCACTTAAAATAAAGCTTGAGGTGGCTGAGAGCAACTGCATTCATGCTGAAGTTGAAGTAGCTAAGTTAAAAAGTACTTCACCCTTGTTGCAAGCTTGGAAGATCTCATGTGCATAATTAGCACAATTATGAATCTGATGGCCGTGCTTTTGGACAGGTCAGTTGGAGTTAGAAGCATCTTCACATGTGCAGTTATTGAATGCTAGAGATGCTGAACTAGCAGCTGTCAAAGAAGAGGTATTCACTTCTGCATTTTCCCCCCATCAAGATAAGTTGGATTCTGGGGATTAATTTGTATAGTTGGCTAAATTTTCAATTTTTTAAAACACTAACAAGGGTAACAAGCTCCTTTCCGCTGGTAAGCTGATGCATTTTCTGTCAATGCAATGCTTTGACTGAAGATAGGGTTGAGTGACGGAGCTGCTTTACAATAGCTTCTGGTTTTCCTGCTTAAAATACATTTCTATTTGGTGGAGCTGCAGGTTGATGCATTAGTTATATTTCTGATGTCTAGCATTTCCTATTTCCTTCACTCTTGTACACGTAGATCCATCGCCTGCAAAGTGAATTTTCTTCCTATAAGGCTCGTGCCCACGCACTTCTTCAGAAAAAGGATGCCGAACTTGCTTCAGCTAAGGATTCTGAAGAAGTTAAAGCTCTTGAGGAAGCACTTAAGGTAATAACTTTGCTGCCCTGAGCCTGTGTATATAAGTGAAAGGACTTGAATTAATGATTGCTTTTAGCTACTTTCTAATTTGTTCTTTTCATTTCCCATCTGATTCTTCAGGAAACTGAAAGGGAAGCCCTACAGGCATCTGCAGAAAGGGATAAGGCCATCCAAGATCTTCAGGCTGCTTTAGCTAATCATGTTAAAGAACTCGAGGAAAGGTAAAATTGTTGCTGGCAATCCATTACAGACCTCAATACACTACATGAATGATGCATTTCTGCTGTTAATTAGAGTTGCCATGATCGCCCGAAATTTGTTATGGTGATTCATTGCAAAATTGAGGTGCTTCATAGCCAATGGTTGATCTGTGCTTTATCTAAACAAGACCTTTTCTTTTCCAACTCTACCTCTGTTCATTTGCAGATAGTGATAGGTTTTTTGTATACTTGCGCTTTCTTCCTCCATCTTATTATTGACTATAGTCAATCATGGTCACATGTTTGATTATTTCTTTGGAGATGAATGTTTGATTATTGTAGACTTTGAGTTACTATTATATATCATTTGCTGTCAGGGAAGCTTCCATCGAGTCATAGCTCTTGATTTTTGCTCAGTAGAATTTATCAAAGAGAACCCATTCTTATTAGTAACCTTTGACATGAGAATTCTACTGTTATGATGAAGTGTGTCTCCATGGGGACAAGGGATAAAGAGTATTAGGTTTCTCAACTTGCTATCTATTACCTTGCCAATCCAATCAGTAAGTTTTTTTTTTCTACTAGGCCTGGTTATTTTTCTGGGAAACTGGGTTTTTGGTTGAAATCCACTTGTAGAGAGTAATTGAGCTCTTCTTTCATTGAAATCCTATAGATAAATCTTCTAAAGGATGCTCTTTGTTTTTCTGAATACCTTCGCCTCTTGTCAGTTTTATGTTGAAAAATGTCATTTTTCACTGTAACCTAATTCTTACAATTAATTTATCCATTGATTGCAGAGGTGCAGTTCTTAACACTGCCAAGCAGTAGATCCTTTCATGACCATTTTCTTATTTATTGATTGCAGAGATGCAGCTCTTAATACTGCCAAGCAGCAGATGAAGACCTTTGAAATGAACCTTGACTCTATGAATGCTCGGCATCAAAAAGATAAAGAAGCATGGGAAGTAGATCTTAGAAACTTGGAAGAAACGTGGCAAAGTAAATGTCAACAATTTTTTCTTTTCTTTCACTTCTGTTACCTCTAGATTTTAGAGAATTCAAACTGTTCTTGCTTTGAAATGTCTCATGATGTAACAGATAGATGTGAGGCACTAAAAGCTGAAATTAAGGCAGATTCAGGGAAAGATGTAAAGCCAGAATTAGATGAGCTTAAATCTCGTTACAAAAAATTGAAGGTAACATGGATCTTGCACTCTCTCTCTCTCTCTCTCTCACAAGGTTAATTCTTTTCTCCTTATTTACTTTGGCATGTTATTTGGTAGGAGGAGCATGATTCATTTAGAGATCTAGCTGATAGAATGATTGAGGAGAAGGACAATGAAATCTCCAGGTTGCTTGATGATAATAAGAATCTTCAACGATCTCTGGAATCAAGACCACCGGTTTGTCTTTTATTGTACTTTAGATAGATGAGTGCCATGAAATTTTTCCCTATTTCCTTGTTACTCGGAAGAGAACAAAGAAAGAGAAAATGATATGTTTCCCTACTACCATTACTCTCCCAATTATTCTGCTGACAATGTAGTCAAATTTATTTCAGGTTGTGCACGACAATTATTACACTGCAGGTATGTAAACTTGTTCCTAGAGTAATCTGACAAAATAGCTCTTACACATACAAGATTTTGGAATTGATGCTTCTGTGAGCATCTGGTAATGTTCTAACTTGGTTTAGGCTGACAAATTTCTTTTCTCAGCCTCGCAGAAACAGGAAATACTAAACTCAGCTAGCTCAGCAGCTGACCAGCAAATTCTGGTATGAGCCTTTGTTTTACTTGAAAATTTGTTGGCTGTGAGTTGTTATGGTTCTTTAATTAGTAGAAGTGACATAATAGGGGAGCTCTTATTGTTATTCAAAGTTGGCACATGTAATGTAGTGGATTCATTTGGGTTATAGCTGTCATATCAATAGTAAATATAAGTAATCTAAACACTGTAGTTTGAGGAAGGTTCCGTTTAGGGCTGTGCAGATCATTCAGATGACTTAACTTTAACCTATTTGAATTTTCAGCTTTTGGCGAGGCAACAAGCTCAAAGAGAGGAAGAGTTGGCTCAGTCTCAGAGGCATATTTTGGCACTTCAAGTATAGACCTTAACTGTATTTGCATTTATATTCTCTTGTTATGCTGTCAAAACTTCTTTAATATATTTTTAATGCTCAGGAAGAAATTGAGGAGCTTGAGCGTGAAAATCGTCTTCACAGTCAACAGGTGAGCTCCAAGGGTGCATTTTGAGTTGTTAATTTGTATGGGAAGCTGGAAAGCACAATATACTTTTCTGAGGTAGTAGCAAGACAGCTAGATCATTTGGTTCATCTTCTGCAGTTTATCCCATTAGTCTGGGAGACATTCGCATTCATAGGAATCAAGAAGTTCATGATAAAGCAATTATCACAAAACTGAACTTATTCGATTATGATCTATAATTGGTAATTACATGGATTAGGACATGTTTGTGCAAGTAGGAATCATATATGTTAGTTGGGTCCTGGAAGTTTAACTTAAAAAGAAGGTGAGGAAAAGAAGGAAAGTGGAGGTTCGATGAGGAAAATGGAGGTCACTAATACTGTAAAGTCTTCATTTAAATTATGCTAATTACAGGTATGAGGTGTCCTTTTCTTGCACTTACGTCCTTGAACTCTATTTTCCCCTATTTATGATGAATTAGTAGCTAATTATCATTTACTTTTTTTAATTTTATCAACATTCTTTTTCTCTTTTCTGTCTCATTTTGGGAGGAGATGATATTGGATATAAATGCAGCTCCAGTACGTTCTAGATTCCTTTTCCCTCCTCAGATATAATCTTAATTGTATGGATGTAGGAGGCCATACTGAAGGAAGAGCTTCGCAACATGGAAAGGATGCAGAAGAGGGAAGGGGTAGATATGACATATTTAAAAAATGTTATCCTGAAGCTTCTTGAAACCGGTAATTTTGGCAACAGATATACTGTGGTGTAACATCAAATTATAAGTAATGTTGATTTCTTGTCTTTCTTTTGTTAAACTCTTGTGTAATGGGGTGCTTTGGTCCATTTTTCCTTCTTAGGTGAGGTTGAGGCCCTGTTACCAGTAGTTGCTATGCTGCTTCAGTTCAGTCCGGAAGAGGTTAAATTCTCAGCTTTAGCTTGAAGTGTTAAATAAATTATAATCAGTAGTTGAAATGAATATTCATCGTCAGGGTCCCTTACCAACCTCTGATTGTGATGCAAAGCTTTCGCTGATGCAAGCCCAATTCTAAGTCTAAGATTCTATCCAAGAAAGATTATCAGCATTCATGCCAGAAAGTTTTCCAAAACCATACATAAAATTGTCATAAATTAGTCTCAACTTCAATTAATGCTGGTGTATTACAGATAGAGGTGAGGCTTTTCTCCATCCCATGAGTTGTAGGCCAGTCGTGGTCTTATACATCAAGCTTCATGTCAAAGGAGAAAATTTTTGTTGTCATCTTGGGTCTGAGGTGTGTCAGTGGTACCATATGTTCATTAAAAGTAGTCATGGACCCTTTTTATGACACAAGAAACTTGCTGCATTTCTTTTCCTTTTATTTTTACTGGGGAAAGATGATCATGGCAAAACGACCAATGTTTATTCACTGTCTGAAGTTCAGTATCAAACTGTTCCTTTTCTGGGCACATCAAGTTCGAAGTTAAATATGCATTTTAATGCAATTGCAGATGCAGAAATGTCAACAAGCTTACCGGGCTGCTACGGATGTGCCTCCAACTCCACCAAATGATACTTCAGGATCTCCTCTGTCGCTTCTCTCAAGATTCTCATTTTCATAGTGGCAAAGAGTAATGCAAGACCGGGAATTCTTTTGTTAATTGACCAGAGTCTGCAAAATCACATTCCAGCTGCAAAGATGCGAACGCGTGTGTTGGTGCTTAGAAGGTGGTCTGCAGTTCTGTAAAACTTTTTTCTTTTAACATCAATATTATCAGGCGAAGTGCGGAGATATTGTAAAGAACATACTACAGAGGAGAGAATGTACACTAGACCGAGAGGTAGAGGATACACACATTGGCAATTCCCGCTGTAATTGCTGTGATTATTGTGAAGGAAAGAGGAAGCAGCTGTTTACTTGTTATTTTCTTCATTCCAACATAAATAAATAAATATTGCAATGCTGTGACTCTCTCACATACACACATAAAAACAATGCACTAGAAAACCTAAATCTTGTCTACGGGTTGTAATTAAAAACTAAATCATTAATTTGATGCCACGTCGAAGAAATAAAAGAAATGGAAATGGATTTTTTTCGAATATTTCACGAAGATGCGGAATGCTGTGACCGAGTTCATGTAAGGACTTGATGAAGTTCAAGATTGCATAATGGAGGTTGAGATTATGCTTTGTCAAGACTTCATGGACACCATCAATAATGCCACGGTACGGACGATGTCCTTGAATTGTCGATGGACACAATCCCTCTACAAGCCCCAAGGGCAATCTCCTTGAATCGTCGATTGACGCCTTGAGGGAGCAAGCAAGTCCAAGTGCTCTATGCAAGTGAAGCCAAGGACAATCTCCTTGAATCGTCGATTGACGCTTGAGGGAGCAAGCAAGTCCAAATGCTCTATGCAAGTGAAGCATTGCAAACAGAGCGGTGCCAAAGCCCATCAAAGAGGTGGACAAAGGAAATCGGTCCATCAAAGAGATGGACAACTTCCTATATGGCAATGCTTTAGTGGTTTGAAATTGTGGAGCATGAAACAATACTTTGAAGCCGTCAACATCTAAGACAAGGGTCTATGTTTCTCGCCAATATGGCAATGCTTTAGTGGTTTGAAATTGTGGAGCATGGAACAATACTTTGAAGCCGTCAACATCTAAGAAGCCGTCAACATCTAAGACAAGGGTCTATGTTTCTCGCCAATATGGCAATGCTTTAGTGGTTTGAAGCTGCAATCCCATGGGCAGAAGTGCCATCAAAGAGATGGACAACTTCACGTAGAGCATGGAACAATACTTCGAAACCGTCAACATCTAACCCATGAAAACATGGGTTTTAGTGGCAATGAGACCTTTCCCACATGGGTTGGTGCAATGAGACCTTTCACATGGGCTGGTGCAATGTGCCAATCCCATAAAAACATCTCGAGCAAAGAGGCTCAGTTCGAGAGTATATGAAGAAATTCACAAAGCTCAAACCCAAATCCACAAACTTGGAGACGAGGAAGCTTTCAGAGCGTTCATGGATGGACTTAAGCCGTGGACACAATTCGAGCTCATGCGTTTAGGAAGTGTGAGAGCCCTAACCTTAGCCGAATCTCTCATCAACCTCACCAAGATTGACCCAATGAAAAACTGAGCTAGGGATTGGAGGTTGGATCAGTCCTCCGAGGATAGAGGTGGAGACAAACTCCCCGCAGCCTCAAAGACAAAGGCGCTCAAGTCAAGTCTTGGGGAGAAGGATTGTCCAAGCTAGAGTCGACCCAATAAGACTACACGAGTAAGTTGAATCAATCCCCGCCATATGCCTGCTTCATTTGCCAAGGTCCCAAGTAAACGCAGAAATATCCAAAGAAATTCACAATTAACGCCCTCCTCGCCATAAAAGAAAAGAAGGAAGAGAAGCGGCATGTCCGACTCAAGGTATGAAGCTCATCAACTTCATACAACCAACGCCCAAGAAGAAAGAACCTACGCCACAAATAGACATGTACTTCGTGAAACTATGAAGGTGTGATTATAGCATAATTTTGAAAATGAGTTCACAAGTGATATGAAAGGTATGAAGCTATCTTCAACACAACCAACGCCCAAGAAGAAAGATACTGATTAAACTACAATTATAGCAAGTAATATATGAGTGAAAATGAGTTCACAAGTGAGAGATCCTGCTGTTGTGAGAAATATTATTTCCACTATCAATTTTATTGTTACAATAAAAGACAGGAGCTACAATTGGAAAGGAAAAGCATTAGTCTAGTCTTCAATCAATCACAAACAATGATGAGATATCTGAAACAATTGGCTGTAAGAGACTAACAACCGAGGGTTAAGCTTAAATCTAGAGAATTTTCTCTTTTTTACCAATTCCGAAGCGCAACCCAAGTTGCTAAAATTTATTTTTCACCCAATTTTTCTCAGTGAAAAAAAGGTTAGTATGTAGAAGCAGAAGAAGCTGTACAGGCTGGTCCTCCTGCTATGGATTCTTCATCTCTCCTAATAGAAAGTTAGCAGGTTCACATTTTGATGTGTAACCAAACTTTGACGAACAGTACTTTCTATGTACTCCTGTCAGCTTCCCCATTGCAGCTTTTTGATGGAAACCCACGATCATCCTTGCACATTCTCTGCATTAAAGGTGAACAAAACCGTCAAGATGGGTGGCTGCTTCAAGAACTAGGGGAAGTAAAAATGGCAAAAACAACAAAAGGAAAATCATTGAGAAAAGAATTGAAGACGCCACTTACAGGAGCTGGTCTTCTGTGTAGTTGCTATGCCATTCACAGGTCTTGGTCCACTGTTTGAAACCATAGAGGGTGCACTGAGCCGTGAAGATCGCGGCTGAGGCTAAAAGAGATGGCGGGAACTTGAGCATCTCGTACTCCACCAGTGAGAGCTCAATCAAGAAAAAGGATAGCACCTCAAGCTGTTCATTTAAAATTAGCTTACTCAGAAGAAAGAAGGTTCATCGAATTCTCTACATGCTTATTAGGTACACAAAGCATCATCGACTAAGTCCAGAAGACTTGATTTAGCGGAGGCTTTGATACCAGCTTATAGGACACTTGCTTAAGAGGACTTTTTCTCGCGAATGTTCTATTTTCTCTAGAAGTGTGAATCTATTGCACTATAATCGTTCTCGATATCGTGAGTGATTATGACTTGTCTAACCTTTTTATCAGATTCAGCAGCCTTGAGAAACCGTCGCATGAAAACATATGGAGTAGGCACTGACATGTTGAATTGCAACGAGTTGAGCATCAAACTTTCCTGGAAAAAAAAAAAAGTCAGCAAAATCATAACGTTCTGTTAATTTTCTTGGATCAATAAATTTCCTTAAAAAAAATAATAAGGATTTCAGTTACGGCCGGATATTGAACGTTTGCAAGATTTTAAGAATCGCACCATCTCAAGAACTTCCTTTCTGGTGTAAGCCTTGTCCGATATGAGAATCAAGTCTCCGACAACAGGAACTGAGACTTCTTCATACTTGCATGCTAATAACATGGCCACCAACCCCACCAACTGGAGCTTCTTTCTCACCACAGATTGCCGAGCCAAGAATCTGTCTATGAGATTGACTGTAAGGAACAAAGTCTCGTGCATGAGGTCGAATTTGTCGTGCACCTGTTTGAGATCAATCAATGCAGAACTTGTTAGGAAACATCGTGGTTAAATCAAAAGGGATATAACATATTTGGCAATTCGACTATGGGAAATTTGTCGAGTTATATACCTCTATAAGCCAGTCAATGAGGATGGACCTCATCTTTTCATTAATGTCAGCTTGTTGTGCCATGTAGTTTGCGGAGGCACAGCCACAATTCTGCATAAAGGGAGTTATTAAATGGTCAAAAATAGAATTATTATGGTTAAAAGTGAATGAATTAATTTTCCAGTTTCAGTGAATGAATTAATTTCTTCAGCCCAGCACGTAGCCTCTCAAGTTTTGCGGATTTTGTTAATGTACTTCAAAATCTTAGGCTTTTGTATAATACCCTCTTGAGAAAACACTAATCGATTAACTCCATAAATGAGATAACTAGAGCTAGAATAACACGGAGTAACTTGAAACTCCGAATCAAAAGGAAATTTTAAATTTCGGGAGTAACTAAGCATGGGAAATTAAATCCTTGAAGAACATGATGGCTTTTCCACGAGAATACTATGAACCCGTCTTGAATTTCTCGGGATGCATCCTTGTATGGAAAGCTGACAACCAATTATAATCTTTCCCCTTTTGTTCCAATTCATGAAGAATATTGAGGGAGAAAAATTAATTACCTCCGTTCTCCTATAGTAAGCATAAATGTCTTCAATGTAGTCAACCACTGCAAGTGGGTTCTTCTTGTCTCTTCCATCAATGTCCATAATTGGCTCTTCCTCTTCTTCTTCCACTATATCTTCCATTTCCACTTCCTCCTAATGATTAATTAATTGCAAAATTGAGAGACGAATAGATTAAACTGAAGGTTCTTACCAAAAAAAGAAAAAACAGATTAAACTGGAGGTTAATTATGGCTCTAATTTTGCCAAATTAGTTGAAAAGTTCATATGATTAAATTAAGGAGAAATACTGCAGCTGAAATTTGAGAGGGGGAAGTAACATACCATTTGATCATCCAATCTTGATTCTGGGATTTCCAAAAACATAGGGACTGGTTGATTTTCTGAAGATGCTTGGCAGTCCTCCACGTCCACAAATATGCAATCTCCAAATTCATTTCTCTCTTGAACCGCCGTTCTTGGCTTCTTAGCTTCCTGTTAATCAAGCTGTCTGGTCAGTGAATTATACCATATTTTCCTTCCTTTTCCACTCCTCTAATTCATTGAATAATTGGACAGTCGACCATAAAAGGAAAATAGAGAAGATCTACTAAGAACGTCATGTATAAGAGAAGCATTCACTTAAATCCGTGCTGTTGCTCCATCAACATAAGATAATAATTTGAAATAAAGTTATAAGATTGAGAATGAGTGCGAACCTCGGGGCAATGTTGCTGTGTGCTTGCCGTTTGCGCTGCGAACTTCCTATATATCCACATGTTTCAATCCATCAAAATGCATATATACGTGCGCTTACTCATGAATTATGACTATAATTCTTTTGGGCCAATGCATGGGTTCAAATTCAGCTGGTTAGTTTCCTAAGAGATCCACTTTGCATCTGAGCATCCTCACACACTTTGACTTTTGACAGTCTGTGCTGGAGATCTAAATTTGAAATTTTGAAATTTCTACATCACCCTTTTTCTCACTTTCTCCTTTCTAGACATCAACCAGGCGAAAAGAGGAGTTGCGAAAACAAAAAAAAAGATAGGGTCAAGCTCAAAGTCTCAAAAAGATAAAAAAGTCTAACCTTGTAACTGGTCTGTGAACTGGATCCACCTGATCCTTCCCGCACACTGCATCTCTTCTGCATTTCAGAGCCAAAATAAACCAGCTTTAGCGCATTGTCGCAATCTAAATTACAAGATAATTAATATTTGTAATCTTCTCTTTGATTACTGTTTGAATAAATCGTAATAATTACTTGGAGTGGCCTCTCTTGTTGACGACATGACATGGGTAAGCACGATCTCCAACTAAATTATGGTTAATCACGCTTAACGCCCTCCTGGTTTGCCTAATCTCCTGCCCGAATTTCCTGCCTCCAACCTCCAACCCTCCTACTAAAATGGATTGACATCCATGAAACAAACGATATCAGATCCGGCGGGGGAAAAGAAACGCTCGCCCAGATCGAATCCGAATAACCGAGACTGCACAAGAACGAAAAACCCAGACAAGAACTCTCTATTTACCTTGAAGATTCGTGGGTTTGCTCAGTGCAGCATTGTTCTCATCACACAAACCCATTTTCGTTTTGCTAACTTATCTGGAAGAAGAACAAACCAACGCCTCAAAACACAAACTTCCCCTCCCTCTCTCTCCCCCCCTTCCCAAACACCCACCACCCAGCGACCTAGAGAGAGAGCGTCGACTCCTTTTGATCTTGCGAGCAGGAGAGAGAAAGAGAGAGGGAGAAGATAAAGGGTTTGAGATGTGAAGAAGAGGAGGAGGAGGAAGAAGGCCCCCTCCTCTTCTTCTTCTTTTTTTTTATTTTTTTTTTCGAACGCAACGGCTAGTGAAGCGAGACCGTTGGATCGTGCCGATTCGCGACGACTTTCTTTCTCTTCGGGGTTTTTTCTTCCTTTTGTGGTCCGAACAACGGTCACTTGCGCTGCCCTGCGGCGTGCCGCACCTGATTTCAAATTTCGCATTTCTCGTTTTTTTTTTTTTCCTTAAATTTATTTCTGTGGGGGCTTTTTCCAATGATCCGATGTGACGGTTTGGTCCATACGGCACGTCGGACCGGACCGGGATGCGCCTCCGCGCTCTGCTCCGCTCCCACGTGTTGACGTGGACGAATAGAGCGTGGACGCGTGGGTGATGTCGGGCAGAATGTGGGGCCCCGTTCCTCGAACTTTTGCTTTTTTTTGCTGAGTTGGAATTTTTTTTTTAGTACGTTGGAGTTGGACAGGATTGTGGAGTTCCTCCTTTGTTCAGAAATTTCCAAGACAAGACGGATTTTATTTCCAATCACGTCTTGTCCTCTCATTTAACAATAGTTATTTATGGGAAACATCTGATTTTCTCATTCATTAGACTTCCCCAGATAAATATACCAAAAATTACAATTTAGAGGATAAGAATTAATTTGACAGCATTTTAACTTGCAAATCCACGGCATGGCCAGGCCAGCCCATTGATCCATATCACGTCTTGTCCTCTCATTTAACGATAGTTATTTATAGGAAACATCTGATTTTCTCATTCATTAGACTTCCCCAGAGAAATATATCAAAAATTACAATTTAGAGGATAAGAATTAATTTGACAACATTTTAACTTGCAAATCCACGACCATATCACGCCTCTCATTTAACGATAGTTATTTATAGGAGACATCTGATTTTCTCATTCATTAGACTTCCCCAGAGAAATATACCAAAAATTACAATTTAGAGGATAAGAATTAATTTGACAGCATTTTAACTTGCAAATCCACGGCATGGCCAGCCCATTGATCCATATCCATGAATCTCTAAATTCGAATTGGAGTTGTGCAACAAAACATGATTAACATGCCAAATGGAGCCCCTCTCATTCTAGTAACCATGATCAATCAAAATCGATATATTTTGTAAAGAAATTAAATAGTTCATTCATGAGGATGGGGTCTAAGGATGAAATAGATGGAAAGTAAAATTTGTGTTAGGTGGTGTGTCCAAAAGTAGCAAAGTCTAATAGTTATAGTCCTAATTGGTAAAACCATAATATGTGGATATGCAGACCAAACTTAGCTTACTTGATATACATCAACGGTAACCCAAATCATAATGTGGGTAGATATCTTTCTACCCAAAGAACTTTAATATCTTTATTATCTTCATATATTTTGTGGCAGTATTTGGTGAATCGGATAAGATTTGAATATGACAAACTTATCTTATGTGGGGTTTCTCAAACCATCTTGGGTGTTTTATATTGATGTTGGATAATTGCAACAGAGATTATCACCATGGATGTGGTCACAAATGGTGACCATTGTGGCGACAGTGGTCAATCACTACAACAATTGTTGCAATAGATTATATTCTTTCCTTTTTGATTTTTCAATTTTGAACTTTAATTTTCCATAATAGTATTAAAACATATAATGAGATTTTTTTACCATGAGAGACATTTTCATTTAATCCGATCACATCTTGACCCTATGTTCCAACAGCCAAACACATAATGTCGTGGACGTGGGTGTTGGAAATACCATCCTTGCAAGTCGAAATGGGAGCATGAGGCTATTGTGACCACGGTGTTTGGCATGCACATCTTAAGTTCCATGGCCTTGAATTGTTGCATTAAGCACGAAACAAAAATCCCAAATTCCTTGGTTGGGAAAAATAAATTGATAGGGCGATGAGAAATGTATTTTTAGAAAGAAAACAAAAAGAAAAGAGAGCATAATTCTCAGGCACATGTATGTTTGACAAAGATAGGGAGGAGCGCATGTCTATGCTTTGCGACTAGGAAAAGATAGGGGATGCACGCTTACTATATTTAAACCTTAGTGTAAACGTGCCTCTGACAGAAAGTAGACCGTTTAATCATGTCTGGGTTTGAAAAAGGACCTACAATAATGACAATGAGAGGTGGTAAGACCACCGTGGTATGCCCAAGTTCGAATTAGGTTGAGTCTCCAACTTGGTTTTGGAATCGCACGTTTCAGCCCGTTCCCATCCCAACTTGCCCCGCTCTCATATTTGCCCTTCTACTAGATTTAGTAGTATTCCACTCGTGCACTAGGCGTTTGGGCAATTTTTTCCTTTGATGTTTTCACATAGTGCAACATCCAGTGGTTCCTCCATTTCTTAGGATGTTCCCGAAGTGAAGAAATCAAAAACTTCTCGTGTGAATAAATGGGTAGTTTGATTTGACTTTACATGATCAGGAGAATAGCATATTATGACGCATTATATAATCTAAACTAATCTCAAAAGTTATAGCAACTTTTTCATGTACAATCTTTACAGAATCACTTTGGTACAAAAAAAGCTTCATCAGCAATATAATCATAAACATTTCAATTATGTATATTTAGTCCCATCCCAAAGGACTGCTAACATATTTTTATTTGATTTTTTTCCTTTATTTTTCTTTCCCTTCTCTTTGGCTAGCCACGCCCGAGCGAAGGTTGTCATGCCAAGCCGAGCTTCATAATTCTCGGCAAGGGTCCCCTTCACCAGATCTAGTGAGGAGGGCAACGCTCGGCGGCCACCATTGATAAAAAGAAAAGGTAAAGAAGGAAAAAAAAAAAAAAACAAAATTATAAAATTAGATGGCCAGCACCCACATTTGCAATTTTTGGCCTAAATTAGTTAAATGAACTCAATCGGTAATATATGAAAATGTTTATAAAGCATTATCACATTTTTGGATACTTTTCCCAATTCTCAACATAGGTTAGGCTATAGCTCTTATCTCTGAAATATCATCAAAGCATTAAAAGCAAATAAGCAAAATTTGCTTTAATGAAAGCATCCAATCTGCTATCTTTATCTAAATGCATCTCGGGTTTCTGCTTATTTGAATGCTTCAGAAAGTCTTGAGCAGCAATTGCGTCGTCGGACACGTTTCATATATTTTTTTTAATTCTCGGGAGATGCATAAAATAGAAAGTTTGCTGGCCAAAACAATAGAAATGTCAAAATACACATACAATCACACATGATCTCCATTGCATCAAGTTGCTATTCCTTTTAGTATTGTGAACTTGTAGACTCTACTCGATTGTTCAGCTAATAACAGTGGATATGGATCATCACATTGCAAAAATTATTCACATTTACTTTTTCTTTTTCTTTTTCTTTTTAATTTCAATGTCGAGGTGCAAAGATATATATAGAAAGTACATTTCTCTTGCTTCTTTCAAACATATATACCTCTAGAGTTTGCCTTCCATACCCTTTTGACCTGCTAACCTTCGAGTTGCTTCGAATTTCAATATCATCTATCAAATGATTAATATGTAATTACTAGGTTAAAGCATGGCAAGTGAACACGAAATTGGGGGAAACTGGCGATGCATTCGAATAATGGGGCCATCTCATTAAACGGTGCATGCGAATCGGAGCTCGTGTGCACCATGTGCAGTTAAAAGAAATTTCCCAATGCACTTTGTAAATTGGAGTTGGCTGCTACTTTTGATCCTGGCTTTTGATGTAGATGTGGCTTGGCCTTGGTGGCTTTCAACATTAGCTGTAGGAAACCCTCTAGTCCTTTGGGGTTGTGCTCATGTCATTATCACTGCGACTTTTCACCAAAAAGATTTCAAACCGGTTGGCGCACAGTTCAGATATCCAAATTTCGGTTAATTATAGTATATATCTTACAATTATAAAGTAAAACTTTTGTACCTCGTAATGGTTCGATGCCTATGCGGAACAAAACCAACATACTATTTTTTTTCCTGGGCAATCTTAAAAGCAAAAACCTATTAGATTTTCAAAGATTGCAGCGCAAATTAATTGAAATGTAAACATTAAAGAATGCCTCCAAAACACTGACTAAGACCTCAAGGTTAACTCTGTTGCTAGGACAGATGTCGACCATTAATGGATTTTATAATGACATAAGCACACCCTACGACACTCGCCGCCTAGACTTCGACATCGATGTCGCCGTCCCTGCCGGTCGATGACTGCCTGTCACTCCCATGGAAGCTATTGTCCCTGGTGTCTCGCTATTTTAAAAGCATCCCAGGCATGGCCATGCTGACCACCGTCGCCTTCTGCAGATCGAGGTCAATGGCGGTGGTCGAAGCTCCGGTCTACTTTAGATCATCTGGATCAGAGGTCGACAAGCCTCAAGTCCATCGGTTCTGAGGTAAGTCCAGAGATGAGAGGCAGAGAAGGTCGGGGGGATGAGGGAGCAAAGTATCGGAGGAGACATGACTTTGGTGCTTGTGTCGCGATTGAGAAAATGGCTGGGAGGTGGCGGCCGACAAGAATCGGGGCTAAAGAGATTAGAGAGGGAGATAAATTGCGTTCTTAGTAAGATTGATGGCTTTTCTTGTTATGGTCAAGCGCTAAAGAGATAGGAGAGGGAGATAAATTGCGTTCTTAGTAAGATTGATGGCTTTTCGTGTTATGGTCACGTGTTTTTTTTTTTTTTTCGGTAAGGTAAATATTTATAGATTTCCACTATCAAAGCTATATAGTAAGGGAACTCGGAACTAAGCTTGCACTCACCAAGACAACATGTTATGTGAGTGAAAGGATACCAAGTTCAAAACGGAAAATACATACAGTGACAATATACAGAGCAAAATACATATGCCAACAACCACTACAAATCAAAATCAGTCACCATTGTTGCCAAAAATGGACGGATCAAGGCTCCAACACCGTTGCATCCTCCTATTCAATGGAGTATCTGTCACATAGTTAAGAGCCATGGCTTTATCCTTAACCGCTTTAGTGATGTGGAGCTTCATAGACAGAATATGGAGTGGCCGAGCGCGGAAGATGATGTTGTTGCGTGTTTTCCATATAACATGGCATAGAGCTCCAAAGGAGAACCGGGTAATCACCTGGTGAAATTCATTGCTAACCAAGGAAGTAGTGGCCCATCTGATTATGTCTCTCCACACTCTATCCTGCCAATAGATATTGCATTTGCTAGCCCAGAACATAGCAAGGGATTTAGAGACATGGCACCTGAAGAACAAATGATTACAGGAATCCGATTCCATATTACAGAAAGCACATGTAACTTCCGAGATTCTCCCATAAGATAATAACAAGATCTGGGTAGGGAGGCGGTTTTTATTAATCAACCAAAGTAAAAACTGGTGGTGCGGAACGAAGGCTTTGTTCCAAAGGAAAGAAGACCACGGGACTAGCTAAGATTTAAGCCTAATTGCATCCCATGCAAAAGCAACAGAACATATCGGAGGAGTGTGCCAGCCAAATAAATTTGTCTAGATTTGCATTGAGTACCGGGATCGAGAAATGCCGGTTCCAAAGTTCCTGTAACACTTCTTGGCCCACTAGGGTAAAGAGATCCGCCACTTTAGCATGTCTAGTTAAACCCGAGTGATAGATAAAATTGTTGGAGAAGACTACCTTTAAAGTTCCTTGTTGAAGCCATGGATCAAACCACAAAGACGTTGAGCGACCATTTCCAACCCACCAGCAAAAGAGTCCAAGACTTTCCTCTCTAAGACTTAGAATTTTCCTCCACGCCCACGAACATAATGTCGGTATCTTAGTCTCCCAGAAAATTTTCCTTTTGAGGTACGTTGTATGGATCCACTTGCACCGTTATGGTCACGTGTTGGTGCCCAAACACATCACGAATGCTTGACAAGTGTTCAATCCTAGCTATAGCCAAACCCCGTCCCTCATCTAACGACTTTTTACAAAATGCGATATCGTTAAATTTTCGAAATTTATTAACATATGTTAAGCAAATTTTTCAGTGATTTTAATCAGCACCTTTATAACACTCGTTAGCACGACTCAATTGATAATCATGTGAAGGTTATACTAGGGAATTTACTCGTGCCAGTCGATAGAGGATAAGAGGAAAGAGCCGTTTTGGGTAATTAAAATCCTGCTAAGGATAATCTCACTTAGCCTTTTCGACAATTCACGTTTATGATATTGCCATGTTCCAGCAATGCACGTCCAGTGCACTTGCCCATTTTGGCTTCCTTCCGACGTCGTGAAGAATCATTACTGTCCCGTGCACACGTGTCATACCGGAATCGTTTTGAGTGAACCGTCGTGTTTATAAGCAGCACTCTTTCACGGATTTGCCCGGAGAGAGAGAGGGAGAGAGTTAGGGCAACGCTGCAGCAGAACTGCAAATGATTAACCACCAACATTCGAGTCTCGCGTCTCTAAAACATAGCAGCAGTCGTACTCCTTCATTTTCCTCTCGCTCAGATCAGGGCGGACGTAATTCTCGTTTTTAAATTTTAGATAATTAACCAGTGTGGTTTTTTGCCTCAGCAGTCGTACTCCTTCATTTTCCTGTCACTCAGATCAGGGCGGACGTAATTCTCGTTTTTAACTTTTAGATAATTAACCAGTGTGGTTTTTTGCCTCAGCAGTCGTACTCCTTCATTTTCCTCTCACTCAGATCAGGGCGGACGTAATTCTCGTTTTTAACTTTTAGATAATTAACCAGTGTGGTTTTTTGCCTCATTTCGCTTCTCATATCATGGACAAATCACCCTCCCCGACCAAATCCTCCAGCCAAAAGCAGGACGAAGTGATCCGGGACGATGGAGATGTGTCTCCCCCTGCCTCGCCGCGTGCTGGTGCTGGATCGGTCGGCGGTGGTTCTTCTGCTGTGTCCCCTGGTGCTGGGGGTGGCGATTCTTCCTCAACCCCGCCCCCGGCAGGGAGCCCAAAGGATGGCGGCGAAGGGGGAAGGAGCGAGAAGGTGGTGAGAGCGCTGGGCAAAGAACCGGCCCTCAAAGAAGGTTCCTCTGCCAGCGCTGATGGGTCTCCTCCACCCCCAAGCGAGATCTTAGAAGGCGGTAAAGCAGAAGAGGAGACCCCCAAAAAGAAGAGGAAGAGGGCAGCGCTCGACGCTCCGGAATTCCCGAAGCCGTGCAGTATCTGCGGCAGGCCATTCAGCAGCTGGAAGGCAATCTTCGGACACATGCGCAGCCACAAGGACCGGCAGTGGCGGGGCGTCTTCCCTCCACCAATATCACGCCCAAAGGAGCAGGCGCATGAAGTGCAGGCGGAGGACCTTACATCGACCTTGTTGAACATAGGGCAGAGGATTCTGGACAATACAAAGGAACAGGAGGCCGAAGGTGATGGCAACACCGGGGCTGGGGGCAGTGCCGTGGCTGAGGGCAGCGCTTCTTCATCGGCGGAGGCTGAGAGGAAGAAGATCCACATGGGGTTGGATCTGAACAAGGAAGCCCCCGAAGACGGGGATGAAGAGGGAGGTGGCGACAACGATGGCGCCTAAATGGAGTACGTGAACGTGTGCATGCATGCACGAAGAGAGTGGATTCTACTTTGACTGGCCTTTGTACTTCCATTTGAATTTCTTAGTACTAGGAGTGATGAATGCATCGCATGAAATCCATAAGACTGTTTCATCTTTTTATTTGGAGGCCGAAGCATGAGGCTGTTTCTTCATTCGGGTGTGTCGTTGGTATTTCTGGTTTCATCTCTATTAAGAGATTGCATCTTGAGTCAGTTTTCTGAGTTTGAAGGATTGGGGTTTGTATTTTCCTTATTTTATGAATTGATTATTGAGTTGCACAAGCATGGAGATGATTGTTTCTAATTGGAATGATTGCCGTTATATGTTGATCGTGAGTTATGGATATGTGCTCTATGTTTTTACATGGGCATGTGGTTTATCCTTTGCTACTTACACTATATAGTTCACTAACTATGGATGATTATCTGATGATGATATTCTGCCACTAGATCTACAATTTGCCTAACTTGTGATTGAAGATGTTGGCCACTTTATATTCTGATGGAGCTACACATGAATCATTGAATTAATTGATGGTAAATATCATGACTCTTCTTCTTGTTATCTAGATCAAAACAACCAAACGACATTGCTGTTGATAAATATTCTCTGTGAGTGGTTGCATTGTTGTCCCTAATACTAGCTACCTAGTAATTGATGAATGCATATGCACAAGGGTGTTAAGGGTGGATATAACCCTGTGTTATTTGGATGTACTAGATTTTATTAGGAATCAATATTATTCGATTTAGTTTGTTGTGGAACAACTTGGAATTCTTACTGGTAAGAATTCTAACATTGTTTCACAACCAGTATCAAAGTTGTGCAATAGAAATGTGTGGTTTGAGGATGAGCCGAGCAGAAGTTGGTCAGCATATAACGACTTGGTTCGATGAGGGTGAGAGTAATAGTCGAAGCTAGAGAGGGCACTTAGACAAGACCTTTTCTAGGAGGTTTATGTATTGGGGAAAATTATTAGTATTGTGTTATCGTTTTCTAGATTACATACTTTTTAATGAAATATTGTATTGGATTTTCACTATATGATATTGATAATTATCTTAGTTGATGTTTTCACTACTAATTCAGTGGGATCCTAGTTCACACTTATATAAATTATTGTAATCATATAATCATATGATATTTGGACCTGAGCAAGTCTTTAAAAGGCTCAAAAGAGAAAAAATAGGTGGGAAATCTGTCCTAGATGGGGATACTCAACAATATCACCTCTCGTATTTCTTGATTGAAGGGGAATAAAAATATCTACGTGTCAACAAGAGATGTAGGCGTACAGACATTAGTACATTAAAATAAGAAACATAGCCTAGTTGGACACCGAGTGGGGGACAAATGTAGGTAGGCCTCATATGTTGAGCAACCACTCGGGTCTATGGTGAAGTTTAGAAAATAAACATGAACTTATCCTTTCTAGACTAATGATCCATGGAACGCCATGAGTTGCATAGTCGTTGTATTGTTATTGATTATAAACAATGTGTATGATGTGCCTTGTATATTTCGGACGTCCTAGTTTTTGTTTTGAACCTATATTATTCGAGTATATAGGTTTATATATTACAAAAAAATCTTAATACTTAGTTTATTCAATTATTTGCTTTTGAATAGGAATTGTCTTACTGGGTTTACATTACACTTTATTGATAATTATCTTAAATGGATGTTTTCACTACTTTTGAAGTGAGGGGATCTCACTTTTCACTGTATATATGATCATCATCACATAGTAATGTGGTTAGTATGGTTGTTGTTATTGTTGCCAATGTTACCACTAGTTTTTAGTTTTATGAATACATAAAAACAATATACATGATGTATAGTGTGATATTTGGATGTACTCATTTTTATTATAACATATATTAGTTGAGTAAATAGGTTTGTGTATTGTAGGAAAATCTTTAGTTTTAGGTTTTCTTGATAACTTGCATTTTTAAATGGAAATTTTTTATTGAGTTTTCATATGACATTGATGATTATCCTAAAGGGATGTTTTCACTACTTTCTAAGTGAAGATCCCACTTCTTATTGTATATATGATTGTTATCAATGCAGTAGTGTTATTGCTATTGTTGTCAATGTTATCACTAGATTTTTACTTGATGAACACAAATAGACAATATATAAATGTGTTCCACGATATTCAAATGATTACTTTTGTTACGAACTTGTCTCATTCAAGTAAATAAGCTTATATATAGTAAAAAAAATCTTTAATATAGAGTTTTCTTGATTTCTTACTTTTTGAATGGAAATTATTATGCTGGATTTTCAATTATAACAATAATAATTATCTTGAAGGATATCTTCACGATTTTCTAAGTGGGGATCCTACTTCTCAATGTATATATGATGACTTATAGTTGTGGAATTAATGTAGTCATCATTGTTAATGTTATCACTAGTTTTTTACTCAAAGGATATGTATAAACAACGTGTACAATGTGACCGGTGATATTCGGTTGTACTGATTTTTGTTATGAATTTGTATTATTCAAGTAAATAAGTTCATATCTTACAAAAAAATCTTTAGTACTAAGTTTTCCTAATTACTTAATATTGGTATGAAAATTATCCTACTAAGTCTTCACCATATGACATTGATAATTATATTAGTGGATGCTTTTGTTACTTTTTAAATGGATATCCTACTTCTAACTGTAAATAAGATCGCTATCATATAATGGTATATTATTAATATAACCATTGTTCTATTGATATTATAACTAGTTTTTCACTTCAAGAATACATTTAAACATTGTCTTTGATATGCCCCCATAATATTCGGATGTACTAATTACTGAATTATGTGAGAGTAAATGGGTTTGTATCTTATAGAAAAATTTTAAGTATTGGGTTTTTTTCATTATTTACTTATTGAATGGAAATTTTTTTTATTGAGATGTCTGTATGACATGAATGATTATCTTGAAATTATGTTTTCGCTACTTTCCGAGTGGGAATCCTACTTCTCATTACATATTTGATTGACATTACTGTTTTTTTGTTATCACTAATTTTCTACTCAAAGAATATAAACATGTTCAATGTACCTTGTGATATTTGAATGTACTAGATTATGTGATGAACCTATATTATTTGACTAAATAGGTTTATATTGCAAAAAATCTTTTACTTTTTAAATGGGGATTATCTTACAGAATTTATACTATATAGCATTAAAAGTTATTTAGATGAATGTTTTCACTAGTTTTTGAGTGTGGATTGTACCTCTTGTTGTATGTATGATGTAGTATGATCCACATAGTTATTGTTATTGCTGTTGATGTTGTCACTAATTTTTTGCTTGATGAATACTTATAAAAAAAGTGTATAATATGCCTTGTGATGTTTGAATGTACTAGTTTTTTTTTTTTTATGAACCTATATTAATAATTATATTAGTGGATGATTTCACTACTTTTTTTGTGCGATTCCTACTTCTCACTATATATGATTTTAGTCACATGATAGTATGGTTAATATAATCATTGTTATTGTTGTTGATGTTGTGATTTTTCTAATCGATGATGCATATAATCAATGTGCATGATGCCTCTTCATATTTGGATGTATTAGTTTTTGTTATGAACATGTATTAAAATCTTTAGGTGTGGGTTTACTTTATGCACATTGATTATATGCATAATTGTTATTGTTATCATTGTGACTAATTTTTATTACAAATGTGTATTAAAATCTTTCAGATGTATTAGTTTTTAGTATAAACCTGCATTGTTCAAGTAAATAGGTTTACATTTTGTATAAAAATCTTTAGTATTGTCTCTTCTTAACTTTTAACTATTTTAGTGGGAATTATCCTATTGAAATTTCATTACATGACGTTGATAATTATCTTAAATGGATGTTTTTGTTACTTTTAGAATGGGGATCTTACTTCTTGTTATATATTTGATTGTCATTATATAAAAGTGTCGGTATAATCATCATTATTATTTTTATGTTAATAAGTTTTTTTCTTGAGAAATACTTTCAAAGTGTTGGCATAAGTTGTCAATTAAGTTAAACTTTTCTGTTTATTAGAAAAATATCTCTGTTTGTCATAAAGAATGTGTTTACACGGATCTCATTATATTCAAATGTACTGGATTTTTTTTGAAATTATATCACGTGTGTACTTATATTTAGATATTATAGAAAATCTTTAGTAGTAGATTTTTTGGATTACTTACTCTTTGAATAAGAATCATCCTATTGGGTTTTTACCATATCACATTGACAATTATTTTAGATGGATGTTTTCACTAGTTTCTGAGTAGATATCCTACTTCTAGCTGTATATGTGAAAGACATCACATAGTAGTGTGATTGATATAATCATTATTATCATTAGTTTTCTATTCGAGAAATATACATAGACAATATGTATGATGTGCCCCATGATATTCAGGCGTACTAGTTTTTGTCATAAATTGTATCATTGGAGTGAAAATCTTTTGTTTTAAGTATCTTGGTTACTTACTTTTTGAATGTAAATTATCCTATTGAGTTTTCACTATATAGCATTTATTTTAAAGAAATGTGTTTACATGGGCCTCATTATATTCAAATGTACTGGATTTTTTGTTGAAATTTTACCATGTGTGTACTTCTATTTAGATATTATAGAAAATCTTTAGTAGTAGGTTTTTTGGATTACTTACTCTTTGAATGAGAATCACCCTATTGGGTTTTCACCATATTACATTGATAATTATTTTAAAGGGATGTTTTTACTAATTTCTGAGTAGAGATCCTACTTCTAGCTGTATATGTGAAAAACATCACATAGTAATGTGATTGATATAGTCATTATTATCATTAGTTTTCTTTTCGAGAAATACACATAGACAATATGTATGATGTGCCCCATGATATTCAAACGTACTAATTTTTGTTATAAATTGTATCATTGGAGTGAAAATCTTTTGTTTTAGGTGTCTTGGTTACTTACTTTTTGAATGTGAATTATCCTATTTAGTTTTCACTATATAGCATTTATTTTAAAGAAATATTTTCACGAGATTATTAGTAGAAATCCTACTTCTCACTATATATATGATTATTAGCATATAGTAGCGTGATTATTATAGTCATTGTTATTATTGTTGATGTTATCACTAGTATTCTACTCGATGAGTACTTATAAAATATATGTCTGGATGTGGATCTCGAACACAATTAAACAATATATGTCTAGAACTGATCTTGTTGTGAACTCCAAGTTGCGATTAGGATAGATTTAGACCGTGTGAAAAGTTATTGGCTATGGACTTCTATGAAAACCACTTTCGTTTGTAAATTATTTGTGCGAGCACACTGGATTGAGGGTGGAAGTGGAACGAGGGCTAGAAAAAGAGGACGGTGTGGTGGTAATATAATGATTCTACTGCTTGAACTCAAGAGGACACTGCATATCTATTTGAATGCTTGTTCATATTCTTTAACTAGCACTTGTAAGGATGAGTTCATTCATAGCTTCTACATTCTTTTCATTTCTCATCATTAACTAGACTTATGACTGTCTAAATGCCATGCCTCAAAAGCTTTTTTCCTGTATGTATGCATGCCACAGTTATCAGTTTATGTTTTGATCATTAGCTACTCAATTTTTTCAAATAAAAATTTGATGTGCCTGCCTCTGTTGCTGATTGAAATGTTTCTTCCCTTTAAACTTGGAATTGTTTACTGTGTCATTTGCTGGTTCTTTAGAATTTGTGATTGTATTTCTAGTTAATTGCTATGGATGACCAGGAGCGAAAAGATGCACGAGTTGCCGTTGGGCAAGTTACAGGGACAGCGAGGAGAAGGTGTTCTCAGCTTCGCCTTTAGAAGCAGGAGAACTTACGAACAATAGTGCACGGTCGTTGATAGTGAATGGTATCATGCAAGGAAATGGCGATGGAATTTCATGGGATTCCTGAATCACATGAGATGATGACACTGTTGAGACGGTTCGTGGATGCTTGTGGAGTGATCTGAGGCAAAGTGGATGATGATGATGGTGCAGGTTCGCCACTAGAACTTGGCTTAGAAGCAGATGTCCCGCAACCGCTCATGCAAACTTACCTGAAATGAAGAAAATCGCAGGTAAGTTTAAGTCTGAAGTACGAAAAGATAACGTGGCTGCCCTAAGAATTGCATGCTACTCCGGAAGCAAAATAACAAGTGGGGTTGTCTCTGTCTCTCACTGCTTCAAACTTTACATCGACTTATATTTTGTCCGGATGACATTTCCTATGAGGCCCACTGGAATAAGGATCCTTTTAAGTTCTGACTACAACAATTATTTATGTCAATAAAAATCCGAATTGATGAAGATGGCACGAAGAGGGGCTGTACTTAGAGTAGAGTTATTAACACCCTATAAATCTCATTATCGATTAAATTTTGGTCTTTGGTTTGCATAAGTAGCACATTTTAGAAGTAGTTTGCATAAAATTGATAAGATTTGAGAGGATGACCTCCGACTACTGAATTGGAAATCCTTCAATACCTAAATTAACTGTAATAATTCTAAGTGATTGCAACATCATCTTTAGGACAGTGAGATCGTCTTTCCATAACACAAAGACGATGCCAATGCATAGCATGATTTTATACACAAATCTCTCTTAGTGTACCCTTCGCTGATTTTGATACTCAGTCTTGTGATTCCTTGGATGCAACAATTCTGCCCTCGTTGGCGAAAACCTCCCACAGGTCTCTGGTTAGTTTAATACTTATCCACTTGCTTTGTTAGGATACTCATTTGACTAAGTAATATGAAAATGCATGGACAGAAAATTAGAAGTGAATACATCATGCATTGGGAAAGTGTGCTTAGTCCCATCTAGCTTCAATCTCGTTTTTCCTTCTTTATTTTGTTCATTGTACTTTACATCTTTCTGTAATTCCTTGAGATTTTTTTCTTTTCATATCCTTTTCTTGGTTTTCTCTCGATTGTGTCCTGCCTACTTTTTCCTCTATTCTAATGACCTTTCTGGCATATGTGCACTTTTGTGCTACTAACAATTTACTATTTCTTTACTACAGATTGCATACAACGAAATTTTGCTGAATAATCCTGGCTTCATCAAATTGAGAAAACCACCACCACAGTCTACAAGCATCATAGTCAGACAACTTCAGCTCTAACGCTGCAGAAGCAGAACATACTATGTCACCCGTGTTATCTTACCATATTGGTGCCATACGTGTTATTCAGCGAATCACATGGAGATAACTTTTTTGGACGATGATCTGTTGCAGGTAAGAATATAAGAATCTTATGTTGAAAATGAATGCAAAGATATAAGCAGGACGAACCCCTGAGTGAGGAATTGCATAATCATAAGGAGCAGAGTAATTCGGAAAATAAAGATTTTCCTATAGCCAGAACATGTTATGAGGAATCAGGCAATCGGAGAACGTCATGACGATGTTTAATTCAGAAAGAAATAATCAGTCTCTATCATCAATGTACATGTGGGACTAAACTGTACTTGCAATGTATAGCAATTGCCGTCTACCAATTCAGTAATTACCCTACTTTCATGTGAAACTCCGGCTAAGTCTTTCCATTTGAATGACCCAAGAATAAAACCGTTATCCATGAGATATAAAGAGCCCCTGAAGCCGCAACTATCAGCAAATACATGATACATGCAGTTGATATGTTTCTGTTTTATTGACAGGCGCGAGAAGGAAAGTTTTACAGCTGTTTCTTCTTCTTCTGCAAATAAGAGTAGCTTCTCTGAAAACTGAGAACGGCCCACACCAAGTGCCATAACCCCATGTCAGGCCAAAGAGCATCAGGTGTGTACAAGGGGCAGTAAGCGGTTTGCCAAAGAAGGAAATTGCTCAGCCGAGTCTCACCAGAACTTCTTATGACTATGTCTGGATCAGGTGCCACGGCCGTGTACATATTCTTCTTGATGTCCACCAACTTTATGAATGGATACTTGTGCTTCTTCTCAATATCATCTGATTTTTCTTGATGTGATCCCTGTTCAACATGTTTGAAGTTACCATTTTTCATCTCCACCCCCTTGACTCTTTTGACCCCGCAGTTGGAAGGGGAAGTAGGCACTTCTAGTTCATCCAGCTGACCAGTCATTACCTTGATTTCTTCATTTCCTGCAAAAGCATTAGCTTCATCTAGCTTCTGTTCACAGGATCTTTCGATGGCGTGCACTATTTCGTCACGGGAAGTATAGGCCACACATATCAAAAGCACAGCCTTATTGTTACTTGCTGTAGCCTTCATGGCCTTCTCTGCTGCAATCTGAAATTCTCATTCAAAAGTTTCAAGTTCCCTATGAAGTAAATCCTTATGCCATACTGATCGAGAACGCTTCCTGTCTTGAGCAATTCCTCAATTTTTTCCACCATTAAATCCATAAGGCATTGGACCTCATCAGGCCGTCTTTTGAAATTGTCGATGCTGAAGGCATAGACTGTTGTGTGCTGTATTCCCAAATCATAGCAGTAACCAAGAATAGTCATGAGTGATGAAAATCCGGCCCTGTGGCCATCCCCTTCTGCTAGGTTTCGCCTCTTTGCGTATCTCCTGTTTCCATCCATGATGAAGGCGATGTGACTGGGGATGGGGCCCGCTGACAGGGCTTTGAACAAGCACTTTCTCAGAAAACCACATATTGTTCCCATGAATTTACTGCTGCTGCTGCTTCCATGCTGCATTATATGTTCCACAAGCAAATTCAGCCAATTTGTGCAAACATGTCCTGCAGAAGACAAATTCATGCCCAGACACTGAAGTGCAATGTCCAGGTGTTAATTCAAGAAGAGAGTTGATAATGTTCTAAAGGGAATGGAGTCGAAAGAGACGGTTTGGTGAGAACTATACGATACAGAAGAAAGCTTAGTATCGGACAATGCAAAGCCAACAGGAACAGCTGATGTGTGTCCATACTAGGAAAGAAATCCCAATGAGGCAAAATGCTCTCATTATGTCTTCCTTTAGCTGTAATCAGCATGCTGTTTTTCACTTTATTTCTCTAGAAAAGAGACAGCATATTTTGTGCACTAATGCAGTTCCAATTGCAACAGAGTTTTACTAAGCAATAGGAAACTCTCATGACGAATCCAGCTATTGCTTAAAACGCGACCATAAATGTTGTATCGCTAGACGAACTGTTCTCCACATCTTGAAAAAAGAGGCATACTATCAATGGACCGCTACTTGCATTTAACACCCTACTCTCGTCTAGGAAAGGAAACCGTCAGCTTTCTAGTAGGCACTAAGATGATAGCACCCAAAATTAAGCTGTCAATTAGCATTAACTGAATGAAAACTGGAGGAGCAAGTACAGCCCAAAACCCCACTGCTTGGTTGCTAAGTTTAAAAATTCATGAAAGTTAGCCATTTTTCCCAGTCCCCATCTGTGATGACCATATTTGCAATCCGAACCCATCTAACCCCTTCAAACTTGCATTTTGATGACCAGCTTGCCTATTCAAATTGATAGGAGAAGATCATAAGTTTGGGACTTTTGAATACTTCAGATTAGAGGAAAATACCCATTGATTCAGAAAATCACCACTATACACGCAGGAAGTAGAAATCTGAAAATACCACTCTTGCAAAAGTGACAGAGCCAAACGAAACTTTTAATGTGATTCTTTGTTCAGCCACGAAATCATCACAAATTTTCGACAAGAGCACTGCAAACTATTCGTTGACAAGTGCTCACTCGGCATTAACTTCGTCACGAACTCGGGCATAATTTTTTTTTTTGTTGTGGTTTTAGACGGCAGTATCAAACGCTAGCCCTGTAAATGCAGAAAATGCGAAGAAAAATCTCAAGATGGCAGCACCAGGTTCGAGCATCATCATCCTGAATGCGAGCAAGTCACTCGTATTACCAGAATTTGACAAGGCTAAAACGAAAAGGGAGTTGGAAAGAGAGATCCAGATGGAGCCACTGACGAAAAAAAAGAACACGCCATAAAATATGGAGAAGTATAAAGCAACTGACCTCCGAACTCAAGGCATTTCAGAAACATGCACATGAACATTACAACAACTCGACTACAAAACCTTTGTTATATGACTGAAGAAGAGGACGAAAACAGTGAGCTTTGCCGCTGAACCACAGGTTTTGCGCGAGGGGTCTCGTGAAACTTGTGGTTGATTTGCTTCTGGGACCCTGCGAGACACTGCTTTCAGAAAACTGGAAACTGCCAGCCCCCAAGAACGGCAAAAACCGAAGAGGCCTGAAAATTTCCGGGGGCATTGAATTTGTGAGGCCGTCGTTTACTCAAGGGCGAAGACATCTGTATGAACTCACCCTCTCCGATGAAGACATCGATCTCTAATAATATCTGGTTTATCCTAATGATGATATTGTTGTAAACGAGTGATAAGACAGGTGTCCTATTAAAAAGCATAATTCTACCAGTAAATTTAACGGATTCCATTAGACTTGAAAATATATATACATTTTCGTACATGTGTCACATTTATCTAACGCTGTATTCGCAACCAGTCTACCTAACTCCATTCAATTGTAACTTTGTACGGATGTAAGCAAAGGAGGAAAAGAGAAAACTTATGAGAACATTATTTCTTATTATAGGATGCAATCGATCCATAGGCTAACTCTAGCACGGTCTATGGAAAATGATAGATGCGGCGGTTAGGCTTTTAAATGAGCCGCATCACTCCCAAATCGCTTAATGAAACAAATGCAATTCCAATCTATCAAAAAAAATTTCAAATTGGGATCAACTTTTCCTTGCCATCAATGGCCCAAAAACCATGCGTAGGGTTGGCCGACCTACGCGGCAGGTGATCAAGGAGAGTGGAAAGAGAACTTAAAGAAACTTAAAGAAACTTAAAGAAACCGAAGTTAAACATCGCTGCAGCAGTAAGGGAATTCAGATGTTAAAACTCCTGCTTTTCATGATCTGATCTTCAGATTCCTCAAGATTAATCTTTTAATCACCAGTTCTAGTATCTCGTTGAATAACAGTTTTGCCCCTTCTCATGATCTGATCTTGCGCCAAAAATGCTGTCCACACTAGTAGAATGAAATTTCTGTGATTACTGACGTGGAAAGCCTCTTTATTGATATACATCTCATCAATATAGTGCTGGTGCAGAGCATAATTTGTCCGAAAAACAAGCCAAAGCTATTCTTGACATAAGTTTAAGAAGACTCCCACTTCCGGAGGTACCCAAAAAGTGGAGCAGAAGTCAGTTTTTCATTTATTTTGATCTTGTTCATTTGTGTTGATAGCTTTTCTGAGTTCGTGCTGCTCAGAGAAAGAAATTTGTTGATGAAAGCAAATCAATGATGGAACAATTTTTAGATTAGAGGAACTCTTGTCAAGCAGAAAAAATATATTACTGGTGACTAGTTGTTAAATAGATGCAACATTATGTGCTGTTTGTAGATTTGAAAGGATCTAAAGCTCTGATTTGCTGATTATAATTTATGCATCTGTTACTGTTCTTTTAGCTTTACTGCCTTTCATTTAGATTTGTTTGTGGTGACTGTTTCAAGCAGGTGCCTACCTCATTGTTTCACTGCTGATATTGATTATCCCCCTTGAGTGAAGGATTTTTGAAAACTTGATTGGATAATTTATGTGGTGATAAGAAATTTTTTATTACTGGTGATCCCTGTTTGATATGTGAATGTTCACTCCAAGGCATTGCCTATAAAAAGGAGACTGAGAGCAGTCAAGTTGATGACATCGATGTCATTCCAAACGAAGAAATGCTGCTGGTACTTGATGTGCTTGTCTTTATTTTGCCAAATTACATCTCTTAGGGAGTTTCTTCAAATTTGACCTGTAATTTGAAGATTGTTGATATGAGCAAGACCTTGTATGAGTAGTTCATGATAGCCTCAGTCACTCTGCTGTGCATATGCACCACGAGGTTGGAGTTGGGATCTAATACAGATGGTTTCTAATTCTTCCAAGGACATCAAATATTCATGTTGGGTTCGACATGAAAATGTTTTCCAGTGCTTTCAGTCGGCCTTTTTGAAAAAACCGATAAGCAAAGTTTGCAAAAAGAACAAAAAAGGCCTGACTCAGTCATCCATGGTGGCATCATACAAGTAAGCATTGTACATGGAAAACCAACATTTATTGACATCTGTGGTGGCTGGTGGCTGCCTTACTCTGTGAACCAATCTGTTTTCAGCTCTACCAATTTTCATTTGCGGCTAGATAACCTGCATAGTCATCCCATGACCATTCTTATACATTACCTTGACATGTCCCTTTAATACTGGAAACAAGAACAGCACCATTGTTGTCGGAGTACCTACCTCTCCTCTCCGTCTCTGTCCTCTCTCTTGTCCAAAGTCAGCTTTGATAACAGTTGCTCCTTAATTAATAAGTAATACTATTAGCCTCCATGAAGTATGTTTGAGCCATCAGGTGGGGTGTGGAGGCAAGAGTCATGCGGATTGATGGTTGTTAGATTTCCAGTCAAATACGGAAAACACTGCAATAGTTCAGGTTATTTAGCCTAATAGTTAAATTGTTGCTTTGAGTGAAAAAGATCACATGAAACAGATGAAACCAAACACCTTCAATCTTTAGAACCAGGGGACGATTGGCAAATCTGTTGGAAAATTAAGAGTCAATAATGCCATGTCTGACTTCATTGTTTGTCATGCACATGATCATATTCTTTACTTCATGTGATAGCAAGTTCATTGGATATGATCACTTTTTTTCTTTTTCTTTTTTTTTGTATTCATTTTTACTTCAGGTGATGGCAAGTTCATTGTTGCGATTACTATTTAGTTCTCACTTGAAATTGTTTCTTCTTCTTCTTCTGCAAATAAGATTGGCTTTCTGAAAACTGAGCACTGCCCACACCAAGTGCCATAACCCCATGTCAGGCCAAAGAGCAGCAGGTGCGTATAAGTGAAAGTAAGCGGTTTGCCAAAGAAGGAAATTGCTCAGTCTAGTCTCAACCAAACTCCTTAAGACTGTCTGGATCAGGCGCCACCGCCATGTACATATTTTTCTCGAAATCTACCAACTTCATGATTGGATACTTGTACATCATCTCAATATCATCTGGTCCCTGTTCAACGTGTTTGAAGATACTGTTTTTCATCTCTGCCCTTTGACTCTTTTTGACCCTGCAATTGCAAGGGATATAGGCACTTCTAGTTCATCCAGCTGACCATTCATTTCCTTGATTTCTACATGTTTCAAAAGCATTAGCTTCATCTAGCTTCTCTTCACAGGATCTTTGGATGGCTTGCACTATTTTGCTTCAAGAAGCATAGGTCACGCATATCAAAAGCAGTCTTATTGTTGCTTGCACTAGCCTTCATAGCCTTCTCTGCTGCAATCTGAACGTTCTCATAAAAAAGTTTCAATTTCCTTACGAAGTAAATCCTTATGCTATATAACACTTCCTGACTCGATCAATTACTCAAATTTTTTCCACCATTAAATCTATCAGGCATTGGACCTCATCAAGCTGTCTTTTGAAATTGTCAATGCTGAAGGCATAAAATGTTACGTACCTTATTCCCAAATCATGGCAGTAAACAAGTATAGTCATGAGAGATGAAAATGCAGCCCTATGGCCATCCCCTTCTACTAGGTTTCGCCTCTTAGCATATCTCCTGTTTCCATCCACGACAAAATTGACGTGACTGGGGATGGGGCCCACTGATCGGCTCTGAATAAGCCCAGCTTTGAAATAGTTCACTTGATTTTATTGCTACAGCTGCTTTCTTGCTGCATTGTATGTTCCACAAGCAAATTTAGCCAATTAGTGCACAGATGACCGGCAAAAGACGAATTCATGCTCAGACACTGAAAATCAATATCCAGGCGTTAAATGAAGAAGGGAGTATACAATGTTCCAAAGAGATTGGAGTCAAAAGAGAACGGCAGGTGAGAACTATACAATACAGAAGAAAGCTTAGTAACAGCGCAATGCAAAGCCAACGTGAACAACTGATGTGTGTCCGCACGTGGAAAGAAATCACAATGAGGCAGGATGCTTTCATTGTGTCTTTCTTCAGCTATAATGGGCATGCTGTTTTTCACTTGATTTCTCTAGAAAAGAGACAGCATATTTTGTGCACCAATGCGGTTCCAATTTGCAACAGAGTTTTACTAAGCAAAAGCAACCTCTCATGATGATTGCAGCGATTGCTTAAAACACAACCACAGATGTTGCATCCCTAGACGAACTTTCTCCACATCTTGAAACAAGAAGCATAATATCGATGGACTGCTACTTGCATTTTCCACCCTATGCTCATCTAGGAAAGGAAAGCGTCAGCTTTCAAGTAGCACTAAGACGACCGCACCCAAAATTAAGCTGTCAATTAGCATTAACTGAATGAAAACCGGAGGAGAAGGTACAGCCCAAAACTCCACCCCTTGGTTGCTAAATTTAAAAATTTATGAAAGTTAACCATTTTCCCGGTCCCCATCTGCAATGACCATATTTGCAATCCAAACCCAATTCATCTCCCCAAACTTGCATTTTGCTGACTATTCAAAAGGGATGATCAGAAGCTCAGCGGTTATGAACCCTTCTGATTTGAGGAAATTGCTCATTGATTCAGAAAGTCACTACCATACAAACGGAAAGTAGAAATTTGGATACACCTCTTGAAAAAGAACAGAGCCAAATGAAACTTTTAATGTGAAAACAACGAAATCATCACAAATTTTCAACAGGAGCACTGCAAACTATTCATCAACTAATGCTCACTCAACATTAACATGATCACCAACTTGATCATAACTTTTTTCTTAAGATGGTAGTATCAAACTTAGCCATGTAATTGCAGAAGATGCAAAGAAAAATCTCAAGATGGCAGCACCAGTTCAACCGCCATCAGCCTGAATGCAAGCAATTTACTCATTTTACACCAGAATTTGACAAGGCTTATTTCTCTTGTTTCGAGTTTTAAATTTGAAAAGACGTTGTTTTGAGCAATGGCATGGCTAGATCAGCCCAAAACGACATCGTTTTGACCTTAATTAGATTTTTATATAAATATTATTAAATGTTATTAAAAATGAAATTTAAAAATTAAAAAAAATTGAAAAAAAGGGGGAGGGGCTACCCGCTTGTGGCTGCCGCCCCATCGCCGGTGGGGCAGCGGTGCTGGCTGCGAGGGTTGCCAGCACCTGGGCAAGAGCCAGGAGGACCTTCGCCAACCGGAGGTGAGGGACGCCAGGAGAGGTATTTAGTCTAGTTAATGAATTTTGCGAGGACAAATTCCCTGCCTATGAGGGGAAGAACAGAGAGGATTAGAGAAATTTGACTTATCTATCCAAATATAAGACCCTGCCTTGCTGTTTACTTGCGGAAGTACGTGAGAAATGGTCTCATCGATGTCCAACCTGAGTCTACTTGGAATTCTGCATATTCATTCGTTTGGTTGGGAGTCATTACTAATTTCTTCTTCCTGATGATTTGGTAGCAAATCAGGGTCTATTGGATGCAAGATCTGGGTGCATGATTTGTGCAATCCTGACTCGGGAATTTAGGATTGGTTGAAAGTTCAGGTTTGCTTTGGAGCATGAAGTGTTGCCAGAAACTTGGAAAGATTCGATATTTAGTCTAGTTAATGAATTTTGCGAGGACAAAATCCCTGCATATGAGGGGAAGAACAGAGAGGATTAGAGAAATTTGACTTATCTATCCAAATATATGACCCTGCCTTGCTGTTTACTTGCGGACACACATGAGAAATGGTCTCATCGATGTCCGACCAAAGTCTACTTGGAATTCTGCATATTCATTAGTTTGGTTGGGAGTCATTACTAATTTTTTCTTCATGATGATTTGGTAGCAAATCAGGGTCTATTAGATGCAAGATCTGGGTACATGATTTGTGTAATCCTGACTTAGGAATTTAGGATTGGTCGAAAATTCAGGTTTGCTTTGGAGCATGGTCATGAAGTGTTGCCAGAGACTCAGAAAGATTCGATATGTGTCCGACCATCTGGAGCTCATGACTGGTACTTTTTATTCAGTGCTTGAAGCTGCTGATAAGGACTCCCTCCAGGGCTGGTTTGATGAATAGTTCTAGCATCTACTTCTGGTATATCTTCTTGGCCTTAAGCTATCAATGGCATGCTAATGAGTGAGTGACCAGTTTGATCCATTTTTCAGTGACTTGCCAGGCCCTTCTCTCGGTACTAGGGAGATAACTCCACTGTTTCTCTGTTTTTCATACGCCTTTGTTTATGGCTTCTATTTTTGGATAGAAATCATGACAGTGCCCTGGCTGCAACAATAAAATGGTGGACGGTGATACTTGGAGGGAGATTTGGTCATTCACTTCAGGGCTTCCCATCTGCTCTTCATATCAGGCTCCAATTAACCAATATAACGAAACTGAAAGTTCTTCCGAACCCATTGGTTTCTTTACAGACTATGATGATTTTTTTTCGGTTTTGGGGGGACCTGTATTGGTGGAAAGAAAATTGAGATCATTTTAGGTTTGGTCTGATTAACAACCGTTTGATCATTTTTCTGAGCAAGGATATCACTTACTTCAGTACTTCCCTGTTCCTTTTCATCATTAGATCAAGGTTTTTTCTTCTTCTTTTTTGTCAACTCATTAGATCGAGGTTGGTAGGGCTGCCTCGAAGGCGGAAAAAAGGAGAGATCTTATTCTCCTATTCTTTGTAATATGGAGCGATGAATGCATTCTTTATTTTTACTACGGCATATCATTGTTTTTGTAAAATACCTTGTTACTTAAAGGTTTCTCTATGCCAGATGATCTTTACCCATGAAAGCCAGGCATGTTTATGATTGGACTTGAGTATGAAGTTTGCATTACTTAGATTCTTTTCGTTTCACACAAAATATTTTCCAATAAAATATTTTCTGGATTTTCTGACTAGCAAAACTTGTGGATGATTTGCTTGTGTGAGTTTGCATGAAATGCAAAAACCAAGAAGGCATGAAATTTCTAGGGGCATTGGATTTGCGAGGCGGTCGTCCATCGCTCCGAGACAGATGTCATGAAAGCATGGACATGGGGTCGCTTTCCATTCACGAGACACCCTCTCAATGAAGACATTGATTGTTAAAAGTACCTGTTTGATCCTAATAACGATGATGTCGGTCAACGTGAGATCAGAATTGAAACCTATCCACTAAAAGTTGCCAAGAAAGAAGAGAGGCAGGCGCATATGGCGACCAGCGTTGGCGGAGCTGAGTCCGAGAACAGACGTTAAAACAGTAAGAGAGTCTGTGATGTTTTCCCTTTCTTGTCCCCTTTCTCGGGTCCAAACTCGGTCGTTTTGGCTTTTGGTTTCTGCTTTAGTTCTTGTTCATCTTAGGGCTAATAATGCATTTGATTGGATATGGAATTAAAAGAAAAAAATTAAAAAACTTTTTTGTAAGTGTGACATATATAAAAATATAATCCTACTAATAAATCTGACGAATTCCATTAGATTTGCCGATGTACATACATTTAGTATATGTGTCACATTACCTAACGCTCTTCATAATCAGATCTACTTATATTATTTCATTTATAACTCTGTATGGATGGACGTGAAGGAAAGTGCGAGACAACTAATGAGAAAAGTATTTCTTATGTATACATTGTCTTTAATCCATGGGCTAACTCTATTGTGGTCAGTGAAAAATTATAGGTGCGGCGATTAGGGTTTTAAGTGATCTCGCCCAAGCTTGCTTACAACCAAAATACTTAACCATTTCAATTTATTCCGTCGACCAAGAACGATCTTGGGCGCATGGAAACCTAGTGCACCCCAAACCTTAAATTATGTGACTCGCACGAAGGACTTGCCAACGTCGAAAATTATGATCATCAGCTCCACATGCACCCAAATCGCTTGAGAAAAATTAGGACCCATCAAAGGGACCCACTTCCTCGAAGTCTTTCTAAGTATTTGTTTAGATGCGTATTGCGCTCAACGAACCAGTTGAATCACCGGGCATTGCCCTGGGTTACTCAGCCTCATAAATTCAAATAATAAAGAGAGATGGACCACATCACTCCCGAATCACCTAACGAAACAAATGCGATACCAATCTACCCAAAGAAAATTCAAAATGGGATCAACTTTTCCTGGCCATCAATGGCCCAAAAACCATGCGTACGGGTTGGCAACGACCTGCCAGGCAAGTAATCAAGGAGAGTGGAAGGAGAACTTCACGAGAAACTAGTAGCAATCGCTTACAGGCGTCCATTTTCACATGCCGGGCAACCTACTTGATGAACAAGTACGCAGCCTGTAGGAGCCTGCCCAAGCCGAAAGCCTCGAGGAGCAAATAGGCAGGCCAATGGCAATTGCGTCACATTAGGAGACCCCATCCGCAAAACTTCAGCTCTGGTTCAACCCAGTCTTGACATTTCAATTTACGTTTTAGACTATGGAAAAATAACTGCTACCTCTTCAAACAAATACAGTGAATAAGACAAGAAAAATAGTAGATTCTGAATTTCATAGTCAAACTCTACACAAAAGAACTCCCATCGTTTTATCCCGGAAGCCAGTTGCTAGTTTAAGTTGTTGAATCAATCACAGATAACTTGGATTAATAATTAAGCTCCAAAAACTTCACTTGATGTTTCAATGTAAAAGAGCTACACGATCATTTCTTCTATTTTTATGTTCTGAAACACAGAAGAAAGACCATACAAACTCAAACTCAGAGCTGTATTATAAAATTATGGCTAAACAAAAAAATAAATAGTCCATCCAAATGCCTTTGATCCCAACTCAAAAACTTGTATGATGGGCCACTCAGAAGAGATCTGACCACAACATTTGTGTACACTTAATCATAACAAATAAGGTTGCTTGTTAAACAAAGCTCTTCTTGGGACTGGAGAAATTTGAACCCCGAACAGGAATTACTTCACGTGAACAAGGAATGCCAACTGTCTAGACCATATGAACATAAGCTTTAAGTCAACATGAAGATATGAAGCAAACGTCTTCCCACATTAGCAACACAAAACTGTTTAAAGGCGACTTCCATTGTCAAGTAAAAGGTTCACAAGGATCTGAAAAGTAACATTTAAGCTAAGGAAAATACAAAGCTTAACCTCAGTGGATGATTAAACCCCTCATCCTCACTATACCCATCACTGTCTGGACCTTGACTCTGCCCTCCTAGCTTCATCGTGAGTTGAAGGGAACAGCTCCACATACCTTGACCCGATGGTCATTTTATCCTTGGTCATAGCTCTCCTGGCCTCTTCTGCAGAGGTAAACTCCACAAAGGCCTCTCCAGTTGCTTTGCCATCTGGCCTGCATGCTATGTGTATCCTGTCTTTTACCACATCATACTCTTTGAAGAATTCAATTATTTCAGGTTTTTTCACAGAGAAGGGAAGTCCACGCATCTTCAATATTTCAGTGAATTCCATTTGGTCCTTCTCATCAAACCTTTTTGGTCCAGATGGAGCTGGCGTAGGATTTTCCAAGTAGTCAGTATCGTAAATCCCTTCATAGCTAACTTCTGCAGCAACAGCATTGTAGTAATCTTGCCTCTTGCACCTAAAAACTTCCACATAGCGACGTCCCATATTTTGTCGATCTCTCTGGAGGGCAAACTCAACATGCATGTTTCCTGCAAAGACAACAAGGGCCTCCCCCGAGAAGCGTCCATTCTTATTGACCAGCAGCACATCCACTATATCAAGTCCGGCAAAGAACTTGTAGATGTCAATGTCTGTGCAGTTGAAGGGTAGTCCCCTTAGACGAACAACTGGAAAGGAAGGGGGATGGAAGCCACCTCCATATCCAAAAGGTTGATATCCACCCGAACCGCTGCTCACTGCGAAGTAGGGATTTGATTCCATCATTCTTTGTCTCTTTGAGCCGACCTCGTACCCATCTGACACCCCCCCGCCTCCCAACATTGCCCTTCAATATTTCATACCAACAAAGAATCCCCCACTAAACCTGTTAATATAACCAAACCCAACCCACACCCACATTGCCTAATTCCTATTTTCTTATATTATCCTTTTGAAAATATTTAAACTAACAACTTAAAGAACACCATAGCAACCAAATACAGAGTGAAGCAGCAAAGTAATACAGCAAATAATTAAACTTGCTTACTAATGCTCAGGAGCAAACCTCAGTTCTTTAGGAAAAGGAGCAAGAGAAGTAGATTGGAAGACATTTGCAGCACAAAAAGATATTTGGCACACACAACATTCAACAGACAATCGACTATTGGTTAGTGCGTAAGACCATACAGGGTACTTGCAAGTTGACAGCACATCAGATCTGAGACGTAATCAGACGTGAATGACACAAACCACACAACAATTCCCAATAAATATGTTGAGAAGATTTGAGTCTTTGCATCTGATTACAGAGATAGATATATGATTTTGATCAAGCACAGAGCATCCACAGTCATTACTCATGAGGATCAAGCTAACACCAGACGATAAAGCATCTCCACAAGTTAAGGGTGTGTTTATCTCCCTGAAAACTTCATGATAACGGAAAACATTACCCATGAAAATCATTTTCAAGAAAAATGGTTTGTTTGATAGTTTAGGGAAAGCGATTTCCTACTGGTTAGAAAGAGAAATCATTTTCCCCTAATATAATTTTACCGTTTTCGGTCCATGAAAAACATTTTCCATACATCAATAAGTTTTAAACAATATCCAGAAAGCAGTTTTCCATTGAACAAACGGACCCTAAGTCCCGGAAAATTCTCAGAAACACTTTGGCAAAAGTATCCAAAGCCCAGTGAGGCAGAGAGAGAAAATTCAACGGTGACAAGAAAAGCCACCGTCGTATTATCTAGTACCCAGTTTCTCTTACGGTACAATTTTCCCAAAACCATTTCTAGCGCACGCCAATAACACACTAGTGTCAAACCATCCCTTCGCAATTAGCACTGATCGGTTAAAAACCTTTTTGTTCACGGCTTATGATTCTCAATTTTCGCCGGAAACCTCACAAACGGGAACTCATCAGACCTCAAATCTACCGACACAAAAGAAACATCTCCACACTTCAAGACCAAACAAACTCTATGCAGCAAGCGATTGATTCAGCCTGGGTCAGCAGCTCATTTCGACGGACTACGGCGACCCAATGCCAAGAAAAGAGAAAGACCTCAAATTCCAAGCACGCATCTTCCGATAATCGTTAGACATGACAAAAAATTCAGGGTTCAATCCATTCAAAGATGCAGAAACAACATGGGCACCAAGCAACAAGCACGCCGATCTTCGCAAGAATTAGATGAGAGTTGGCGACTTACCCTCTTGATCCGTACATGCCTGCGATGTTTTGAATCAGCTGAAGCTGGTTCGATTCGATCCAAAGAGAACGATCGCCCGCTGCTCCTTCTGGTCGAGCCTCGGTCGCGATGGTGCCGAGAGACGAACCCTAATTGGTGCGAGAGTTTTGAGGCGGATGACCGGACAAAATAATAACCTCGAATTCGGAACGATTGAGGGGAAAAAAAAGGGACATGAAGGTGGTGGGAAAAAAAGGAATTGGTAATATATATATATATATATATATATATATATGAGAGGTTTTGATGTTAATTAATTTAACGACTTTGAGGTTTTCTTTTGACCAGTTTAAGAATTTAAGATTTAAAATATTCGCGGCTGTGTCTCGAACTCAATATAATCTAAGCATAAAAATTAACGTGTGATCAATAATTATATATTTCATATTGGAATGATCGGATTTCATATCACCGTAAATTCGAATCCTATTTGATTAATACTTTAAATTCGAATCATATTTGATTGACATTTTCTCATAATTTGAGATATTGTTTATTAAAGTAACATGTGTAATCATTGATTAAACAATCACCAACGCTCTGTTTTATATTTACAACTGTTATTATTAGTAGTAGATTAAACAATCACCAATGCTCTGTTTTATATTTACAACTGTTATCATTAGTAGTAGTTATTAAAGGAATGAGCAATTTGGGAGTTATTCTCAGATAAAAACAATTAATGTTTAGAATTGACTATGAATGTTGTCTTGTTGCTAGGGATTTTACGCCCAATTCATTTGTTAGATTAGTGGGTCATTGAGGCTAACAAGGTTAAGTTGTGAAAATAGTAGTGACTGATGATTTGACAATTTATTATAAACCAATAGTGTTTAATTTCAATATCTCAATAAAATTTAACTTGCATTTTTTTTTTTTGATTCAAAATTGCATTGCTCTTTTGAATCATCTCATGTTCACCTATCAATTTTGTGACTTTATCACTATAGACAATTAGAGAAAGTCACATCTCGTCGTGAAGTTCTAATCCCCAGCCTAATGAAGAGGATAGGTTCTTGACAAGCTAATCGGGGACTAAATATTATGTTACCAATATTTATGAATCTTGATGGGAGTATTCCTTTGAAAAATTAGAGATCATTATGAGTGAAGTGAAGAGAAAAATCAAAGAGTTTTCAATGATAGTAATACAATTGAGCAAAATTTATCGCATCCTATATTAAAAATATACTTTGATAATTATAGATATTTATCATTTACAAGATGAGCTTTAAATTAAAAAAGCCTCAATGATTTTTTCTTAATGATGCTGCCTTTTAGACACAATGAAAATAATCTTGAAAATAGTTTTAAGAAATGATGATTATTTTTGCTGCGAAAAACAATGTAAATACGTGTTATTCTCAAATAGAAGAGATTTGCAGCATTATAGCATTGAAATTTTCCTTCCATTAACCTTAAATTGCGTTTGACAAAATCAAAAATTTTGAGCTATCAAATTATTAGTCTTTCATCTAAAGTTATAAAAAATAAAAAAATTACTATATATATTTTTTCTTTCTTGACTACACTATTTTTTTCCTCATATTTTTTTTTTGGAGCCCTGCATAATAACGCATCTTTTCATTTCCCAAAGAGAGATTTTATTTTTACCCACGCAAGCAAGCGATTTTAATACAAAGCACTTCGTCAATCGGAAGTCTCCTGCCGTCCATCGACTTCTTGGTCCCAGGGTCATACGCAAAAATATCAAGGATGTGCATTTACGAATCTGCCCTCCATTCCCCAAAGTCAATGACCCAGCGATGCTTATCCTATCCACGCTGCCGCTTTCAATCCCCGAAGTTTTTCTTTCCTAACACACTCCTCCAACCACCCCAACAATTACAGGGGCGAACTCGTCATTGCGCCCCGCCGGCCTCGCACGTGCGGTCAAACCCCTGGCGCGCCCACGTGTCCGCCCCCTCCGCCAATTCATTTTTGGGCTAGGGGGATCCATCGGGCCAGCCTTCCTGACAGGCGACGCGCGCCGCGGAGGGAGAGGACCCCCAGCCAATGGCGCGGCGTCACGCGGATCGGTGACGTGGCAGTGGCCGGGGAGAGGGGGGGAGATAATTTTTTTTGAAATCCCGCCCAAACCCGGACCCCAACGGGGCTCTGCGGATTCGAAGCCTTCCCCCGATCGGGGGAAATCCCGGAACTGCCCCTGGGCATTTTCCCACTCTCTCCCGCAGAAAAGATCCCCCCTCCGCACAAGCACCAGCACAGCGCAGCACATCTAGAACACCCACACACACATATACTCTCTATACCCCCCCTCTCTCTCTCTCACACACACACACAAAGCACATCTAGAAATCGCACACGCTCGCCTCCTCTCTTTCTCTCCCTCTCTCGCAGGCCCTAAGCTTACAGGTAACGCGAAGAAACCCTAGCGGCGCTGACTCGCCGGTCCCGGGCCGATTTCCGAGCGATTCTCACCGGTTTACGCGGCGGTTTTGTTGTCTCGCAGGTTCCGTCATGAAAGGTGCGAAGGGGAAGGCGGAGACGACCAGAGCCGATGCCAGGTGAGAGTCCTTCGTCCCTCTCTTTTGCTCGTCGTTTCGTTAGTGTCTCGAGCTCCCTAGACGGAGGTCGAATGCGCTGAGATGGAGGTTGATCGCGCTTCTGTTTTTTTTGTTGTTGTCGTTGCTGTTGCTTTGGCGTTAGATGTCGTTTTCCTTTGCTTTTGGCCTCTTATTGTTTTTGCCTCCTGTTCGACGTTGTGCCTTGATGTGTAGTTTGAAGAGGAAAGGCCCGGGGACGCAGCGAGCTGGGAAGAAAGTGGCGAAGAAGGAGAAGGCAGTGAAGGATCCTAACAAGCCGAAGAGGCCTGCCAGTGCATTCTTCATCTTCATGTATGGAAAACCGTGGAACTTGCGATTAGGTTTTCACGTTGATTCTGGCGTTTTAGGAAATTTTCGGCCGGTTTTTTTTTTTTTTTTTTTTTGGTTTCGATCGAGGAATGCGAGCTTAACTTTGGCTTTTATGATTTTTGTTCTCTTGTCCAATCTGTTTCTGGATATATAGGGAAGATTTCAGGGTGCAGTATAAGCAGAAGCATCCTAACAACAAATCCGTTGCTGCTGTGAGTTATTTCTCTTGCTTATTATTGATTGCGGATACGCTGCTGTTGATTTGGTCTGCAAGCCATTCTCTGAAATCATTGCTGATTATGGTTGTCAATCTGCCATTTGAATGAGCTAGGTCGGTAAAGCTGGTGGAGACAAGTGGAAATCCATGTCAGAAGCTGTGAGTGTCTTGGCTTATTAATCGCTTGCTGGAATAAATCAGTGTTTTATCTGCTACCTGTGAGCGTTTTATGAGTGTTGACTTCTTTGCTGTTTTGTAAATTTTTAGGAGAAAGCTCCTTTTGCAGCAAAGGCAGAGAAAAGGAAGGATGAGTACAACAAGAAGATGCAGGCTTATAACAAAAGAGCGGTATGGAATGCTGATTTTCAGTTTTTCCTTGAACTTGATGACAGTTTGTCTTTTTGCAGTTGTAGTAATTGAGGAAATTTTCTTACCTGTTTGCAAACGATAATGATAGGCTGAAGGAACCAATGCTGCTGACGATGAAGAGTCTGACAAGTCAAAATCTGAAGTCAATGATGAGGATGACGAGGATGGAGATGAGAGTGGGGAGGTTAGTGCTGGACATTGTGGATGGTTTAAATAGGAAAGTTGTCATTATGAGGTGTATATATACTGATCTGTCTTTTGTTTGTTCTGGCAACTGTAGGAGGACGAGGATGATGACTAAGTCACAATTACCCTTGAGGAGTATGTGTAAACTGTTACATCAACGAGCAATGAAAAATTTGTCATTTTGGACATGTAGTTGTTTGCCTTAATGGTTTCATATTAGATAATTAGGAGAACAGTGATTGGCTTGAGTACCATCTGGAGCTTGGATAGTGATGTAGTTAGTTGTTTATGCTGATTTTAGCTGAAGCTCGTTTCCCTGATCTCATATATATAAGCTTCTTTGCACTCATCACGCTCTTGTTTTTTTTCTATTTGTTGAGATACGTGTTTAGGCTCCTCTAAATGTGTTAAAAGGTGTGACATCTTGACTGTAGTACTTGTCTCTGATGCAGCCATGTTTAAGGATCTTAACATTCTGGTCTGTTATGCATGAGCATGAGGCTTCCTCATTAGGGGTCTAAGGTGTGTTGATGCTTTGCATCTTATTCCATGCATTTCTAAACCTGCTTTGGTGACTAAGGCTTGTTAGCTCCAAATCCCATTGGAGCAGGCTTTTCTAGGCCTGCTTATGAATTACTTCTCCATTATGAGAAGTCCTGTTGGCTCCAATCTATGTTATATCATAATGTGCCCACCATTATGCTATGCTATCTTGGATTTTGGAGTCTTCTGGGCAATGTGATTTTATTTTCTAAAGTGCACAAATACTAGCTCTTTATCCCATCCCAAGAGGTAGAAATAAAGATGATCTCCTGGTATTTATGGGATTCATTGGTGTTGGTTGGATTTTGATGTTGATGTGAGCCTGATAATGCCATATCTCCATGCTGCTAAGGAGATATTTCGTAAACAAATGTTGCTATATCCAGGTTCTAAACTTGTGTGATGAAGAAGTTGAATGGTTTTGTGTGAATGTGCGTCGATCGATCGATCGATCAATCCTGAATTGTATCTTTTTGAGTGCCAAATGCCATTGCTTGCTTGTTGTAGAAGATTACTGGAATTTTGTCTTTTCCTAATAATTCTGGCAGTTTTCCCTTGAAAGATTCCAAAATCCACTCTTGTGGTCACTTGGTAACATTTTTTAAGTTTGTGGAGATCCCGTTTGTCATCTGGGGTGAGTTTGTGGGTAGTGTGCAGACAGTTTCTGCATGGGATTATTGGGTAATAAAAACTAAGGAATGGAATGTACTTGTTGAAATCCATAATAGGTTCTGGATGCTAAGGAATGGGATTTACTTGTCCAAATCCATAATTGCATTGTGAGTATCTAGTTTTTGGTTTCTGCTTTTAACGAGGAAGTCAATGCTGGACTAGTCATTTGCGTTTCCTCTGCTTATCTTCTTTGGGGGTCAACCGTAATTTCTTTTGATCCGGTGGGATTTTAGGATCAATCAGAAGTGGTTGTCTAACAAAGTAGTGTTCTCCTATGCAAGATATCCTGAAAATGGTATAAAATGGATTTTGATGGTAGGGATGAATCTCTATGCATTGTCTATTATGGGGGGTTTATGTACATTTGTGTTGGGTCAGAAACCTAATGGTTTGCTTATGTCTGTCCCTAGGACTAGTGAGTCTCATTATGAATGGCTGTATAGATTGGGACTAGTATGAGTAAGTACTTAACATGCTGAGGAATGGTAATAGTCAGTTTTGACTAGTTCCTAAAATTTTCAGAAAGATTAATTATAAATCCCGTGATTAATATTGATACAAACTGCAAATGACATGGATTTCCATATTAGGTGCAAAAACTGCATAGGGGAGTTTGGGCGCGTTTTCCTGAATTTGTTGTATTCTCTCCCAGGACACTAGGTGACATTTTGTCCCCTGTAATTACTGACTTTGGGATTTCATCATATGTCGGGGATGAGCTATTTTCAATTTTCAAGAACTAGTGTTGAAATTCAGTGCGAAAAGCATTCTGGATGGTCATCAAATCTTTTCTTGGCTCGAATTGTGGGTTTTTCCACTTTTGTTTCCCTCTCTTTTTCTAACACAGTAAATAAAAGGAGAGAAATTTCCCCAAGTAAAAGATGCAAACCAGGACAATGTGTGAAAATGTTTGCTTTAGTACAACTCGTCCCGGGATCGGGCAAAAGATAGGTAAGACAGAACCCACCCGTTTCTTTATGTATATATACAAACCCCACAAACATATATATACACACATAGGCACCGCCACACGCAACAAAATAGTATGAAAGAATGAATCAACATTGCCAATAATATACAGAATCCTGTGTTAACTAGGGTCACTTTTATCACGAACTTCGCTTGTCATGTTCTGTGGCCCGGAGCACCTCTTTGGCCATCGACGAGAATGACTTTGCCGAGTCTTGCATCTCCGCAGTTTTTAAGCTTATTCCCTGCAGCGTATGACAAATGTCATGGACTGAAATGCTGGCGGAAAAATTAGGAAGGAAAGATAGAAGGAACTAAAAGCGTCGTGCAAAGTATAGAACTTTGGCATTAGCTGAGGGAATGTCTTAAAAAGTGTTACCTGTAACTTCCTCAAGTTCTCCTGCAGCTTGTTCTCTGCCATTTTGGCAGCGCCTGTTGTTTCCTGCGCATTGAACAGGATTATATCACAATGTCATGCTCTTTAATTAGAAAGAGAAGTCAAGGGGATCTAAACCGCCGGAAAGAAGCCACACAAGTCCCCAGCCCCATGTACCCTCCTTAACGGAACGTTCTCCAAAAGTATTGTTTAGGGTCAAAGGGCTGCCCTTCATAGACATACTTAAGATGTGTAGCATCACTATTGGATCCCACGGATAAAAATTCTCTTCTTTACCCAAAGCCATGGAAGTTCTGTTCAGTCGTTTTAATTTATCACGGAATTGCTTATGCTCCTTTTATTAGACACTCATAATATTTATTCTTTTAGGATAAACAGAATGATCGTCCCTGATGAACCTTTTTCTGATATAGAGAAAGCAAGCTCACTGCTTCAATCAACGTACTAATCAACAACTGGTAGCCATTTGGGCTCTTGTCCAGTTGAACCCCCTCCCCTCAATGACATGCTAGTGACTTGAATTCCTTCAAAACATGAAGAAGGCAGTACCTCCAACTATATTGTCAAAGTTAATTTGTGATTTGACAGGCCGGACCCTCATTTTCCAGTTCGGCAAATGGTATAAAACCAACCAGGACACAATGGGGAACAGAAAGAAACAAAGATCTTTGCCTTTTGAAGGTGCGTGGCAGTAATGTACTTACACTAGAAGCAGCGAACCCGTATTTCCTCTTGATCTGATCGACTGCACCAATCTTTTCATCCTGTGGCTCTTCTTTTGTGGAACTCTTCTCCTTCTTGATCTTTACAGGGAGTTTTCCTGTCAACAGAATATATAAATGGATAACATCATCCAATGCAAATCTTCTCCTTATCAGCATCTTCTAGTTCAATTGTGACAAGGCAGGAATACCAAGCTTTAAATTACTAATCCCTCTACAACATGATCTGCACATCTGTGTGAGTTTTGCATATGGTATAGGTTGCATTTTTTGGTCACAAATACACAGAAAAACCACGTCACATGTATATGGATCATAAATCTTATTGTCACTTCTACTTAATCCACATTAATTGCCAAGGAAGGTAGTATCACGGGTTCTGAAGCAAGGCATCCCCCTCATTTCAATGCTCCTGTGAGGAATAGGCGAAAACAAAAGCTATTTGTGAGAGTAGATGCTAAATCCTTTTCCTTCCGGATAGAAATGAACAAGGGCGGGTGTATCCTGTCATCTACCGCTGGAGTACTTCTCAAAGCTCAAGATTATTAGCACAACACAAGATTATCTCCAGAAATGTCAACCACATTGGATATCAACATCTTTAGCAATTCCTAGAAAACTGGTGAGCTTAGTGATCACTCCTAGCACCATTTACCTATATCATTTGGCTGTGTAATATCTCATATGACAAAGATTTGTCGGTTCTTTTTCCTAAATTTATTAATCTATTCATTTCGAGCCTTCTTTCCACATTCACTTGAAATGTTCTTGTTCTACTGTGTACGTGACTAGAATGTAAACGGATGACAGTATGATAACCTAGCACAAAATCAACGACAATGATAATGTATGGTGGTGGATGGTATATGGCAACTGTGAATATATGATAAGCACTACTGCTGATACTAGAAAAGCAATACAGACTTCGCCAGGGTGTTCGACCATTTTGACCCAGTCAAAAGTTTAATCTTCTCCCACATCAGTCCACACAAGACAAGGCAATGGTAGAATGTCAATTTGGATGTGGAGAATTATTGAAGAAAGTAGGACACGACGAGTTTTGTTCTATTTCCCTATAAATGAGATTCTCTTCAATTTTGGAAAAATGGATCCACATACTGACAAAAAATTCAGCTATCACCAGTAAATTTCTCTCTTTTTTATTCATGTTGCTTTTAAAGATGATAGATCTGCATGAAATAGCTAGTTCTCTTACAGAAAATTCATCTATCTTACTCACCTTTAAAGCTCTGAAATTTGTTTGCCAAGACCTTTTTGTTGAGACCTCCAAAGAAATTCTGTCCTCGAGGTTTTTCCTCACTATCACCAATATCGATATCATCTTCACATAGAAGAAATTTTCAGTCAGTTAAATTTAAAGTTCACTTTGAATAGTATAAACAGTAAACACAATTTGTTGGGCATAAATGTAAACACATGCAGGTAAATTTACTGCAAACCCTTGTTCTCAGCCATACCTATGTTCAAGTCATTGTCATCTTCATCCCCAGCCAAATCCTCTCTTTTCTCAATCTTAGTGCCACTATCATCCATGTACACAATATTACTCGGGAAATTAGCTGTTGAAAAGATAGCGGAGAGCTCTTCAATACTTGCTCTAGTATCTTCTTTATACATATCGGGTGATGGCTTTTCTCTATTGACTTTTGTGTCTTTAAACACAGAGCTAAATAATCCCTGATTGTGCAAAATAACATTGTTACAAACCAGTGGTTAATAAACAATCTACTCAACAACTCCAACCTAATACTACCTTGGGCTTCTCCTTCTGGATGGCACGCACAGGAGCAAGGCCCTCCGCTGAATGAACCAGGTCTTTTCGGTAGACTTGGCTGAGAGACCCCAATAGCCTATGAAGAGGAACAAAAGACAACGTAAATTAACTTTAACCATTCTACCAAGAGTTACGACAAAAGTACATGTTTACTTATTTCGTTTTAAGAGTTACAAGAAACATAACCATAATATCAATTCCATGTCTAAGAATAATTGAAAACACGTCATATTGAGCAGAAGGAGCATGAAATGTAGATGAGCATATGGCTGTGCATGACTAACACAGTGGACCAGCAAGTTTGCAGATGCACTGTTGGTAAGAGCTCCTAGTCTACTGGTGTTAGGAAATTCATGATGCCTCAAGGAGGAGCTTTAACAGTAAAGATTCCCTTCGTTCTCCAAAATTTATGGAGACATTTTCTTTAGATAAAATCCATTAACAGAGAAACTTCACCTTTTCTCTTAGTTCATTGACAGGTTTTGACTTTGCCTTAATTTTCTATTGGGGTTCTTGGTCTTGTGACCTTAAAAAGCTAAAGCTAGTTTTCATCGCAAGCAGCTTTCTCATTGGACGCTCCCTTCTAGGAATAAATAGCATTATGAAAAGCTTTTAAATGACGTTCTATGGAACCATATTATGGAACTGTTGTAGAAGGTTGGCGAGGAGGTTGAACACACCTGAACGTATTTGTCTGAAGTAGAACTGAGAAAAGAAAAATCTCCTGGTCTTTGTTCACCTGTGCCAGGAAATAAATGAAGGTCACATAAATCCAGAAGTACGAAGTTAGGACAATTGAGAAGTGTAAAAGTACCATGAGAAGTTGCCCATCTGAAGAACAGCATATCAAATTATCATTTATTGTGCTTCCCTTTGACGTGGGACCTGCAAGTCCTCTTACGTATGTTTCCCTTATCAAAGATAACTCGGGCAAGGACCTAATAGCCCCAATAAGAAGACAAGCTTAGCAAACGTTTGGTTTTACAACTTGCTGCATATAACTTTATATATAAATATTAAAAACCAGTTGGATAAACCTCCTAATAAATTCTTTGTGGCCTAGGTACTGGGTAATTGAATAAAGTGGACTGTAGAGCAACGAGCAAAGTAGACTCTATTCAGTTGGATCTTTCCGATAAAGATATGAGGAGGAGGCTAATCTAGATAAAGAGGTGATTTCTCTATATATAAATGAATTCACATGCACCTGTCTGCCAAGATTTGAAGTGCTCCAAAATAGCATCATCTTATACAAAGGACGACAAAAAAAATCATACAATTACTGCAGAAAGTGCCAAAAAGAAACATCTAATGAACAGAATTCTAAACAATTAATAATTATGGTAAGTATCAAATGTCCGGCAAAACTTCGACTAAACTAATGGAAAGTTTTGCATTCCTGCTGCTCAATTAGTACCTATAAGACTACCATATCCTAAGGAGAAAAGACAGAAGAAGCAAGCGAAATTTTATATTTGAAGAAATGTTTGGAGTGAAATACTACAGCAAGACAAGTAATGACCCTGTCTGTCTCATCAGCAAAGTTGCAGGTAATTCACTGTTCAATACCTTATCTCAATCTTCCCACAAGTAAAAAGAAGCATAAGTCCAGCATTGGGAGTATAGAAAGTCGAACCCCAGCAACAAGATGAGGAGTGGAATTTCTTCTTATATATGACTTTCTTGACTCCCTGAAACAAAAAGAGAGATATATAATCCTCTTCTTGGCTCTTAAAGAATATATAAAAGTGCTAGGTATTATTACCTGAACCACATGTGGCAAGGAGTACACATACACAGCTTTCTCTGAACATAGCAACAATAGTCCCTGCTTAAATATAGAGTCCTCAACCATATCCTCCGTATTCAATTCTGAACAGTGAGATAATAAGTAAACTTTTTAATTGCATAAAATAAATTATCTCAAAAACATACTGCAGAACTTGATTCTCACCCAATATCTCCAAAAATAGAGCTCTGGAGGGTTTTTTAGGATGCACCATGCTATTGCTCAGTATTGTACCAGCATCACTATCCAAGGCCACAACTGATGAATCCCTTGTCGACATCACCAATATGTTCTTTGGGAAACCATGCAAAGTGCAGGTACCAAGCTGAAGAGAGATTATGCCTGTAGAAATGTCACTTGAAATTTGCTTGGTAAATTGTACTTGAGGCCCCTCTACATCAATCAATGTGACCTATAGCAAAAAGGCACATGCATTAGATTCATGTCCCAACCAACTTCACTTGAACCCACTATTTTCAATGATTTTGTTGGATGAAGAAATGGTGCAGCAGAAATACAACTTGGAGCACTCTGCTTCAAAATTTGTATGTTTAGGAGAAAACCTAAATTGCTTATGGCACCATAATGAAGATGTTGAGACTACTTTTGTCTTCTGCTAGCAAAATACTCCACTTGCTGACTATTGGAGTTTATGAGCCTTACACATGAATATTAAAATGTTCCATGACCTCCCCACACCTGCTCACTGTTCTATGTAACCATTTCTCTCAAGGCTCACAAAAAATTCCTGAACTTAGATGCCAATGACGATGCTTATGGCATTTGAAAGGGATATTTCCCCCCATTCCGCAAAAAGATCCCATAAAAATAGCAAAACAAAGGAAAAAGCCCATTTGAATTTGCAATAGATAAAGAAATATGTCCAAACTTAATATGTCAGCAATATCCTCAAACACTGCAAAATCACTCTTGTACTTTTTCTTATCAGGACCTAAATATCATAAAAGAAGCTATAATATATACTTAGAATAAAAAAACACACTTACATATCCTTGATCAGAACCAACAACAAGATGCCTGGAGCTGTGGCTCATATTTAATGAAAGTACTGCACCATTAACCTTCAAAGCTTTTACACTGCTAATCATGTGATTGTTTCCTCTCTTTGCACTACCTAAAAGAGAGAACTTTAAGTCATAATTGTCGATTTGACGTATCATATTCTTGCAAGAAGTACTTAAAATCTGACTAGAAAATGCATCAAGTTTAAACTATATTAAACCACGTGTAGACGTACCTGAGACATACACCTCGGGCTTAAATTTATATATGCGAACCTGTGGTTAGATAAGCAGATCAACAATATGAACCTTATGACTGCAGTATAAAGTAAGTGGTCATATTTTATTAAATCTGTAGGCATGAGGCTAACCATTCCATTTTGATCTCCAGAAACAAGGATCTGGTGCTTTGCATCAAAACACAAAGCCGTAAGTGCAACCCCACTCAGAGAAAAGTCATCTTCACTCTGCAAGAACAAGACCATAATAAGAAGCTCAAATCATACAACCAAAAGAGTGCAATCCGCTTTTAATTTACTTATGTTCCATGGAGTCTCTTTCCTTCAGTTCCAACACAAATCCATGTTAAGCCACTAAACCGCAAAAGAATCCTTCAATTTAAGCAGAATCTTCCCAAAATTTGATGTCTAACTTCTTTTTATCCTTCCACCAATATGGATGAATATTCTTGTTAGTGCTAGGTAAGATGATTCAAAATTTTTATCAAGTAAAGCAAGACTTTGAAGTTTAATCCAATGAGAACACTGATGCGCGAGAAGTGTAAAGGCAAATAAAAACGCATATGGGATTCCAGCAAAATAGATGAGGCATTAAAAGGAGAACACCTGCTGCTCTATGGAAAAGATAGGAAGAGGAAGTGGACATGACATGTCCCAAAAGTTGATGGCTCCATTGCTATGTCCGGTTACATACAAATTTTTGACCTTTGCAAACCCACCAAATGGGATTGGGTTTATCTGAGATGTGTCTTTACCATTTTGCAGAAGGGGTGGAACCTTTTTGACCAATTGTATGTAATCCTACATAACCAGAGAAATCAGACTTACCAAGATGATCACATTATGCTGAGGACACGTAAAATGACATCTACGCACCTTGTCATCTAAGTTGGAGATATACTGGCTACTAGTGATGAATTTTGCCACAGTGATGCTTGATTCAGTGAGTGGTATCCTCAGCCTTACTTCTTTTGGGATTGGTGGAGAAGACTTGGATTGGCACTGTAGGAGATACTTTTCAATTAGGCTGTCATCATACTCATATAGATGTTCTGATTTTCCAATAACTAGAAGAGATTCTCGTTTCTGCTTTGTCTGCTCACTGTAGTTTGAGATGATCTCCATATCAAGGCAAGGCTCAGGCAGCTGAAGCCCCAGCTTAATTGTGCGGGATTCAGAGTGATCATTCAGCAAGACTACCTGACAAGAAAAATGTTAAGTTCCAATAAGCACTCTCAATAATTTCAGGTTCAAGAAGATTGATGTACCATGGAATTCTAAAATGGTTGTACTAAAATGAGGAGGTGGAAGATTATTTGGTCCTCTCAGGCAAGACGCATATAATATTTGTGGGAGATAATTGAAAGTTTACTAGCAAGAACTTCAAGAAGTTCTATATTTCACACTGTTAGGATCTTAAAATGTAAATAAAAAAAAGAAAAAAAGGTCTGCCTTATCTTAGCGTTTTTAATGCCTAATAATAATATGACAATATTAGAAAAAGTTTCTTCAAAGGTAATTCCTCACAATCAAACGTCTAAAGGCTATAAAAGCTAGTCAAGCGATAGAGTCCGCTTAAAATGAAAATTATGTCAAAAACCAAGAAAATATTTTTATGCAGGATAATTAAATGATGTCACATACCTGCAAAAGATTTGAAGATGCTGCATCAGGGGCAGCCAAAAAATACAGACGACTTGGTTTTCCATCTGTATGAACGCATTTCATAGAAGAAATAGGAGTTCTGTCCAGCTTATATCCGAGATTTAATTTACAAATCGGACCACTTTGAGAGCCTATATCTGGCACTAAGTCACTTCTTCCATTTGGGATCGGAACACTCCAAATGAAGATATCCCCAGTGCTATATCCAATAACAGCTTTACTCCCCAAAGGGCATGCCCAGCAGGCGGATGTCACTTTCTTTCTTTCATTATGTGCTGACTGCAATACATTTCCACCTTTGAAAATTGATTTGCTTTCTCGTATTTCCCACAATACAAAAAGACCATCTTCGTATATTATTAGCACCCTGTATTTGGACAATATAATACTGAAACAGCTGTTTGTGGACTTGAAAATAGAAATATATAGTTGACAATCAATGTAAAGAACTTCAAATAAACAACAATCTAGTGCCAGGGTGATATTACATGAGCTCACAATGCTTAACAGGAGGTAACATTGACAACTGTAATATAAGATAAATCTGTACTACAAAGAATTAGCAGAAGAAATTGAAGCAAGCAACTATTTAGTGCCATGGTAGCACATGAGTTGATGATGCCTAACTGGAGCAAGTAATGAAAACTGCGCAATAACCTAAACCTGTATTTCATTGTTAGTAACAAAGTCCCCACATCATTCACTATATTTCCAAAGTCTAGGATTTTATTGGAATCCAAATCCTAAATGCTGTTTATACAAGTTTGCAAACCATGTGTAAAATACGATGCCACTAGGGCATGAAACCTTACATCTCTGTGTGAACTAGTTCGTCAAGCATATCAGAGTTATTACGAATATACTGAACTAGTAGCCACATAAGAAAAAATTTGCAAGTCAATAGAAAGTGGTATCAGTTTGAGGACAAAGCATGTGGGACAGTGAAATGAAAAGGTGCTTATTAGCCACCTTAAAGCTTCATGCAACATGGGACATTTCACAGTATAGTTTTTCTCTAGAGGCATGAAGACATTAGATTATCATAGGTTCCAAATAATGTAAACACTGCAACAAGAAAATTGACAGATATAAGACTACCTCTTGCTTTCAGCCAACGGTTGAGGCAGTGAATGCATTACAGCCACGTGACCAGATAATTCAGTTTGAATTCCTGAATATGGTGATTAATCAAACATGAAATGTCAAAAAAATATTCTCCTTGCATATAAATATCATAGTAAAGCATGGCACTGTAAGATCACAAGGAGTTGAAATTAAAACTAGTTAAAAACACTAACGAGATCAATAAAAACACAAATAAACCAGAAGGCATCTAACCGTGAGATACTTCAAAAGGTATTGTATACTTCATTTGGACTAGATTACATGGATCCTCATTAAGCTTCAAAACAGACACGTTTCCAAGAGAATCTCCGGCATACCTGCCAATATATGTGTCAAACAATAACATGAATGATGTCATGCCTCTATTATCCAGACCAATTTGACTTTGGAAATACACTTACATGTAAAAACTATGTTGCAGGACTGATAAAGAGGTTATTGCATCTTTGAAATTGTATTTGTGCAACAATAGCTTCTTGTCTATGTCCCAAACCTAAAATAATTCCCGCTTAAATGGATCTCTCAAGAACAACTTGAAATATAACTAAAAAAACTTAAATATTTAACGTTCATGAGACTGTCCCTGCACTACACATGGCCAGAGTGTATGTCCTGATGAAGACTTACCTCGATTTGATTATTGAAGGTCACATTCAGAAGAAGGCCTTGATTCTCAACAAACTGACAATGATGTTGTGAATTAATAATTAGTGAATTCACAAGATGATAACATAATAACTTTTTGAAGAGAAACTAAGAAGGCAATCAATCGCATAAAACATGGAAATGCAAATCATGGACTAAACCAGAAAACCTGCAGAAACTTGCTCGGTCCTGCCTGTTCAGATTCAAGTACAACTTGAGTATTATCTTTCCCATATAACTTGATCTGGCCATTCCTGAATAACAGAACGAAAGAGAAGCATATCTGTCAAAGAGATTCCATCGAATCAGCAACCAAAGCCTCAAAACATAGACATCATATTGCTATTTCAAGGGAAAACGCGAGTTTGTGGGAGGAAGTTTCAATTGCTGTAATGCAATGAGAGTGGAATTTCAACCAATACCTTACTTCTGCTTCTTAATAGTTTCAGTTTTCAAAGTGTTGGATCAAATAACCAGGTTAGGGAGAGAAAATGTAGCATTTGTACATTTGCATCTTAAGACTTAGGAGAGTTAGAGCTGTTCAGGAGCTATCTAATTCATCCTAGTCCAAGTTATGTTTGTCCTGTGAAATTGATATTGCACTCCATTGACAGAAAACATGAGAGGATAGATTAAAAATGGCAAAGAATCTTACTTTGTGGAAACAGCAAGTATGTTCTGAATTGAGTCATAGGCGAACTTGGTGCATCCCGATGGAATCCCATAATGAAATACGATATGTGGGTCAATATCGCTGGATTTCAGTCCTTCTGTGCTTCTTCCTCCAGGCTGCCAGAAAATCAAACATAATGTCACAATTAATGACCACACTAAGCAATAGCAATGATGAAGGGCATAGCTTCATTTTATGTACCAAGGACAAACTAGTATCTGTGACCAACAGTAGGGATGTTGCACGATGATTATGCCTGAAAACTTAGGTTAAATTAAATTGGACGCACAAGTTGAGGCACGTTATCTGGAAGAATCCATCACACACGTCAAACATCCTATAGTAAGGACGTTTCAGTATTGACATCAAGAAGATGTACTGATCATATCACACGCTGTCTCAGGTCATAAAATGGGAAATTATTACATAACCCATGGCTATACTCCTTTTGATCCCCCTGGAGGATGTAAACCCAATCACCCACAAAATAGTAATCATGTAGACCGGAGGACCAAGTAGGTCCATCGGCTTAAGTTTTTTTTTGGGTCGGTTCGTCCGCTGAAGTTAATGATGGCTCCATTCGTTGTTTCCTTGTCGTCGGCAGGCGAAGTTTTAAAGTCCGGAAAGAGAATCCTATGGATAAGATACTTTTGGTCACTCTCCGATTCACAGTTATTTAGATAGTGGTCGGTGGTTTCGGCCCGTTTTTTCCGCCACACGCTGGCCCAAAGGATAAAGAAAAGGAACAGAATAAATTAAGAGACGGGGTCTGCTTAGAATAAAATAATTTGGGACAATAGCGTATCGAATTTGAATGCTCCCGAGGAAAAGAATAAAAGGATGACTTTGACCTTTTAAAGGGGACACGTGGACTGTGCACTACAGTACCACCGCCCATTACAGGGCCATCACATGGATTTCCCGTTTTAGCTTTATATCTTCCAGGATGATTATAATCAGCACTTCAGAAGCGACTTATGCGCAAAGGACAGAGATGGCGACAAGGTAAATACTTGCTTGGACCCGGCCCAAACAAAGAAATTCCCCTTTGTCAGAGGTCTCTAACTTGTCCTCGTCGTGATAACCAACCTAGCTCCAAACGGATCCTAAAATCCTACCTGAGGACCCCCGATCTAATAAACGACAACTATAATATTGATTGTAAATGTCATGACAAAATTTTTAGCTGGACTTCAGGACAATCCGAAACAATACTCCGCATGATTTTACTCACTCCTTTAGAAAAAGTCCAAATCTTTGACCTCGGATTTCGGGAAAAAAAGAAATGGCCACGTATCTTTCGGAGACATCGAAGGAAGACGGGACCACACGATAACAAGGAGGAACTAAACCATCGGACAAGACAAACTCACTTAGCTCTAATTGGTCCACATGGAAAGTCGCTGTCTACTACTTTCCGCATGAGGTCGTCGGCATTTTAGCCTTTCGTCGAAACCGTAGTCGGGCGTTACAATCAGGAAAAGAACCAAAAAAGAAAAAAAAAAAAAACAATAACAATCGAGACTAGCTTCCATTTTAACCAGACCCAACATGTAATTTATTTCCCTATATTTTTCCAAGGCTGGCCGGAAGAAGCAGGATGCGACGTGTCCTGAAGGAAAGAGAGAAAAAGCAGACAAGTAAAGATCAAATCGCAATCAATGCTCCTCCACTTCAACGGATGTCTGCAGCTCGTCTTTCTAATCATGGTTAAATCCATCTAATCCAGATCAAAGAGAGCTTCTCCGCTATAATCCTACTGCTCCGATGGCTGGAATCTCACTTCAATCTGGTCGAAATTAGACTTTCACTCCATCATTCACAGTTCTACCAAATGCTCAAACCCACTCGATCGCGTCTCGTGGTCATCACCATCGCATCCCACTAGGCTACCTTCGACGTGTGCTGTCCGTTTGACTGACGGAAGAACCCGAGGAGCCAGGGAGCTCCACATGATCCCCCGGACCATCTCTCTCCATAAATACTAATTACATAGACCGTAAAATCTTCCATTTATGATTCCGATAAGTTCAAATGGACTGCTCATCGCTGAATTCAATCAGCCGGATACGATAATCACTGCTCGAAAGTTTAAGCTCGCTCCTAAGCAAGCATCGCATTAATGACATCTCTCCCTCCTAATCAGGAAACATATCCTCCTCTCTCCCTCGTCGAAGATCAAGCCAGAGCCAGAGCCAGAGCAAGCAAAACCAGCATGCCAACGGCAATTCATTGATTCAAAAATATCTGCCGCTATTCGTTACCTAATACGACGACGACGAAACAAGTATAATCGCACGGAGGTCAGTTCGAAACCGAATCGAAATCGGTCGAAATCATGTGCGGCGAACGACCTCGGAACGAGCACTCAACCTAGCAGACGCTGAATCAACGTGACGAGAAGCAAGAAAACGGACACCGACGACCGATCGAATCGCGAATCGCGCATGCAGAGAAGCAGATCAACTTGAAGCAGAGAGAGTCGATTCACGACTTTACCTTCTTCGCAGCCTTCTCGACCAGCTTCTTCACGAACATCGAGGCGAATCGGCGGTGATGATCTCCGTCGAACGGAAATGCGGCCGCTCGAAGGTACCGGCGGTCCGGCGGTCTTGGCTTGAGAGAGAGAGCGCTTTGAGTTAACCGTCGGAGAGAGAGAGAGGGGGGGGCAGTGGAGTTAGTGAGAGAAACGGTTGAACGCTGTTTTAGTTTTAAGTTGGCTCGCATGGGGAAGAGAGACAAAGGGAGCGGTTATTTTATAGGGACGGGAGCAGGGGATTACCCGAGATCGAAGGGCCTCCGATGAGGACACGTGGAGGGTGATTAGGTGAGCCAGAGGATTGCCGGGCAGGAAACATGTTTGACGTTTTGACCGCAAATCCGATCCAACGAATCGACAGCTTCGATACTTGAGAGTGATACAAAGCAAAAAAAAAAAAAAAAAAAAAGGCAAAGGGGGCGACTTGTCACGACAGCGACCCCCTCAGGACGAACGATGTCGCGACACGTGGACCGCACCGGCCGGCCGCGTGGGGCAGCATCCTTGCCTTAGGCCTTTTTGGATTTACCAATAGTTAATCGGCATCGGGCCTCCTGATTGGCTGAGAATGCTTTCGTTATCTTATATTTCCTTTCGCTTTATTCGCGAAAAGATGTTCCTTAATCAGGTTTACAACCGTTGTGGAGAGATGTGTACTGTGGAACTAACGAAGATGTGCGGATCAATTAGCAATTACTCAGTTCGGCCTTACCAAAGCGATCGACATGCATCTCATTAGTTTGCGAGTCAAGACCCTTGTGGTGATGCCTAGCAAGACTTGCTAGTGCACTATCGTCATTCTATCCTTCCGCCATTTTATATAAGTCCCTAGATAGCAATGTGACAATAGACCTGATTGGTAAGCAAGTCTTCATAAAAACACTTAATAAATTAGCTTATGTCAGGACTGGTGACGATATGTCAGCGAGCCGGACGAGTCGATTTTTTGAGTTTCCATGAGATACCATGGAATCGGCTAATTCCACCTGGTCTTTCCGTGCCGGGTTTTCGTGCCGTGAGCTCAAGCTCCTCAGCAACTTCTATCAAAATGATGGGTTTTTAGTTAGAGATGAGTAGGCACGGAAGCCTTGAGAAAGCAGTCGGGCCTAGGCCCAAGCCCAACCTAGTGTTCGATGAAAATTGAATCATCCTCAAATTGAACCACCAAAGCGTTCCTTTGCTATTCGATTCCATAAGACAATCGAATCGGGCCTCTAGGGCATGGCCCCTGATCTTTTGAACTCGATGCACATATCCTGAAACTAGCAGATGGATGCAGCCTACAGCCACATGGGCTGCCTTGAGCCCAATAACTAGCTAAAGACTTTGGGCATCAATTTGGCCCACAACAATAGTCCTATTCTAAAATCAAGGTAGAATCTATCTTCATAGCTTTCAATACACCGATTGCTCTCATGATACATATAATCATTTTTTCTTAAAATTGAATTATTTTGAACAAAGTATACTTAACCAGTAGCCCGAAGTACATGTTTACAACTCTTGTATACAATACCTCAATATTCCCTATAACTTCAGTGGGATAAACAAATTTCTGTAAAATAGATGGGTGTTGAGGAATGGTTAGCTAGTTGATTTGAGTTTTGAGCTTTGAAAATGTAAGATTCAAACTCCAACAAGCTTTCGGGATGATTTGACTATATAGCAAGTCTTTCGACTCAATAATTTCATGAGCCTAAAACTAATTTTCCAAAATGCTTTCAAACTAATTTCGATTCAAGGAATCACACCAATACCTGTGAGATGGGTTCCCCCGGCGAAAGGAACTCTAAAGTATGATATCTACGGCTCTTGAATTGATGAACAGAGGGAGGAAGCTGTGGTCGAGATCTGCAGAAATGATGAAGGTGTCCTCATCGACGGCTTTGCTTCAAAAATCAACGCTGATTCTTTAGTCCTCCATGCGGTTTTGTCGAGCCTGGTGGAGATAAGGAAACGAATGTCGTCGGTTTCAACTAATTTGAATTGTGAGATTGAAGTAGAAACTGATAGCTTATTAGTTGTGGAGATCTTATCAAGCCACGCCACAAGCCCATGGACAATAGAATTCATTTTAGAGGATTGCAAGGCTTTGCTGGCCTAAATCATAAGAGTCTCAACGTCTTATGTGCCTAGAGTGACTAATAAGATTGCCGATTGGGCAGCAAAAGCCTATCGAGATAACCTACTTCCCAATAGCTGATTGTATAAACCCTGCCCACTTTGGGTTTTATTATGTGCCGATTCCGGACTTAATTGTGTCTTTGTAACAGTTAAGTAAGAAATGCTATTTCTCGACCACAAAAAAATTGCTTCCAAACTCATCCTTAATTTTCTCATGCAGTCCATCTTGTTGGTGGCACTGACCCTTTGTGTCGGCAATTTGAAGATCATTAAGAACCATCCTAAGCACGGTGACGACAATAATATGATCGTTCTTTAGTTTTGCCCAATAAAGATGGGAACATGATGCGATGATCATTAATTCTACAAACATCATCATATAATCGAACGCCATTTTCCTCTTCCAAAATAGGAAAAGATAATGATGGGGAGAAGGTGCGATGTTCTCATCGAAGGAGCGAGCATTTAATTTCCTAGTCAAATATAAGGGGGGACACTGCGTAAACTGCCCAGAATAGGCAAAAATAAAAAAAGAAAAAGAAAAAAAGAAAAAGAGGAAGATGCAGCGGCTTAGAGCAGAGGCGGGCCCACAGCTTTATTATCCGGAGCGCCCCAACAGAAGAGCCGCCCTCAATTATTACACCATCCCCTTCTTTTCCGTCCGACACGGTGGGCTCGCCGGAGCCCGACACCCTCTTTCCCCCTGTCACTTTGATCCCCCTGCCACTGCCACTGCTGCTTTTCACAACATGACACTTGTCGCTGTCGCCGTACCGCCACGTGGCATGCTCTGAACTCCCACGAAGAAAGAGCTCGTTAGCTGTAGCTGGTGGTACTTGTGTAAGGTCGGGGCGAAAGATATCGAGTAGGATGGGGTAATGTTTTTGGAATTGCCTTATATCTGATATTTTGTATGGAAAATGCACTGGATATAATATGATACCGTTACGTCTGAACTCACACAAGTGTTTAATGAATCTAAATTGAGATGGGAAGCAAAAAATGGAAAAAACATTAGATTTAATCTTAAACCATTGCAATGTTCATTGTAATGGATCGCCTTTTCATGATACGTAATGATAGCTACTCTAGTCATTGTAATAGAATGTTTATATATATACATATAAAGAGAGAGAGAGAGAGGGGTAATTTAGTATTTTTTCAGACTTATCTAAATTTATCCTATATGAAATCCATCCCAAAAATGTTAAATAGAATGAGTTTTACCTCATCCGACCTCTTATTGAAAGCATCAAACATAGTTTAATGACTTTTATACAAGCGTAGAAGTAACCGACATCGCCTTTAGGATCGGTACATGCAAATGCACTTGCACATGCATACATATGCGAGCGTGTGTACGTATACATATAGAGATTTATATAGGTATTAGATATCTATGTCGATATCAATAACGCTTGCATGAGCCAAAATATGGCTACAGTGCTTTCTTAAGGTGGATCTTCATTATGATTCCATTTAGATATAGGTGTGGTCCCCCTCAGAAGAACTGGGGGAAAGGAGTGATGATTGGAGTCATTTAACCACAGCCGGAACTATCATAGTTACAGGCAGGCTACCCTAAGCACATGACGGAGGCTCATGGACATCATTAGGTGAAGCCGCTTCCTTTTGCAAAATCAAGCCCCACCATCAATCATCTTCCTGAGTTGTGCGCCCGCGTTAGAGAGAGAGAAGAGAGAGAGAGAGGGCCTTCTCTCCATTTCTTCTGTTTATTTATAGGAAGCAAGAGTTCACCGTGAGATTGATGGGGTGGTTCTTCTGGGAAGGGTCAAGAATATGCTTTGGAAAAGAATAATATATGATTATGCAAGTGTCTTGAATTGGAGAAATGCGTCTATGGTTGGATACATACGAGAAGAGAGCATGCTCGGATTTGACGTGCCGACCATGACACTCGGTCGGCGAGATGGTTGTTAGGAAGACGAGAGGAGGATCTCAAGCGTGAACGGATGATCGGCGCACGATTCTTGAGAAGTGAATCTTGCATATATCCGACATTTTATGATAAATTTGAAATTCCGACTAACTTTGAAGGTTTTTGGTTCCTTAGCCTTAAGATGATTGCTCACATAAACATTCAAATAATATGAAATTCAAACTTTACAATTCACATTGAACTTTAGTATGTCCTTGCTATGTTTGAATTCTAGAACGTAAAATTTTGGGGTATTTTTAATGGAGGAGGAAAGAAAACATTTTTCCTAATTGGTGGATTGGAGTGTGCGAATATCAATATGTTAAAATAAGGAATGCAGTCCTATCAGTTCATTAGAATCACTTGGCAAGCAGGATGGCTTCCAAACGGAGCTTTCGGGCTCTTGGGTTGTGGTGAGGTACAAACCTTGGCCACCACCAAGGAGCCACAACACACTCTCGATTTTTAGTTTAACGTTTTTTGGGTTCCTTAATCTTAAGATGATCGATCACTTAAATATACAAATGAAATGAAATTCGAACTTTTACAATTCTTTTGGAAAGACGGGTTACTAACGTGATTCGTCCACTTTAGCGTGTATGATCAATTATTGGCTAGACTGTATATTCCCTTCTGATCAAATAATCGAAAAGTATAGAGGTTTTATTTGAGGACACCACAAAAGGCAAAAAGAAAGAATGCAAGCAAGCATCGGCATGTTGTTCACTTTATCTCGTGCATGCTGGCAACTTCGCCCTCCATTTTTGCGATAAGACGTGGATGGACAATGGACATGGCATGCGCGCACGTAAATGGGCCCCACCTCCGCAAAGTATAGATGCATAACTCTAATCTCTTTATTTCTCAAGCTTAGAAAATTAAGTCCAGCAACAATCCTTCTAGGCACAAATGTCGCAATTATGTGAAAATCGCAATTAAGGCATCGTTTATTTGGCGAAAAGTAAATAATTTAAAAATTATTTTTGTATATTTGTTTAAAATAACTATTCAATAAAAAATATTTTCTATTCATTAATTTTTCTAATCGATCATCTTCTAGAAAATATTTTATAAATTATTTATATTTTACGAAATGTACGAGCTCAAGTTGGTTCTAAGGAGCAAAAGAGCTCGTTAATTAACCAAAAGGGGTCGGAAACAGCAGGGCGGAGGGGGTCAAAGGTCAAACCCGCGGGTTGCTTGCCGGAGCAAAAGAGCTCGTTAAAACCAAAAGGGGTACATGGTCAAACCCGATAAAATACATTCCTCGGCACGCCGCTCGGCCGACGCTCACCCTCACCCGCCGCGCGTGCGTGACACATGAACATCCAACGGCCACAAGAGCTCTTCGCGTGACGCCAACGCGCTCGCTATGCGCACGTGCCGTTACCGATCCGTCTGCTGTAAGAAAACGAATACGATGTCGCCTCCCCTCAAATCTGGCGCCAAATGGAGGCGTCGTGCGCGAAAGCAACTGTCGGGGCAGGGGGATGAGCTGGTTCGGTGTGTGCTCCTGCGAAAAGGCGAGGTCGCTAGAAAACGAATTAAAAATATTCCGAAAATATCTCGATCTAATACAAGACCGGAGAATATTAAAAAAATTAGAGAAATAATAAATAATGGATTCATGATCCTTAGCTGTATTCCGTACTCCATGATGGAAACATACGCTTCCCTTGGCTTGGCTTAAATGCAGCACGAATTGTACGTACGATTCAATCAAAGCTGAAATTTCTTCCAAAGACAGAAAAAAAAATCAAGATGAAATTTCATGACGAAATTGAAAAATAATTTATTTCTCGTGTAAACTTGCGTGATTACATAAATTCATGACACCGGATGTAGCTCGAGCTCGAGATTGCATCCGACAAAAAATTCCATTCAAGCTTATTTGGGTAATTAACAATGTTACAAATTCATGCCATAAGCATATTAAAACATGTCGATCTAATTTGACATTATGTTTTTTGCTTAGCAATATTATGGGGAAGGGTTTTTATAGTCCAATTGATGCTTCCGAATAAAGAATTTGCGACGAATTTAGCCCTAATTCTATGCATTTCTAGTAAAAAATTCACAAAGCAATCGACGTTTGATGCTTCTGAATAAAGAATTTGCAATGAATTTCAGCCCTAATTCTATGCATCTCTAGTGAAAAATTCACCAAACAGTCGATTTTGTAATTAATAGAGGGCCAAGGATTTTTTGGATAGGAAAAAGGTGAAACCCACGTGAGGACAATGAGTTCAACCAATTCATCAGTACAGTTTATTAATTGATTAATTAATGATTAACAAAGGAATAAAGGTAAAGAACTCAAAAGAGATCTTTTCGCTTTCCATCGGTTGATTCCGGGCAAAAGAAGCTCTTTCTGTTTTTCTTTTTTACACTTTCCTTTTTCACATAAAAAAGAAATAAAAAAAGGAAAAGGAAAAAAGAAACTATCATCATCATCATGATAGTCTCTAAAGACTTTGATTACCATAAAAGTCCGAGCTTTGAGTTTCCGTAGTTTCTCCTGTTCACCGAGCGTCCGAAGTCCTCCCCTGTCTCTCTGCTTTTTCCTCGTCTCTTGTCTCTTTTTCTCCCCCGAGCTCAACGCTGGTTGTTACAGATTGGACGCTATTCAATGCGAAGAATGTCACTTGATGGGCGAGTGATTGACGCTTGACTTGCCTGAAGTAATGGAGAGAAAGACGACTCGCTTTAGTGGCCATGACAATCATGGGTTCTGCTTGTTCTGATCTCTCCTCCCCTTAAGGTACGTTCGAGAATAGGAACTACCCATTTTCTTGATTTGTCAAAATGACGTGCTTGGTGGTTGGAAGCAAGGAGAAAGTGAGGGAGAGAGGAGAAAAGATTCCGACTTTTTTCTAGTCCTGTGCTGCGTGAGAGAGAGAGAGAGAGAGAGAGAGAGAGAGAGAGAGAGATTTGGCTTTGCATTAGCTGTTGGAGCTCTTGGAATTTCGCTTTCTCACGTTCTTGTCATTCGCTGTGTGCTTGCTCGATTTATGGGTTTACTGCGTTTTTCGGCCTGAGCTGTCTGGTAGTAAAACCGTGTTTCCCACAAATTGGTATCTGCCGGTATGAGTTCTGATGTTTTCATCTGTATTTTGGCTGACTTCATGCCTGTGGATCATGTTGCTTTTCTTTTCTTTTTCTTGTTCTATTGTTCGGCACGACAATATGAACCGGATCTTCTGGATGAGTCCCTTCATAAGTTGTGGCTCATCTCCTGTAAAATGCTTCAGATATAACTCCTGTAGTCTCTTGGGGTCTTTATTCATAGCTAAGGTATATGTCTGCAAGCTGCATTGCATCAGAAACACTGAGTTTATTCTACCGTGACCAAAGTGAGACGGCTTTTGCCCCCTCTTTCTTTCTTTAATTTTCTTTTTCCATTTGCGATCCTATGATTGTAGGAGTATTCAGTAAATCTTCCCTATAACACTACTTCTTTGTAGGACAGTTGGTATATAAGTGATCAGGGCTATTGTAGTTCACCAATATGTTTTAAATTTTGGGCAGATGCACCTGAATGTTGCCAATTCTTACATCATACTGGAAATTCGTTTCACGACAGGTGAAAGGATTAACCAGAAATTAATGGGATCATGACCATCTCCTTACACTGTCTATGTTGTATTCATCAGTGTCTCTTCCAGTGGCTGACTCATCTCGAGGCAGATTGGTAAATACCCAAGCTTGTTGTGCAAGTGCTATAGCCATTTCCTTCCTGTTTTCTTCAGTTTATTATGCATTTTTGGGAGTTCAGAATGTGTTCTCACGAGAGTGTTTATACACAGTTTTTCTTTCATTGATTGTGAATTCATAAGCAAGTAGATTATTAAACCATCCGTGATGCTACTTTTTCTGTTAGGTTTATTGTGTTCAAGAAAAATCAGGCTCCTTGGTGTAACTCTAACCTCAGCTGTTTCTGGGTATCCCGTGTCTTTTTAGGGCGTTTGTCAAAGTGTGAGAGTGTCTTGGCTCGATAATGGGAAACTTTGGTGATTGGTGAGGCATAGATGGAATAGGAATATTATTTGGTACTGCAGTGGATGCTCTAGCTGCATGGGAGGCTTATCACATGTTTTTGATCAAAGGAGCATGGCCAGGAAAGTCTTTTCCCAAAAGAAACATGTCGGAGGTAATATATATTTCTTCTAGATGGATTCTTAAATTTAATCTAAGAAAAGGCATATTCTGGGAAGTCTTATTGGTTTGGGTGGAGGCACATCCTTCTGACTCTCTCTTCAAGGCTTAACAATTACCAGCGATGATTTTTATTTAGTTTCTGAGATGAAAATATCCAATCGGCAATTTAACAGTTTGATTTTCTTGTCAATCGCCTCATGAGTTATGGGAATGATGTTTAACATGGATAGAGGGAAGAAGAGTGAGGGAGTTCGTTGATGTTAGATTTATTTTCTGTTAGTCATTGGGGAACTCACAATGTTTGACACATTGTTTACACAGATCCTATTTACATTACTTTAGTCATTGAGTCTGGATTTCCGGGGCCATGATGTTTGTATGAAGACTAAGCTCCCACTATTTAAACGAGAGCATTGGCCATTAGCCCTTATTGCAGTTTTGTCTTCATGAGAAAGTTATCTTGAGTGAACTCTGTCCTGTTGGTCCTGATGAAGGGTAGATATCAATCAAAATAACAAATTAGTTCTACAATTTCTTCTTCTTTTAGGGAACTAGTTCTTCTTAATGGAGCCTTTTTGCAGGTCATGAAGCACCCAGGAATAGTTTAGAGCTGCAAGCAGAAGCTTCTGAGAGCTGTTGTGCTATAGGCGATATGCCGGTATTGAACTTATTACAAAATCTTGCTTTCACTGTGACATGTTGACATATAAATGAATCCTGCTTTTCATTGATTAGGAAGTTTTTTATTTGGCCAAACATTGATTAAGTACCAGTTTTTCGACTTTTCTTTTGGTATGTCTGAAATTTTTTTGACTCACTGGATTGGCTTTATTTACCACACGAGCTGTTGCTTGGTATTCTCATGAACCTCTTATAGATGTCCTCGAGGCTTAAATAATTTTGGTGGCTTAATTGCTGAAGGTTGGTGATCATCTTAAGCTGCGATTCTATAGTAGTGAAGAACATTAGCCTTATCATTGTCTTTCGATACCTCTCTCTGTTTCCTGCGTCAACAGTGGTGTTTTATTCACTCTTATTTGATTAAAATTGTGACAATCTTTGATTTCTTTAAGGTTCTTGACCTGGAAAATTCACAAGGTAGCTTAGTCATGCTGCAGTGAGATGAATGCTACATATGCCCAACAGACAATTGTTTACTCTTTTGACATTTGCATCCCCTTTGTCCACTAAGCATGTGTTGATACAGTAGCTTTGAATTTCAGTATTCTTATGGCATGGAACAAGATCGGTATAAGATGAAACGTCATCCAGTCGAGGCTTCAATGAAGAAATTGATAAGTGAGGAGATGTCCAGCAGATCATTTAACAGACAAAGCTCGCCAAGCATTGTGGCTCGGCTAATGGGGATAGATATCTTGCCACTAGATAACAATTCTCAAGCCCATTCAACTGAAAAGAAAAAAGAGAGCATGAAAACCAACTTTTCAAGAAAAGAGAGGAAAGAAAGGGGCTTGGTGTCTCACACTTCGTCTAACTCCAGTTCTTCGAGGCATGTGGAGCTTAGCGCATCCTCTCATAATTCAGATAGGGATGTTGACAGAGGGAGAACTGCCCAGAAGTCAACAAAACCCCGGCGCCGAGAGCATCCACAAGAGGAGGAACTGCAGAAGTTCAAGAAAGAATTTGAAGCTTGGCAAGCAAATAGGTTCAGGGAATTTACAAAGTTTGTTGAGCTTGACAATGTTCCGATGCAGTTGGCTGGTGGTCAAGAGAGCCATGACTTAAAAATGATATCACTCCATGCAAATCATGAAAAAACCATCATGGAGAAGCCGAGGAGAACTGATATAGCAAAAGCGAAATCGATTGAAAGAGACCATTCATTACACAGTGGAAAAACTGGACTAGTCCCGGCCAAGCGGTACGAGTCTTGTTCTTTGATGAGCAAAAGTCTAGACAAGGATATTGAACAATGTAGTGCAGTGATTTCTGGTGAGAAACTGGAATCTTATCTTGGCCCTACGAGGATAGTAATCTTGAAGCCTGGTCCTGATAGGTTCTGGCATGACGAATCATGGCCCAGTTCCTCCGGAACGGATGAAAGGGGCAGCATAGAAGATTTTCTTCAGGAGGTGAAAGAACGGTTGAAAAGTGAAATTCAAGGAAGGGCAGTGAAAAGGAGTTCTGTGGTCAGAGGAAGTGGAATTGAGACCCCTTTCAATGAAAGACCATCTGATTCAAAGCAAATAGCACAGAATATAGCAAAACAAGTCAGAGAGAGTGTTACCAGGGATCTTGGGGTGAATTTGCCCCGTTCAGAATCAACTAGATCTTATAGAAGTGAAATTCAGTTGAATCCACCAGGTTCCCCAGAATTTATTAACCGTGATACAAGGAAGTTCTTGACAGAGAGGTTGAGGAATGTTATGAAGAGCGATAGTCTTTTGGATTTTCCCAGAGAAGCAAGTGACAGCTCCAGTTCGTCCTTGTTAGGTGATGAAAGGCCTAGTGTAAAACACGTGGGCAATGCTTTGAGGATGATAAATGAACCTTGCTATTGGGAAAATGTAAAAGATGAACATCAAATGCAAGCTAGATCATTCAGACATGGGTTAGATGATGATCATGTTTTCCACAAGGAATTATCACCAAGAAACCTTGTGAGATCCTTGTCCGCTCCTGTATCAGGAACATCCTTTGGGAAACTTCTCCTCGAAGACCGTCACATTTTGACTGGTGCTCATATCAGGAGAAAGCATGAAGTTGTTGAAAATGTGCCCATAGATGCCAAGAAAGTGAAAAAGGAAAAGCTCAAGTTCAAAGAGAAGGTCCATAACTTCAGATACACATTCACTCTGAGACGGAGGCTGTTTGGCAAAAGGGTCCAATCTGTAGGAGAATCATATAACTTTGAGACTGACTTCATGAAAGACGTTATGAGTGGGCCAACTGTCGTCATGAACTTTGGCGAGTGGCATGTAAGAATTTGGTTGTCCTGTTGAAAACAGTTCCATACAGTTAGTGCTAGAAGTTTCTTCTGTCTTACCTTATACTGTACTGACTAGTTTTTGCCTTCGCTTGTGTCATCTTAGGAGAATTCTACAGAAGTGCCCCCTAGCCCTGCGTCTGTGTGCAGCAGTTCTCAAGAGGAGTTTTGGAGACCAAGTAACAACCTTAGCCCTATGTCAACGCCAGACAGGAGTGTTGGAGAAGAAGATGCAGTGCCACAAGTTTTCAGAGAAATCAGTTTAAATCTGAATGGTATGAAACAATCCTCCAGCTTCTACATTCACATATGCGCTATACAAATGTGCATCTGCAATAGCGTGATCATGTTCAAGTAGTGGCACAACTCACCCTTTCGGTGTTTATTTAGCCAAAGCATGAAGGCTGCATGCTTTCCTCTTTTGTCACATGATATGAAGGAGCAAGATTGTTTCTCCGGGCTGTTGGGAGTGTTAGACTTTCATTTTTGATAGATTGCAGCTTCAACTACCTCCTTAGTGTTCGGAAAACCCAGATAGTCATGGTGGCTTTTGTCCCAAAATGATTTACTTTTGTGGTATTGAGATAAATATATTTACTCAGATAAACTGACAAATGTGAAAAAGTTTGAAAATGAATAAGATATGAAGTCATATTACTGAAATTATATATGGCACCCTAGAAATCTTTCGCCAAGCATTAAGTTACACTGTATCTGAAAACATGGTGCTGAAAGGCTTCTTCACAAGCTAGCCATGAGCCTATGGCTCGCAACATTGCTTTTTATGATTAACTTAGATTGTATATTGCCTGGACTAGCCAAAATGACAAGCTGCTAAAACACGATAGGGTTTCAGGATTATGTTGATATTACCTAACATCATCCCATAATGCGCAGAGCTGAGGAGGCAACTAAATCAGCTTGGATCCAATGAGCCTCTGGAGACAACAACTGAAGAGCAGCCTATCGAGTGTAAAATGGTCGAGTTAGAGGACAAGATGGAAGAATATATAAGAGATCTGCTTGTTGCTTCTGGCTTGTATGACGGATCATCTAATGTGTTTCTATCCAGAATAGACACACTTGCAAAGCCTATCAGTGACTTGGTATATGAAGAAGTGGAGGAATCTCATGGGAAGTTGGCCAATGAAAATGGCGCTTCAGGGAATGACAAGAATGAAAAAAGAACAGAGCACAAGTTATTACACGATTTGTTAAATGAAGCACTTTCAACAGTTCTAGGACCACCGAGAAGAAAAACTGCTGGTTCATTCCGAGTGCTACATCCACGAGGAAGGGAATTGCTGAGCTCAGTTTGGGAGATCATACGAGTTTTTGTTTACCCTCCTATTGACAGGTCATATTACACAATAGATAATATGATGGCCCGGGATTTCAAATCAATTCCGTGGCTTGGTTTGTTGGATGATGAGATGAATCTACTAGGGAAAGAGGTGGAAAGTCTGATAATTGGAGATTTAGTTGAGGAAATTGTAAAGGATATGTGTTAAAAAATGTACGAGGGAAGATCTTTTTCTTCATCTATATCTGCGAGACAATTCTCTCGGTCAGGTCAACCATTGATAGGAAGGAAAATGCGGAGGTGCATACCTAGCGCAGTTTAGTACATTATAGTGTGGGATTTGGGTGTTGCCGAGAGCATTGCATGTGCATTTGTACATAGTTTTCCTTGATGCTTTTGACGTTGGAGTTGCAAAATGAGGTCCATAGCCAGAGTGAACTGTATATGATTTCCAATGTATCTATTTAGACCCTTTTTGATAATTTGATGATATACCTGGAAGTCTAAAGGGCTGGAAATTCACTATCAATTCTTTGGTAAGAAGCATATAGAATTTGCTCAGCCAAAAAAATAAGGGAAAACACAACGCACTTCATTGAAATACATAATGCTTTTGCCGCTCTGACCAGTCATGTTAAGGGAATCCAAAACATAAAATCAAGAGAACTGTAGTAGCAGAACTAAATTGTGCGGTTGCATCCAAGCCAAGGATTGTACTTTTAGATCGCACTCTGGGTCTCAGTTCAAAGATACTAGTTGTTTTTCTTATGAACATTTTCCCCACAATTCGGATAGCGTGCGTCCAATGCAGGTGAACAAGCACTGTCATTAAGGAAGCAACAAATAAGTTTTTAAATTTTTCCAGCCAAGAGAAAGGATAAATAAGATTGAGTTAGCAAGTGGCATTATGCAAAATTCGCAGGCGATCTTTTTCTTTACAAAAAAAGAGGAGAAAGCTATACTCAAAGCTACCTTCAGCCAGTTGCTGGACAGTTCGATTAGCAGTCTTGACGTTAAGAATTGAGATGATGCATCCACTCATCATTAGACAAAATTTTCATTGAGCAAATACAAAATTTATTCTGAAGGAAACTGAAACCCAGCTTCATCACAATGAGAACACCATTGACATGAGTTCAGCTTTATTGCATTGACAATGCAAAGAGGAACCTAGCAGGTGCAAATTGTCACCCTGCAACTTTATGTTGATTGGTACAGTTAATTGATTGTGCTGTAACAACAAATCTATACGCATCAACTAATATACAGAGTACCAACATTCTCTTGTCAAGTCATAACACACTATCCTGAAGCCACATCTAACCGCTTTGCAGCACGTTCCAGACTCACTTCACGCCGACGTAGTCCATGCCACAAATCATTTGGACCATCATCTGGCAAGCACAATCTCTTTACCTGCTTATGTAATGCCTCCAAGTCGACAAGGGGAACCGTGGTAGGTCGTCCATGAGCACACTGCACACAAGCTCTAAGCCGTCATGCTTAAAGGAACTAGATAAAAAAGATCTTCCCAGATCACATTACCAGCATATGTGCCAAGAGATGATTGACTCACCTGGAAACAGAGTGATGTCCCCTTAAGCTCCTCCACAATAAGGGAACACTCTGAAAGAAGCAGATTGTCCCCGAACATAATTGCTCCTTGAAGATCACATGAAAATGGAATTAGAGAAGCGTATAGGTGAAGATCCAGAATTCCTTAAGCATAATTATATGTAATAGATTAACCAAGCCAAGGCTATTCCAATATGTAGTGGGAGGACATAAGTCCCCACAGAACTCATAAATGAAGACCCACAAGTCCATCTTCCATAGAATGTGTAGCCATATTGCACATGTGCTTTGCTGATAGATTATATCACGTACAAACCCTAACCTAAGCCTTCTGATTTACTCCAAAGTCATTCAATCACTAACAAAACCCCAGTGCTCAACAAAGTACACAGATATAAAGGGGATGGTTGGAGCTTGGAGATTGCTGCTTGCAGGCTTGGAACACCTCACCCAAAAACTCATCTAGTAAGAACAGGGAAAATTAAAAAAGAATAGAACAATCCCTTATACCTCTGCAAGCTTTAAAGTTAAGAATACGAAGAATGGCTGGAGGCATAGTTGATGCTCCATCTGTGTCAGCAAGCTGCACATTAGATCAAGAGATAGGTTTAGCAGTGCACCTGTATCTAAAAGGTGCATCGATATGAAACGAGGAAGCCTAGCAGGACAGAGATATACCTGTTGAAGATATTCCAGGAGATCCACATCATTCAGATCTACACCTAGAATGCATGGTACCTGCATGGATATATAATTTATTTGTAAATGGATCTTGAAAAATAAGTCAGCATCACGCCTTCAAAGTGACAAAAAAGTCAAAATCAAGAGGCTGGTGGAACTGGGGAAGGGGTTTTAGCTTGTTGGGGGTTTAGTAGCATCCAACTAGATCAATGTTAAGTACAGCAAGATGAGATTAAGAGAATGGTGCTTCACCGCAAGAAGAGTGGCAATAGTTGGCCGTCTCTGGAGAAAGTTTATATTCCTGCAATCAAGACTCAATAAGATCAAGTGAAATTAACCAATGTAATTAACTACATGATGGCAGCTGATCTATGAGACTCTCTTATCAATTACAACTCCATACTTTTTCTACAAATTTTTACTGCATAGATGAATATAGGTACTTGATGTAGTGCTTTGAACCTCGGGCTATTATAATCCACATCTTAGTTCAACTTTGACTATGAGGGCCTGATGTGCAAATGGTTAAGAAAAAGTGGCACAAAATGGAACACAATAATTACTTTCTAAAGGACCTTGAACCTTGAGCATTGATATTACATATCCATCCCCAATCTTTTATCTGCTCACCATAGTTGAGCAAAAGTTGACATCCAATCTCTGGCAACACCTGCACTTCAGAAGTTTAGAAAGGTCAACATGATAAAATTGATAATTAATGCCATAAGTAGAGGTCCTTCACAGAACATATCAGTCAAAGGCCAATACCAACTCTTTTTCTGACTCCAGATAGCTAATTGTCTTCGCTTCTCCGGACAACACCTATAGATCAACCAGTCTTAGGAGCTCGAAATAATAGCAATCAGTTCAATCTCAAAAAACAAGCACCAGTTTACTTTTCGGCGCAGTTCTTCTAGCCGAATCCTTTCATCTGCAGCATGCTGTTGGAAGAGAAAGTAAAATAAAAGCGTTGTTAGAGAAAATCTAGATGCTTCATCTTTGCACGGGCTGGATATGTCAGTTTGTGTTATGTTGAGTATTAGCTTGTTTGGAAGTGTGCACGCATCTCGAGTATAAAAGGGCATTTTGAATTCTCATTTGAGACTCTTAGTAGCCTTTATATGTGCCATACAACTTTGCTGTTAATGGCTAACATCTCTAATTCACCAGCCTGGTTAGATCGTCACCATATACCAAAGAAAGGAATCCCATGTCAAACTACAGAACCACAACAAAAATGAAAAAAAGAAGGTTAGCAAACTGAACCTGGTCGATGACAGCAAGAGTTCCACCAGCTACCACTGGGATGAACTTTTTATCAACCTGCTGAAGGACTCTGGCTTTCACAAGGCAATTTCTATGGATGGATGTTGGTACTAATGAATCACCAGCAAGATGCAAGAATCCTGATGCGATATCCAGTACATGGGTCTGGCCCATAATCTCAGATGATCCACACTTTTTCTGCACGAAAAAAAGGCATTCAATCACTGAATAATTAAAAACACTAGACAGAAGAAAGACTGCCAAGCTGCTCAACAGTAACCTGTAGACAACTATCCCGCCATTTAGTCCCATAATCTCTCGACTCTTGAACACTCCCAGAGATACTATCTGAAACGTAAAGCAAAGCAATAGCAGTAAACAACGATTTTTAAGAAAGTATCAGGCTCAATTAGAGCTTAGGCAGCCAACTCTCCAAGGTGTATCTACTGGACCTGTGGATACAAAAGTAAAATGCAGTTTGTCATTTAACCATATTCACATCTCTAGTGACCTGATAGACGATAAAATGGACTAAATCCTGCAATCTTACATTTTGATTTCCATGTGTGCTCCTTCATTTCTCAATGTTCACATGTTAGATTTGACACAAGTATCAACAGATCACCATTGACAAAGGTCGGTGGGACCCTAACAAGCACAAGCATAACTAAAGAGACTGTTCAAATTTCCCAAAGTTCAGATATCAAGTAACTTGAAGTTCAAACCTTTATGAAGTTCCTTGATTTTCAGCTCACTGTCATGCATCTTGTCAATATCTATCCTGGAACACCAATCAGAGTAAGTATTTTGTCAACCCCGCATTTTACAGAGTCAAAGTCAGGTGGGACACACATAGAGTACCTGTTACCATAGAATGGGAGCTCTACAGAACCTTTTCCAGAAGACAAATGACAAAAGCTACCAGATAGTTGGGAATATTTTGGTTCACCAGCTTCTGCAGAGGTCGGAGGAAAATCAGTTCACAGTCACTTCAATCTTCATATCATTATGCTACAATCAAGAGAGGAGCCTGTGCAGCAAACCTGGATAAGCCTTAGAAGCATGGGACGTCTCAGCATCAGAGTTTCCTGGGTTCGCCAGTGAAAGATGATATAAGGAAATGAAACTCCTCCTCTTTCTATAAAATGGAGGAGCAGAACGGCTTCTCAATCTTTCTCGATGAAAATTATTTTGCTGAGCATTGTTATCACAGATCAGTGCTTTTTGGGTTGCATAATCTCTTGTTGCCTCGTAATGGTCACCAGCTAATTCATCGTAACTTTTTGGGAGAGTCTTTAGTGAACTGCTAGCTTTTTGTTTGCTTGGCTCTATACTCTGATTAGAAATGTTTTCTATGTCACATTCCACAGTCATGTGGCTTGTGGTGCACATCTCGTTGCTGGGGCTCTTTGAGACGTGATCATACGTGCCTACTTTCTTTCCTTCATTAAAAGGAGATCTGTAACTTTTGTGGCATTCTGAACTTGTTTCCAGTACAAAATTGTCAATGCTGTGTTTCCCACGAAAAGGATTTGTCTGATGTAAGGGGCTCAAAATATCAGAAAACCAATCAAAATCTGAAGACCAACAATCTAAGCCAGGATTTTGCATTTGAAAAAAATCTCTTGAAGAGAGACCATCCTCCTCAATGAAATCGTCTGTGTAACATGGAACTGACCTATGAGAGGCAGCATATGGAAAATCCGCATCAACAGGCTTTCCCTCCTTATCTGTAGGTTTGGGAACAGGCTTAGCATCACTGCATACCTCATCTGGCCACAGAGCCCCAGAAAAGGAACTGAAGCTTTGTTTATTATGACTGTATCTCTGATAATTGGGGTCCTCATGAAGCCCTGACTGTTTTTTTTGATTTGGAAGATGTCACTTTCAAATTCAAATCCTTCACAACTAGCAAATTTCAGAGGACTGAATCTCAAATTATCACGTGTGGAGCAACTCTGCAGGCACGGTCTCTTTCTATAAGATCCAACCTCAAATTTGTCACTTCCTTCCAGGATAACAGAAGATACAGAGCTCATTTTTGCTCCATTGCAGCCCAGGGGATCATTGTTAAAGAATTTAATTTCAGATGTTGAGGTAATAATATCACCCCCTACAATATTTTCAGATCTTCCTTCTAGGCTCAAACATTTTACCAAAGTATCATCTTCTGTATATGGGACACCATTTTGAGTGTGCTGAATACTATTATCTGGTGACCACTGATAATCATCATCCTTGGAGATCACACCCAACATGTGATCAGAAAAAGAATTATCCGATTGTGGTAGAGGATAACCTTCTTGTAAAAGTGAATCCATTTCAATTTGTTGGGCATTGAAGTCTACACCCTTATGGCGACTCTTTCTAAATGGAATTTCTCCATCAGTCACCTTACGGTTATGATGGCTCTCTTTGCCTGGCATCTCTAAAAGGAATGATGGAAGGTTGAGAATGCCCTCCTCATTGAATCTGCACTTTTTCCTTGCCAGTTCAGAGTAATCTCCAACTACAAGTTTAGTTTAGGAAGAAAGGAAACACTTCAGACATGATCCGCTTGACATCATAAAAAAAAATATCATCAGAGTCATATGTCATTCCAATTCTAAAGCATAGTTCAATTAGGTTATATGCAAAATCAAGTCACTCAGATGGCAATGGGGAAGGTAACTCAATCAAACAAGTCGAAATGAATTGGGATAGAAATCCTAATACCTAGTTTTCCTGAGAGGCTTTTCTGGTCTTCCTCAACTTCCACATCTTTTCCTAGCGCATCAAAATTTTGCTGAAAGCACATTGCTGCAAACAACTCAAGAAAATCAAAACTTCAGAATCTCATATATAACATCACCCCAACATTAAGTATATGGAATGCCTACCTCTACTTGAATTTACTTTCCAGAAAAGCTGAATTTCCTTCTCAATAAAAGCAAGTATGGCAACCCAATCCTTTTTGGAATGAGAGAAAGACATACATATCAGCAATGGTTCCCAAAAAATCTCATAGATGTAACATCTGACCATTAATAAAAATAACTGTAAAACATTGCCAGTGCCAATAAAGAAAAGGAGCCATAGACTTGGACTGATGGCATAAAAAAACAAAGGCACAAAGCATTACCCTTCTGGAACTTCTATAAATTACACTTAGGGAAAAAAAAAAAAAAACATTTCCATCCATACTAGTGGCAAACCAATTGAAACAGAAGAGAGCTTGAAGTAAAATCCTCAAATTGGTTGCACAAAATGAGAAGCAATGGTTTATTAGAAGGAAAAAAAAAAAAAAAGAACAATCATGTCAGAAGCCACAACCTGCAGGGGGACAATCATTAACCAGTATAAGCAGAATGGAGATAACAAGACAAGATTCACCTTCAGAAGCCACAACTCCCAGGGGGACAATCAAAAACCAGTATGAGCATAATGGAGATAACAAGACCATTATTCACCTTAAACTGAACAGATGTCTTTGATGGTTCAAAGCTTAAGTCGTAGAGGGTGCAAGGACAACTCAGCTTCAAAATGTATGCTGGAACTGCACAAGACCTACTTCTCTTGCCCTTCTGCAAACCATTGTTACTCCTCCTTGCATTTACATACTCAAACTCCTTGGCAAGTTGATTGACCAATTTATGAATAGGGCTCTTGCAAACAAACCGTGAGTTTATGTCTGCTCTAGTCAAGTTCAAATCAAATGTGTCATGTGGAAGGATGCTTGCCAGCTCTCAGTAATATTATTGCCACACTATTTACCAATACACAAGGGAAGGATACATACATACTGGAAGGCCTGCATCAAACATGATATAGAATGAGGTCCTAATAATATAAAAAGCCTCTCTGTGTGCGCACACAGAGAGAGAGAGAGAGAGAGAGAGAGAGTAAAGTAACCTTAATCGGAAAAGAGTCACATGGACCAGACAAGTAACCCGTAAGCTTTAGTGTTCCTTCACGAGCATTTAATTCATGAAGAACACCAACAACCTCATTTCCAAAAAAGCTTCTCAAAATTGACAAAGGGGTGGTGGAACCACGCGTACAAAGCAGCTGATCGTCACTGTAATTTTTCAAAATCATGTGAGGACAAGATGATCATTATAAAAGTGATCTATGTGATAGAAAGGTACCTCTCAATATCAACAACTTGGAAGGAGATCTCTGAGTAAACAAGAGCAATATGGAATACAGACTTCTTGATGGACTCCAAGACCTTCTTGGGACTTTAAGTTTGTAGAGAAATTAAAGGTTCATCAGGCAGATGATAACATCACAGAAATCATATACTTTACGAGGCCATTCAGTATCTACTAAATAAACTGAAAGAACTAAGGAGAAGGGAAGTAAACCTCGATTGTATAGACTTCCTCCGAATAGGTTGATTGTAAAATAAATCACGAACTACAACTGCAAGGAGCCGATATGAATCAGAGTGAAATCTGAATATAATCAAACAGCTCAGACAATCTACTTAGACAGAAAAAACCTGGTGTATTATCCTATGTGCATGCAAATGAGTATTAAGCAATGAATGCCAGTAGAATTGCAAGTCAAGTAAATGAGGTTCTATTGCCACTCAAGATTAAAATTCTTCTAGGGAGGCTTTGTAGTTCTGCAATTGTTCAGCATATTGTTGAAGCCTATGATCAATGAGGTCCATCAAATGCAACTGGAGGCTGGGTATTCTAAAGCCCCATTAGATTGGTCAACTTCTAGCATCCCAAAATGATATTGACAAGGAAGTACATTCCAGGTGATCTCCGCTTGCAAGGAAGGTGCCCATTCTCCTACTTTCTTATCTGATGGCAAAGCCACCTTACCAATTAATGTCTTACCTGATGTGCCTGCATCTTTTCTGTCATCATCAATTCCAAGATGCAAACACTTGCATCCCTAAAACAAGAAAATCAACAAAAAACATAATCTTCAACAAACAAGAAGAAATTAGGTTGCATGCTTGTAAAGTTCCACATTTAACCCATTAATGAGCTATCAATACCTTTAAAACCTTGCGATATCCATTTGGTTTGCCAGGAGCTTTTGTTATAATTTCCAATACCGCAATATCAGAAATTGAAGCCAGTGCTTCTCCCCGAGAACCAAAGCTCCCAGAACAGGAGTCAATGTCATCCAGTAGATGATCTTTGGATGTCACTAAAAGCAAATCATAAAGATCAAACACCAAACTAAAAGGCTGGCTAATACAATGAGAAAGCAGAAAATGCACTAACCCAGCATACTCCTATCTCTCACATCTAGAAACCCCTCTTCACACAGCTTACCTATAGCACTCAGATACATCAAGTCTAGCTACTAAGACTCCAGATAACTGCCAGTATACCTAGTCTTGGTATCCAGATATCACTGTTCATTCTACACTGACTTTTGACAAATTTATGGAGCGGGCAAAGGATTCAGAAGATCCACTGCTGGTGTATTAATTAGGATTTTGTTACTTAAAGTTGATGAAAGAACATAATGAAAAGGATCATTTTGTTGTGATAGGAACTATTCCATCTTGGCCTAGATTAAGATCAATAATTCAAGTTGTTCAAGTAACCATGATTTTAGTGAAATAAAACACCAATGTTCCATGGAAGTTCATACTAGTGGCTACCCCACATTGATCAACATTTTGCACCAGTACTTGTACAGTGCAAAAGGAAGATTCCTAGACTGGGTTGACAATATGCAGATGATGCAAACCTACCTGTCGACATGCATGGACCATTCAAATTAATGTGAAATCCACAGAAAAGTAATGAATAGCTCACCATATCTTTCTCCCAATAACACCAAGCCATCCCGAGTAATGCCAGATCCTACAGGTGTATCAATTAAAAAGCAAAATAAATTGGGTAAAACAGGCATGGTATACTAATTCAACTCAAAAGAGGAAATCACTACTAACCATCATCAACCACTTTCACAAAACAGTTGCTGATACCCACAAAAACTGATACCTGGAACCATGCATAACATCAAGTATCAGCTTCCAACTTAGAAATGCCTTTATATGCTATATAACCAATGGAAAAGGGCATTCACACTGATAAAGGGTTTAGCAACCAAATATTATGTATTTCATGCTGTCATTGCTTCTACTACTTTTTTTCTGAAAGTATAAGCTCATAACGAATATATGCATGTAAACATAAGAATGACACTATGTAGATCACACGCTTCAATATGATTACAACCGTAGAGTTACAAATTGGCAGTCTATCCCATCTTCGCATTTGGAACAAGCTGACTAATTTAGTATGAAATCCAGGTTCCCCTTAATTATTTGATGAATCATCATCATCACAGGAGGAACATAATAAACACAATCTTTGTTGTACCGTTCAAGCTATCATAGTCACTAATGAATCTCTTCTCTTCAAAATGAGACTATCACCATCCCAGTCATTGTGTGCAGAGTGACTCAGTTCGATTTCCTCACATATAAAGGAACCATCAAAATGCATTGGCTATTCAATACTGAATTCTGCTTTGACTTTTTCCTTTTTCCCCTTAACTATGCCATGCACACAGAGGATATGTCCTTGTTTAGGTAAACCAACGTCAAAGGCTACTACATGCAACACTCTGCCTTTTCAAGTCAGGTTCACAGCACAAGTATGTATAGGTTCACTACATCAAAAGGAAGCAGAAGGAAAAAAGAAATTATGGAAAACAATGTCCCTTTTCTGTCCCCTCCTCGATGGGACGTAGGAAAAAAAACAAGAGCTTGTAGGTAAAGCTCTTCTAAATTAGTGCTAGCAACGAGTGGCTCCAGAATGGTGGGAAACTGGCCCTATCATATGGCCAGGATTGCTTCTTTACATTTCGATTAAAACCCATCTTGTGATACCTTGGCATCTCCCAAAACCTGGTGGGTTCCAACCCGATGCAGAAGCAGTTGCCGAGTGGCGTCACTCGGTACTACCGATTCTGAAATTTTACAATCCAAACCTACTATCTAGAGCACACCCAGAGGGTCGACCGCTAGAGACATTCGAGTAAAGCAATTTACCTTCTTGGCACCAGCATCCACGCTGTTAAAGACTAGCTCTTCGACCACACTCGCCAAGTCGAACAAAACCACCCCAGAACGCATCGAACTGTGAACGGCGCCGGACAAGGGCTTCACGGCACTCATGACTCCTCAAGCCGACAAATTCAACCAGCAGAACTGATGGAAACACCACAACCATTCTCCGGAACAGCCCAACAATCGTATCGTCCGAAGATCATCGTACCTGTAACCACAACCACGCTAAATCACGGCAACGTCGCATTAATCCCAACGCCAAGTTGAGATTTTGCTCCCGAACGCGAATTCTCGAAGGGAAAAGAAAAAATGGGTCGACGGCAAGTTTTATAGACTAATCAGATTCAGGGTCTTGACGATGATGATGCGATTATAGGGTTAATGACGAAACCTCCATGGAGCGGCGAATTCGGGAATGTGGGTGGGTTTTCGACGTAAACCCAGAACGCAGAAGGGAAAAATGGCGGTGGCAACTGCATCTCCCGCGTCCCGCCAGGCGCCGCTCTTGTTTTAACCGAACCGTAGGAACGACGATGCTCGATCGGTCGGACGCACCACGTGATGCATCTTCGACCGACTCTTGCAGATTGAAATTGGCGACGCCATTGAATGGCAAAAAGTTAACGCTCTGGCTTGGGGCAATTTGAAGTGAGAGGAAATAATTCTATAATTAAAATACTTTAGTGCCAATTTATCTTATTTTTTCTCAATACAATCGATCCATTGAGCTCTTGAGTTCTTGATTGCCGGGCTTTGATTTTGAGCCTGCTAGACCACCGACGGTCGTGGTTTGCCGGAGTTAAATGGGTTCGAATATGAATTTAGATGGATATAGATAAAGACATAGAATGATTAATGAAAAAACCCTACAAGACCCATTTAGCATCTTAATAGACAAGTTTGGTCTGAAATATGTAAGCTTTTCCCAACAAGTGATTGTCCATAAATATGTGTGTGCATATATATATGTATTGAGTGAGTCATCGATATAACAACATGGTCACATTTTGATGGGGACAATTATTTTTTTCTAATGTACTTTCAAATTTGTTGTGGAGAGAGGATGCATTCAAACCATTTTTTTCCTTGTTAATCTATCAAGGCATTTTTATTTTCCGTCACGGGATGGAATAACCTAATAGCTTGCGCGGCTTATAACCCTGAGGGCACGGGTTCAAATCTCATCTCCACACTATTGTTACGACAAAAAATAAAATAAAATAAGATTTTGACTCCTCAACATATTATTTGATGGGAGCCCGGGCAACAAGTTAGACCCTCCGCTTCATGTCCATCCAATTATCATCTCAACCCTTTGGGTGGGCTTATGCAATTTCATTTAGGAATAGAAAAGCTCAACCTGACTTGATCCTAGCTCCACTTCGCTTTAAAAAAATTGTATATATTTTCTTTGATAAATAATGTATGGACCTGAATGATCACCTCCATCCCAATACTTTAATCTTGTTACATTCTCAATAAAATATGAAATAATTTTCGACCTTATAGAGCTGATCACGAGCCCCATAGTTCCTTGGACTTTGCCTCTTGAATGTTCGATTTGATTAATCATATTTCCTTAAACTCACGTATATTTTCTAATCAAATCCATCTATCATCAACTCCACTTACTTCAAATCAACACAGTGAAAATGCTTCCGGCAATGGCTCATCTATGTAGGCAAATATGAAGGTCATTTTTCACGGCGTGTTTCCACCAATGTTAACTTTTTTCATATCACACTTTGGCATCATCAAGCACTCATGTCCATTTGAATTGTTAAAGTTAGTATCGGCCAAATTTCGTAAGAAAATCTACAAAAATCGAAAGATTTAATCAGACAAATTCAAAAGTTTGAGGATCAAAAAGTAAAATTAAAGAAAATGATGTCACATGCCTAAATTCGGCAAGTTTTGGGGATTTGCATAATGAGTTTCCCTTTCTAGAACAAGAACCAAATGTAAATTCAGATTTTGATATCTTTGCAATACCCAAAACCCAACCCAAACATTTTCATCACTCCATTGAACTCAAACAAAAAGGAGAAGAAGATCTCAGTGTCACACTTTGGTGTCATTTGGTCCTCACGTCCGCTTGAACTATTGAAGTTAGCATTGGTTGGAATTCGTGAGAAAAATCTACACAAATCAAAAGATTTAATTAAATAGATTCAAAAATTCGAGGACCAAAAAGTAAAATCATACAAAACGACGTCGCACATCTAAATTCGGTAAGTTTTTGGAAATTTGTATAATGAGTTCCCCTTTTTAGAACAAGAATCAAAAAAAAAAAAAAATTCAGCTTTTGACACCTTTGCTATACCCAAAACCCAACCCAAACATTTTCATAACTCCATTGAACCCAAACAAAATGGACAAGAAGATCTCCATGTCACACTATGGTATCATCCGTACCCATATTCACTTGAACTATTGAAGTTAGCATTGGCTAGATTTTGTGAGAAAAATTTACATAAATCAAAATATTTAATCAGACAAATTCAAAAGTTCAAGGACTAAAAAGTAAAATCATGGAAAACGACGTCGCATGTTTAAATTCGGCAAGTTTTTGGGGATTTACATGATGGGTTTCCCTTTCTAGAACTAGAACCAAATATAAATTCAGCTTTTTGACATCTCGCGAGTTTACCCAAAACCCAACCCAAACATTTTCATCACTCCGTTGAACCCAAACAAAAAGGAGAACAAGATCTCCATTTCCTCCCCCCCCCCACACGAGAGCCATCACCACCGCCACCATCTCTCTCTGCTCTCTGTAACCTCAAAAACCCTAATCGCTTGCTCTTCTTCCTGACGTTCCTCGGCACCCCTTTAACGCCTTCCCCTCGGAGTGGATAGGGGAAAAACCGAGACAGGTAATCGCGGTCCCTCGTGTGCAGGAGAATCCTAGTGTTGCCCCTCGATCTCATCGTGATTCCCTCGTGTGAATTCCGTTCGATCAGCTTAATTCCATCGTATCTTGCTCCGTTGTTGTCTTGATCGCTGATACTCTCTGTCGAATTCGCCGTCTGCGCCCGTGTTCATGACGATGCCACCGGGGCATTGGTGGCTTTCGCCCCGGTTTCTTGCTCTATCATGGGGAAGCCATGCATTTTGAGATCATCTGTTCTTGCTCTGCAGGTTTGCAGGGATTGTCTATTGGTTTTGAGTCTGTTTTGTGTTGAAGAAGTTAGGATGGGATGATGCCAAAGAGGACGTTCATGTTCCTTATGTGTTCTTGTTGAGTTCTAGGAAGTCATTTGCAAATTTGAGCCGAGCTCGATGAGTATAGCTGAATTTGGCATCTGCTGATTGTTTTTCATGATTTTTCGTTGACCCGATGTGAAATGCTAATGGCAGAGAAACACATTTTCATTAATCATGGCGATTATGCGATCTGGCTTGAAAGCAACTGAGTTCTTGTATAGGAATTGCATTTAATCCGGAAATGTGACTGAATTTTGTGTTAGATTTGCATTTTATGGATGACATGTTTGTTTGGCAGAATGCTATGAAAGGTTTAGATCTCGATGTTATTGGTTACGGCAGCAATGTGGATGGAGCAGTTCCCATTATCAGAGTTTAGATCATTCGACTGAAGAAGGAACCATGGATGCTAATGGATGTGCTGTCGAGCAATCGGATGCTGACGTGTTGTTGCCTCCTCGGAAGCGTTTGCTTGCCGGACTAAAGAAGCAGAACTTGGATACCAAAGGGGCCTCGCATGTTTCTTCAACTGCTGCACCTCCATCATCGTCGTCGAGTGCATATGATGCCCACTTGAACAGTTTATTAAGTGTTTATGGCAATCCAAACATTTCGCCTGAGGAAATTGTGGAGGCCTCAAGATCGGCAGCTTTAGCCACAGATAAGATTGCAAAAGCTGCTAGAGCAGCTGCTGAAGAGAAGGCGGCCGCTGCAGCTAAGGCAGTTGCTGCAGCCAAGAGCGCTTTGGATCTGGTCGCGTCTTTCTCCAACGAGGGAAACCACAGTCAGATGTCTCTCAAGAGGAACAAGCTGAAGAAGTGCGTTCCGGTTCACTCACTATACAAAAGGAACAGGCTGATTGCAAATAACAAGGCGGGCGAAGAGCTGGCTCGGAGGATGCCCCGAGTCACGATTGGATCTTCGAGAAACAACAATGTACCAACTGCACATAGAACTAAATGATCGATACTATTCTCAAATTCGAGGAAACTAGCCGTTGTGTAGCCGTCCTCCAATGTCATTTGCTGTCTGTAAGGGTTGCAGATTTCTCTTTGCTTTACAAATCTAGAAAAGGACCTGAGTTTCGTCCTGATAGAAAACAGTGGGTGTTACTAAAACCTATACCCAGTCCATATTATTCGATGTTATTTTGATTTTGTGGAATGAAGATGACCCGAAATAATTTCTAGACTATGATTGAGGAGCTAAATTGCTTGAGAGGTTGCAGCCTACTTGATTTTTCTTTTACCCATTTCATCAAACACCTCAAGAAGAAAATGCTATCCTTGAACATACTAACTGCAAAGGTTCTCCGCAAAATTCCACGAAGCCTTTGCCTGGTTTCGAATTCTCGAAGAAGGCGATTTCCTCACGTCAAGATACCAAATCAAAGGAAATTTATCGAAGGTTAATCCAAAGCTAGAACCTTTGGTGAATAATCTGAGGCGCAAGATTGAAGCTTTTCTTGAGTAGGAGCACCGAAAGATGAAAACGCATCTCAGAAACGACCCAACATTTTTTGTGAATCAAACATTGAATTAACGTCCAACCCTGTTCGTCTGAATGACATGAAACCTCAGAATCAAGAAGAAAACATGTAACGGAATCTTCCCAATTCATCAAACGTAAATTACATCGAAACAGTCCACTTATGCATTTCTCTGTCTCCTCGACCATCAGGCGTTCACCTGAACCAACGAATTCCAGCAGAAACGCAACCCCAGGAAGGTAATTACCCCGACCCATCTGTGAAATCGCTTATCCCTCGTTCACTCCAGCTCCTTCACCACCTGAATCCCCATGGAATTAGCAGTTCCGATGATGGACTTACATATCGACTCCAGGGACATGTACTGGCAGTAGGGATCCGACTGCTTCACCTTCGCGATCTCGTAGACGTGCTTCAGCCCGATCGTGGACGCGACCTCGTGGCTGGGCCGGCTGCTGCCGGACTCGATCCCGGCGGCCTTCTTCAGGTACCACGTGACGCTCGGCGACTTGACGGTGAACTCGAAGGTGTTGTCCTTGAAGGCGGTGACGGTGACGGACATCGGCGTGTCCTTCTTGTACTTCTGCGTCCGGGCGTTGAAGTCCTTGCAGAACGCCATCAGGTTCAGCCTGTACTGGCCGAGCGCCGGGCCCACCGGCGGCATCGGCCGGGCTTCGCCGGCGGGGACGGTGAGCCTGATCGTCGCCGCCACCGGGCGGCGAGTCAAGATCTCCTTTAAGGTCGACATGGCGGTGGCGGACGTCGATTAGCAAGTGCAGACACAGAGAGAGACGGGCGAGAGACAAGGGTTTAGTTGAACCCTGGGGGCCTCAAGATTTTTATTGGGCCCATTTTATTCATTCTTTGAAATATTTGAAACGGCCCAATGTAAGAAATAATTATAATTTTTTTCCTCTTCTTTTTTCCTTCCTCTCTCTCTCTCTCTCTCTCTCGTTTTCGTGTAATTTTTTTTGGTTCAGAATATGTTAATGTCACCATTTGTTGTGAAATCCATTTTTTTTTTTTAGCAAAAAGGATTATTTCGAGGTCGTTGTCTTTCTTTACTATTGAATGAATTTATTGAAATTTAATATGATTGAGATCAAAATGTAACATGTAATACCTATTAAAAAAGCTTACTATAGCACGGTAATATTTTCATTCAGCTGGTTACAAGATAAAAATTATTACTTCTTCAAGAAAGCTGATAACTTAATTCCAGTAATTTGTATACAAATAAGTATTGCTTTCCATGTTCCGGTAGATGTAATAATAAAATTGATTTGCCTATAATTTGATATCATCACAATGAAAGACTAATGCGTAAAGCAGAGGCAAATTAAAGTGATTTAACATATAGAAAGACATTTGTATAATTCAATAAGGAAAAATAAGACGAACTAATTTGGCGAAAGGAACTGAATCTTATTGGCAAATCAATTCGTATTTTGTGGCTAATACTCATCATCAAATCAATTGCCTTTTTTTTTTATTTGCTTTAGTTTGATATGATGATTTAATTTGATAAGAAAATAAATCATTTGTATGAAAATAAATTTACTTTCTACAAAATTATGAGCTTCATCTTGGAATTCAAACAAAATAATAGACGGAATTTTCATTTCATAGTTAATGGTGTTAGGAGAAATATTAAAAGTGATACGTGACATAATACATGACAAGACCTTTTATGCACGCCCATTAGTATAATCTTGGGACAATTATTATTGTGACAATAATATTGGATTATTCTATTTTATTATCGTACATTTGATTTGCCACGAAAGATGAGTAAGACAAAGGGATTCTCTATCAATCAAGGATTATATTTTGGGCAAATACCACCAAAAATTCTAAACTATACCACTTATGACAATTTTACTTTTAACATTTTTTTGTATCACTAAAATTCCCAAACTATTACACAATTTTACATTGAATTTTTTTTTGTGCCATAAAAGACCCTAAACTATGCTATTTATGATAAATTTATCATATACTTTTTGATTGAAAGACGTTTTTGTCCTTTTTTTTTTTTTTTCTTGTTCTTGGCATAGGAAAGCCACCGATGGCTGCCCTCATCAAAGTTGAAGTTGGCAAGGGCTACCCTCGCTCGCCCTTACTAGATCTAGCGAGGGCGACCCTTGCTTGGGTCAAGCGAGGTGAGGGTGAGCCTCACCAGCGTTGGCACCCTCACCGGCGTTAGGCGAGGGTTGCCTTGCTAGCATTAGGTGAGGGACCCTCGCTGAATTTGGCAAGGCTTGGGCGAGGGCCGCCCTCGCCTCACCCAACCTAGGTGAGGGTGACCCTCGACTAATGTCGATGAGGGCAGCCATGGCTGACTTCCCTCTATCATAGCCGGCAGAGGGAAGGAAGGAGAAGGAGGAAGAAAAAGAAAAATGACGAAATTTTTTTTTGAGATAAATTTATCATAAGTGGTATAGTTTAAGATTTTTTATAATACAAAAAAAGTTCAAGGTAAAATTGTCATATGTAGCATGATTTGAAATTTTTGATGACACAAAAAAAATTTAGAATAAAATTATCACAAGTGGCATAATTTGTAACACAAAAAAAATTCAATTTTTTATTATTATCAGTGATATAATTTAAGATTTTTGATAATATTTATCCTTATATTTTCCTTCGCACCATCCTTTAATTTGCTTCTTAAATTGCCAAACACGGTATAAAGTAATGCACTCGTCCTTATATTCTGGTTTTCGACCCATCTGAAGTCCATAGGCTTTGCTGATTTGAGAATGATCGCTGAACTTCTCGAGTGATAAGGTTTCACAAATAAACAAGGCATGCATTCACTGTGCCGATCAATCCTTAAAGAACCCGCCTGAGACTCATCCAGCCTAGTAAGAATTTGCAGACAACTCGAGAAATCCTCCGAGAGCATTGTCCTAACATGCTGTGAAAAAGATGACAAGGTCGGATCATTAAGACGGGATATGGATAGCCACCGGGCGTCTGGTTTGCAAAACATTTTCACGTGGCGCGATAATCAATCGCCTAAACCAACCTAGGACTGATGCAACTGGAACGTGGATGGTTCGGAGAATGTTCATTGAGTTAATTATACGAGTTTATTGCATATACATATTATACTGATACTATTTTACACGCTTTTGTACAGACTATCTGCTCCCGCCATCCACTTGCATCATTGCAAGCTTACCTTGCAAATGAGCCCATTTTGATCACCAGTGGAGGGCCAAAAGGTCAAAGAGCATCACACCGAAAGTACTTCTGAAAGGATTCCTCTTCTTTGCAGAACTTGTACACCACCTTGTATGACTCGATCAAGAGTCTCGGGAATCGCTTAGCAAAGTAATTGTCATAACCCTCAGGAACTGAACCGAGGAGCTCCTGCCACAACCATCAAAGCAACAACAGATATGAACCACAAGTTCACACCATCCAAGATATAGAAAATTACTTAAAAAGCCTCAATATGCATTCAGCTGCAGAAATCATCCCAATTCTACTGAGAAAGAGAGTACCTGAATTCTTTCTGGAAGTTCTCTGTAGTGGCTCAACTTATTACGCACAACTCGCAATAAGTCTCTGACACAACTATAGTTGTAGCGCCTAAATCTGCCTATGTCAGCCATAAATTCAGGTTCTATTTTCTCATCCCATTTCCCACCAAAAACCATCGGTGCAGTGCTCTCCAATGCTTTCAGAAGATCAGAATTGGGTATCCTATCTTCCAATTCTACTCTATCGCTGACGTCGCGAAGAAAAGATAGTCTCATCTCTGAACTCCAAAATAATGGATGGTGAAGCACCTCCAATGCTTTCGGCCTACCAGTAATTAAAAAACAAGTCAAAAGTTATTACAAAGAATAAATTATAGCCCAAGTGCTAAAAGAAATGAAATACACAAACAACACTTGACATGTACTGAGTTCCCAAATTCGTTAGCATGACAAATATGGCATTGGTGCAATCTCTATGACAATTAAAATTGCATTAGCTCTATGAACTTCACAACTCATTGCTCCAAGATGAAGGCAATTGACTATGACAAGAAGCCATGAATAATTTACTCGAAGCATCTTAAATTAGCAACATAATCATTCAATTCCTAGGATTCTTATTTCATAGTTCATGCCATATGCTAAAGCTTCGGAGTCTCCACATGAAATCCTCTTTGGTGTATGTACAGCAAGAATACTCTAACTAGTGCACGACAAATGATTGTAATTTATATGTTCATGGGCTGGTAACAAACTTATAGCCTGAATACGCAATGAGTGGAATTTTAATGTTTGTGGACTGGTAACAAACTTACAACTTCAATAACCAAGGCAGCGACAGTGATCATCTTACACTGGAAAATCATAATTGTCAAAGGCATTTAGGCTATCACATGGTCAATCTTTTCTGCAGCTTCTATTGTCATTTGCCAAAAGAGATTAAGAGTATGTACACTTTTTTGCTCATCAAGTAGAGCCTTGCGGCAGATATTTAAGCCAAGTTCATATGAATTTCAGGCCACCTTTGATATTCATAAGATTTAAGTAATACAGGAAAATGGAAATTAGTCAACTAACAATGATCACAAATTCTATCCAACAGCAAAATGAAAATGGCAGTGATTCAAATTTGAGCTGACAGTACTCTCACCTCAATTCAGGATCTGGGTTTAGTAAATGTGAAAATAGATCCACAGCTTCTGGTATGAATTCCACCAAGAACAAGTCCATTTTATTCTTCACAATATTGATATCGCGTTCTAAACGTTCACCAAATGGATGCCTTCCACCAGTGATGCAAAAGAACAAGACACAACCTAAACTGAACACATCTACTGCACGTGTTTGGCGCCCATGAAGAAGCTGTTCAGGTGCTTGCCATCCTGAGCTTCCACAACCTGCAAGAAAAACAACAAAGATCAACAAAAGAGGCATCACTTGGACCATATTTAGATGGATATGATAGATTCACCAGTCACTAAAAGGAGACCGTTAAATCTCCATAGACTTTACATGATATAAAAAGCAATTTAAAGCAACCAGACTTCCAACATAACTTATCCTTTAAAAGAAGAGATTGCTCTAACAACTTAAATTATTGGCCTGGAGTTTCTAACCAAGAACCTGAAAATGATTACCATCTTGTAGATTCGAATTTGCACAGATCAGTCTTGAGGAAAAGAAGACCAAAGGTCTGGTCAAGCTGTCGTTAGCAGCACTTACCAGTGGCATGATATCCCAAGGAAGATGTATCTCCATGAAGGCGTTTACTAATGCCCATATCAGATAGCTTAGCACGTAATGATCGATCCTTTGTAATCAAGACATTTTGAGGCTTTAAGTCCCGATGAATTATTCCCAAGTCATGCAGATGGACGAGTCCTGATACCACATCCCTGTATTATAATATAGAGTAGACATTATGACTTAAAATTAACAATATATTTGGAATCAAATAGTACCATCAGATACATAATTTATACTAAGCCATATCCTATTGGAAATTAAGGAAAGGATGCTAGAAGTACACTGGACAATCCAACCTGTTACGGATTCTTTTTGTAAACTTAAATAAAAATCTAGGTACAGAAACTGATTGCCATAGCAATAACATAACCATTCACTGATTTAAGTGCATAAAGATTTTGTAGCATTCACAAATCATAAAGAGAGAAGGTATACCATTTTATCCAAAACAGGAAAATTTATGTTTTGTCACTATGTAATTGATAATACCCAATTGATTTCCCAAGAAACTAAGAGTTAAGCCTTGATAGTGACTTTGAAGTTTAATGTATGACTATAGAAAGGAAGCTGCAAGGTTCTAAACTCAGCCCACGATGTTAATTGCCTTGGGCTAACTAGAGTCAAGGCAGTGCCCTAACAATTCCCTATTAACATGTATCACTTGGAAGTTTTTTGAAGAGAGCTAATAAGTCCTTCGATTAGCACCTAATACCCACATGTGCCAGCAAAGAAAGTTCATGAAGGTAATGATCTCTCTGACATGCCTCTAAGTCATGTTAAACATATGGAAGCAAGCACAATACAAATTCAAATCTGTGACAAGTTGATTTTAGGAGTGCAGCAATAAGTAAAAAATGCAGTCATTGCTAAACTAAAACCGTTTTGGCATGTCTAAACATAAATATTACCTCATTAGTTTCAGTAACAAAGGTGAGGGATGTCCATCTGCCCTCCACAAGTTAACATCCTGCACAGTACCCCTAACTGAATCCAATTTGATTTTGTATTCAACCATTGATGTTGGATCATCAGGGAAGATGGAGTTATTTGAAGAATCTGAATGTACTTGAATTAAATCATCTAAGTTGCAAGTACAACGTTCTAGAGCAAGATACACGAAATCCTGGTCATACTCCACTCCATACCACCGAACAATATTTGCATGTCGGTCAGATGCTATCAAATTCTGAATCTCTTTCAAGGCAACATCATTATGAGCCTGGACGAGGCGTTTCACTGCAACAGGTCGACCTTCATAGATGCCCTCAAGGACAATGGTCCCATTACTTCCTTTAGCAATCTCTGTACCTAATACGAGGAGTTTTCCAATCCTACGCCCTGCAATGCCACCATCAAGAAGGTTATTGAGCTTCATCCATGCATCATCACTGCTCCTACTATTGTCGGGCCCGCCTTCATTTTCTGAAGAGACATGATTCTCCTTTCTGTCAAGACTTCCATTACTCTTTCCAGACTTGCGCATTTTCTTCCTCTTGGAAGGTGTTTTTAAACTAGATTCACCAAGCTGCTTAGCCTGTTCTTTTGGTACTCGAAAATATCGGCGGATAATCAAACTAACAGCCGTCATAAAGGCCACCAATACAACATATAAAGTCACTGACCACTCAGAAGACATATGATGAGAAACATCAGCATAAACAGTCGCATTGTTACCCTGAGGAACAACTACCGAGTTATGGATCTCTGCTGCAGGCAATGGCAATATAACCCCAGCAGCATCACCATCATGTGAGTTGAACACATTGTCCATCTTCGTTAGTTGAGGAAGCATGAGCTCTGAAGAAGGATTTTCAACCCGATGGTTCAATGATGGATCAATTTCATGCTGGGAAGGTAGCAGTAGTTGTTTTGGACTAGGAGATGGAAGTTTCCTCCCATCATGAAGCTGAGGCCTAGAAAATGTATCATACATATCACGTTTGCGAAAGCGGTAGACAATAGCTCTTGATTGACAAGAGAGTGGCATTGTAATGGAATTTCCAGATTCCAGACCAAGTTGATGTCTTGAGTTGACAGGAGATTCGCCGAAAGAATTATCATCACCTTGACAAAGTAAGGCAGCCCCTATTTCAGCCACGGACACATTCCACAGTACTTTGTTGGATGTTGCAGCAAATGATTGCAAAGAATAGTCTGTCCTCATAATCTTCAGACGCAGCTGAGCAGTATCAGAGTTCGATTCTGCCAAATCATTGGCATTTTTATCTTGTAAAGCAGTCTGTTCTATATCATTTGGAGAGGTAGATGGAAAATCCGATAAACCATAAGTACGTATAACTCTTCCAGTCAAAGCGTCGACTTCAAACACTGTGCTTTTCCGAGATCCAAGGGTAACTGATCCATCCTCTGATACCAGTGGTGTATTTTTTACGAAATCGTCAATGTTCATCCCCAGTTTCTGCATTGCTTGGGACAGTAAGTTCGTAAGATGTATACAGCAGGCAATAGTGGCAGCAATTAACCTTTTTTACAGTTAGTAAGAAAAACAGCCACTGTAATCCCGAGACTTCTCCCCAATTTCGGAAGGAGGAGAGATGACATTCAAAGTTTATGGGTTTAAAACATATAGATAAGGGCATTTTCCATGTAAGTATAAATAGGAAAATCAGGAAATCCTTTTTACAACCGTTAATAGGCAAAACAAGTCCAGCTTAAATCTTCAGGACAAAAGAAACTCAGCCATACTTTTATCCTGAACAAAGCAACATACTATGCATTTAGGTATTTCAAACTCCATACTTTCCTATCATAAACATGCCTTGCTTTCTTGGGTAAAAATCATCTGGCATAGAAAAACCTTTAAGCAGCAAGGTATTTTACAGAAAGCAGCATTGTGCAGTAGCAAAAGGAAGAATGCATTCATCTGCTGTGTCTTACAAAAATAGGAGAATAAGATATCTCCCAATGGTTGGTACAAGTTTTTGCCACCATCAAGGCAGCCCTACCAATCATGCACAGGGAAGTGATGAAATTAGTGATATCCTTGATTATACAAATGATCAAACGGTTGTTCTAATTAGACAAATCCTAAAAGGATCTCAATTTTTTTTGTCACAGATAGAAGTCTTAGCCATACCATTTTACCAAAGTGCTCGTTGTGCATATACAGCTCCCAGTCATCATCACCACAGTCAATAAAGTAACCACTGCTGGGTCCAGAAGAACTTTCATTCTCATTATCTTTGTTAATTGGAGCCTGATATGAAGAGTGGATGGGAGATCCTGATGTGAATGACCAGATCACCCTCCTAGAGTCGCTGTCCACCAAATGTATTGTCCCATCTAGGGCGGCAACTAGAGCAGTGTCATGATTTCTGTCCAAAAGTAGAAGCGATAAACAAAGGCATGCAAAAAAACAGAGAAATGATAGAGTTATCTCCCCAATACAGAGGAGAATGGCACGGCAAGTCACTGAAAAATGGACTCAAACTAGTCAATGATTCATGACTAGCCATTGATAGCTTAAAGGCCAACAAGACATATCAGAAGCAGAACCTAGAAGAAATTATACATCAAACCACCGCAGTTAGGGCGTCCTTATCAGCAGCTTCAACCACTGAATAGAAAGTACTTGTCATGAGCTCCAAATGGTTGAATATGCAAATCAAGTTTTTACAAGTTTTTAGCAACACTTTATTACTAAGCTCCAAAGCAAAGCTGAATTTTGACTGATCCTAAATTTCTTAGTCAGGAGTACAGAAGTCATGCAGCCATATCATACATTCATTAGACCCTGATTTGCTACCAAATAATGAGGAAGAAGATATTAGTAACGAGTCCAGACAAGACAAATTAGCATGCAGAATTCCAAGTTGATGTATGTTGGACATTGATGAGACCATTTCCCACATGACTTACACAGGTGGAAAGCAAGGCAGGGACTTATTACTTAATACACAAGTCACACTTCTCTATCCCTTTCTGTTCTTCCCCTCATATGAAGGTTTTTGTCCTTGCAAAATTTAATAACAAGACTATAAGGTGCCTCTAAACAAGCGAAATAAGCAGTCTTTCCCCACCACACCTATGCAAGTCCGAAAACTTATACTCTGCTCGACCCCTGTATTTATCAGCCGCATTATGATAACCATTCAAACATACCAATCCTAATAAACTTTGGCAGAACTCCTTACCACCATAAGAACCAAGCTCACATCCTAGTATACACTACACCGAATTGCCACTAAACTAAACTCGCACAATCGGAATCACGGCATGGAACTGCATACGCTCAACTGGCCAAACGATTCACAGCTTCCCTGGTTTGGACCAGAACAGTCGCAAATTTTTTCTTCCAAATCAATCACGAAGCGAGAAATGAAAGCCGAACAGTAAGAGACCAACTCACGGTTGAATCGACTTGAGGGATCTCACGGGCAAGCGAGTCAATCCCCTGTCCCACGGCCTCGGCACGGACACCTCCGAGTTCTCCGACCTCGAGAGGACGGCGCTCAGCCCCAAGAACCAGCCGGCGATCGACAACAACCCCCATAGCCGCCGCCGAAGAATCCCACCTCTCATGAATCGCGCCCGAAAAGCCGACGTGACGACGAGATCGAAGGGGGAAAGACCCGATAATCCAGCGGATCCTCCCCTTTATAGAACGAGAGAGGGGGCGGGGGGACCGTCCCAAGGTTGGGACAAACAGCAATCGAAGAAGAAGAAGAAGATTCGAAGCTTCCCGCGGTCGCGGCGGGCTTGGGATCTCCGACAGATGCCGCTAAATCCGATAGCCCACCGGTTGACGATTGGGATTCAGAGGTTGCGTTGTCGTGCGGCTGCTATTCTCCGTGCGAACGGCATTGGGATGGGAATGTTCCTGTCCTCCCGAGCTGATGTCTTCTTCTGTGGGTGAAAAAAAAAGCTGTTTCGGCGTTTACTTGGTTTGACGGTGTCGTTTCTGGGGCGCGTTCGGCGGCGCTCGCTCGCTGGCGGCCCCGGCTCGGGTGGGCTCGAGCATTGGGCTCCGACACGTGTGGCCTTTGACCCGGTCCGGAGACTTGGAACCGATTCGTGGGAGCACTTTGAATTGAAGTGCGATTGGGCGGGATAGAGACAGGGCAACTTCCTCCTTGGCGTTTAGCCAGTTTGCTAAGACTTGCGTAATTCGAATATTTGAAATCTATCATATTATTTAACTTATTAATGCAAATAGGCCCATGCAATATTATTGAAATTACTCTTGTGGTCACATTTTCCACATAAAAAAGAGAAATGTGATTGATTTGAAGTTTTCACATTTTTAAAAATTGAAGTTGAAACGATTTAATTTTAATTGTAGATTTCAATTTCCACTTTTTACAAGCTTGGACAAAAGTTTGAGATTGGGATTTAGACTAGAAATAATAGGATCATCCTTATCCCTATAGAGAATTATAGCACTTTTTAACTAATTGAGTTGATGAAAATAACTTTGAAAAAAACTGATTAATCAAAATCACAAATGAAAAGATTAATAGTTGGTATTTGTTGAAAATATAAAAGCCATGCATCCAGTACAAGATCTTCATATTAGTCGAAAAAATGATTTTTTACTCCAACATTAGTAAAGTATAATAAAAAAGTACTAAACCTATTATATTGTTGTCAATTCAGTGATCAACTTTTTAATTGGGTTTATATAGTTTTAAGCATATTGTCAATTGAGTCCATCCAAGTGGAAATTACTAACATTGACATTGGCCATCTTACATAAAACGATCAATGCCAACATAAACATTTTTAAAAATATTTCTAATATTTTTTTTTCTTTCTTTCTTTCATACCTTTCATCTTAGCCAGCAAGGGTAAAGAAAAAAATTTATTGTCCATATCAACATAGGCCTTGTCATGTAAGATGACTAATTTCTATGTTAACAATTTTTGGCTAAAATTGACTGGATAAAACTCAATTGAGAAATTTTGAAAATATTTAAAATTAAATTGATTTAATTTAAAGTTTATAACTGAATTAATACTAATGCATTAATTTTATGATTTCTTTTTGGTATTTTTCCCCAGCACCAACTTATGTTATGTTCCATTCTTTTTTATACATGTGCTCAATGTGATTTTCATAAAGGGTTTTCTATAATGGATTTGAACATTGTCAATAATAATTATAAATTCACATATTACAAATATAAATTATGGGGATAAGTGCATTAGAAGTTCTAAAACTTATCAAGAAAATTCATTTAAGTCTTAAAAATTTCAAAAAGTACAATTAAATCCTAAAATTTGTCATGAAAGTGCAATCGAATTTTAAAATTTTCAAAAAGTGCAATAAGAAAGTGTAATGGAATCTTACAACTTTCAAAAAATGCTAACAAAAAAGAACTTGATTTGATCAATTTGATAAGTTTTATCATTGAATTACGCTTTCTTGAAGTTTTAGGACTCAATTGCACTTTCATCACAATTTTTAAGACTGGATTGCATTTTTTGAAATTTTTAGGACTAAATTACACTTTTATTGACAAGTTTTAGAACTTCTAATGCACTTATTCCTAAATTATGTTCATAAAAAGGTCACAATAGAATGGGAATTTTTTTCAAACTCAAGCTAGCCTGCAAGACTCACTCAAGTCTATTGGTCTCCTTGAACAAAATTTAGGGTTAACACCACAACAAATTTCAAACAAATATACTCATGTCATATTTATTCTAAATTAATTTTTATATAAAAAAAGTTCTAAATAAATATACTTATGCTACATTTATCCCAAACAAATTTTCATATCACAAAAAATCTAAAATTGATATAATTATAACAAATTTACAATATCTTAAGACAAAATTAGGGATTTTGGCTAATATTCAAAACTTGAGAAAGCTCTTAGGCAAAATTAGCATATTTTAGCAAATATGTCCATCTAAGTTCATTCATCATATTTGACTTATCCAAAATGACATTATTTAAGAAAGGGAAAAATACACCAAAAACCCCAAATTATGCCCATTGAGACAATTTTACTCTGAACTTTTTTTTGGGTCATAAAAAACCTCAAAATATGCCATTTGGGACAATTTTACCCTAAACTTTTTTTTGTGTCACCAAAAACCCTAAACAATGCCACTTTGGACAATTTTATCTTGAACTTTTTCTTATGCCACGAAAAACCCTAAACTATGCCACTTGGGACACATTTACCCTAGACTTTTTAATTGAAGGGCATTTTCGTCTTTTCACTTTTTTCTTTTTTTCCTCTTCCTCTTCCCGACAAGGGAAGCCGGCGAGGGCCCTCGCCGGTGGCGTCGTTCAGCCAGGGGGCACTCCTTGGCGTGGGGCAAGGGTGGCTCTCCCCGACGTCGGGGGAGGGATGCCCTCACCGGATCGCGTGGGGGTGGCCCTCGCCCAGCTCAGGCGGGCGAGGGCTCGCCCTCGCCCTTGGCAGATCTGGCGAGGGCAACCCTCTTGGCGTCGGGTGAGGGTTGCCCCCACTTGATTTGGCGGAGGTGACCCTCGGGCGAGGGCCACCTCGGCTAGAAGGCGAGGGTCTCCCCCACCCTCGCCGGATCGGGGAGGACCGCCTTCGCCCTCGTCGGATCTGGCAAGGGCGACCCTCGCCCGGTCAGGGGCAGCCCTCGCCGGCTTCCCTCTGCCATGGCCGGTAGAGGGGAAGAAAGAAAGATAAAAAAAAAAAGAAAATAAAAAGTGAAAATATGAAAATGCCCTTCAGTTAAAAAGTCTGAGGTAAATGTGTTTCAAGTGGCATATTTCAGGGTTTTTCGTGGCATAAAAAAAAGTTTAGGATAAAATTGTCTCAAGTGACATAGTTTAGGGTTTTTGGTGGCACAAAAAAAAAGTTTAGGATAAAATTGTCCCAAATAGCATAGTTTGGGGTTTTTTATGACCCAAAAAAAGTTTAGGTAAAATTGTCCCAAGGGGCATATTTTGGGGTTTTTGGTGTCCTTTTTCCTTTAAAAAACCTTTTATGTTGAATTTTCACGTTGATTTCTCGTCATACGCCGATCATCTAAGTTGTGACCAATTTACGGGATATTGGATAGAAGTTAGCAGAGGGTACATTCATTGTGGGTATACCGGATTGGGATTTGTTGAGACACGAAATTAGTTTGAACTAAATATAAAACAAGTATATCAATTTATAATTTTTTGAAATACAAAAATGAGTTTGGAATAAATGTGATATGAATATACCAGTTTAGAATTTTTGGTGATATTAATCAGAAAATTCAATATTTTTAGGCCCCATGCTCATCCCCATCCAAGCAATCAGTGAAGGCAGTCCCATTTGTATTACTTAGTAACTCGAACATTTGACATATGTCACGTCAATTAATATGTTAATTTAAATATTAATTATCACTCATTTTAATTTTGGATTAAGTCCATTTTGTGATATACCTTACGCTGATGGATGTTGGATCAGCATGTTCTGAAAATTCTGCCTTCTCTTTTAGGCATACACAGGCATGAATCCACCACCTCTAGATAGCAGTATACCACAAATATATACATCGTCATACACACAAGTACATACACGTTTCCTAAATGTATATGTTTCCTCTTGATGCGCACGATGCCGAATCGACCCTCCTGCAATTTGTGGTCATCGACCCGAATTATTGCTAAGTTTGTTGCCGACAAACCATTGTGATCACCAGCTGAAGTACTCCGGAAAGGGAAAGCGTTCATCATCTTTGCAGCACATGGAGACGAATCTGTACATTTCGATCAAAAGTCTGGGGAATCGCTTCGCGAAATAGCTGTCCATATCCTCGGGAGATGATCCAACAATCTCCTGCCACAACCAACCATCACAACAATACCGAATATGAGCCACAAAGTCCACACTACTGCTCGTCGATGCATTCACTCCATAAGCCTTGCCAAGATTCAGCTGCTGTAATCACGAATAACCTTACAGCGATAGTTCACCGGCAGATGGGTTCAATGATTGTAAAGTAGATGGATAAACATCGAACGTAAACTAATGACTTCCGTATTGGTGATAGTGATGTAATCAGTAATGTCCATGTCATCGTAGATGTGAAGTTTTCCTGCTGTAGTTGCACTGGAAAGTGGAAACATACCTGAATTTTCCTGGGGAGTCCTATGGCATGGCAAAACGTGTTTCGCATTGTAATATATGGGTTTTGACCCAGTCAAAAAAAAAAAAAAAAAAAAGAGAAGAAGAGAGAAAAAAGAAGAGTTGAAAAGTCAAAAAAGGAAAAGAAAAGAGAGAAACTGAGAGTCTTCGGGAGAGAGAAAAGAAAGGGAGAGAGAGAGAGGGGAAGAAAGGACAAAAGGGAAAAAGGGGGAAGCTTCAGCCGAGAGTGATCGAGATATTTCGGGAGAGAGAGAGAGAGAGAGAGAGAGAGAGAGGAAAAGAAAAGAGAGAAAAAGAAAAAGAAAAAGAGAAGTATATAAAAGGATAAGAAAGAGGGGGGAGCTCGAGCAGAACAGAGGGGAAAGAAAGAAAGAAAGAGAGGGAGAGGGAAAGAAGAAGAAGGAGAAAGGAATAAGAGATGAGGGTTTTGCACCATGGGGACTTCGTCAAGCCGATTCAACTTGGTATTGCAACACCCGGTAAGTGCTCGCGTCCCTCGTTTGTTCAATCAAAGTGGTTTTGAATATAGGGCTCAAAATTCGGAATTTTTGGATATTTGAGCGGCGAAGTATGATTTTTGAGTCGTTGAGCTGCGCATTTTTCTAGAAATGCTAGTTTAGGATGTTGTGGAGTTGTAGGATTTTACGGATCGTGATTTGAGCTTACGGTTTGCTTGGAATGAAATTTTGAAGTTTCCCGCGCGTGATGAACAGTGCGCGTCGAACACTTCGGGGCCATATTTTGTCGATTTCTGGCTTGATTTTGGAATGGGTAATTTAGGGTTCTTAGAGTACGTGGAAAGAGCTTTCTATTGACTATAAGAACGTTTAAAACGGAGCTCGGTGGAGAAAGTTATGGCATGATTAAGTTGCACGTTCAAGCTTCACATCATTTGGATATGCGAATTGTTAGCGCGTGGGCGTCGTTTTATCGACAAATAAGTATGGTTTAGCTAGGTTGTAATTAGGATAGCGTTTTACTCAATTTTAATATTATTTCTCACCTATTTGTTAGGATTGTGGGTCCTGACGATTCAAGTAATTGTCATTTAAGCATAGGCTTTCTAAGGTGAGTGGTACTATATCTTCTTTGAATTTATAAAATTCATGTTGAGAAAATTATATGGATTATATATAGTATGAGGTTATGAAATGACATTATTATTGCATAAAATCGGATCGGGCATGGACTACCTCTTGATTGTTTATAAATGTTTGGAAAGCATGTTATGCAAAGTTTTGGAAGGCAAAATATATTTGCAATTGCTTTACAAATGGTTTATGGAAAAGTACGTGGATGACTTGAGAAATTGTGGATGATGATGTAGCAAAAATGTATTTATTTGGTTTATTATATTGATTTATGAATTGACTTTCTGGTATTGGATTATGGTTATTTTGCTCATTATTGCTGTGAGCCCATTGAGGGGCATGTTGGTATGCATACTGGGTAGGATATCCTTCTGGGCCGAGCCACCGGCATTATAGGTGGAGACCTTGCCAAGGGGGAATCTTGGTCGCCTTGTCACAAGGCGTTGTGTCGTGACCATGGTAAGAGATTGAGCAATAGATTAGTCAGTGGATGGACCATTGACTTGTAATTTTTGAATGGAGATTATTCAATGGACTCGACCATTGATTCTGGTATTGGGATTGTGGTTTAAATGAGTTTTTCATATAAGTATAAAAGTAACTCTTATATGATTTATTATGTATTTTATATATTGGATTGAGTTATAAAGTTTTGATATTGCTTTGAACTTATGCATAGTGCTTGCTCGATCTGCTCAGAAGATATGTACTACTCACCGAGCCGTGGTTTGCTCACCCCTCTATTATTCCAATCTTTTCAGGTTTTTCAACTAGTGATGAGTAGTACGAGAGCGATAGCCTTAAGAGGATTTTTGGGAGCTTAGAGGCTACGTCCTTCGAGAGGAAGGACGGCCGTGTCATTCCCCTTTCTGGCTAGGATTTGGGGTGTGACACGCACAATTCGCAATAAGTCTCTGACTTTTTCAAACTTGTAGGCCCTGAACCTACGCATATGCTTGATGACTTTATGATCTATCTTCCCATTCCATTCCTGGTCGAAAACATGCTGTGCAATGCTCTCCAATTTTTCCATAAGATCAGAACTATTCTTCCTAGCTTTCAATTCTACCCAGTCGCTGGCATCTTGGAGAAAGGACAGTCTCGCCTTTGAATTCCAAAACAGTGGATGGTGAAGCACCTCCAGTGCCATTGGCCTGCCAGATTTTAGAAGAGTTCAGAATGCAAATGTCTTTGTTGTTTGGCCACAAGAGATAGACCGACTTCAGCAATTCCCTAAGCATCTTTGATTAAAAATTGGACGGTGAAAACAACTTTCTCTAACCTCCTTTACGAGCAAAGAACATAGTTATAATCCCTGAGAATCATTCAGCCCCATAAATATTACGTTAGGAATAATTGGCTAGTGCACCTTATAGAACTGACAAGTGAAAGCAGCTAGCTGTCCATGGTTTCACCTGTAATTGGCTTACGTGGGACTACGTAGAACTATCAAGGGCATTTACAGTTCAATATCGTGAGGTTGTTCTACCACTACAGAAGATTTGAGTGCACAGGGAATTGAGAGTCGATAAATGACTTGCAGAAAATCCATTCAAGTATAGAAAGAAAGAGAGATCATGCATATTACATGTAATTACTCTCACCTCAGGTTAGGACAGGGGTTTAGTAAATGAGCAAACAAATCTGCAGCTTCTGGAAAAAATTCCACCGGGGACAAGTCAATTGTGTACTCCTTGATTATACTATCGTCCTTTAGACTGTCTCCAAAAGGATGTCTTCTGCCAGTGACAAAAAAAAAACAAGATGCAACCAAGACCAAACATATCGACTGAGCATGTTTGGTGCACAGGACAAAGGTGTTCAAACTTATGCAAGGCCAGGGTGCCACAATCTGCAAGATAGACATCAGGTATTCGCATTTGTTAAGAAGCCATAGTGACTCTGACACATACAGATGTGGCATTATGGATTCGACAGTCAATCAAAAGAGACAGCGGCAGAAGCTGTTGGATCTCCAAAATCATACAATCTAGATGGCAAAATCGTTGAGTGATCCAACTTTCAATATAAAATCTTCTTTAGAAAAAAAGACAGCTTTTTCAGCCAAAATTATATGGCTAAAGTATTTAGTATCCCCTAACAGATTCAGAACTGCATGGATCAATCTTAAATGCAAAGCAGATGTAGGGTCCAGGTAAAGCTGTCAAAAGCACTTACCAGGGACATGATATCCTGAGGGAGATGTATCCTTGGGAAGGAGTTTACTACTGCCCATATCAGATAACTTGGCACATAATTCCTTAGTAATCAGAACACTTCGAAGCTTTAAGTCTCGATGAATTATTCCTAAGCGATGCAAATGGACAAGCCCTGAGACCACATCCCTGTATGATAATGTATAGTAGATCTTAGGAGACATCTGAACCCAACGATGTTTTCCATGAATCAAACAGACATTCAAGATCAACGAAGGCAATGTATGTGAACAATGTGGTCATGTGCCCTCTACCTAAACAGCAGCTAGAAACAGAAACTGCATTGGTTGACAGTCATACCTTGATTGATAGAAATTTTTCTGACACAAAATGAAAGGAGACATGAAATAATGCAAGATGACAGTAAAGAAAAAATAACCATCAGGACTAACTTTAAAAGAAAAATGTGGAAAGGATAATTCTGTATTCTGATCAACTGCCGGAAGAAGCTGGGTGGCAAATTTGGAGATGACAAGATAGAACTCATTCACAGGGAGAAACCTGAATCTAGATCAACCCGTGGACGGCTAACTCAAAACTGATATTACATGACCTATTTTTTAAAAACCAGTTCTTTCATACTGAATCCAATTTAAGCCTTTTAGCTTAACATGAAATGACAATAAAGAGTGAGATGAACAAGGTAACACAATATGAATTGCCACCCCATTGAGCCATACTTAATTAGAATGAGAAATCTGTCACTTCATCACTAAACGGTTACTAATTGAGTATCATAGTAAGAAACCGCCCAATTCAGCCTAGATATAAAAAATGACCTTAATTTATGAAACTGAGATGTGTGAGGTTCAAAACTCAGCCCATGATATCGAGTCCATCAGGAAACTCAAGGCCAGTTACTGGCCTAATAATTGCCTCTCTCATGTATGACTTGGAAATTGCTGCCTGAGAACTGATTCAATGCCAGCAGAAGTAGAGGTCTAAAGGACTCATTTCGAATGAGTCATGGAGATTGTCTCTGTAAACATGCTTGAGAGTCATGTAAAAGTAAAACACAGGCAAGCAAGCACAAAATACAATAAGAGTCTGCAACAGTCGATGTAGGTGTGCCACCAGAAGCAAAATACTGCAGTAATCTCTCAGTTCAAACTTTTTTCACATTTTACCACACAAAAATTACCTCATCAGTTTGAGTAGAAAAGGTGAGGGATGGCCATTTTCCCTCCACAAGTTAACATCCTGCATCGTCCCCTTAACTGAATCCAGTTGTATTTTGTACTCGATGATAGCATTTGATGCTGGGTTGTCAGGGAAGACAGATTTCTCTGAAGAATTTGCATGTGCTCGTATTAAGTCATCTAAGCTGCAAGCACAACGCTCCAGGGCAAGATACATGAAATCTTGATCATTCTCTTCTCCATACAACCGAACAATATTTGGGTCCTGGTCAGATGCTTTCAGAGACAGGATTTCTTGTGAGGCAACATAGTGATGAGCCCGGACAAGGCGCTTCACTGCGACAGGTCAATCTTCATAGAAGCCCTCGAGGATGATAGCGCCGTTACTTCCTTTAGCGATTTCTGTATTTGATACAAAGAATTTACTGATCCGACACCCAGGAGTGCCACCACCAACTGGTTTCTTTAGTTTCATCCACACATCATCATTGCCCACACCATTACCAAGCTTGCCTTCGTTCTCTGGAAATACTTGATGCTCCTTTCTGTCAAGACTTCCGTTACTCTTTCCAGACTCGCACCTTTTACTCCTCTTGGAGAGTGTTTTCGAATTAAAATCACCTTCATCATCACTCCTACTGTTACCAAGCCTGTCTTTGTTCACTGAAGAGACATGCTCGTTCTTTTTGTCAACTTCATCATTGCTCCTAATATTACTAAGCCTGCCTTTAGTCTCTGTAGAGACATGCTCATCCTTTCTTTCTAGACCTCCACCACTGTTTCTTGACTCATGTGTTTCCATCATCTTGGAAGCCGTTGCCAAATTACAACCGGCCTCATTGTTGCTCCTGATATTACCAAGCTTGCCTTTGTTGCCTGATGAAACGTGCTTGTCCTTGCTTTTGAAAATTACGTTACTCTTTCCAGATTTACACCTTCTCTTCCTCTTGGAAGGTTCTTTCATATTAGAAACCCCTAACAGCTTTGGTTGTTCATTTCGTATTTGACTGGAATAGCAGACAAACCAGCCAATGGTCAGAAGGATCATCAGTATGATAGATGAAGCTTCTGACCACTCAAAAAAGATGCACAAAATATCGCCTGAGAAGCCTGTGCGGTAAACCCAACAAACAACTCCTGAATTATGGATCTCTGGAGCAGGTAGTGATTGTATAACATCAAAAGCATCCTCGTTTTGCAACCTTAAAATATAATCCATCTTCAGTCGTTGATGAAAAAGACCTCCACTGCATTTTGATTCGTGTGTTTCCTTCATCTTGGTGGGAGTTTCCGAATTATGATTGGCCTCATTGGCACTCCTAATATTACCATGCTTGCCTTCGTTCCCTGAAGCATGCTTGTCCTTACTGTCAAGAATTACGTCACTCTTTCTAGATTTTCGCCTTCTCTTCCTCTTGGAAGGTTTTTTCAAATTAGAATCACCCAACAGCTTCGGTTGTTCATTTGGCATTTGTACAGAAAAGCAGACAAACCAGCTGATGATCAGAAACATCATCAATATGATAGGTGAAGCTTCTGACCGCTGAAAAGTGACACGTGAAATATCGCTAGAGAAGTCTGTATGGTCAACCCAACAGACAACTTCTGAAATGTGGATCTCTGAAGCAGGCAGTGACAGTATCGCATCAAAAGCATCCTCATTTTCCAACCTTAACTTACCATTGATCTTTAGTCGCTGATTAACAAGACCACCACTGTTGTTTGACTCGTCTGTTTCCTTCATCTTTGAAGGTGTTGCCAAATGACGATTGGCCTCATTGTCACTCCTAATATTACCATGTTTGCCTCCATTCCCTAAAGAAACATGCATATCCTTGATGTCAGGACTCGCATTACTCTTTCTAGATTTACGTCTTCTCTTCCTCTTGGAAGGTTTTCTCAAATTAGAATCCCCCAACAGCTTCAGTTGAACATTTGGCACTTGAATGGAATAGTGGACAAACCAGCTGGTGACCAAAAAAAATCATCAATATTATAGATGAAGCTTCTGACTGCTCAAATTAGATACATGAAATATTGCTGGAGAAGGCTGTGCGGTAAACCCAACAGATAACTCCTGACTTATGGATCTCTGGAGCAGGTAGTGACAGTATCGCATCAAAAGCATCCTCATTTTGCAACCATAAAATACTATCCATCTTCAGTCGCTGATGAAAAAGACCTCCACTGCTTTTTGACTCGCGTGCTTCCTTCGTCTTGAAAAGCACTACCAAATTATGATTGGCCTCATTGGCACTCCTAATATTATCATGCTTGCCTTCGTTCCCTGGTGAAGCATGGTTGTTTTTGCTGTCAAGACTTGCCTTACTCTTTTTAGATTTACGCCTTCTCTTCCTCTTGGAAGGTTTTTTCAAATTAGAATCCCCCAACAGCTTCGGTTGTTCATTTGGCGCTAGAACAGAAAAGCATACAAACCAGTCAATGATAAGAAAGATCATCAATATGATAGATGAAGCTTCTGACCGCTTCAAGAAGAGATGCGAAATATCACCAGAGAAGTCTGTATGGTCAACCCAACAGACAACTCCTGAATTATGAATCTCTGAAGCAGGCAGTGAAAGTCCCACATCAAAAGCATCCTCGTTTTGCAAACTTAACCTAGTATCCATCTTCAGTCGCTCATGTACAAGACCACCTCTGTTTTTTGACTCGTGTGTTGCCAGATTACAATTAGCCTCACTGTAACACCTAAGATCACCATGTTTGCCTTCATTCCCTAAAGAAACATGCTTATCCTCATTATCAAGACTTGCATTACTCTTTCTAGATTTACGTCTTCTCTTCCTCTTGGAAGGTTTTCTCAAATTAGAATCTGCCAACAGCTTCAGTTGTTCATTTGACACTTGAATGGAATACCGGACAAACCAGTCGATGATCAAAAAGATCGTCAATATGATAGATGAAGCTTCTGACCGCTTAAAAAAGTGACGCGAAATATCACCAGAGAAGTCTGTATGGTAAACCCAACAGACAACTCCTGAATTATGGATCTCTGAAGCAGGCAATGACAGTATCACATTAAAAGCATCGTCATTTTGCAAACTTAACCTGCTATCCGTCTTCAGTCGCTGATGAACAAGGTCACCACTGTTTTTTGACTCGTGTGTTTCCTTCATCTTGGAAGGCGTTGCCAAATTATGATTGGCCTCACTGGCACTCCTAATATTACCATGTTTGCCGTCATTCCCTAAAGAAACATGCTTATCCTCGCTGGCAAGACTTGCATTTCTAGATTTTTTTTGGTAAAGGTAAGAATTTTATACGATTTTCAACCAAACAATATACAAGGGGAGGATGCCAGCACCAACCCACTATATGATGGGGGTTAGGACCAGCTCCAAAGGAAAAACATACAAGAGAACAAGGATTGACCTAACCAACCCTCAAAAGGATCTATTCAAAAATGCTAGGATCAAATCCCCAACTTCGCTGCAATCTTCTATTCCTAGGAGAGTCTGCGACCTTCTTGTAAGACAAAGCCTTGTCTTTAACCGCCTTGATCAAGTGTTGTTGAAGAGCCGGTACAAAAAGAGAGGAAGATCGGAACAAAATATTATTCCTGGATTTCCATATAACGTAGCACAAAGCTCCAAATGAGAATTTGACAATATCAGAATAAAAGTCATGGCCCGATAGGGCCCTGTTTATCCACTGGATGTTCTGGAGCCACGGCCTATTGATCCATGGAAGATTGCATTTCTAGATTTACGCCTTCTCTTCCTCTTGGAAGGTTTTCTCAAATTAGAATTCCCCAACAGCTCCAGTTGTTCATTTGGCACTTGAATGGAATAGCGGACAAACCAGCTGATGATCAAAAGGATCATCGATATGATAGATGAAGCTTCTAGCCACTCAAAAATATACATGAAATATTGCTCGAAAAGGCTGTGTGGTAAACCCAATAAACAACTTCTGAATTACAGATTTCTGGAGTAGGTAGTGACAGTATCTCATCAAAAGCATCCTCACTTTGCAACCTTAAAATATTATCCATTCTCAGTTGCTGATGAACAAGACCTCCACTGCTTTTTGACTCGTGTGTTTCCTTCATTTTGGAAGGCATTGCCAAATCACGATTGGCCTCATTGGCTCTCTGAATATTACCATGCTTGCCTTCATTCCCTGATGAAGCATGCTTGTCCTCACTGTAAACACTTGCGTTACTCTTTCTAGATTTACGCCTTCTCTTCCTCTTGGAAGGTTTTTTCAAATTAGAATCCCCCAACAGCTTCGGCTGTCCATTTGGCACTTGAATGGAATAGCGGACAAACCAGCTGATGATCAAAAAGATCATCAATATGATAGATGAAGCTTCTGACTGCTCAAAAAAGATATGCAATATCGCCAGAGAAGTCTATATGGTGAACCCAACAGACAACTCCTAAATTATGGATCTCTAGAGCAGGCAGTGACAGTATCACATCAAAAGCATCCTCGTTTTGCAACCTCAACATTCTATCCATCTTCAGTTGCTGATGAACAAGACATCCACCACTGTTTCTTGAGTCATGTGTTTCCTTCATCTTGAAAGGCATTGCCAAATTACGATCGGCCTCATCATTGCTCCTAATATTACTATGCTTGCCTCTGTTCCCTGACAAAGCATGCTTGTCCTTGCTATCAGGACTTGCGCTACTTTTTCTAGATTTACGCCTTCTCTTCCTCTTGGAAGGTTTTTTCAAATTAGAAACTCCAAGCAGCTTCTCTTGTTCATTTGGCACATGAACGGAATAGCTGACAAACCAGCCAATGATCAAAAGGATCATCAATATGATAGATGAAGCTTCTGACAGCTCAAAAAAGATATACGACATATCACCAGAGAAGGCTGTACGGTAAAACCAACAGACAATTCCTGAATTAAGGATCTCTGGAGCAGGCAGTGACAGTATCACATCAAAAGCATCCTCGTGTTGCAACCTTAACATAATGTTCATCTTTAGTTGCTGATGAAGTGTAAGATCTGAAGAAGGAAGTCTCACATTCTTGGGTTCAGAACTCAAGGATTGACCAATCTCAGCCTGAGAAGGTCTAGTAAATGAGTTGTGCATCTGACAAGTTCGAACATGAACAACAATAGGTGGACAAGAGAAAGAGAGTCGCATTGTAAAGGGGTCTCCATATTCCCAACCAAGTCGATGTCTATAATCAACAGCAGATACGCTACCAGAATGACCATTTTCTTCTTTACCAAGTAAGGAAGCCTCAATCTCAGCTAGGGACAAGCTCTGCAAAACCTTATCGGAGTTTGGAGAAAATGATGGCAGTGAATAGTCTGTCTGTATGATCTCCAGATGTGGCTGCTCTTTGTTACAGATTGCCTTTGCCAAATCCTTCACAGCATTAATGAATAAAACAGTGTCTTGACTCTCTTCCATGTCGATTCTACAGGGAGATGGAAAATCTGACTAACCATAAACATGTACTAGTCTTCCAGTCAGAGTATCAACTTCAAACACGGTACTTCTCTGAGATCCAAGTCTAACTGATCCATCCCCTGATAGCAGTGGTGTGCTTTGGATTAGATCATCGACATTAGCTCCTAATTTCTGTGTTTGCGAGAGTCAATTTAACAAGGCGTATAAAGCGGGCAATAAGCAAAGCAGTTAACAGTTTTTACAAGGAATAAGAGACCAGAGACTAAGTTACAGCCACAGTAACCAGGAGATATTCCTTATTCTTAAAGGCAGACAGAGACATGATATTAAACATCCATCCACTGGTCCAAAACCAAGCAATGCAGTAACTGATTTGCCATGCTATACCAACAGATAAAAGTCTGAAAAGCTTGTCATCCATATTTTAATGAGTTAGAACATGATTTGTTCAAGACAAAAATTAAGATTTTTCCTGGTAGCAACATGGTCTATTTGACACACGTTTCAGAAAATGCAAACGTCACAATAAACCCAATCACTAGCATGTCCTGCTTTCTTGAGAAAAGATTAACTGGCAGAATCGAATTTTTGAACGTACGGTCATCCCTTTTCCTGAGAAAACTGTGTCATCTGAAATCAGAATAAAAAAGTTAGCCATCAGCTAGGTGATGGCCTTATCTGGTTTCCACATTTTTTATCTATGGATTGCTCTAACACTATTTGTAAACAACCGACCTAATTCAAATGGACCAAGCCCGCATAAAGATCAATCCAGCCATGGCCATGGCACTAGCAGACTTGTTGAATGAACACAGATAATTAATCAGGGTATATCAAACGGAACTCAATATTCACGAGCAACTTAGTGGTCTTTCAGTCATACCATTTTCCCCTAGTGCCCACGGTGTTCATAAAGTTCCCAATCATCCTCACCACAGTCTATGAAGAAGCCGCTGGTAGGTCCTCAAGGATTTTGCTTGGTCCGATGTGAATATTAAATGGGAGGTCCAGCTGTGGATGACCAGATGATCCTCCTGGGATCACTGCCCACCAAATATACAGTCCCACATAAGGCATTCACCAGAGCAGTATCCTGATTCCTGTCCCGAAGACCATGGGAAAGATAGAGAGGATGGTAAATAGTCAATATTAGTCATGTCTGAGCTCTAGCAAGATGGAAAAATGACTTACATCACTCGCTATTGACTTGTGTATCTTCTTTATCAAGCAAGGCATGTGCAATTTAGAATGACCCTTACCATTGATCCTACTACTACCAAGCTTACGTTTGATCTCTAAAGAGACAATGCTTGTCCTTTTTGTCGAGACATCCATCACTCGCTATTGACTTGTGTGCTTTCTTCATCTTGGAAGGCATCTTCATATTAGGATCACCCTCATCATTGCTCCCACGATTACCGAGTCTGCCTTCATTCTCTGAACAGACATGCTCCTCCTTTCTGTCAAGACTTCCGTTTCTCTTTCCAGACTCGCATCTTCTCTTCCACTCGGTAAGTGTTTTCAAATTAGAATCACTTCATCACCCCTCCTCCTGTTACCAAGCCTGCCATCGTTCTCTAAAGAGACATGCTTGTCCTCTTCATGACTTTAGTCTTCAGTAATCCCTTGAAATATAAAGGCAAAAAGTGTATGTTGGACAGTAGGAGTACGGCCTCTCCCTTCTTTGCTAAGCAAAACTGGAAGAGATCGTTCGAAGTTAATCTCGCTAACTCTTCTGGAGTTGTTCCTACTTTATCACTAATTACAAGGAACCGGAAGAAATTGTGAGAATTCCAACAGGCAAGCGCATCAACGCTCTGTCTCATCCGCTTCGAACCAACAGTGACTCAGCGTTGCTCAGCCCAAAAGACAACCAGCGAGGATCAAATGACAACATCCATAACGCTGGATCAGCTCCAAACTACAGACTGTCTAATGAAAACCACGAGCAAGACTGAGGAGAGCCCGAAAGGCTCAGCAGCTACCGAAGGAAGGAACATGTCGACCTTCCTGCTGCATTATTGCAATGTGCAAAAATCAAGAGAGAATGATTACTTAGGATGACAATGAGATTCTTCCGACCATGGTCAGACTAAAAGAAGAAAGATCATAGTACTGAAAGGCGGTGTAATTAATGCCCACAGGGTCCTACTATAGCCCAAATGAACGTTAATTTTCGTTGCTAAGTGTGGTCCACTAGCACACCTAACATCCTTTCGAAATCATAACGAGTTAGGTACTTTGTGCTTTTCGAAAAGTAACGGATGAAATCGTTGATGCGAAAAATGCGTTCATACAACCGGTCCTGACATGTAAAAGCTTATGTCCATTTTTCTTTCCTATGATGGGACTGAACGTATTTCTCGATATTTGACTAATTTGTTTTATTGGACCAGTCCGCAGGATGTTTTCTCGTAAAGAAAAAGAGGGGAACCTTCGTTTAAGAAGACCGAGACGTACACGGGCCAACATATAGTAAAGAAAAAGAGATGATTGGCGTTTTAGTTGACTTCACTACTGGACTCTGACTGTACAAATGGCTTCAAGAGTCGGTGAATAGACAGAGAGCAGACTTAGGCCTTGCAAGGCTGCGGTGTGCTTGCTCGGACTTTTGAAAAAAGCTTTCAAAAAAAAAAAAAGTGAAAGACCTAAAGGGTTTTCATGAAAAGCAAAGTTCATTAGAAATGCCTTGAAAAGTAACTTTTAGACAAAAACCTTTTAGTGAAAGGGGAGGATACCACCGAGAATATCGTAAATTTTATTTCGTATGACGTATTTATTTTAAATTTTTTTGTGACACCAAAAATTTCAAACTTTGTCACGTGGGACACATTTATCCTAAACTTTATTTTACAATACCAAAAATCCAAAACTTTGTCAACTATAACATATTTACCCCAAATTCAAAGGGCATTTTTGTTTTTTTCTCTTTTCTTTCTTTTCTTTTTTCTTTCTCCTTATTTTGCAGCGGAGGGACGTTGTTGACATCAGCCCTCCACCGACTTAGATGAGGGTGGCCCTCCTTGGTGTCGGGCGAGGGTGGCCCTTGCTTGTGTCGGGTGAGGCCAGCCCTCTTTGTCGCCCTCACCTAAGTCAACTGAGGCCCGATACCAACGGCTTCCCTTTGTCGCTGGAGAAGGAGGAAAATAATGAAAAAAAGAAAAAAGGAAAAACAGAAAAAAAAAAGGAAAGAAAAAGGAAAAAAAAATTAAAAGACAAAAAAACCATTTGGAATAAGAGTTTGGGATAAATGTGTCACACATAGTAAATTTTAGAGTTTTTGATTTCACAAATAAAAGTTTAGGTAAATGTATACACGAGATAAAGTTTGAGGTTTTTAATGGTATTTTTCCTAGTGAAAATATATTTGAGAAGTTTTTTGGAGTGAGCAATCTAAGTTTTTTAATTATTAATTTGTTTGAAATTGAAAAGAAACAATAACCATAATATTTATATTTTCATGTTGAGTGTAATGTAAAATAGGTGTATCAACAAATATTATATATAAAAAGTCGCATTTCTTTTATGGATATAAAAATTACATCAAGCAGACCTTTCTCAATTAAAAAGAGCTTAATTTCATTATGACTAACATGGTCATATATGTACAAAAGGAATACATTATTCTTAAAAATTACAAACATCCTTAACTATTTCCTAAAATCATGCCTATTTGGTCATGTAAATGTATCATTTCAAAAAATGCATTGTCATTTGAAGCACTAGCTCCTCAATTGAGATTGTTACATCTTAATTGAAAAGAATTGGTATACGTCAACATTACCCTCACATTCAATCCATTTTTTCGACATGTGGGAATTAACAGGGTAAGATGTATAAAAAGAATGTGTTGTGGTCAAGCCAAAACATCGATCTTTGTTCTCAGAGGAAACTTTTTTCGAGAAATTCTGATGATATCAAATGTGTTACATAGGCACTAAAAAGTATCCGGTGAAGGCTACAGAGAAACATCTGCCTCATAAAAAGATCCAAAATATATCATAAATTTATATTGTGGATCATCGCACCTCATCTTCCTGCAGGTTGCATAAAAGAAGAAAAACATGTGACCAACAAAATTGATGAATAATATACAAGCCAAATAGTAAAAAATATAAAAGAAGAAAAACATGTAAGGTATATGAACCGTACAAATTTGGTTCCCATTCTCCTGCAGGCTGCAACATCAAGCACCCTGCTTCTTCTTGAAAACCAGTGTTTCTTTTTCGGTTTCTGAAGAATTGGAGCATCTGCAGAAAATGAAAAAGGTTATGTGGGCAATACAACTGTAGAGTCCATGCCAAAGGATTTAAGTAGCCAAAAAGGAAAACACACCTTGTATTTGATAGAAGGAATTATAGTGAACCTGAGACCAGGAACTCAACCAAAACTCTACATCAATTGAAAGTAAGGTTAACAAAAGGAAAAACTTCAAAAATATGGAGTTCCAAAAGACCAGTTGCACATTGAACAAAAGCAACAATAGATCAATTACAAATGTTTACATCCAGCTTCTAAATCTGTCAAAATATATTCTGTACCATACCCAAGTAGATGTTCTAAGCAAGCATAGAACAAATATTTAATTTCCCAGACAAACGACAAGCAAAGCATCACCAAGACAAAACACCAAGTAAAATATACCAATTTAAACTTTTAACGAACCAAACCCAAGAGCTTCATATTCATCACATTGCACCGACTGATGATTTGACCCAACAAGACAACTATGAAGAAGACAGGTAATCAATACCCCAGGCAGAGGGAACTCCATTAGTCTGCCATCCATCATACAGCATTACCAGTCATAATTCTGACCATCAATCACAGCATGGACGAATCTACTCAAAACAAGCCAATCACGGAGAGTATTACTACCAAAAGAACAGAACAAGACAATCCGTGATGATAGGCAAAATGAAGTCCTAAGAACCATCAAGAGATGTTGCCGTTCAGTTTGATCGAGCAAGCTAAAATCGGGACAAAATGGTAACAAATGGATGGCCACTGCAGATTGCAGTATTGACATCGATAAGCCAATTAAACCGAATCATGCCAAGCTGGATTGGAGGTAACAAAATTGCTGATCAGGTTGAGCCGGACACTTGTGGCAGAGTTAAGTAGCGAAAGCGAAGGTACTTTGCCGATGGAGTTGCGGAGAGAGGGCAAACCGTTGCGATAGACCTTGTGCTTCAGCTTCTGCTTTAGGTGCTTCGTGAAGGTGACATTCCTATTCTTCGGAGCTTCCATGGTCGTTGAATTTGGGATGAAGGGGGTAAATGTGGAATTATGATTAGTGAGTGAGGTTAAGATTGGAAATTAAAAAAATCAATAATTTAGGTCTACCGCATGGTGAGAAGTCAGAAAACTCAAAGTAGGTAAGAGAGAGCCTTAAACTAAAGACCTTTAGAAAGCCTCGAAAATGGTAGCATTTGAAAAATGGGCTCTAAAAAAAAAATGCCAAACGCACTAGCATTTGCCCAAAGGCCTTTAGAGGTCCACAAGCCTTTTCATCAAATAATGGTATGCACTCTTTGATATTTAAAATTAAAATCATCAACGATATGAAAAGGTTATCATACTTTAATCACCTAAGTATTGATAGCTACTTTACCGACCAAGAAAAAAAAGTATTGATAGCTACTTTCCCAAACTAAAAGTTATTATTCATTGGAAAGGAAAAAGGTTACTAATTGCAGAGAGTAAGGAAGCTACTTTTGATTTGAAAAGTTTCATACCTTCGCATATGGGAAATGACTAATACATATCATAATTAGGGATTAAATCTTTGATATACTGGGAGTGACACTTGTGTCATAAAAATTCATAGCTAGATAAACTAATTGCTTATGGGTGGCGCCATTTCTACCTCTTATATGGCATTTGCGGTTCAATAGTAAATTTCTAAATGTACAACGGCCAAACCCACTCCATTTTCACATAAGTTATATATAAAATGTGTATTAAAGACAACTGATTGGAAAGAGTTTGATGGTGATATACACAACAAAAACAAAAGTCAATAAATATGTGATTGCATTAAGAACTTTGCCATGTTAAAAGTTTGTTTAGATTATACTTGATAATTAATGCATAAATATGATCGATAACATAGAAAACAACTAAGTTTCTTAGAAATTTCTCCTTTTGAAATAGGTAATTTCTACCTAAGTAAAGGGCGAGGCTATTTTCACCCATCATACAACTAAATCCACCCAATTTTCACTAAAAAGACAAACTTACCTCCAAACTTCCAATTGTAAATTAAGGTGGCGGCGCTAGCATAGCACCATGAAACTCTTTCTTATTAGTTGTCACCTGAACGAATGAAACAAAAAAAGAAAGACCTTAAAGATTAAATGATGAAATTAATTAAATTAAAGCTTTGCAAAAAAAAAAGAATTTTTTTTAAATATCAGTAAAAACATCATTCATTTTGGATTGACAAAAATTATTATTATTCATGGAGTGTTTGCAAAAAATACAAGATGTCTCAATGTGCATAAATTTTTCATTTGATACTATTAATGTATTTGTAGATACTCCTATAATGTCGTACATGTACCATGTAAAAATGTCTCTCTAAAGATAGAAAAGAACACAAATATTTGGTATTATAAATAAAGAGACTCGATTATATTTTAGACTAATGAAATTTAAACATGAAAAATCACTAGGAAAGCGGGCTTTTGAGGTAGGAGGGGCGAAGAAAGTTGTTAGAAGTGTAATGATAAAGAAATGGACTGGTTTTTATTTTCTAAAAAACCGCAAGTTTGAATTTGACGGAAAATTATAAAAGGAACATAACCAAGTTAAAGAAAATTATGCCATCATGAAAACCATTAAGGCCGATTCCGTTTCTTTAGGTTTATCGATAACTCATCAAGGTGAGAGGTAAAATATTATATAGAAAATCAAAATACAGTAACCTAACTAAAATGTGATATGAATGCACTAGTTTGGAATTTTTGGTTATATTAATCAAAAAATTCAATATTTTTAGGCTCCGCACTCAACCTAATCCAAGCAATCAATCAACGCTCGCACGATCCAAGTCGGTCCCACATGTATCACTTGGTAACTCAAATATTTGAAATCTATTACATCATTTAGTATATCAATTTTCAATGTTAATTATCACTCAATTTTATTGTGGATCAAGTCGATTTTATTCCGTTAAAAAGAACATTTGCAGCAGAAATTACAGTATGATATGTCGATGGAGGGTCAGCATGCTCTGAAAATTCTGCCTTCTCTTTTAGGCATATATAGGCATGAATCCATCACCTCTACATAGCAATTTGCCACAAACCATATACATCATATACACATGTACATACAGGTTTCCTAAATGTATATGTTTCCTCTTGATATTGCAAAGTTCGTTGCTGATAAACCATTGTGATCACCAGCTGAAGTACTCCGGAAAGGGAGAGCGTTCATCTTTGCAGCACATGGAGACTAATCTGTACGTTTCAATCAAAAGTCTGGGGAATCGCTTCGCAAAATAGTCGTCCAAATCCTCGGGAGATGATCCAACTATCTCCTGCCACAACCAAGCATCAGAACAATACGGAATATGAGCCGCAATGTCTACACCACTGCTTATGGATACATTCACTCCATGAGCCTTGCCGAGATTCAGCTGCAGTAATCATGTATAACCTCACAGCGATAGTTCACCGGCAGACGTGTTTAATGATTGTGAAGTAGATGGATAGACATCGAACATAAACTAATGACTTACGTATGGTGATAGTGATGTAATCAGTAATGTCCATGTCATCGTGGATGCAAAATTTTGCTGCAGTAGTTGCACTGGAAAGTGGAAACATACCTGAATTTTCCGTGGAAGTCCTATGGCATGGCTAAACGCGTTTCGCACAAATCGCAACAAGTCTCTGACTCTTTTGAACTTGTAGGCCCTGAACCCACGCATATGCTTAATGACTTTAGGATCTATCTTTTCATTCCATTTTTCATCGAAAACTTGCCAAGCAATGCTCTCCAATTTTTCCTTAAAATCAGGATTAGTTCCCCTAGCTTTCAATTCTACCCAGTCGCTGACGTCTCGGAGAAAGGACAGTCTTGTCTTTGAATTCCAAAACAGTGGATGGTGAAGCACCTCCAATGCCTTTGGCCTGCCAGATTTTAGAAGAGTTCAGAATGCAAATGTCTTTGTTGTTTAGCCACAAGACATAGTACAACTTCAGCAATTCCCTAAGCATCTTCGATGAAAAATTGGAAGGCGAAAACAATTTTCTCTAACCTCCTTTACTAGCAAGAAATATAGTTATAATCCCCGAGAATCATTCAGTCCCATAAATATTACATTAGGAATAATTGGCATGTGCATCTTTAGGTACTGACCAGTTAAAGCAGCTAGCTGTCCATGGTTTCACCTGTAATCGGCTTATGTGGGAATATGTACAACTATCAATGGCATTTACAGTTCAATATTGTTCGGTCATTGTACCTCCAGAAGAAACGGATACACAGAAGATTTGAGTGACAGGGAATTGAGAGTCAATAAAGGACTGGCAGAAAATTCATTGAAGTACAGAAAGAAAAAGAGATCATGCACATTACATGTGAGTACTCTCACCTCAGGTTTGGATTGGGGTTTAGTAAACGAGTGAACAAATCTGCAGCTTCTGGCAAAAATTCCACCGGGGACAAGTCAGCCGTGTACTCCTTGATATTACAGTCGCCCTTTAGACTGTCTTCAAATGGATGCCTGCCACCAGTGATGCAAAAAAACAAGATGCAGCCAAGACCAAACATATCATCTGAGCGTGTTTGGTGGGCAGGACAAAGCTGTTCAGGCATACGCAATGCCAGGCTGCCACAATCTGCAAGATAGACATCAGGTATTCACATTTGTTAAAGAGCCGTTGTCACTCATACACTTACGGATGTGGCATTGTGGATTTGACAATCAATCCAAAGAGACAGCAGCAGAAGCTGTTTGATCTCCAAAATCATACCACAATCTAAATAACAAAAATGTCGAGTGGTCCAACTTTCCATATGAGATCTTCTTTATAAAAAAAGACAACTGTTATGGCCAAAATTATATGGCTGAAGGTTTTAGTATCCCCAAACGGATTCAGAACTGCATGGATCAGTCTTAAATGCAGAGCAGATTTAGGGTCCAGGTAAAGCTGTCAAGAGCACTTACCCAGGACATGATATCCTGAGGGAGACGTATCCCCGGGGATGAATTTACTACTGCCCATATTGGATATCTTGGCACATAATTCCTTAGTAATCAAGACACTTTGAGGCTTTAAGTCTCGATGAATTATTCCTAAGCGATGCAAATGGACAAGCCCTGAGACCACATCCCTGTATGATAATATAGAGTAGATCTTAGGACTTAAAACAGCAAGATATCTGAACCAAACGATGTTTTCCATTAATCAAACAGACGTTCAAGATCAACAAAGGTAAGGTTTGTGAACGAGGTGGTCGTGTGCCCTCTAACCTGTAATTGATTAAACAGCAGCTAGAAACAGAAACCCTACTTGAAGGCAGTGGTTGACAGTTATAACCCGACATGGAATAATGCAAGATGGCAGTAAAGAAAAATAACTATTAGGACTAACTTTAAAAGAAAAAATGTGGAAAGGATAATTCTGTATTCTGATTAACTGCCGCAAGAAGCTGGGTGGCAAATTTAGAGATCACGAGAGAACTCATTCACAGGGAGAAACCTGAATCTGGAATAACATGTGGACGACAAACTCAAAACTGATATTACATGACCTTTTTCTCAAAAACCAGCGCTTTCATCTGAATCGAATTTAAGCCATTTTGGCTTAAACATGAAATGACAATAAAGAGAGAGATGAACAAGGTAACACAATACTAATTGCCACCCCATTGAATCACATATAATCAAAATTGGAAATCTGTCAATTTACTCTAAATGGTTATTGAGTGTCATAGTAAGAGACTGCGTAGTTCAGCCTAGATAATAACAATGACCTTAATTTATGAAACTGAGACGTGTGAGGTTCAAAGCATAACCCCTGATATTGAACTCAACAGGGTAACTCAAGCCCATTTAGTGGCCTAATAATTGCCCGTCTCATTTATGACTTGGAAATTGCTGCCTGAGAACGATTCAATTCCAGCAAAAAAAGAGGTCTCGAGGACTCAGTTTGATTGAGGCGTGGAGATTGTCTCTGTAAACATGCTTGAGAGTCATGTAAAAGTAAAACATAGGCACACAAGCACAAAATACAATAAGAGGTCCGCAACAGTTGATTGTAGGAGTGCCACCAGAAGCAAAATACTGCGGTAATCTCAGAGTTTCAAACCTTTTTTTCACATTTCACGACATAAAAATTACCTCATCAGTTTGAGGAGCAAAGGTGAAGGATGGCCATCTTCCTTCCACAAGTTAACATCCTGCATCATCCCCTTAACTGAATCCAATCGCATTTTGTACTCGATGATAGCATTTGATGCTGGGTCATCAGGGAAGACAGATTTCTCCGAAGAATTTGAATGTGCTTGTATTAAGTCATCTAAGCTGAAAGCACCACGCTCCAGGGCAAGATACACGAAATCCTGATCGTTCTCTGCTCCATACAACCGTACAATATTTGGGTCTTGGTCAGACGCTGTCAGAGACCGTATTTCTTGTGAAGCAACATAGTGATGAGCCCGGGTGAGGCGCTTCACTGTGACAGGTCGGCCTTCATAGAAGCCCTCGAGGATGATGATGCCCTAACTTACTTTAGCGATTTCTGTATTTGATACAAAGAGTTTACCGATCCAACACCCAGGAGTGCCACTGCCAACAGGTTTCTCTATGTTCATCCACGCATCATCATTGCCCACACTGTTACCAAGCCTGTCTTTGTTCTCTGGAGAGACATGCTCGTCCTGTTTGTAAAGATTGTCATTTCTCTTTCCAGACTCGTGTGTTTTCTTTATCCAGCGAGGCACTTTCAGTTTAGACTGACTCTCATCATTGATCCTATTAACACCAAGCTTGCCGTCAATATCTGAAGAGACATGCTCGTCCTTTTTGTTAAGACTTTCATCACGCTTTATTGACTTGTGTATTTTCATCTGGGAAGGCATCTTCAAACTAGGATCACCCTCATTGTTGCTCCTACCATAACTAATCCTGTCATCGCTCTCTAAAGAACCGTGCTCATGCTCATCCTTGTTGTCAAGACTCTGATCTATCTTTCTAGACTTGCCTTGTTTCTTCCAATTGGAAAACCCCTTCAAATTAGGATCAGCCTCATCATCGCCCCTACAATTACCGAACCTGCCTTCATCCTCTGAATAACCATGCTCCAATGCCTTTGGCCTGCTAGATATTAGAAGAGTTCAGACTGCAAATATTTTTTTTGTTATTTGGCCACAAGAGATATATTGACTTCAGTGATTCACTAACCATCTTTGATGAAAAATTGGAAGATGAAAACGATTTTCTCTAACCTCCTTTACTCCCAAGAAACATAATTACGATCCCTGAAAATCATTCAGCCTTCTAAACATTACATTAGGAATGATTGGCGTGCGCATCTTTGAGTACTGACAAGTTACATTTCACCTGTAATTGGCTTGCTTAGGAACATGTACAACAGTCAATGGCATTTGCGGTTCAATAGTATTTTGCCGTTGTACTTCCAGAAGAAACGGTTACAGAGAAGATTTGTGTGCTACAGGGAATTGAGAGTCGACAAATGACTGGCATAAAATCCATCGAAGAATAGAAAAAGAGATCATGCACATTACATGGTACTCTCACCTCAGGCAAGGATCAGGGTGTAGTAAACAATCGAACAAATCTGCAGCTTCTGGCATAAATTCCACCGAGGACAAATCCATTGTATTCTCCTCGATACTACAATCACCCTTTAGACTGTCTCCATATGGATGTCTTCTGCCAGTGACGCAGAAAAACGAGAAACGATTAAGACCAAACACGTTGACTGAGCAAGTTTGGTGCGCACTAAAAAGTTGTTCAGGCGCTTGAAATCCCCAGCTGCCACTATCTGCAAGATAGACATTGGGTATTGGCATTTGTCAAAGAGCTATTGTCACTCACACATACAGAAGTGGCATTATGGATTCAACAGTCGATCAAAAGCAAGCGGCAGAAACCGTTTGGATCTCCAGAATCATACCACAATCTAGACAGCAAAACATTGGGTGATCCAACTCTCGATATAAGGTCTTTACAAAACAAAAAAAGGACGGCTCTTACTGCTGAAATTATATGCTGAAGGTTTTAGTATCACTTGACAGATTCAGACCTGCATGGATGAATCTTAGATGAAAGGAAGATCTAGGGTCCAGCTAATCTGTCAAGAGGACTTACCAGCGACATGATTTCCCAAGGAAGATGTATCCCCAAGGAGGAGTTTACTACTGCCCATATCAGATAACTCGGCACACAATTCCTTAGTGATCAAGGCATTTTGAGGGTTCAAGTCTCCATGAATTATTCCTAAGTGATGCAAATGGACAAGCCCTGAGACCACATCCCTGTATGACAATGAAGATTAGATCTTAGGACTCAAACCAACAAGATATATGAACCAAACGATGTTTTCCAATAGTTGAACAGACATTCAAGATCAACAAAGGCAAGGTATGTGACCAAGGGTGGTCGTGCGCCCTCTACCGATTATCGATTAACCAACAGCTAGAAACAGAAATCCTACTTGAAAGCATTGTTTGATAGTTAGACACGACTCATGGAAACTTCTCTAACACAACATGAGATGAGACATGGTAAACAAATCATTAGGTCTAACTTTAAAAGAAAAACAAAAACGTGGAAAGGACATTTTTGTATCATGACAACTGCCACGAGAAGCTGGGTGGCAAATTTTGAGATGATAAGATAGCCGCTCAAATTCACAGGGAGAAACTCGAATCCGGAACAACATTAGGATGACTAACTCAAACCGGATACTACATGACCCTTTTTGCAAAAACCAGTTTATTCATATTAAATCGTTTTTAAGCCATTTCTGCAAATATGAATTGACAATAAGGATTGAGATGAATAAGGTAACTCAATACGAATTGCCACCCTTGTAAGTGAAATTCAATTAAAACGGGAAATCTTCCATTTTGTAACTAAATAATTACTAATTGAGTATCATAGTAAGAAAATGCATGAAAATTGTCCTAAAAGTCCTAACCTATTTCACTTTTGCTAATTCAATAATAAATCTTTTAATTATGCTAATTAAGTCTTAAACCTTTTACATTTTGCTAATTGAATCCATATGACTAATTTTAGTAGGAAATTGCTAATATGTACACTAGCCAGCCGTCTTACTCAATTTGAGGTTGCACTACTCAATGAGGGTGGCATCTCCGTCCATGGGACAGAGTTCCTCATATTGAATCGGGCAGCATATGCATCACACCAATTCTAGAGCAAATTCCTCAGGGTCGCCCAGATCTCGACTCTGACCTCCTCACATGGCCCCAAAGTGTCATAATATGGAGCAAACAAAGTTCCAAACCCCTTCAACTTGATCCTTAAAACCAAGACAATTAAATAGGTGGAATTATGGTTGAACATGGTTTCATGATTAATCTGGAATTAAAAAACCAAACCACTGGGAACTTATCCAGCTCTAGGTTCCAAAGTATACAGAATGAGTTTTAGGTTTCAAAGTATACAGAGTGAGTTATGGGTTCCAAAAAATTAAAGATTCTGTTTGACCAGCAATTTCAAGTTCTAGGTAGGTGGAACTTAAAATCTAGATCTAGCACAAGTTTTTGTATTTTTCTTGATTTATGTCTCATGTGATCTTGTAGTATTCGATGGTATTTGATGATAAATATATAATTTGGAATTACTAGTTTGAGCTTTTATTTTATGACTAAAACTTTTATTTTGTTAATTTTTCATATTCTTCGCGTGTCTAAATATAAATTGTGGTCGTAAATGTGATCATTCATTGCAATCATTTTGTTAATAATATAGATAGACTTGTGTAGATCCTAGAACTGACCTTAAACCCATGACAAGGTAGGTTTCAAGTTCTATGCAAAATAGATCTCAAGTTCCAAAAAATGAGGAATATGCTCCAGTGGCTAGGTTTTAGGTTTCAAGTTCCAAATTTTAAGTAAAACCCGTATGGAATCTGAAACCGCTAATTCCTAGATGGAATGTCGTAGTAATATTTGAGGAATTCTTACTTCATAGCCACCATTGTTGGATTGAAGAAGTAATTGCCATGTTTGTTCATTAATAACACTGGGACCATACATAAAACCATCTCGATTGTTTGATGCTGTTTTGGTTGCCTTTATGGAGAATTTTCTAGGTATTGATTTTATTGATGAATATTCTCTTGAAGTGAAAAATCACTAACCGTGTGAAGACAACCTTTTTATCATAATCATTTAAAATACATGTAAACTAATAGCTTCTTTAACGTGAGGGGCAAATATTGAAAAATATGAAGGAACACTAACCTAACTGAAAAATCAGGATCGCTGCTAAAGCTCACCCTTAAATTTCGGTGACTGTAATTTTTAAAAGGACAAAGGAGGTCCGTGAATGGACGCATTTCATAGTTAATAGCTTAAAATAAGAAAATTTTCGTATAAGAGCTTGAAATTGGGGCAAGTTTTCAAAAAAAAAAAAATCAAAATTGACATTATCTCAGCTAAAGGTCTTAAAAAGTCAAATTAGTCTTAAATGGGCGTATGCAACTCGCTGACTGGCCAGCTTATCACATGATTACTCCGGCTGCCGAAGTAGGGGTACTTCTGTCCAAAAAAAATTTGGGTTGAAATATTTTGTCCTTCCCCATTTTGCCTCTTGCTTTTGTTCTGCTTGCGTTGCTTCGGAGGACTAAATCCTTTTATAAGTCCAGCCCAAGCATTAGTACTACAGTAATTTACTGAAATTTTACCTGAAGCATGGTTTTATAAGATGGATCCTAGAAATCTAGATGAATGCTTGGTTTTATAAGATTGAAGGTCTAATTTTGTTTTTTCCCCGGAAAAGAAAACTTTTAGAAAATGTAATTATTTTCCGATATTTGGATGAAACTTGATTTTGAAATTGAAAATATTTTCTGTTATTTGTTTGGGAAAATATTTTCTTTTATAAATTATTTTTCAATAATTTTATTCATATTCTATTTTTATAAATCTTTATTTATTTATTATTTCTTTTTTTTTTTTTGTGTTCTCTCTTTCTTTGGGCGACGGCTAGCCAAGCCTCGGGCTCGCCTTGCCGGTGAGGCTCGGTCCTCGTAGATCGCAACGCCCAAGCCTCGGTGCGCTAGTGACGCTTAGGGTCGTCGATCCGCAAGGCCCGAGCCTTGTTGCCATTTGGCGACGCCCGGGCATGCCGATCTAGCGAGGCCCGAGCCTCACCACCGCCCGGTGAGGCTCGAGCCTTGCCACCGTCTGGCGAGGCTAGATCGGCGAGCTCTACTTGCCGGTCGCTAGCCGTTGCTTGTGGCCGCCGACCGACCAAAAAGAAACACAAGAAAAAGAAAGACAAAAAAAAAAAATCGATTTTATTAAAAAATAACAAAAATTTTCGAATTTATGAAAAGATTTAAAAAATTAATTTCCAACCAATTTTTGTTGGATGGACTCAATTGGCAAAGGTGAAAAAGTTTAAGAATCAATTGGCAAAATTGAAAAATTTAGGACTGAATTGGTAAAAGTACAATAAGTCTAGGACTTTTTTGACAATTTTCTCAATTTTTAACCTTTTGTACAAATACCAACTCAACTCTAAACTTTTCAATATAACAAATGTAATCATAAATCTTTGTGAGAAATTCTAATATATTCATTTTTGCCAATTGCCGACATGAGTTTTAGTCATCACCCGCCATTCTACAACCATGGAATAATTATGAATTGTCATATAAGTGATTTCCAACAACAATTGGTTAGAAAGATTACATATAAATTTTGCATAAAGGTATAGCACTATATTGACAAAGTTGAAAAATTTAGAACTGAATTAACATCCATCCAATAAATCTAAGACTAAATTGGTAATCTCTTTTTCGCAAAGCTGTCTCCAGATGAATCAACTCATGAAAAGAGGGACTACAGCCAAGCCTATAACCTGCATAAATTACTTTTCACTAGATCGAAACCATCTCCTGGGGCCATATGATTATGACGAAAAGTAGCGCCGAATATTCTTTTTCGCGACGCTCTAGGATTATATGTTAAACAAACTTCGAAAATTTCGGAAAGCATGTGACCTAATAAAGATGGGAGATGATTATATTCATAATGAAAAGTTCCTTTTTCCAGAGAAGTAGAATAAGTTCTTCGATCATGGAACTTTTCATTAAGGATAGCAACGAAACAAATGCTGCTTCCTGAAGTTTACGATTCTCGGCCCTTCACCGAACACAAAGTATGCGTCATTCCATACGAGCTGCAGTGGCAAAGCTCCGAATCGGATGCAGTTGAGCTCATGACTTGATACATAAGCAAAGATCCGTTCCTAAAAGTCTTCATAGTTTCGTTTATCGCTTCGGAGTCATCCCCTGGAAATTCCTAGTTCCAACTGCTGAACAAGAACACCCCAGAGATAGAACTACTTGGGCTATTAGCTTTGGGAAATTCTGAAAACTGAGACTGGACAGGTACAAGGTAACTGCACAAAGTAACCAGTTCCAACAAAAATATCACTGCTGCCACATAGATCATGGGTACTACATGAAATTACAAACAGTGTCCAGAAGACCCCTAATGAAAATCCGGGTTGTTGAGCTCACAGCAGAACGGAGTGGTCGTATGTTGTTGTCGTCGTGGTCGTATGAGCGAACGGAGTGCCCAGCCAGTTGCTTGAAGATCACACGGTTAATGGGCTTCGTCTTCGGCTTTGGCTTCAGCTCGGGCTCGGGCTCGGGCTCGGGCTTCGGCTTCGGCTTCGGCTTTGGCTCGGGCTCGGGCTGCGGCTTCGGCTTCAGCTTCGGCTTGGGTTCGGGCTTTGGCTCGGGTTGTGGCTTCAGCTTCGGCTCGGGCTCGGGTTCGGGCTCGGGCTCGGGCTTCGGCTTCGGCTCGGGCTCGGGCTCGGGCTTGGGCTTGGGCTTCGATTTCGGCTCGGGCTCGAGCTCGGGCTCGGCCGGCCGGCTTCGGCTTCGGCTCGGGCGATTTCGGCTCCAGCTCGAGCTCGGGCTTGGGCTTCGGCTTCGGTTTCGGCTTCAGCTCGGGCGATTTCAGCTCCGGCTCGAGCTCGGGCTTCGGCTTCGGCCCGGCTTCGGCTTCGGCTCGGGCGATTTCGGCTCGCTCGAGCTCGGGCTCGGGCTTCGGCCGCCGGCCGGCTCGGGCGATTTCGGCTCCGACTCGAGCTCGGGCTCGGGCTTCGGCCGGCTTCAACTTCGGCTCGGGCTCGGGCTCCGCCGGCCGGCTTCGGCTTCGGCTCGGGCTCGGGCTCGGGCTGCGGCTTCGGCTTCGGCTCGGGCTCGGGCTCGGGCTCGGGCTCGGCTCGGGCTTCGGCTTCGGCTCGGGCTCGGGCTTGGGCCCAGGCTTCGATTTCGGCTCGGGCTCGAGCTCGGGCTCGGGCCTCGGCCGGCTTCGGCTTCGGCTCGGGCGATTTCGGCTCCGGCTCGAGCTCGGGCTCGGGCCGACCCGGCTTCGGCCGGCTCGGGCGGCTTCGGCTTCGGCTCGAGCGGCTTCGGCTCGGCTCGAGCTCGGGCTTGGGCTTGGGCTTGGGCTTCAGCTCGGGCTCGGCCGATTTCGGCTCGGCTCGAGCTCGGGCTCGGGCTTCAGCTTCGGCTTCGGCGGCTCGGCCGATTTCGGCTCCGACTCGAGCTCGAGCTCGGGCTTCGGCTTCAGCTTCGGCTTCAGCTCGGCCGATTTCGGCTCCAGCTAGAGCTTGGGCTCGGGCTTCGGCTTGGGCTTCGGCTTGGGCTTGGGCTTGGGCTTCGGCTTGGGCTTGGGCTTGGGCTTGGGACGTCTGCTCGTCAAAGATCGATTTCTTCATGCCTGAGCCCATCTGTGCTCATGTGCCAATTTTATTGCATTCAACATCGGATTCCGCACTCGATTCTCAATGTATATACCGAATTAAAATGACCAAATACATTCTGATGATAATATTTTGTCAACGAAATGTACCTGAGTTACGAGGGCGTATAAGGGAACAGTAATGTAGCTGCAGAGAAAGAGGACTCCTATCCTGCACAATTTGATCAAATATTTGATCGATCAATCCAAGGTAAACGAAATGTTTTCCTTGAGATTATATAAAGCTCAGGATTTCATTGTGAACCCATCTGCCAGGCACTTCCACTGGGAGCTTTAATTCGAGTTATGCCAGCTATCAATAAAGGGATTAACCGTATTTGGGAGACTATATTACATGACCAAATGCAAATACAAGAAGAAACGCAATTTTGCGTCCAATTTTACTTGGCAATCTTCCCTTTGATTCACAGAATTTACTGCCCTTTATAAGAGATGATGATTTCAAGGCCGTTTCAATATTCAACATAAACAATGTCCAAGCTATAGCGACATCACAAGGAGAAGATACAGCAAATCAACGGCTTACCCTAGAGCAACTTTCACGATTGCAAGCTTGACATTGTCATGGAAGCAAGAATCCCAGCCAAATGAGTACTACAGAGGAAGAAAAGCATTTATTTGAATTGAGATGACTAAAGATGATTTTGTGAGTGTACAAGGTAGCTTGTAAAGATCAGGTCATTACCCAAATCCACAGAAAATATGTGATCTGAAATGCATTCTGCACCAAAAACAAGAGCTTAGTGAAGGATCTCAAGCAAATCAAGCTAATGTATAATCATATATGCATGCTTATCCTTAGAGTAGCACCTATGGAATAGAGCTGCAGATTATTTGTTTCCCTATAAGAACTTGAAACCCCCTCTCTCTAAAATTCAAAAAAAAAAAAAAGATAATACTTTTCATTTACTTGACAAAAAAGTTTTTCAGAAAGCCTTTGCCCTCCTATTCATCAGGGCTATTATAGAAGCAGCTTCATTCCTTGACTTCTGTGCTCAGTCAAGCTTCCTTGTTCCTTAGTGTAATCTCAGTCCACAGTTTCATACCCTAAACAAATGATATTATGCAGCCTCACAATGCTTCTTCCAATAAGAAAACTTTCAGCAACCAGAGTTTACATTAAATTGCTTTTGAAAAAAGAGTTTAGGGAGAGAGAGAGATTATTGTGTCAGAATTATCAGCTTTGTTATTCCAAACATAATCTGACAAGTGAAAATAGGTAAGCATAAATACCTGAAACAAAGCGAAATGGATAAAATGAAGAACTAGCTGAGGCCGACCAAACCAGAAGTATCTATCTGAACCTTGTACTGGAGGAATCCCTCGAACAACTGCATGCCTTTCAGTGAGTTCCAGAGCCATCTTTGTCAAAACCGCTTGAAGTTCTGTTCCAACAGCTAATATTATCTGCAGTTATTTATACGGTCATGAGATGCAGTCTTCAAGCTGACTCAGCTAGCATAAACCACAAGGAAGATTTTATCTCTTACAATTACTGGGATCAATGAAGCCCAAAACAGTACATGCCATCCTGAAATTCATAAGTGAATAAATTTGGTCATATTGCTCTCCAGTTTAGAAGAAGATGAAGAATATATGTAAAAGCCTTTCACTGAATATAAAGGACTCACCATTAACGTTAAGAAGCAAAAATATTACAAAGGAAGCCCACAGCACAGGACTGGCAAGAAAAGGAAGAGCTAATGTAAGAACATGGCTTCTTCTTCTTCTTCACAACTTTTATGAGTGTGGATTTCCGCAAACAGAATTACAAAGCCATGCAGGTCATTACCTTATTCCGACCATGAACTTGAAGTCATCCTCTAGTGATTGCTTGATGTATTTCTGGAAATTAAACCTACTTCCAGGGCCTATATGGACCTGTTTATGCATAGCATGGTCAAGAGTACTTATTTTAATAGTCACAAGGAATGTCCATTTGAGGCCAGAGACTCACAGCAATGAACCCATTTCGCAATGTCAAGTAGTCTGCCTTATGAACCGACCTGAAAAACTGTCGGAAGAAACATCCCTGCAACAGAAGATGTTGGAAAAATTTCAGGCTCCACCAAACACATGAAAATGTATGAAACCTGGAACACAGAGAATTCAATTTTTTTTTTTTTTTTTTTTTGTCTTGTTGCCTGCTGCAAGGGTTTAAGCATTTGCAGCATATTGATTTCTCTAGAAGCCTTGAATTTAATTCTCCCATTTCTTTTTTTGGCCAGAATTTAATTCTCTCTTTACATGGCTCAGGGAATGCTTTGTTCATCCTCCGGTATTTAGTCTTAGGCACCAATCTTGGGTGTTACATGGTGCATGCATATGACTGGTAAAGATGCATTCTCGAAAGCATACAGGCACCATGCTTCTTCCAATAAGAAAACTTTCAGCAACCCAAGTTTACATTAAATTGCTAACTATGCAGGCACCATTCTTGAAAGCATGTTGCTTGGGTCGTAAATGGTGCATGCATATGACTAGTAAAGGTGGCCAATGTTTAATATCAATCTCTATTGAGTCATCCCATTGATATTATGAGCTGCACCTAGACATGCTGACCTGCTGGGCATATCTCCCTGTTTCATCACTTATAGCATTGAAACAGTGAAAATGAAGCCAAACACACAAACTGCTCAGATCATACTAAATTTACTATGTTCCTCTGAGCACCTTGAGTGGTAAAATTGAAAGTGGTTAGAAATGCAACACAACTGTATATCATGTCTTTGCATCTTCGCCTTGAGAAATTATGTATGTGGAGTAAGACATGTTACTCACAACATAGAAGAAGAAAGGTATCCTTGTCCAAAAGCTGGAATGAACTCTAACAAATGATGTTTCATGAATGAGTCTGAATCTGGAAGGATCTGCATCATGGAAACATATGAGATTAGCTCCAATAGCAGCTCATCATCACTCCTCAAGAAGTAATGAGTCCTGCTGAATCATTCTCACTGTCATGAATAGTAAGTACCGTACCAGTGGAGAAGTCGTAGTCAAGAGATGAAGTTTCTTGTTCCCATTGCTTCCAGTGACGAATCTATCCAATGTTTCAGCAACGTTTGACGATTAATTATCATCATACAAAGTGATTGCTCAAAAATTGACAGCACAATTCCAGGTTTTTTAAGTTGACAGCATCAGAATTACAATGAAGAGAACACTAGTGGCTCTTTTGGCTAACAAGGCTACAGGGGCAACTTACTAAGTGAATTAAGTGCCTCGAGAAAAAACCACTGGCTCAAGAAAATTAGGCCATTCAATTCATTGATGTCAAGCAGTGATTTTGTGTTCCTACTGCAGCAAACAATCTAGTTCAGGTTATTTTATTCTTCGAAAGTTCTTCACAATTATCTTTTCTCCTAGAAGATACTGCACAGTACAAACAGGACAATTCCAAGGAGGACATATAATTATATTTTTCTCCTCATGCCCCACTGCATTAGCAATATTGACATTGCACTCATGTTGCTTGAATATTGTATTGGGGGTTGAAGCCATCTGAGCAATTCCCATCTAATGGTCCCAATTCAAGCTTCATATAAATGACCGCATGAACCAGAGAAGCCAGGAAGTTCTGATCATGCAGATCATAGCAGTCTAGGAGCTTTTTTGTTTGCATCATGACATAGAAGTCAACCAGATTACTTGAGTCACTGTGACAGGGGGATATCCATACCTTTAGTCTTCCAAGCGACATGGTAACAGCACTGTACAACACATGAAAGAAGGCTAGGAAGAATATGAGGATGTGTAACTGATGCAATCCATCAACAGATATTAGAGGGGTTCCCTGTTGAGCAGAATTAGACAGATCGTTAAGCTTAAGGAATCAGAACTCCAACTTCTCAAGACTCTACTGAACTTCCTTTACCTAAAAATTGACGAAAAGAATGAAGTGCCTGATTACAAAAGATCAGGACAAGGCATTATGGCAATCAAGATGGTAAAGCAATAGCATAATAAATTTGCTCGCTTCACATTTGTTTAGAGAAAAAGGACTTGAAGAACTTCATACCAAATAGAAATCAACAGATATTCAAGCAAAAAGTGACAAGGCGTCACTTAAGTTACAAAACCCTGTCGTGAGCTTTGTTTGGACAGAAAAAAAAAAAAAACCATTTAAATGCAGATTTTGATCAACATAAAAATCTTCATAAGGATGAATCATGCACTTACCGATGTGCAATTAGTAGCATAGCTACCAGCCGCCAAAGATCTCCTTTCATACCATAAAAGTCTCCGCCGTCTATCTTCAGTCGTCGTTGATGAACTTTTTTTGCACGGCAACATAGTTTCGGCTACACTTGTTGGGATACATATTTTGGCAATGTAGCTCTGCCCAAACGTCAGAAGCAACGAAATGAAGCCCAGAATCATCAGCTCTGCACTCATAACACCAACATTAGACAAAAACCAAGGAATCACTGATACTCACAGGATATCTTATTAGAACCTGCATCATCAGACTCACATTTAATTAACTAATCAACTATTAAAATCTCATTCTTACCGCATTTGATTTTCTCCAGAGCCTCAAATAAAGCCTTTTATGCCTTTCAGGAAGCCACTGAAATACCAAAAGCGAACGAATTACACAAAGTGATTAGAGGGGGTATCCTTCAGTCGAACAGAGGAACAACATCTTGACAAGCGTTGAACTTCAGAATTAGCGGAAGCTGTTAAAAGTGTCGACTTCATCAGAAAAACGCGAAGCCCAAGATCGTGAACAGGCCACTCCAACGGAGCTAAAAATTTTACTAAAACTTCGCTTTCACAATCTTGAAGAACTCTTTTTTTTTTTTTTTTCCTGGCTTTTCTGCTATGTTCATTCAATCCCGAGGAAATCAGAAATCTTGCTCCAAGAAGCGCGTGCATCAAGAGAAACCCATATAGGAAAAACAGCAAAAAGAAGGGAAAAAAAAAAACCTTCAAGAAATGTACCCACGAACAAAAAAGTAAATGAACATCCCCCACACACGAGACAAAATAAAAAAAGTAAAGGAAGTATTGAAGCACAGATGAAGCTCATACCATTCCAACTTTATGGAGGACTTTCTCTAACGCAATGGAAATGAGAATAATAAGAGCACAGACACCAGCAACAGCCCATGTCGGAGTCTGATCAAGCTCTCTGCTCTGCGAACCACTGCTCTCCGTCGCCATCCTTCGTCCCTGTACCTCTCAACCCAGAAGCACAGAGAGAGAGAGAGAGAGAGAGAGAGAGAGGTTCTCTGAAGGTTTCTATGGAAAGAGAAATAATATTTTTGGGCGATGAAGATCTAGCAGGATAATTCCGAAGAAAGAGAGCGCATTTAATACTTATTTACGCGTTCACTAATGAAAAAATATATAAGAGAAGCTCTGTACCGAAGGACACTGTGTAGGGGCCAGTAGGAGGTAGATGAAGGGAGGTGTGGCAGCAAAGGCGGGTGAGGAACTACGAAAAACGGAAAAAGAATAGCTTTCCAGGTTTGGCCACATCCCCACTGAATTTCGAACAAACAATGTGAAAGTCATGATGACATCTTTGGTCCGCAACGCCTTGTCGTTTTCTCGATACGGCGGGGGCTTCGGATTCTTCGTGACATTACAGGGTTTCCGTCCAAGACGCGTTTTTGGTGCCCGCTTTGCTTTTTCGTTTCTTGCAGGTCTTTCACGCTGGATTCCCTTATTTTGAATAGATACACTAGACAGCTTAAAAACTTATTACAAAGATATAATTAAATTCTGAAACTTTAAAACAATATAATTAAATTATAAAATTTATCTTAAAAATACAATCGAGTCCTAAGTTTTAAAATTTATGACGAAATTATTATTGAATCATAAAACTTTCAAAAAATATTATGAATGACATGACTTGATTTGATAAATTTGATAAATTTGAAGATTTGATTGCATTTTCATAATAATTATAGAATTAAATTACACTTTATTGATAAGTTGAGGACTTTCAATATTATTTTTTTTCATGATTTTTTATACTTGGATAAAAGCAATCGCTTTGTCAATCAAGAAAAAGCACCAAGTTTTGCGCGGTTGTTCACCGAATGAATTCGTGTGAAAACATGGCGAGAGATGGGGAGATCCAATCTGGGATTTCGGGCATTTTCCCCATTTGCGGACGTTAATTATTCGCTTGCCTTGAATGTAGCGATACCCTGGTGGTGGTAATTTCTTTTGATCTCTCTTTTTCTGTGGATTTTGAATAGTGTTCGTAGCATCGTAACTTCGTGATCTTCCGGTCGGGATCGGATGAAACGTTTTTTTCCGCCGTGCACGCGACCGTCAATCAAGGAATCCGCCGGTGCGGTCAGAGTGGAGGAGGAGAGGATCTCTAGGATTGCGGAAAAAGTTGCGGAGGTTTTGTTTATTCTAATGCTAATGGAATCAATCTCGGCACCTGACATGAGATCCTCGTTTGCCCCGAAAGATATGGTCATCTCGTGAAATGTGTCTTGAATCTCACTATTTATAGTCGTGTATGTTGTTCCGATATATCACGTTTACATCTGTCGTGAAAACTAATATTTTTTCCTTCATGCGTGTCCTAATCAAGTCCGTGTACTTTAAATTTATTTAATCAGTTCGTTTTAAATTTAGAACTTTCTAATAAAGTCTATGCGATGCCAAATCAAACCAAATTAGGGTGACATGGAATTGAACTGTGCCAAAGTGTGGTGTGGATGAAACATACAAACACGACACATCTAGATACGCGTGGAAAAATTTAGCCAATGCATATGACATTAGAGCATAGTGTGAATGAACTTTAGTCGATGTGGATGCTCATGTGCCCATTGACATTTGGAAAAAAATTGTCCACATCATGCTCACGCTACAATTTCTCTTGACTATCATGTTGGCTAGATTTGGCTCACTTGGGTATGGGATGGACTTGATCATTTGTAAAAGTGGAAAGACTTAATCATATAAATTAAAAGCATGAGAATTGATTGAAAAGGGTGTTTAAGTACAGGGATGAAAAGTAAGATTGTTTCTAAATTGATATTCGGCGTGGTCCCGTGGATCATTGACTTGGCAATCTTCTTATTTGGACACTTTGGGTCCATTTGTTTGAGAGAAACACTATATGTGGAAAATTGTTTGCTAATCTTCCATTGTCTGGACAAAGGATATTAAATAGACCGAAAGCAACAAGCTTAGGATTGGGACAAATGACTTCCCTTAAATCATTAAATAAATAAAAATTACTAATTTATTGTAAAAATAATTTTCATTGACTATATTTTCCTTAATTAATTTTTTTTCGGTGAAATAAATGCATTATTGTATGTTATGATGTTACCTCCAACAATGCTGATTTGGTTTTATTCTATTTAATCTTATTTTTTGGCACTTGGGTTTTCAATTTCGCGGTTTTGTTAGGTACTCTAAACTTTGATGGGGTGAGACCAGACAAATGTTATCGCTGTTCAGACGATAATTATACTTGGATTTTCCGTGATTAAAGGAGTGAATAATGAGAAGACTCTCTCTCTCTCTCTCTTTTTCTAATTGCTTCAGATGTTGCAAGTGTGTTATTTTAATTTTATTATAGTCAACACTAGTTGGTGAGAATATAAGTCACGAGTGTACTTATATATGAATTAAGATAAATTAAGATTGTATATTCTTGTTTTTCCTAATTGCTTTAGCTAATTTATACACGTGGTCATCATTAATCATTATCTTATTTTTCCGCATCAATCCCTTTACGTGTCCCTTCTTTAAGACTTAATCTTTCCATTTCACTTTAGTTTCGTTTTCAAGTCGATCCTTAAAAAATTTTAAAAAATTACCCAATATGTCCTAAATTCACTATAGACATAATAACTCAATCTTAAACCTTTACACGAAATTTCAATATAATCACTTCATTAAATTTTTGCTTGAAAATCCTTAACGTGACAGCCCAATAATCTTTTCGGTTATCCAATGTGACGTATTGCAACATCATTAATTTATGGTCGAATCACTAAATTGGAATTTTGCATAAAGATTTAAAACTAAATTGTTGAAATTAAAAAGTGTATGACTGAATTAACATCCATAAAATAAGTTTATAACTGACTGGGACAATTTATCCTCATAAGTCTTCTTACAATCAAATTTAAGAAATAATTATATTTTTAAACCTCAAAAAAAGGTAATCACTTTGATGTCATTATCAAATGTTAAAGTGCTAGTTTTTCTCGTGATTAATCATTAATCACAATTTCAAGGTATCTTGAAATGATATAATGCGTACTATTTAGCCAACGTCGCTCACTATTTAAGAAATGTCGGTTACATAAAAAAATTTTGATAGAAGATGATATTCATCTGTCTATGCTGTCCTCCCCGTAATTTTTTTTGTCTCCTGGTGTAGCGTGCAATATATTTTCTGATATTAACAAAAGGTGGTACGAGACGCGTTCGTTAAATAAAAATAATAAATAAAAGAGGCTTGGGAGAACTGAAAGTGCCCTTTTTTTTTTAATCTTTAAATACAATAATTAGCCTATGATGTGGGCGCTGAGGTGGCAAATATAAAAGTAATTGTCAATCATGTTGAACGTGACGATGGGGCCGTTTTAATTATTCATTTGTCGTGTCCACATTGACTTTCTGCTCAGCTATCATATGATCTTGTCTGGAGACAAAGCTGTCCACACCATCAACTTCTCCTCTCGATGTAAAGCTGACACGTGTCTTCCCAATCACTGATTTCAGAGGTTTAAATTAATCCCATTCATTCCTCCGTCGGTTGTACACTTGGACATGGCTAGGAAGAAAATAAACGGCTACGATGAAACTAAGAGCCGGATAGGAGGACGGGCTCCTGATTTTCAGGATTGGAGATCGGACCAACTAGTTCTAAAATTGAGAACCAGTCTAATCAACCGATCGAATCGGTTCGGTCCAATCGATGGGCTGGTCAATTTGTTCAAAATTTCACCTAATCAATCTTTTCGAAAGAAGAAATTATCTTTTTATAATAAAATGTATCGATAGATGAAGACAAGTTATGATCCTATAGTTTCTACTCAAGGAAGACAAATAGAGAGAAATTGGGAAAGTTAGAATTTATTAAGAAATAAAAAAAATTATATTATCAATCTGGTCTGCTTGGTTTGGTTCATATCCTAGAACTGGAAATTGAATCAACTGGCCATCAATTTCATAGATAGAAACTATGAACCAAATTGTCACCCATGGAAATCGTCCAAAATCAGTCAATCCAGTTCGATCCAAGCAATTCTCTATTTGGGTGGTTCTCTTTACGCACTCTAATGGCAAGCAAGTTTACTCTCTCTTTTTTTCTTTTGATTTTGGATTCAAATCTTGTTAAGAGTACTTGAAAGTAAAATCTTGAACGTGTCGGGCGACACAAGAGGAGTGCATCTCTTCACGAAATCCGATTCGAATAGTACCCGATCAAAATCGTCACGTTTCATCTTTACTTTTGCTCATCTTTTAACAAGATCAAAGCGTGACGCATTTTGATTCGCCAAGCAAATTACCAACCGATCGTAAAAGGTTACATGATATGTACAAACATGAGGTTGTTTTTCATGTCAGTGTTCATCTACATCTACTTACTCCGAGAAAACAAAGCGATTTCATATTTTCGTATGAACCCGAAGAAAAGTGCGTCCATGTCGTCCGCCTTTTCATCCGTTCACATTGCTAGCTTGCGCGCGCTAGAGGTGTCAAATGGGTGGGTCGGGTTGGGTTTGGGTCGGGTCAAAATGGTCCGACCCACATCAATCCATTTAACCCGTTTTGACCCATTTTTATGCAAATGTAAATTTGATGGCCCCATACCCGACCCAACCCATACCCGACCCATACCCGACCCACATTACCAACACATATTAATATTTAACTTAATCTAAGAAAATATACTCCAATTTATTTAATCCACTTTAAACTTTTCACATATAAATTATGTGAATAAAAATTTCACATCAAATTTATCGGATCGGCAACGGCGGTCGAAAATGCATAGATAAAGGATATGGAAGGAGAAAGATGATAGATTTACCTAATAACTTACTCAACCCATATTTGACCCATATTTAACTTTCACTTAACCCATATTTGATTCATATTTAACTTTCATTTGACCCATTTAACTAAAAGTGGGTCATAATATGGGTTTATGACCCATATTGACACCTCTACGCGCAGCTAATAGGTAGGGGAGAGTCCACATCAAGGCTTGATTTGAATCTTCGTCCAAGAAGACCAGGGCTTAGATGGGCCAAAAAAAAAAAAAAAAATTGAAAAAAAGAAGAAGAAACGATGGGGGGTTTTGGTTGAATTGCTAGTTGACTCTAACTGTACGAATGGCTTCAGAAGTCAGCAAAGAGATCTCTGAAGAAGCACGTTTGACGCCCATCTTGCACAAGTGAATAGACATTAAACGGAATTAGGCCTTCCCCTTGTATTTTGCAGGCGATATCTTGGTTGATTTTTTTTTTTTTGGTAAAGTGCGATATCTTGTGATTTCATAGGAAAAAGGTTTTTCTAGTAGAAACCACAGCGATATCTTGTTTGTCATCTATCTATTTCATCTAAGATGAAGTATCGCGTGAACTAACCAGCTGTTGATGGTGGGGTTTCAATTGAAGTGGACGTTATTGAAATTCTCGGACTTTCGGTGAAGCAGTTCTTTTAGATTTTAGAGTAGGATACACAGAAAGAACCTCAGCACAAGCTTTATGACATTTTGATTCCAACATCAAATTGAATATGCTAATGGTCGCCCAGTTTGTTTTGGATCAACACCGTTCTATAACTTCCAAAAGAACATTTGCAGCAGAAATTGAAATATGCGATATGGGGGGATAGATAATAGATCAACATGTTCTGAAAATTCTGCCTTCTCTCTTGGGCATATTTAGGCATGAATCAGTTGCCTCAAGATAGCATTTAACGCATTGGGCTTATATCATAACCCACCCATGATAAGAAAGACTTGATATTTTGTAGCTGTACATCATAGTTATCATCTCTCACATACCATATATTCATCTCATACAAACATGTCCATACAGGTTTAATAGATGTACATGCTTTCCAAGCGTGGAATGGCATCTTTATATGCGATGCCGAAATCAACCATCCTCAAATTGCTGTCACTGACCCGAATTATTGCGAAGTGCACTGCTGATAAACCGTTGTGGTCACAGGTTGAAGTACTCTGGAAAGCGAGCATCTTCACCGCACAAGGAGACGAATCTGTATGTTTCGATCAAGAGTTTGGGGAATCGTTTCATGAAATAGCTATCCAAATCCTCAGGAGATGTTCCGACGATCTCCTGCCACAACCAACCATCAGTGTCATATCTCACATATGAGCCACAAACTCACACTATTGCTCGTTGATACATTCAATCTATAGGCCTTGTGGAGATTGAGCTGCGGTAATCATGTATATCTCTACAGTGATAGTTCAGCGCAGGATGTGTTTATTGTTTGTAAAAATTTTCTGCAGTAGTTGCACTGGGAAGTAGAAACGTACCTGAATTTCTGGCGGAAGTTCTCTGTAATGACTAAACGTGTTTCGCACAATTCGCAACAAGTCTCTGACTTTTTTAAACTCATAGGCCTTGAACGTACGCATGTGCTTAATGAATTCACAATCTATCTTTCTGCTCCATTCCTTGTCAAAAACACGCTGAGCAATGCTCTCCAATTTTTCCAGAAAATCAGGATCAGTTCCCCCCCTAGCTTTCGGTTGTACCCAGTCGCTGATCTCTCGGAGAAAGGACAGTCTCGTCTTAGAATTCCAAAACAGTGGATGGTGAAGCACCTCCGATGCCTTTGGCCTGCCAAATATTAGAATAGTTCAGAATGCAAATGTCTTTGTTGTTCAGCCGCAAGAGATAGACCGACTTCAGTAACTTACAAAGCACCTTTGATGAATAATCCGAAGGTGAAAACGATTTTATTGACATCCTTTACTATCAAGAAACATGGTTATAACCCGGAGAAATTCAGTCCCCTAAATTTTACTTTTGGAATGATTGGTTGGTGGCATCTTCGAGTATTGACAAGTTACAGCAGCTATCTAACCATGGTTTCACCTGTAATCGGTTTACGTTGGAACATGTAACTATCAATGACATTTATAGTTCAATGTAGATTGGTTGTCGTACTTCTAGGAGGAACAGATACGCAGAAGATTTGAGTGCTTCATGGAATTGAGAGTAGATAAATGACTGGCCCAAAATCCATCAATGGATACAAAGAAAAAGAGATCATGCACATCCCGAAGCCATCCTCTCACCTCAGGTTAGGATCGGGGTTCAGTAAATGAGTGAACATATCTGCGGCTTCAGGCATAAATTCCACCGGGGACAAATCAATTGTGATCTTCTTGATATTACTTTTGCCATTTAGACTGCCTTTAAATGGATGTCTTCCGCCAGTGACGCAAAAAAACAAGACACAACCAAGACCAAACGCATCAACTGAGTACATTTGCTGTGCAGAACAAAGTTGTTCAGACGCTTGCAATCTCGATCTGCCACAATCTGTAAGATAAACATCGGGTATTTGCATTTGTTAAAGAGCCATTTTCACTCAGACAGACACAGAGGTGGCGTTACTGAATCAACAGTCATTCAAAAGAGAGCTGCAGAAGCTGTTAGATCTCCAAAATGCTACCACAATGTAAACAGCAAAGTTTCGATATAAGGTCCTCTTTATTTAAAAAAGACAGCTCTTACAGCCGAAATTATATGGCCGAAGGTTTTAGTATCACCTAACCAATTCAGAACTGCATGGATCAATCTTAAATGCAAAGAAGATCGAGGGTCCAGGAGCTGTCAAGAGCAGTTACCGGTGACATAATACTCTGAGGAAGATGTATGCCCAGGGAGGAGTCTACTAATGCCCATGTCAGATAACTTGGCACATAATTCCGTAGTAATCAAAACATTTTGAGGCTTTAAGTCTCGATGAGCTATTCCCGAGCGATGCAAATGGACCAGCCCTGAGACCACTTCCCTGAATGATAACACAGTTGATCATAGGACTTAAACCAACAAGACATCTGAACCAATCAATGTTTCCCATTAATTAGACATTCAAGATCTACGAAGGCAAGTGTGAACAAGGTGGTCATGTGCCCCCTGCCAATAATTGATTAACCAACAGCTAAGAACAGAAATCCTACTTATACACGATTGACAGAAACTTCTCTAAAGCAAAATGAAATGAGACATGTTAAGAATGTCAAGACGACAGGGGAGAAAAAAAATTATTATTAGGACTGGCTTCAAAAGAAAAACATGCAAAGGATATTTTCATATCATGTCAACTGCCGCAAGAAGCTGGGTCGCAAATTTTCAGATGACACGAGAACTCCACCAATACATGGGGAGAAACCCAAATCTGGAACAACACGAGGACGACTAACCCCAAACTGATACTACACGACCCTTCTACAAAAGCCAGTTGTTTCAGATTGAATCGAATTCAAACTACCTTGGCAAACATGAGATGACAGTAAAGACCGAAATGAACAAGGTAACACAATTCAAATTGCCACCCCTGCGGGCCCAATTTAATCAAAATGGGAACTATCACATGATCACTCAATAGTTACTGAGTACTATAGTAAGAAACCGCCAAGATCAGCCTAGATAGGAAGATTGGCCTTAATTTATGAAACTGAAACGTGTGAGGTTCAAAACTCAGCCCATGATATCGAATCCATCAGGGTAACTTGAGGCCAATTAGTGGCCTCATAATTGCCTATCTCATGACTGACTTGGATAATGCTGCCCGAGATCTAATTTAGTGCCAGCACCAGAAGAAAAATAAAGGGCTCAGTTTGATTGAGGCATGGAGATTGTCTCTGTGAACATGCTTGAGAGTCAGGTAAAAGTGATACCTAGGCAGGGCACAAAATACAATAAGAAGTCTGCAACAGTCCATTTTAGGAGTGCCATCAGAAGCAAAATACTGCAGTTGTCTCTCAGTTCAAACCTTGTTTTTCACATATCATATCATAAACTTTACCTCATCAGTTTGAGTAGCAAAGGTGAGGGATGGCCATCTTCCCTCCACAAGTTAACATCCTGCATTTTCCCCTCAACTAAATCCAATTGCATGGCATTTGATGCTGGGTCATGAGGGAAGACAGATTTCTCTGAAGAATTTGAATGTGCCCGTATTAAGTCATTTAAGCTGCAAGCGCAACGCTCCAGAGCAAGATACACAAAATCCTGATCACGCTCTGCTCCATACAACCGAACAATATTTGGGTCTTGGTCAGATGCTTTCAGAGACAGGATTTCTTGTGAAGCAACATAGTGATGAGCCCGGACGAGGCGCTTCACTGTGACAGGTCGACCATCATAGAAGCCCTCAAGGACTATGGTTCCATTACTTCCTTTAGTGATTTCTGTATTTGATACAAAGAGTTTACCGATCCAACGCCCAGGTGTGCCACCACCATCAGGTTTGTTCAGGTTCATCCATGCATCATTGTGGTCCATGCTATTACCAAGCCTGCCTCCATTCTTTGAAGGGACGTGCTCCTCCTTTCTGTCAAGACTTCCGTTGCTCTTTCCAGACTCGTGTCTTTCCTTCCACTTGGTAAGTTTTTTTAAATTACAATCACCCTCACCACCAATCCTACTGTCACCAAGCCTGCCTTTGGTCTCTGAAGAGACAGGCTTGTCCTTTTTGTCAAGATTTTCTTTTCTCTTTCCAGACACCAGTGTTTTCTTCATCAAGCAAGGCATTTTCATTTTAGGATGACCCTTACCATTGGTCCTACTACTACCAGGCTTGCCTTTGATCTCTGAAGACACATGCTTGTCCTTTTTGTCAAGACTTCTAACACTCTCTGTTGACTTGTGTGCTTTTATCTTCTTGGAAGGCATCTTCAAATTAGGATCACCCTTGCTGTAGCTGCCACGATTACCGAGCCTTCCTTCATTCTTTGAAGAGACATGATCGCCCTTTCTGTCGAGACTTCCCTTGCTCTTTCCAGACTCGTTTCTTTTGTTTGTCTTGGAAAGTGTTTTCACATTACAATCACCCTTACCACCGCTGCTGCTGTTACCAAGCCTGCCTTTGTTCTCTGAAGAGACATGCTTGTCCTTTTTGCCAAGATTTTCTTTTCTCTTTCCAGACTCCTGTGTTGTCTTCGTCAAGCAAGGCATTTTCATTTTAGAAGGACCCTTCCTATTGATTTGTGGGCTACTACTACCAAGCTTGCCTTTGATCCCTGGAGAGACATGCTTGTCCTTTCTGCCAAGGCTTGCAGCACTCGCTATTAACTTGTGTGCTTTCTTCATCTTGGAAGCCATCTTCAAATTAGGATCACCCTCACCGTAGCTCCCTTAATTACCTAGCCTGCCTTCATTTTCTGAACAGACATGCTCCCCCTTTCTGTCAAGACTTCCGTTGCTCTTTCCAGACTCGCGTCTTTTCTTCCAATTGCAAAATGTTTTCAAATTGCAATCACCCTAATCACCACTCCTCCCTTTACCAAGCCTGCCACCGTTCTCTGAAGAGACATGTGCTTGTCCTTGTCGTGACTTTCATCGTCAATAATCGTTTAAAATACAAAGGCAAAGAGTGTGAGTCAGACAGTGGGAATAAAGTCTCTCCCTTGCTTCTTTGCTAAGCAAAACTGGAAGAAACTGTTCTAAGTTAATTTTACTCATTTTTAGGAGTTGTTCCTACTTCATCACTAAGTAAAAGAAATCAGAAGATATTGTACTCACGGTTGAAGAGACTTGAGGATCCCAACAGGCAAGCGCATCAACACTCTGTCTTGTCTGCTCCGACCCAAAAGACAGCCCGCGAGGATCAAACGACGACGTCGATTACACTCGATCAGCTCTTAACTACAGACTGTCTGATGAAACCACGAGCGAGACTGAGGAGAGCCTAAAAGGCTCAGCAGCAACCCATGGAAGAAACATCCCCACCTTCCTGCCATCGCCGCATTATCGCAATGTGCAAAACTTCAGAAGAAAGATTACCTAGGACGATAACGAGATTCTTCCAACCATAGTCAAGCAAAAACGGGAAAGATCATAGTACTATAGGTGCCATAATGAATTCCCGGGGTCCTACTGGCCCAATAATGCTAGACATAATGAACATCACTATCACTTTGCTTAGCGCGATCACTCTAACAAGCTTATGGCTCTTTCTTTATCGTAACGAGTTAGGTCAAGTGTTATGAGGAATGATGATTGTGAGATTGCTTTCCGAGAAATGACCGAGTTTATTGGATCGATTGAAAAAATGCATTCATAAAACTGTTTAAGGTACAGAAGAAAGCTATAAAGCTTGCGTCCATTTTTCTTTTGGCTGATGAGACTGATTGTGAGCCACCGTTCCTCGATATTCGATTAATTTAATCTTTCGGACAAGTTTGCACGACCCTCTTTCGCAAAAGAAAAGAGGGAATCTTCGTCCAACAAGACCCAGACTTGCATGGGCCGAGACAAAGAAAAGAAAAAAGTAGAAGAAATGATTGGGATTTTGATAGACATTGAACAGATTTAGGCCTTTGTATTTTCCAGGCTTATCTGGTATACACCCTCATTGTTGATTTGTACATAGTGAATAAACTTCTGGTGAAGTCTCGTTAGCCATTTTTAATCTAAGTTACAAATGATCACACGAACTGAAGTTGATATTGATTCAAATTCTTGAACTTCGGCGAAGGGATCTTTTTGAATTTTAGAGTAGGATATACAGAATTAACCTCAGCATAAGCATCACTATAATCCGTCAATAATATATAAAATACCCAACATTTTGTGTTTGTCCGAACTTTTTGAAGTACTTGACAGCCCGTTATTTTGATATGATACCGTTGTAAGATGAGCGTTACATTCAATTAATCCTAGGACACCAATTCCATATTTAATCAACTCTTATGAGACCTCGGTGGTTGTAATGGTGATGCGTGAACTTCCAATTAGAGCACATTGTTACTTGACTGACTTCAATTTGAAAAACCAAAATCAGCACCATTTTCTATCAGTGCAAACTTTTCAAATTGTCGGTTGCAGACTCAGCACTACATTGTTTCGCCGGCATTTTAGGTAAATCACCGGACATATGTTTTTGACGCTGTCAACATTGTATCTGTTGTTGGCATACATGAATGCGAAATTTATAGTTTTTATGTGAATTTTTAAAAGGATAAAGGAGGTCCGTGAATGGACGGATTTCATAGTTAATAGCTTAAAATAAGAAAATTTTCGTATCAGAGCTTGAAATTGGGGCAAGTTTTCAAAAAAAAAAAATCAAAATTGACATTATCTCAGCTAATGGTCTTATAAAGTCAAATTAGTCTTAAATAAGCGTATGCACTCGCTGACTGGCCAGCTTATCACTTGATTACTCCGGCTGCCGAAGTAGGGGTACTTCTGTCCAAAAAAATTTTGGGTTGAAATATTTTGTCCTTTACTTCCCCATTTTGCCTCTTGCTTTTGTTCTGCTTGCGTTGCTTCGGAGGACTAAATTATCATAATACGAAAAAGAGAAAGAGAAAAAAGCGCCCTTGCTCTGGTGGCTAGAACGTTACCTGACATGCTAGCTGACTAGCGAATTTTTGGACCTTTATTTTTTACTTGGCTACTTTAGATTATTATTCGGGATTATATCCACTTGAAACTTTTTTTTTAAGAAAATAATTTCATGTCAGACTTTTATTTAAATTTCCGTTAAAATATATAAGCAAAGAATGAGTGTCGGACCGTCCTTACTTCTTTCCTAAGAAAAACCGGAAGAAATTGTTCTAAGTTAATCTCACTAATTCTTTAGGAGTTGTTTACTGATTAAAAGGAAATCAGAAGAAATTGTACTTACGGTTGAAGAGACTTGAGAGACCCAATGGGCAAGCGCATCGACACTCCATCACATCCGGTCCGAGCCACCGCCACCGCCACCGCCACCTCGATCTCAGACCTCTCCGACCCTGAGCCAATGCTGCCCAGCCCAAAAGAAAGATCGACGATGATGTTGCCCATGACACTCGATCGGCTCCAATCTACGTACGTCTGATGAAGCCACGGAGGAGAGCCCAAAAGGCACTGCAGACACCCATGGAAGGAAGATTTGAAGGGTCTTGCGATCGCCGCATTGCTGTATTGTAACTAAGGGTGCGTTTGGTTCAGCATTTTCAAGGGGTTTTTAGGCCTGAAAGCCCGTTGGGGGAAATGTTTGGCCCGTTTAGTTCAGCTTTCCCAATAGGCTTTCAACTCCAAAGCCCCTTGTGAAAATGCAAACCTATTTGGTTTAGCATTTTGGAGGACTTTGGGGAGATGCAATTGCATCTCTAAGTGTCCTTAAAATCTCTTAGCTCAATGCAAGCCCAAAGGTACATTTGCAAGTTGCATTTTCGGAATGCAACTTGCACTACTGTTCATCATCTTCCTCGCATGGCCAACAAAGTCGACGACGGCCGGCGACCGGCCAAGGAGGGCAACCGCCGACTAAATGAGTGTTTAGAAGATCATGTTGGAAGTATAGTACACAACACACTTCTTATTTCACTCTCTGGTTTTTAGGTCACGTGCCGAGGTCATCGCCTCGGGCGATCGCGCGGCGCCGCCTAGGTCGGCGGACCCAAGCAACCTCAAGTAGGCCTTTCGGCAGCCAAATTTGGCCGTCGAAAAATGGATTCAAAAAAAAATTATTTACAATTTTTTTAATAAAAAAATTCGCAAAAGTCCCTTAGCAAAATATAGTATTCACCAAACAAAGCATTTAGGTCAAAATTGTTTCACAATGCAAATTTACCAAATAGTTATTTACATTTCAAGAAACCCCTTTAACCCAAAGGTATTTGCATTTTCCTAAGTGCATTTCCCCAAAGCCAAACTAAATGCACCCGCTGGATCGTTTGGTGACTTTCAGTTTTCAACTAGCCTTCAAAATGCTGAAAGCTCAGCATTTGAGGAAATGCTAAAAAATTATTTTTCTTCCAAAACTACCCTCACCGATTCTTCATATTTTCAATTTTTCCCTTGATTATTATTATTTTAATTAAAAATGGAGGCAGCCCTTCGCCGAGAGCCGATTTGGCGTTGGCGGCCGTCACCCAAGGTCGGGCAACCTCCGCAAGGGTCACACGACCCAACCGAGGGCCGTCGAAGGTTGCTCGACCTCGGCGACCCTCGGCGAGGGTCACTCGACCTAGGGGCCGCGCCCAAGCGCGAGCTCGACCACCGGCCACCATCGTGCGACCCTCGCGAGACCCAAGTGAGGGCCACATGCAAGTGCGAGACCCAAGCGGCAGACGCTAAGGTCGCACAGCCCTTGGGTCAAGCGACCCTCGCCAAGGGTCGCCCAAGGTCGGGCAACCTCCTACGGCCCTCGGCTAGGTCGTCGGCCCCAGATTTGGCTCTCTGGCGACTATAGCCCTTCACTAGACCAACGAAGGGTTTTAGTTCAATTTAAAAAAAAAAAAAGATATATATATACCCATCAAAGCTTATTATGAAAGTTTTTTTCATTAAACGTACATTCAATTCAAAGTCCATTTGCAAAAAAATTGTACCAAACACAATTGTATTTTCTCGAGTAACTTTCGGCTTTCAACATTTGTATTGAACTCGGAAATGTTAAACCAAACACAGCCAAAGCAAGAGCAAAAATTGAGAAGGAAATATTCCTCAGGACAATGATGAGATAATTCCGACCATTGTCGAGCTGAAAAGAGAGACTACAGGGGCTGCAAGGTGGTGTAATGGACGCACAAGGGGTCCTACTACCCTAATGGACATCGCTAATTATCATCGCTAAGCGCAATGCCCTTTCATCGTGAGAAGGAGATAGATATAGTACGATGAGAAATGATGATGGCGAGAGCGCTTTCCGAGAAATAGCAGAACTTATCGGATCTACCCATTTCGCGAAAAATGCATTCACAGAACTGGTCGTGGCATGGAAAAAAGTAAAAGAGCTTAGGTCGGTTTTTTCTTTTGTACGATGAGACTGAACCTGAGTCTCACCTTTTCCTAGATGTTCAACTAGTCTGACTTAGCGGGCTAAGTTTTGCATGGACGATTCTTCATCGTGAAGAAAGAGAGTGGAATCTTCGTCCAAGAAGACCAGGGCTTAGATGGGCCAAAAAAAAAAAAAAAAAAATTGAAAAAAAGAAGAAGAAACGATGGGGGGTTTTGGTTGAATTGCTAGTTGACTCTAACTGTACGAATGGCTTCAGAAGTCAGCAAAGAGATCTCTGAAGAAGCACGTTTGACGCCCATCTTGCACAAGTGAAAGACATTAAACGGAATTAGGCCTTCCCCTTGTATTTTGCAGGCGATATCTTGGTTGATTTTTTTTTTTTGGTTAAGTGCGATATCTTGGTTGATTTCATGCATAGTAAAAATGTTTTTCCGGTAGAAACCACGGCGATATCTTGTTTGTCATCTATCTATCTCATCTAAGATGAATTATTGCATGAACTAACCAGCTGCTGATGGCAGGGTTTCAATTGAAGTGGACATTATTGAAATTCTTGAACTTTCGGCGAAGTTCTTTTAGATTTTAGAGTAGGATACACAGAAAGAACCTCAGCACAAGCTTTATGACATTTTGATTCCAACATCAAATTGAATATGCTAATGGTCGCCCAATTTGTTTTGGATCAACACTGTTCTATAATTTCCAAAAGAACATTTGCAGCAGAAATTGAAGTATGCGATATGGGGGGGATCATAGATAATAGATCAACATGTTCTGAAAATTCTGCCTTCTCTCTTGGGCATATTTAGGCATGAATCAGTTGCCTCAAGATAGCATTTAACGCATTGGACTTATATCATAACCCACCCATGAAAAGAAAGACTTGATATTTTGTAGCTGTACATCATGGTTATCATCTATCACATACCATATATTCATCTCATACAAACATGTCCACACAGGTTTAATAGATGTACGCTTTCCAAGCGTGTAATGACATCTTTATATGCGATGCCAAATCAACCATCGTCAAATTGCTGTCACTGACCCGAATCATTGCTAAGTGCACTGCTGATAAACCATTGTGGTCAGAGGTTGAAGTACTCCCGAAAGTGAGCATCTTCACCGCACAGGGAGATGAATCTGTATGTTTCAATCAAGAGTTTGGGGAATCGTTTCGTGAAATAGCTATCCAAATCCTCAGGAGATGTTCCGACGATCTCCTGCCACAACCAACCATCAGTGTCATATCTCGTATATGAGCCACAAACTCACACTATTGCTCGTTGATACATTCAATCTATAGGCCTTGTGGAGATTGAGCTGCGGTAATCATGTATATCTCTACAGTGATAGTTCAGCGTAGGATGTGTTTATTGTTTGTAAAAATTTTCTACAGTAGTTGCACTGGGAAGAAGAAACGTACCTGAATTTTTGGTGGAAGTTCTCTGTGATGGCTAAACGTGTTTCGCACAATTCGCAACAAGTCTCTGACTTTTTTAAACTCATAGACCCTGAACGTACGCATGTGCTTAATGAATTCAATATCTATCTTTCCGCTCCATTCCTTGTCGAAAACACACACAGCAATGCTCTCCAATTTTTCCAGAAAATCAGGATCAGTTCCCCCCCTAGCTTTCGGTTGTACCCAGTCGCTGATCTCTCGGAGAAAGGACAGTCTCGTCTTAGAATTCCAAAACAGTGGATGGTGAAGCACCTCCGATGCCTTTGGCCTGCCAAATATTAGAATAGTTCAGAATGCAAATGTCTTTGTTGTTCAGCCGCAAGAGATAGACCGACTTCAGTAACTTACAAAGCACCTTTAATGAATAATCAGAAGGTGAAAACGATTTTATTGACATCCTTTACTATCGAGAAACATGGTTATAACCCTGAGAAATTCAGTCCCCTAAATTTTACTTTTGGAATGATTGGTTGGTGGCATCTTCGAGTATTGACATGTTACAGCAGCTATCTAACCACGGGTTCACCTGTAATCAGTTTACGTTGGAACATGTAACTATCAATGACATTTATAGTTCAATGTAGATTGGTTGTCGTACTTCTAGGAGGAACAGATACGCAGAAGATTTGAGTGCTTCATGGAATTGAGAGCTGATAAATGACTGGCACAAAATCCATCAATGGATACAAAGAAAAAGAGATCATGCACATCACGAAGCCATCCTCTCACCTCAGGTTAGGATCGGGGTTCAGTAAACGAGTGAACATATCTGCGGCTTCAGGCATAAATTCCACCGGGGACAAATCAATCGTGTTCTTCTTGATATTACTTTTTCCCTTTAGACTGCCTTTAAATGGATGTCTTCCGCCAGTGACGCAAAAAAACAAGACACAACCAAGACCAAACGCATCAACTGAGTACATTTGCTGCGCAGGACAAAGTTGTTCAGACGCTTGCAATCCCGATCTGCCACAATCTGCAAGATAGACATCGGGTATTTGCATTTGTTAAAGAGCCATTTTCACTCAGACAGACACAGAGGTGGCGTTACTGAATCAACAGTCAATCGAAAGAGAGCGGCAGAAACTGTTAGATCTCCAAAATCCTACCACAATGTAAGCAGGAAAGTTTCAATATAAGGTCCTCTTTATTTAAAAAAGACAGCTCTTACAGCCGAAATTATACAGCTGAAGATTTTAGTATCACCTAACCAATTCAGACCTGCATGAATCAATCTTAAATGCAAAGAAGATCGAGGGTCCAGGTAAAGCTGTCAAGAGCAGTTACCGGTGACATAATACTCTGAGGAAGATGTATGCCCAGGGAGGAGTCTACTAATGCCCATTTCAGATAACTTGGCACATAATTCCGTAGTAATCAAAACATTTTGAGGCTTTAAGTCTCGATGAACTATTCCCGAGCGATGCAAATGGACCAGCCCTGAGACCACTTCCCTGAATGATAACACACAGTTGATCATAGGACTTAAACCAACAAGACATCTGAACCAATCAATGTTTCCCATTAATTAGACATTCAAGATCTACGAAGGCAAGTGTGAACAAGGTGGTCATGTGCCCCCTGCCAATAATTGATTAACAAACAGCTAAGAACAGAAATCCTACTTATACACGATTGACAGAAACTTCTCTAAAGCAAAATGAAATGAGACATGGTAAGAATGTCAAGACGACAGGGGAAAAAAAAAATTATTAGGACTGGCTTCAAAAGAAAAACATGCAAAGGATATTTTCATATCTTGTCAACTGCCGCAAGAAGCTGGGTTGCAAATTTTCAGATGACACAAGAGAACTCCGGCAATACACGGGAAGAAACCCAAATCTGGAACAACACGAGGATGACAAACTCCAAAATGATACTACATGACCCTTCTACAAAAGCCAGTTGTTTCGGATTGAATCGAATTCAAACTACCTTGGCAAACATGAGATGACAGTAAAGACCGAAATGAACAAGGTAACACAATTCAAATTGCCACCCCTGCGGGCCCAATTTAATCAAAATGGGAATTATCACTTGATCACTAAATAGTTACTGAGTATTATAGTAAGAAACCGCCAAGATCAGCCTAGATAGAAAGATTGGCCTTAATTTATGAAACTGAAATGTGTGAGGTTCAAAACTCAGCCCATGATATCGAATCCATCAGGGTAACTTGAGGCCAATTAGTGGCCTCATAATTGCCTATCTCATGACTGACTTGGATATTGCTGCCCGAGATCTAATTTAGTGCCAGCACCAGAAGAAAAATAAAGGACTCAGTTTGATTGAGGCATGGAGATTGTCTCTGTGAACATGCTTGAGAGTCAGGTAAAAGTGATACCTAGGCAAGCAGGCACAAAATACAATAAGAAGTCTGCAACAGTCCATTTTAGGAGTGCCATCAGAAGCAAAATACTGCAGTTGTCTCTCAGTTCAAACCTTGTTTTTCACATATCATATCATAAACTTTACCTCATCAGTTTGAGTAGCAAAGGTGAGGGATGGCCATCTTCCCTCCACAAGTTAACATCCTGCATTTTCCCCTCAACTAAATCCAATTGCATGGCATTTGATGCTGGGTCATGAGGGAAGACAGATTTCTCTGAAGAATTTGAATGTGCCCGTATTAAGTCATTTAAGCTGCAAGCGCAACGCTCCAGAGCAAGATACACAAAATCCTGATCACGCTCTGCTCCATACAACCGAACAATATTTGGGTCTTGGTCAGATGCTTTCAGAGACAGGATTTCTTGTGAAGCAACATAGTGATGAGCCAGGACAAAGCGCTTCACTGTGACAGGTCGACCATCATAGAAGCCCTCAAGGACTATGGTTCCATTACTTCCTTTAGTGATTTCTGTATTTGATACAAAGAGTTTACCGATCCAACGCCCAGGAGTGTCACCACCATCAGGTTTGTTCAGGTTCATCCATGCATCATTGTGGTCCATGCTATTACCAAGCCTGCCTCCATTCTTTGAAGGGACGTGCTCCTCCTTTCTGTCAAGACTTCCGTTGCTCTTTCCAGACTCGTGTCTTTTTTCCACTTGGTAAGTTTTTTAAATTACAATCACCCTCACCACCAATCCTACTGTCACCAAGCCTGCCTTTGGTCTCTGAAGAGACAGGCTTGTCCTTTTTGTCAAGATTTTCTTTTCTCTTTCCAGACACCAGTGTTTTCTTCATCAAGCAAGGCATTTTCATTTTAGGATGACCCTTACCATTGGTCCTACTACTACCAGGCTTGCCTTTGATCTCTGGAGAGACATGCTTGTCCTTTTTGTCAAGACTTCTAACACTCTCTGTTGACTTGTGTGCTTTTATCTTCTTGGAAGGCATCTTCAAATTAGGATCACCCTTGCTGTAGCTGCCACGATTACCGAGCCTGCCTTCATTCTTTGAAGAGACATGATCGCCCTTTCTGTCGAGACTTACCTTGCTCTTTCCAGACTCGTATCTTTTGTTTGTCTTGGAAAGTGTTTTCACATTACAATTACCCTTACCACCGCTGCTGCTGTTACCAAGCCTGCCTTTGTTCTCTGAAGAGACATGCTTGTCCTTTTTGCCAAGATTTTCTTTTCTCTTTCCAGACTCCTGTGTTGTCTTCGTCAAGCAAGGCATTTTCATTTTAGAAGGACCCTTCCTATTGATTTGTGGGCTACTACTACCAAGCTTGCCTTTGATCCCTGGAGAGACATGCTTGTCCTTTCTGCCAAGGCTTGCAGCACTCGCTATTAACTTGTGTGCTTTCTTCATCTTGGAAGCCATCTTCAAATTAGGATCACCCTCACCGTAGCTCCCTTAATTACCTAGCCTGCCTTCATTTTCTGAACAGACATGCTCCCCCTTTCTGTCAAGACTTCCGTTGCTCTTTCCAGACTCGCGTCTTTTCTTCCAATTGCAAAATGTTTTCAAATTGCAATCACCCTAATCACCACTCCTCCCTTTACCAAGCCTGCCACCGTTCTCTGAAGAGACATGTGCTTGTCCTTGTCGTGACTTTCATCGTCAATAATCGTTTAAAATACAAAGGCAAAGAGTGTGAGTCAGACAGTGGGAATAAAGTCTCTCCCTTGCTTCTTTGCTAAGCAAAACTGGAAGAAACTGTTCTAAGTTAATTTTACTCATTTTTAGGAGTTGTTCCTACTTCATCACTAAGTAAAAGAAATCAGAAGATATTGTACTCACGGTTGAAGAGACTTGAGGATCCCAACAGGCAAGCGCATTAACACTCTGTCTTGTCTGCTCCGAACCAAAAGACAGCCAGCGAGGATCAAACGACGACGTCGATTACACTCGATCAGCTCTTAACTACAGACTGTCTGATGAAACCGCGAGCGCAACCCATGGAAGGAACATCCCCACCTTCCTGCCATCGCCGCATTATTGCAATGTGCAAAACTTCAGAAGAAAGATTACCTAGGACGATAACGAGATTCTTCCAACCATAATCAAGCAAAAACGGAAAGATCATAGTACTATAGGTGCCATAATCAATGCCCGCGGGGTCCTACTGGCCCAATAATGCTAGACATAATGAACATCACTATCACTTTGCTTAGCGCGATCACTCTAACAAGCTTATGGCTCTTTCTTTATCGTAACGAGTTAGGTCAAGTGTTATGAGGAATGATGATTGCGAGATTGCTTTCCGAGAAATGACGGAGTTTATTGGATCGACCCGTTTCGCGAAAAAATGCATTCATAAAACTGTTTAAGGTACAGAAGAAAGCTATAAAGCTTGTGTCCATTTTTCTTTTGGCTGATGAGACTGATTGTGAGCCACCATTCCTCGATATTTGATTAATTTGATCTTTCGGACAAGTTTGCACGACTCTCTCTCGCAAAAGAAAAGAGGGGAATCTTCGTCCAACCGAGACAAAGAAAAGAAAAAAGTAGAAGAAATGATTGGGATTTTGATAGACATTGAACAGATTTGGGCCTTTGTATTTTCCAGGCTTATCTGGTATACACCCTCTTTGGTGATTTCTACATAGTAAATAAACTTCTGGCGAAATCTCGTTCGTCATTTTTAATCTAAGCAACGAATGATCACACGAACTAAAGTTGATATTGATTCAAATTCTTTAACTTCGGCAAGGGGATCTTTTTGAATTTTAGAGGAGGATATACAGAATTAACCTCAGCATAAGCATCACTATAATCCGTCAATAATATATAAAATACCCAACATTTTGTGTTTGTCCGAACTTTTTGAAGTACTTGACAGCCCGTTATTTTGATATGATACCGTTGTAAGATGAGCGTTACATTCAATTAATCCTGGGACACCAATTCCATATTTAATCAACTCTTATGAGACCTCGGTGGTTGTAATGGTGATGCGTGAACTTCCAATTAGAGCACATTGTTACTTGACTGACTTCAATTTGAAAAACCAAAATCAGCACCATTTTCTATCAGCGCGAACTTTTCAAGTTGTCGGTTGCAGACTCAGCACTACATTGTTTCGCCGGCATTTTAGGTAAATCACCGGACATATGTTTTTGACGCTGTCAACATTGTATCTGTTGTTGGCATACATGAATGCGAAATTTATAGTTTTTATGTGAATTACATGCTCAGCTTCCCAAAATTCTGGCGAATTTGACTGAGTCCGAGTCTGACTTAATTAGCCAGAAAAAATAATGTCAGGACAAGATCCACATGTACACAATTGACCGGAAAGTGAGAGCTATGGCTGCAACAAGTAGTCCAAAGGAAGAGCAGTGAACACTCCTCTTGACCCACATCGAAGGGCCGCGTCCGTTGTCCCTGCAAATTTCACAAAACTCTCAGCTGGTTTCTTGAGAAAGTCCGTAGCATGAAAATCCTTAGTGAACTAGCCCTACTTTGGTTGAATTATTCTTGCACTCCCAGGTTGATTTCTCCATCTGTATGATTCCAAATGTAGATTCATTGTAAGTACTTTTGTCACAGTAAAAATTCAGTCTACTTTGCTAGATCGAATATGTAGCAGTGCGAGTGCAAGTTACTAGCTGAGGTGCATTTCAACTTCAGAAAAATTGGATGGAAGTACAAGAAATCTGCATAGCTTCACATACCAAATCAAATGCCCTCTCGGCATGAAACTAATAAAGTTGACTTAAACATGACCTTTTTATTTGACTGCCTTTAATTCTTCTTTTCCTTTTCATTTCTTTTTGGAGAAGTAAGTTAGCCATACATACTAATATTCATGGCTGGAAGAAGTGTGAACTGAACCATCAGGACGCAGTGATACAATGGGTCTGATGCCAGAAAGACAAAGTTGCCCACAGCCTTCATTGCCAATAATGAAAGCACGTATTTACTACACATCCCTGATTTGCTTTTACTGAGAAGCCAATATTCTTATACTAAATGATTCAAACACACAAGGAAGGGAACATACCACCATCGAGAAAGATGCCTATGAGAGTCCAGCAGAGCGGCAAGCATTCCAGTCGCCAAACGGGCTACCGCCCTCATCACAGACCACCGGGATTATAATGAGGGGTAGATTTCCCAAGTTTCCTAATGGTAATTAGTTAAGTAAACAATAACAACCCAAATTATCTTTAAATTCAGGTTAAACGAAGATGGCAAGTAACCGGGTCATCATAAGACAGGGATACCTGTTGAACAAGCGGCAATGATCAGACCCTCTAGATGAGTCATCAGTTTCAGTACTCTTACGAGTATCCATCCAAGAACCCATCCGATGAGGAAGGAAATTCCAATTTTAATGGGCGTAAACCACCTTTGATGGGCAAAACAGTATCAGAGTTCGATTCTGCCAAATCATCGGCACTTATCTTGCAAAGCAGTTTGTTCTATATCATTTGGAAAGCTGTATGTAATATTTCAGCTCTCTTTGACTGGTGGGACTGATCTGACTTATAAAGAAAAAAAAATAGAGAACAAGAAAGATAGTTGAAAATTCACAAGGAGAGGAGAGAGAATTAAGTGGGGTTTTCTCTCCCACTTGCGGAAGCCAGAACCAGTCGGGAGAAAGAAAGAAAAAGAGAGAAAAGGGAAGAGAGGGAGAGAAGAAGAGAGGGAAAGAAGGAGAGGATTTTGCATGTGCACGCTGCACGAGCCTCACAAGGTCGACTCAATTATTTTATGCAACACCCGGTGAGTACACGTGCCTCTTGTTTCTCCAATTGAAGCATTTTTTCGGTTTAGGGCTCAAATTCGGAATATTGGAAATATTGAGTGGCGAAGTCCTATTTTTGAGTTGTTAAGCTGTAAAAATTTATAAGAATAGTAGTTGAGGACGTCATGAACCTGTAAGATTTTACAGAATTAGATTTGAGCTTGTGGTTTATCCGAAACAGAATTTTGAACTTTCCCACGCTTGGTGAACAGTACGCTCACGGTCATCTTGGTCTAATTTTGTCGGTTTCGGCTCAAAATTGAGTTATCCAACTTATGGGTCTTCTAGTGCTTGGAGTTATCTTCATTTTGACTGCAAGATTGCTCGGATCGGAGTTCAAATGAGAAAGTTTTGGCCTAATCAAGTTTTGCACTCAAGTCTTGCTTCATAAACGGATTTATATAAATCACTTTCGATAGGCGATTTGTTAGCTCATAAGGTCATTTTATTAGTGTTAAGGCGTAGTTTAGTTGTTTTATAGTTGAAGTAGAGTTTTATCGGATTTTAACGTATTTCTCAATTATTTGTTAGGACTATGAGTTTGATGATACAAGTACCGTTTTATTGGGTCATATACAACGAGATGAGTGGTACTATATTTTTTTGAATTTGTAAAATTCATATTAGAAAATTTTATGGTTTATATATGGTATGGGATTATGAAATGACATTATTATTACATAAAAATTAGATTGGACATGGACTACCTTTTGATTGTTTATAAAGGTTTGGAAAACATATTATGCAAAGTATTGGAAGGCAAAATATATTTATAAGTGCTTTGCAAATGGTTTATGGGAAAGTATGTGGATGACTTGAGAAATGGATGAAAAATTGTGGATGACAATGTTGCAAAAATGTATTTGTTTGGTTTATTATATTGATTCATAAATTGACTTTATGATATTGGAGGATGGTTATTTTACTCATTATTGCTATGAGCCCATTGATGGGCATGTTGGTATGCATACTAGGTTTAAGATATCCTTCTGGGGCAAGCCACCGACATTGTTGGTGGAGACTTATCAGGGGGAATTTTGGTCGCCTTCTCATAAGCGTTGTATTATGACCATGGTAAGAATTTAAGCAATAGATTGGCCAATGGATGGACCATTGACGTGTGATTTTTGAATGAATTATTCAATGGACTTGACCATTGATTCTTATGGTTGCTCACCCCTCTTTCTCAATCTTTTCAAGTTCTTTGGTTTACAGCTAGTAGAGTGAGAGCGCTTTTGTGAGGACTTTTAGGAACTGGACCTTTTGTGGTTAGAGGTTGCGTCCTTTGGGTGAAAAGGGTGGCTGTGTTACCTCCATCCCGGCGGGATTCGAGGTGTGACAGAAATCTTCGTCCAAGAAGACCAGGGCTTAGATGGGCCAAAAAAATTAAAAAAAAAAGAAGAAGAAGAAGAAACGATGGGGGGGTTTTGGTTGAATTGCTAGTTGACTCTAACTGTACGAATGGCTTCAGAAGTCAGCAAAGAGATCTCTGAAGAAGCACGTTTGACGCCCATCTTGCACAAGTGAACAGACATTGAACGGAATTAGGCCTTCCCCTTGTATTTTGCAGGCGATATCTTGGATGATCCGTACATAGGAAAAAAGTTTTCTAGTAAAAACCACAGTAATATCTTGTTTGTCATCTATCTATTTCATCTAAGATGAAGTATCGTATGAACTAACTAGCTGTTGATGGTGGGGTTTCAATTGAAGGGACGTTATTGAAATTCTCGGACTTTCGGCGAAGCAGTTCTTTTAGATTTTAGATTAGGATACACAGAAAGAACCTCAGCACAAGCTTTATGACATTTTGATTCCAACATCAAATTGAATATGCTAATGACGCCCAATTTTGTTTTGGATCAACACCGTTCTATAACTTCCAAAAGAACATTTGCAGCAGAAATTGAAATATGCGATATGGGGGGATCATAGATAATAGATCAACATGTTCTGAAAATTCTGCCTTCTCTCTTGGGCATATTTAGGCATGAATCAGTTGCCTCAAGATAGCATTTAACGCATTGGGCTTATATCATATCCCACCCATGATAAGAAAGACTTGATATTTTGCAGCTGTACATCATAGTTATCATCTCTCACATACCTTATATTCATCTCATACAAACATGTCCATACAGGTTTAATAGACGTACATGCTTTCCAAGCGTGTAATGACATCTTTATATGTGATGCCGAAATCAACCATCCTCAAATTGCTGTCACTGACCCGAATTAATGCAAAGTGCGCTGCTGATAAACCGTTGTGGTCACAGGTTGAAGTACTCCGGAAAGTGAGCATCTTCACCGCACAAGGAGACGAATCTGTATGTTTCGATCAAGAGTTTGGGGAATCGTTTCATGAAATAACTATCCAAATCCTCAGGAGATGTTCCGACGATCTCCTGCCACAACCAACCATCAGTGTCATATCTCGTATATAAGCCACAAACTTACACTATTGCTCGTTGATACATTCAATCTATAGGCCTTGTGGAGATGGAGCTGCGTTAATCATGTATATCTCTACAGTGATAGTTCAGCGCAGGATTTGTTTATTGTTTGTAAAATTTTTCTGCAGTAGTTGCACTGGGAAGTAGAAACATACCCGAATTTCTGGTGGAAGTTCTTTGTAATGGCTAAACGTGTTTCACACAATTCGCAACAAGTCTCTGACTTTTGTAAACTCATAGGCCCTGAACGTACGCATGTGCTTAATGAATTCACAATCTATCTTTCCACTCCATTCCTTGTCGAAAACACGCTGAGCAATACTCTCCAATTTTTCCAGAAAATCAGGATCAGTTCCCCCCATAGCTTTCGGTTGTACCCAGTCGCTGATCTCTCGGAGAAAGGACAGTCTCGTCTTAGAATTCCAAAACAGTGGATGGTGAAGCACCTCCGATGCCTTTGGCCTGCCAAATATTAGAATAGTTCAGAATGCAAATGTCTTTGTTGTTCAGCCGCAAGAGATAGACCGACTTCAGTAACTTACAAAGCACCTTTGATGAATAATCAGAAGGTGAAAACGATTTTATTGACATCCTTTACTATCAAGAAACATGGTTACAACCCGGAGAAATTCAGTCCCCTAAATTTTACTTTTGGAATGATTGGTTGGTGCATCTTCGAGTATTGACAAGTTACAGCAGCTATCTAACCCCAGTTTCACCTGTAATCGGTTTACGTTGGAACATGTAACTATCAATGGCATTTATAGTCCAATGTAGATTGGTTGTCGTACTTACTAGAAGGAACAGATACGCAGAAGATTTGAGTGCTACATGGAATTGAGAGTAGATAAATGACTGGCACAAAATCCATCAATGGATACAAATAAAAAGAGATCATGCACATTACGAAGCCGTCCTCTCACCTCAGGTTAGGATTGGGGTTCAGTAAACGAGTGAACATATCTGCGGCTTCAGGCATAAATTCCACCAGGGACAAATCGATTGTCTTCTTCTTGATATTACCTTTGCCCTTTAGACTGTCTTTAAATGGATGTCTTCCGCCAGTGACGCAAAAAAACAAGACACAACCAAGACCAAACGCATCGACTGAGTACATTTGCTGCGCAGGACAAAGTTGTTCAGACACTTGCAATCCCAATCTGCCACAATCTGCAAGATAGACATCGGGTATTTGCATTTGTTAAAGAGCCATTTTCACTCAGACAGACATAGGTGGCGTTACTGAATCAACGGTCAATCAAAAGAGACAGCTGCAGAAACTGTTAGATCTCCAAAATCATACCACAATGTAGACAGCAAAGTTTCAATATAAGGTCCTCTTTAGAAAAAAAAGACAGCTCTTACAGCCGAAATTATACGGCTGAAGGTTTTAGTCTCACCTAACCAATTCAGACCTGCATTGATCAATCTTAAATGCAAAGAAGATCGAGGGTCCATGTAAAGCTGTCAAGAGCAGTTTACCGGTGACATGATACTCTGAGGAAGATGTATCCCCAGGGAGGCGTCTACTAATGCCCATGTCAGATAACTTGGCACATAATTCCGTAGTAATCAAAACATTTTGAGGCTTTAAGTCTCGATGAACTATTCCCAAGCGATGCAAATGGACCAGCCCTGAGACCACTTCCCTGAATGATAACATAAAGTTGATCATAGGACTTAAACCAACTAGACATCTGAACCAATCAATGTTTCCCATTAACTAGACATTCAAGATCTACGAAGGCAAGTGTGAACAAGGTCGTCATGTTCCCCCTACCAATAATTGATTAACCAACAATTGATTAACCAACAATTAAGAACAGAAATCCTACTTATACACGATTGACAGAAACTTCTCTAATGCAAAAATGAAACAAGACAATATAAGAATGTCAAGACGACAGGGGAGAAAAAAAATAATTATTAGGACTGGCTTCAAAAAAAAAAAATGCAAAGGACATTTTCATATCATGTCAACTGCCGCAAGAAGCTGGGTTGCAAATTTTCAGATGACACGAGAACTCCGCCAATACACGGGGAGAAACCCAAATCTGGAACAACACGAGTATGACTAACTCCAAACTGATACTACATGACCCTTCTACGAAAGCCAGTTTCTTCATATTGAATTGAATTTAAACTACTTTGGCAAACATGAGATGACAGTAATGACCGAAATGAACAAGGTAACGCAATTCAAATTGCCACCCCTGCGAGAAAATTTAATCAAAATGGGAACCATCACTTCATCACTAAATAGTTACTGAGTACCATAGTAAGAAACCACCAAGATCAGCCTAGATAGAAAGATTGGCCTTAATTTATGAAACCAAAACGTGTGAGGTTCAAAACTCAGCCCATGATATTGAATCCATCGGGATAACTGCAGGCCAATTAGTGGCCACATAATTGCCTATCTCATGACTGACTTGGACATTGCTGCCCGAGAACGAATTCAGTGCCAGCAAAAGAAGAAAAATAGAGGACTCAGTTTAATTGAGGCATGCAGATTGTCTCTGTGAACATGCTTGAGAGTCAGGTAAAAGTAATGCCTAGGCAAGCAGGCACAAAATACAATAAGAAGTCTGCAACATTCCATCTTAGGAGTGCCATCAGAAGCAAAATACTGCAGTAATCTCTCAGTTCAAACCTTTTTTTTCACATATGATGACATAAAATTTACCTCATCAGTTTGAGTAGCGAAGGTGAGGGAAGGCCATCTTCCCTCCACAAGTTAACATCCTGCATTGTCCCCTCAACTAAATCCAATTGCATGGCATTTGATGCTGGGTCTTGAGGGAAGACAGATTTCTCTGAAGAATTTGAATGCGCCTGTATTAAGTCATCCAAGCTGCAAGCATAACGCTCCAGAGCAAGATACACAAAATCCTGATCACACTCTGCTCCATACAACCGAAGAATAGTTGGGTCTCCATCAGATACTGTCAGAGACTGTATTTCTTGAAAAGCAACTCTACGGTGAGCCAGGACAAAGCGCTTCACTGCAGCAGATCGACCTTCATAAGTGCCCTCAAGGACAATGGTGCCATTACTTCCTTTACTGATTTCTGTATTTGATACAAAGAGTTTACCGATCCAATGCCCAGGAGTGCCACCACCAAGAGGTTTCTTCAGGTTCATCCGTGCATCATTGCGGTCCATACTATTACCAAGCCTGCTTTCATTCTTTGAAGAGACATGCTCCTCCTTTCTGTCAAGACTTCCATTGCTCTTTCCAGACTCGCATGTTTTCTTGCACTTGGAAAGTTTTTTTAAATTACAATCACCCTCACCACCACTCCTACTGTCACCAAGCCTGCCTTTGGTCTCTGAAGAAACAGGCTTGTCCTTTTTGTCATGATTTTCTTTTCTCTTTCCAGACTCCTGTGTTTTCTTTATCAAGCGAGGAATTTTCATTTTAGAATGACCCTTCCCATTGATCCTACTACTACCAAGCTTGCCTTTGATCTTTGAAGAGACATGCTTGTCCTTTTTGTCAAGACTTCCAACCCTCTCTGTTGACTTGTGTGTTTTCTTCATCTTGGAAGACATCTTCAAATTAGGATCACCCTCATCATGGCTCCTACTATTGCAAATCCTGTCATCATTCTCTAAAGTGCCATGGTTGTCCTTGTTGTCAATACTTTGAATTTTCTTTCTAGACTTGTGTTGGTTCTTCCTCTTGGAAATCGCCTTCAAATGAGAATCGCCTTCATCAATGTCCTTATGATTACCAAGCCTGCCTTCATTCTTTAAAGAGACATGCTCCTCCTTTCCAGACTCGCATCTTTTGTTAGTCTTGGAAAGTGTTTTCACATTACAATCACCCTTACCGCCACTCTCACTGCTACCAAGCCTGCCTTTGTTCTCTGAAGAGACATGCTCGTCCTTTTTGTCAAGATTTTCTTTTTTCTTTCCAGACACATGTGTTTTCTTCATCAAGCAAGGCATTTTCATTTTAGGATGACCCTTACCATTGGTCCTACTACTACCAGGCTTGCCTTTGATCTCTGGAGAGACATGCTTGTCCTTTTTGTCAAGACTTCTATCACTCTCTGTTGACTTGTGTGCTTTCTTCTTCTTGGAAGGCATCTTCAAATTAGGATCACCCTCGCTGTAGCTCCCACGATCACCAAGCCCGCCTTCATTCTTTGAAGAGACATTCTCGCCCTTTCTGTCAAGACTTCCCTTGCTCTTTCCAGACTCGTTTCTTTTGCTCGTCTTGGAAAGTGTTTTCACATTACAATCACCCTTACCACCGCTGCTGCTGTTACCAAGCCTGCCTTTGTTGTCTGAAGAGACATGCTTGTCCTTTATGTCAAGATTTTCTTTTCTCTTTCCAGACTCCTGTGTTGTCTTCGTCAAGCAAGGCATTTTCATTTTAGAAGGACCCTTCCTATTGATTTGTGGGCTACTGCTACCAAGCTTGCCTTTGATCTCTGGAGAGACATGCTTGTCCTTTCTGTCAAGACTTGCATCACTCGCTTTTAACTTGTGTGCTTTCTTCATCTTGGAGGCCATCTTCAAATTAGGATCACCCTCATCGTAGCTCCCACAATTACCAAGCCTGCCTTCATTTTCTGAACAGACATGCTTTTCCTTTCTGTCAAGACTTCCATTGCTCTTTCCAGACTCGCGTCTTTTCTTCCAATTGCAAAATGTTTTCAAATTGCAATCACCCTCATCACCACTCCTCCCTTTACCAAGCCCGCCATGGTTCTCTGAAGAGACAAGTGCTTGTCCTTGTCATGAATTTCATCGTCAATAATCGTTTAAAATACAAAGGCATAAAGTGTGTGTCACACCCCAAATCACACGAACCAGGGCATGACACGGCCATCCTTTTTCCAAAGGACGAAGCCTCAACAAACCAACATATAACCTTAATGAACATATATACATCCACTTATATATATACAACAAAAGGCATATGGTTACAATATCAGAGTTTTCTAAAACCACCAAAAATACATACACCTCCTAAACAACTAGCTCAAGTTCACTAACTAAGCTAGCTTACCAAAAATTTCCCACAAGCAAAAAGTCCTCCCCAATACGAGCACTCACGTCCTATTGGCGGCTCTCTGAGGAACCTGAAAAACATGAAGAGATGAGGAGTGAGCTACCACGGCTCAGTGAGTAACACATTTCTTCCAAGCGGATCGGGAATTCACTATGCACATTTACAATACCAATATAATCCACTTTGAACATATCATATATATTTCAAGAATCAACAAAAATAGGTACCAATGGTCAAGTCCATTGGTCAATCTCATAAACACATGCCAAGGGTCTATCCCATTGGCTAAACTCAAATCAAGTCAATGGTCTACTCCATTGACCAAGCTCAAACTCAAATGTCCAACCATGATCACATTTAACGCCCGTGACAAGGCGACCAAGATTCCCCCCTTGGTTAGGTCTCCACCTATTATAAGCCGGTGGCTCGGCCCACAAGGATATCCTAGACTAGTATGCGCATACCCACAAGCCATTCATTAGGCTCACAGCGACATTGAGCATCAACACCAGCAATAATCAATCCCCAATAATCCACCACATAATCAAAATCATTTCATAATCCAAGCATTTAATAAATATGGAAACACTTTACATAAACCAGAAGTTTTCCAAGGTCCTTTGATAAGGTTTCGCAAACCACTTTCGAGGCAAATATCCCAACAAAGGACAATTCCCTCATTTAAACAACAAACGGTAGTAAAAACCCGATCCTATTTTTATGCATCAAAGAATGCTATTTTTCAACTAATAGCATATATTACCCATAATATTCTTCAAATATGAGTTTAAAATACAAGGAAGAAATAGAGTCACTCACCCGAGAAAAGCCAAAAATCAACTAAGCCCTTAATTGAGCCGATGCACTTGAATTCCTAATAATTAATTCAAAAATAATATTAAAGACCGAGTAAATGGGCATTCTAAATAATGACTCGGCTATATTACACCTATTTATCGATAACACGACACCTACGTGCCAAAGGAAAGCTCGCCTTAAACGAAAACCTATTAATATACGCGAAACACGGACACGCAAACAGCTTTGTCGCCCCATAACTTCCTCCACAAAAACCGGTTTCAAGCCAACTTATAGTCATTAGAAAGCTCTTTTGATGCTCTACAACAATCCCCATACAGCCGCCTCAAAATCTCGCCAAAAACAGCAGAAAACCAGGCTCGAAGCTACTGTTCGCTACAGTAACAGAACGCGCGCCGAACTTCAAAATTTTATTCCAGACAAACCGCATTGTAAGGACACTGTGGGACACGCCAGCTAGCCCTCCCAGGGCCCGGAGTGCCGCCTGCCAAGATATTGTCCGCTTCGCCGCAGCTCACGGATTTGTTTCTGTGAGATCCCACCCCACAAAACGCGTCTTGACGGGTTGAGGCCACCCCAGCCTTATGAACCAGCCCGAACTCCCCCTAGGCGATGTGGGACTCTCCCCCTAGGCAAGAGACACGTGACCCCCTTTGCGCACGTCCGAGGACCGAGGCGCGGACGCACCGCCATCCCTCCTCCTCGCGTACCGTCGCTTGGGCTGTCACATTCTCCCCCCCTTCGGGCACAGCGTCCCCGCTGTAGCCCCACACGCGGTCGGGAGTCGGCTCTGATACCAATTGTAAGGACACTGTGGGACACGCCGCTAGCCCTCCCGGGGCCGGAGTGCCGCCGCCAAGATATTGTCCGCCGCCGCAGCTCACGGATTTGTTTCGTGAGATCCCACCCCACAAAACGCGTCTTGACAAAGGGTTGAGGCCACCCCCCTATGAACCAGCCCAGAACTCCCCCCCTAGGCGATGTGGGACTCTCCCCCTAGGCAAGAGACACGTGACCCCCTTTGCGCACGTCCGAGGACCGAGGCGCGGACGCACCGCCATCCCTCCTCCTCGCGTACCGTCGCTTGGGCTGTCACAGTGTGTGTCAGACAGTGGGAATAAAGTCTCTCCCTTGCTTCTTTGCTAAGCAAAACTGGAAGAAATTGTTCTAAGTTAATTTTACTCATTTTTTAGGAGTTGTTCCTACTTCATCACTAAGTAAAAGAAATCAGAAGATATTGTACTCACGGTTGAAGAGACTTGAGGATCCCAACAGGCAAGCGCATCAACACTCTGTCTTGTCTGCTCCAAACCAAAAGACAGCCGGCGAGGATCAAATGACGACGTCGATTACACTCGATCAGCTCTTAACTACGGGAGGCTGCCATTCGATGAAACCGCAAGCGAGACGAGGAGAGCCCAAAAGGCTCAGCAGCAACCCATGGAAGGAACATCCCCACCTTCCTACCATCGCCGCATTATTGCAATGTGCAAAACTTCAGAAGAAAGATTACCTAGGACGATAACGAGATTCTTCCGACCATTGTCGAACAGAAACGGGAAAGATCATAGTATTATAGGTGCCAGAATCGATGCCTGTGGGGTACTACTAGCCCAATAATGCTAGACATAATGAACATCACTATCACTTCGCTTAGTGCGATCACTCTAACAAGCTTATGGCTCTTTCATTATCATAATGAGTTAGGTCAAGTGTTACGAGGGATGACGATTGCGAGATTGCTTTCCAAGAAATGACCGAGTTTATTGGATTTACCCGTTTCGCAAAAAAATGCATTCATAAAACTGTTTGAGGTACAGAAGAAAGCTATAAAGCTTGCGTCCATTTTTCTTTTGTCTGATGAGACTGATTGTGAGCCACCGTTCCTCGATATTCGATTAATTTGATCTTTAGGACAAGTTTGCACAACTCTCTTTAGCAAAAGAAAAGAGGGGAATCTTCGTCCAGCGAGACCCGGACTTGCATGGGCCGAGACAAAAAGAAAAGAAAAAAAGAGAGATGATTGGAATTTTGATAGACATTGAACAGATTTAGGCCTTTGTATTTTCCAGGCTATGTGGTATACACCCTCCTTGTTGATTTGTACTATCACACCCCAAATCCTATAAGGATAAGAGGGTGACACGGCTGTCCTTCCTGCTTGAAGAACGCAGCCTTAGACTACCCCAAAAATTTCAGCTCCCAAGAGTTCCCGCACTATCGCTCTCACTCTATCAGTTGCTAACTGAGAGACCTGAAAAATATGAAGATTAGAGGAGTGAGCTACCACGGCTCAGTGAGTAACACATTTCTTCCAAGCGGATCAGGAAATTACTATGCACATTTACAATACCAATATAATCCACTTTGAACATAATATATATACGCACTACAAATATCTTAAGAAAACAACAAAATAGGTACTAATGGTCGAATTCACTAGTTAATCTCTTCAAACACATGCCAAAGGTCCATTCCATCAGCTAAACTTGTCAAAACACGGGTCAATGGTCCATTCCACCGACCAAACTCAAATCAAATGTCAATGGTCCACTCCATTGACCAAACTCAAGCTCAAATGTCCAACCATGGTCACGCTCAACGCCCGTGACAAGACGACCAAGATTCTCCCATTGGTTAGGTCTCCACCTACTATAAGCCAGTGGCTCGGCCCACAAGGATATCCTAGGCTAGTATGCACATACCTACACACCCCTCAGGCTTCACAAAGACATTAAGCATCAATCCAGCAATAACCAATCTCTAATAATCCACAACAGAATCGGAATCATTTCATAATTCAAGCATTTAATAAATATGGAAACGCTTTACATATATCAGAAGCTTTCCAAGGTCTTTTGATAAAGGTTTCGCAAACCACCACTTTCAAACAAATATCCCAACTAAAATCAAAGGATAGTTTCCTCACATAAATAACAAATTGTAGTAAAAGTCCGATCCTATTTTTATGCAACAAAGAATGCTATTTTTCAACTAATAGCATATATTACCCATAATATATTTCAAACATGAGTTTAAAATACAAGGAAGAAATAGTGTCACTCACCTGAGAAAAGCTAAAAACCAACTAAGCCCTTATTTGAGTTGACGTACTTGAATTCCTAATAATTAATCCAAAAATCATATGAAAGACCAAGTAAATGGACATTCTAAATAATGACTTGGCTATCCTACGCCTATTTATTGATAACACGACACTTACGTGCCCACGGAAAGCTCGCCTCTAAATGAAAACCTATTTTTATCCGTGAGACACAGTCACGCACTCAACTTCGTTGCCTCATAACTTCCTCCACAAAATTCGGTTTCAAGCCAACTTATAGTCATTAGAAAGCCCTTTTGATGCACTACAACAACTCCACAACAGCCGCCTCAAAACCTCACCGAAAACAGCAGAAAATCAGTCCCGAAGCTACTGTTCGCAGCAGTGACAAAACAAGCACCTAACTTCAAAAATCCATTCTGGACAAATCGCAAGCTCAAATTCAATTCCGCAAAATGCTATAGCTTCACAACATCCTAAATTATTATTCTCATAAAAATTTTCAGCTCAACGACTCAAAAATCGGACTTCGCCGCATAAATCTCCATAAACTCTTAATTTCAAGCCCTAATTGCTATTAATCCTTTCCAAGGATGATTAGAGACCTTAATCACTTACCGGCACCATGGAAAGGAGTTAAGATGAGCTGTGGAGGCGTCTGGATCATGGGTGCGCCAAAAATTCTCTCATTTTGCTCCTTTTCCTTCTCTTTCTCTCCTCTTCTCTCGTTCTGTTTCTACTTTGTTTCTGTTTCTGCTCTGTTTCTATTTTCGGCAGCTTGCACGCAGCAAGGAGAAGGAAATAAAGTGGGCTAGCTGGCTTTTTAAGAGACAAAGATGGGCTGACTTAAAGGGAAAAGGGGCTAGGCTAACTTCTTGGCCCAAATATTACATGTACATAGTGAATAAACTTCTAGTGAAGTCCCGTTAGCCATTTTTAATCTAAGTAACAAATGATCACACGAACTAAAGTTGATATTGAAATGGACACTGAAGTCGTTATTGATTCAAATTCTTGAACTTCGGCGAAGGGATCTTTTTGAATTTTAGAGTAGGATCACTATAATCCGTCAATAATATATAAAATACCCAACATGTCACCTTTGTCCGAACTTTTTGAAGTACTTGACAGCCTGTTATTTTGATATGTTACCATTGTAAGATGAGCGTTACATTTAATTAATCCTGGGACACCAATTCCATATTTAATCAACTCTTATGAGACCTCGATGGTTGTAATGGTGATGCGTGAACTTCCAATTAGAGCATTTTTTTACTTGACTGACTTTAATGTGAAAAACCACAATCAGCACCATTTTCTATCAGTGTGAACTTTTCAAATTGTCAGTTGCAGACAGAGCACTACATTGTTTCGCCGGCATTTTAGGTAAATCACCGGACATATATTTTTGACGCTGTTAACATTGTATCTGTTGTTGGCATACATGAATGCGAATTTTATAGTTTTTATGTGAATTACATGCTCAGCTTCCCAAAATTCTGGCGAATTTGACTGTGTCCGAGTCTGACTTAATTAGCCAGAAAAAATAATGTCAAGACAAGATCCACATGTACACGGTTGACCGGAAAGTGAGAGCTATGGCTGCAACAAGTAGTCCAGAGGAAGAGCAGTGAACACTCCTCTTGACCCACATCGAAGGGCTGCGTCCATTGTCCCTGCAAATTTCACAAAACTCTCAGCTGGTTTCTTGAGAAAGTCTGTAGCATGAAAATCCCTAGTGCACTAGCCCTACTTTGGTTGAATTATTCTTGCACTCCTAGGTTGAGCTCTCCATCTGTATGATTCCAATTGTAGATTCATAGTAAGTACTTTTGTCACAGTAAAAATTCAGTCTACTTTGCTAGATCGAATATGTAGCAGTGCTGAGTGCAAGTTACTAGCTGAGGTGCATTTCAACTTCAGAAAAATTGGACGGAAGTACAAGAAATCTGCATAGCTTCACATACCAAACCAAATGCCCTCTCGGCATGAAACTAATAAAATTGACTTAAACATGAACTTTTTATTTGACTGCCTTTAATTCTTTTTTTCCTTTTCATTTCTTTTTGGAGAAGTAAGTTAGCCATACATACCAATACTCATGGCTGGAGGAAGTGTGAACTGAACCATCAGGACGCAGTGATACAATGGGTATGATGCCAGAAAGACAAAGTTGCCCACAGCCTTCATTGCCAATAATGAAAGCACGTATTTACTACATATCCCTGATTTGCTTTTACTGAGAAGCCAATATTCTTATACTAAATGATTCAAACACACAAGGAAGGGAACATACCACCATCGAGAAAGATGCCTATGAGAGTCCAGCAGAGCGACAAGCATTCCAGTCGCCAAACGGGCTACCGCCCTCATCACAGACCGCCGGGATTATAATGAGGGGTAGATTTCCCAAATTATCTTTAAATTCAGGTGAAACGAAGATGGCAAGTAACCAGGTCGTCATAAGACAGGAATACCTGTTGAACAAGCGGCAATGATCAGACCCTCTAGATGAGTCATCAGTTTTGGTACTTTTACGAGTATCCATCCAAGAAACCCCTCCACTGAGGAAGGAAATTCCAATTTCAATGGGCGTAAACCACCTTTGATAGGCAAAACAGTATCAGAGTTCGATTCTACCAGATCATTGGCACTTATCTTGCAAAGCAGTTCGTTCTATATCATTTGGAAAGGTAAATGGAATATCCTGTAAACCATAAGTATGCGTATAACTCCTCCAGTCAAAGCATCGACTTTAAATTCCGTGCTTTTCTGAGACCCAAGTGTAACCGATTCATCCTCTAATACCAATGGTGTACTTTATATGAAATCATCAATGTTCATCCCCAGTTTCTGCATAGCATGGGACAGTCAGTTCGTAAGATGTATAAAGCAGGCAATAGCGGCAGCAATTAACTTTTTTTTACAGTAAACAAGGAAAACAGCCACTGTGATCAGGAGACTTCTCCCCTATTTTGGAAGGAGGGGAGATGACTTTCAAAGTTTCATGGGTCTAGAACATATAGATAAGTATAGATAAGGGCATTTTTAATTTAATACAAATAGGAAAATGTAGAAATCCTTTTCCCATCCTTTAATAGGCAAAACAAGTCCAAGTTAAATCTTCCGGACAAAAGAAATACGGCCATTTTCTTATCCTGAACAAAGCAACATACTGCAAAAGATATGCCTTGCTTTCTTGCATCAAGATCATCTGGCATGGAGAAACCTTTAGGCAACAAGGTATTTTACAGAAAACAGCATTGTGCAGTAGCAAAAACAAGAATGCATTCATCTACTCTGTCTTACAAACATAGGAGAATAAGATCTCACCCAATGGTCGGTGCAAGTTTTTTCCACCATCAAGGCAGCCCTACCAACCTCAATCTAATGATGAAAGGCACAGGGAAGTGCTGAAATTAGTGATATCCTTGATTAGACGAATGATCAAACAGTTGTTCTAATTAGACAAAACCAAAAAGGATCTCAATTTTCTTTTCACAAGTATAAGTCTTTGCCATATCATTTTACCAGAAGTGCTCGTTGCGCATATACAGCTCCCAGTCACCACAGTCTATAAAGTAACCACTAGTGGGTCCAGAAGAACTTTCATTCTCGTTATCTTGGTAAATTGGAGCCTGATGTGAAGAGTAAACGGGAGGTCCTGATGAGAATGACCAGATCACCCTCCTAGAATCACTGTCCACCAAATGCATTGTCCCATCTAGGGCATTATCATGATTTCTGCCCAAAAGTAGAAGCCATAAGCAAAGGCATGCAAAAAAACAGAGAAATGGTAGAATTATTTCCCCAATAAAGAGGAGAATAGCATGGCAAGTCACTGAAAAATGGACTCAAACTGGTCGCTAGTTCATGACTAGCCATTGATAGCTTAAAGGCCAACAAGACAAATCAAACGCAAAAGCTAGAACAAATTATACATCAAACCGGCCCAGTTAGGAAGTCCTTGTCAGCAGCTTCAACCACTGAATAGAAAGTACTAGTCATGAGCAGCTCCAAATGGTCGAATATACATATTAAGTTTTACCAAGTTCTTGGCAACACGTTATCACTAAGCTCCAAAGCAAAGCTGAATCTCGACTGATGCTAAATTTCTGAGTAAGGAGTACACAAATCACGCACTCATGTCATGCATCCATTAGACCCTGATTCGCTACCAAATAATAAGGAAGAAGATATTAGTAACGAGCCCTGACAAGATAAATTATCATGCAGAATTCCAAATTGACGTATGTTGGACATCGAGGAGACCATTTCTCACGACTTCCACCGGTAGACAGCAAGGCAGATTTTTTAATGCATGAGTCACGCTTCTCTGTCCCTTTCTGCTCTACCCCTCATATGCAGGGTTTTCGCCCTTGCAAAACTCAATAACAAGACTAGTAACTCTAAACAAGAGATATGAGCAGTTTTTCCCATCGCCACACACCCATGCACGACTGAAAACTTATACTCCGCTCGAACCCTGTATTAACCAGCCGCATTATGCCATTTGACCATACAGATCCTAAGAAACTTTGGCAGAACTCCTTACTACCAAAAGAACCAAGCTCACATCCAAGTACGTACTACACCGAATTGCCTCTAAACTAAACTTGCGCCATCGGAAGTACGGGACGGAACTGCATATGCTCTACTGGCCAAACGGGTCACGGCTCCAGGGTAAAAAAGACCGCTTCATTTGGACCAGAAAATTTACAAATTTTTCCTTTTAAATCAATCACGAAGGGAGAAATTAAAGCCGAACAGCAAGAGACCAACTAATGGTTGAATAGACCCGAGGGGATCTCAAGGGCAAGCGAGCCAATCCCCTGGCCCACGGCCTCGACAACTGATGGCCGCAATCGCTGCCAAAAAAGCTGACAAAACGACAAAATCGAGGGGGGAACAACCCTTCCAACACAAGACTCTCGATAATAATCATAGCAAGGATATTTTCCTCCGCCATATGATGTTAATTCCCATTTCATTTTTATAAGGACTTCATTTCTATAAATGATTTTTTGTAATGGGTTTGGACATTGTTGATAATATCTGTTAAGTGACATATCTTAAATGTAAATTATAATCATGAAAAGTTCGCAACTTTTTATTTGAAATTGAACTTTAGAGAGCATTGTAAATAAATATATTTTATTAAAGATATGTTTTTCCGCTTGTATCAATTCTACCCTTGAGAGGAAGTCTTGGGGAGGGCTCGTTTGGACATTTACATTTTAGGATGTGCCCAGAGCTATTTAAGGGGTGGAATAGTCCAATCCATTGAATATGCTAAATTTTATATTAGATTAGGTCCATTTTGTTCCTTCAAAAGCATGTTTGCAGCAGAAATTGCAGTATTCAGGCATGAGTCAATCACCTGACATTTTGGATCTACCATTAGCTACGCATAAAAAGAGAGACTTGATGTTCATGAGCTGATTATACATCCTAATTTTCATTGACCTCAAACCATAAAACATCATATAAACATGCGCATACAATTTACATAAATGGATACGCTTCATATCGATACACACGATGCCGAAATCAACCATCCTGCAAAGTAATTATTGAAAAGTTTGCTGCTGATAAACCATTATGACCGCCAGTTGAAGTACTCCGGAAAGAGAGAGCGTCCCCCGTCTTCAGCACATGGGGACGAACCTGAACATTTCACTCGAGACGGGAATCGTTCCTCGAAATAGCTGTCCAAATCTTTGGGAGATGATCCGACGATCTCCCACCAGAACCAGCCATCAGAACAGTACCTAATAAGAATATGAGCCGCAAAGTCCACAACACTGCTCACGGAAACATTCAATCTATAAGCCTAGCCGAGACCCAGCTGCAGTAATCACGTAAAACCTCACAGCGATAGTTCACCACAGGACGTGTTTAATGATTGTAAAGTAGATAGATAAACATCGAACATATAATAATGACTTCACGTATTGATGATACTAATGTAATCAGTAATGTCCATGTCATCGAAGATGTGAAATTTCCTTGCATTAGTTGCACTTGTAAACATTCCTGAATTTTCGCTGGAAGTCTTTGGAATGGCTAAACAGGTATCCCGCAATTCGAAACAAGTCTCTGAACCTACGCATATGGTTAATGACTTTACGATCTATCTTTTTGTTCCATTCCCCGTCGAAAACATGCCAAGCAATGCTTTCCAATTTTTCCAGAAGATCAGGGTTAATTCCCCTAGCTTTCAATATTACCCAGTCGCTGTTGTCTTGGAGAAGGGATGGTCTCGTCTTTGAATACCAAAAGAGTGGATGGTGAAGCACCTTCAATGCCTTTGGCCTGCCAGACATCAGAAGATTTCAAAATGCAGACGTCTTTGTTGCACGGCCACGGGAGATAAACCGCCTACAGTAATTCACTAAGCACCTTTGTCGAAGGCATAGGTCGATAGCAATACCTGATTGACAGGAAATTCTTTAACACAAAATGAAATGAGACATGGTAAGAATGTCAAGACGACAGAGGATAAATATAATCATTAGATCTAGCTTTTAAAGAAAAACATGCAAAGGATATTTTCGTATAATATCAAGTGCCGCAAGAAGGTGGGTAGCAAATCTTCAGATGACACGAGAGAACTACTCATATTCACGGGAAAACCCAAATATGGAACAACACGCGGACCACCAACTCCAAGCTGACGAAACATGACCCTTTTACAAAAGCCTGTTGTGATAGAGGCAGGCACCCGGCGGCAAGTGGCAGGCAACCAACAGTGAGGACCACTTATAAGAGGAAAAAGAAGAGAAGAAAAAAAAAATTGACTTATTTCAAAATTATTCTCTGAAATAAAAAATAATTTACTATTTATTATTTTTGTTCCAAATCTATTTTTCAGAATAATTTTCGATCACGGGGAATAAAAATATTAACTGACATTACCAAATGAATTTATATTCTTTTTTTCAAAAAAAAAAAAGAAATTAAGAGAAATAGAAATCAAACGAACCCTAAAAAGCTGAAAAGTACCTTTTGTTGATGAAAGTCTCTACAAGGGCTAAACACCAAAACGTGCCGGCCCAAGCACATGCTCAGGCCCTTTTTAAACTAAAAAAATAAAATTTTGAGAAAAATAGAAAAAATTTAAATTGATAAATTGTAATAATCTAAAAAAATTGCACAAAACTAAAATATAATATTTTTTTGCGATAATGGGAACAACAGCTAAAGTACAAAACAAGTATCAAAACTTGATATAAGTGGATATTTAAATGCCAAAACTTTCAAAATGTATACTTAAATGTGTCATTTTTTTGTGTCATTTTTTTTGAAAATTGGGATATTTAAGTATCAAGTCAAGCAAAGGTGAAGGGAAATCCAATGTGGCATATTTTTAATAAAAATTCAAGTGGTTTATATGGCACACCAAAAGCTGACTCGGTAACAAAAATGCAAAATGTTATTTTGCCCCAAAAATCGATTTCTAATATATATATATATAAAGAACCAAAATTTAAAAAAAAAAAAAATAGGTGTAGCTTTCGGCAAAGGCCTAGATAGCCCTCACCGCCACCACCCTACCATCGCCAACTACTGCTCTCTTTTTTTATAATTTAGTTCTTTTAATTTATTTAATTGTTATTTATATTAAAATTCAATTCCGGAAGCAAAGCAACGTTGTTTTGGGCTTATATAGCCATTCAACGCACAAAATAATGTCAATTTGCACTTAACTCATCGGAAAAATGCCACGTTAATAATTTTGTCAGAAATTTTCGCCATCGGCACTTAAGTGTTCAATTCTTTCTTATCCAATTTTGGCACCTAATTCACATTTAAAAATAAAAAAAGGAATAAATTAATAAAAAAATACAAACAATAAATACAATAACAATAAGAAGAGATGTGATCGCCCCTACATGTTTGATACCTTCTCCAAAAAAGAAATTTGTAAGACCAAAACCATTTGTAATTCCAATAATTACTCATCTATCCAAAAATGAATAAGCTCAACTAGTCCTCTTAAAGATATTATATAAAAAGTATCTATGTAACCACAATTATATGATCAAAAGCATGCACTTGTATCAAATTTTGGCACTAGTATTTTCCTGGGAAGTGTTTTCCAAACTTTCCGCTGTTTATTTCTCTAAAAATAATTTGGTTAATGGAAAATACTTTCCCATCAACAAAAATATTATGTTTTATTTTAGGAAAATGAATTCCTATGCGTGAGAAGGGAAAACACTTTCTCTTTTATTAAGTCTTTAGGTCATTCCTTTTTATTAAGTCAAATGTTATTCAATTATTTTTCAAATGACATCTAAACGCCCGAAAATATTTTCAATTACATATCACCAAACACACGGAAAAACTAATCATTTTCATGAAATATGATTTTCAGAAAAATATTTTTCAAAAATGATATGATTTTTGCAAAACAAATGCCTCAAAATGTACTTTAGTCCAGAACAAACATTCCACGTTCAAACATAGGCCTAAGTTCATTCAACTTGATCCTGCAACATGGCCACCACCGACTAGATTGAAGAAGGAATCCCCGTGGGAAGTTGGCCGAAGGGGTCAAAGCACATCACTACCAAAATACTCCTTAAAGCGTTCCTCTCCTCTGCAAAAACACGGACGCTACTCCGTATTACTTAATCGAGAGTCTCGGGAATCGTTTCGCGAAGTGTCGTAACCCTCGGGACCCGATCCGAGGAGCTCCTGCCAAAACCATCAAAGCGAATATTACAGATTCGAAATGAGCCGCAAGATGCACGCAATCCAATATATGGAAAGATACGGAAGAAGCCTTACATGCAACGTGCAGCTAAAGAAATGATCAACAATTTGAGACAGAGTACCTTAACTTCTTCTGAAAGTTCTATGTAGTGGGCCCATTTATTTTGCACGACTTGCAATAAGTCTCTGACACGGCTATAGTCGTAGCGCCTTATGCCTATGTCAGCCATAGATACAGGTTCTATTTGGCTATCCCAATTCCTCTGAAAGACCAATGGGGCAGTGGCCTCCAATGCTTCCAGAAGATCTGAACTGGGTGCCTTATCAACTTCCAGTTGTACTCTATTGCTGGTGTCGCAAAGAAACGACCGCCTCATCTCTGAACTCCCAAAAACATTGGATGGATGATGAAGCACCTCTGATGCGGGAGGCCTGTCAGTAATTAAAAGCAATTATATATTGACTCTAGGAAATTATTATTATTACAAAAATGACGTCATCACAAATATGACATTGGTGCAATGTCCAAAGCAATTACGACAGCATCAGCTCAAATGAAAGAGCGACCAAATTGTCTGAAAGCTTCCATACACTTTACGACAAATGACTCTAGGATGAACGTAGTTGTTTGACTATGACAAATAGCCATGAATAATTAAATCCCAACCCTTAAATCAGCAAGAGATGCGAGCTTCGGCATCGATTCCACCGAGGACAGGTCCATTTTGTTCTTCATGATATTAAAATCACGCTCTAGACATTCGCCAAATGGATGTCCTCCACCAGCGAGGCAAAAGAACAAGACACGGCCAAAACTAAACAAATCCATAGTAGTTGTTCGACGGTCATTAATGAGCTGTTCTGGCGCTCGCCAGCCTAAAGTTCCACATCCTGCAATACAGACAATAGACAGAGATCAAAAAAAGAGCCTGCGCCGTCGGAGGGAAGGTATGCAGATTCACCAGTCAGACGAAGGGAGATCAATGGCAAAAACTGTTAAATTTGCACAAAATTTACTACAAAATAAAGCGTAAACTGGCTTCCAACTCCCAATATAATGTATTCTTTAAAAGAAGAGATTGGTCTAAATCTGAAGTTTTTAGACAGGAATCTGGAAATGATAACTACAGTGTACAATTATCAATCTTGAGGAAAAGAAAGAAGATGAGAGTACTTACTGGGGCAATGTCCCAAGGAAAGTTCATCTTCCGAAAGACATTTAGTAATACCCGTATCAGACAACTTAGCAACTAATGGATTCCCAGTAATCAAGATGTTTTGAGGCTTTACTTCGCAATGGATTATATCCAAATCATGCATATAGGCAAGTCCCGATACCACTTCCCTGTATCATATAGCATAGGATAGAAATTATGACTTAACCAACAAATAACCTAATCAAACAGAATCATCAGAATTAACATATTCAAATAAAATCATCGGAATTAACTCATCGGTTTCATCAGCAAAGGTGAGGGATGACCAGCATCACTCCAAAACTTAACATCTTGCATGGTGACCCAAAGGGTTTCCAACCTTCTTTTACACTTAAGAATTTCTGGTGTATCGTCAGGAAAGATAAATTTGAAGAAGGTGAAAGTACTTGAATCAAATCGTGCAAACTGCTTGTGCAGCGCTCCTGAGCATGATAAATGAAATTCATGTCGAAGTTCGCTCCATGATACCGGACGATATTCGGATGCAGGTCACGTCTCATCAAATACCAAATCTCCGACCAGACAAGAGTACGATGTTCCCGGAGAAATCTTTTGACCGTAACAGGTTGATCATCAAACGACCCCTCGAGGATGGTCATCCCATTAGTTCCCAACCCAATTGGTCTACGTGATATGGAGAACCCAGCCTCAGGAGCACCATCCTTCCTCGTCCCAACACCCCCCTCTTCTTCCTAAAAATCAAACTCCATACAAATTTTACCTAATATATCTTTGACACTTGATTTATTGAGAAGATTCATATCAACACATGACATCTTATGGCGCTTGAATTTTAGACGATAAATTTAGTACATGTCAATAAAACTAAATAAATAGTAAAAATAACAAAATTAAAATAATAAAAAAGAAGAGAGAGGAAGAGGAAGAAAATAAAAAGGTGAAACCCCGTCCGCCTGATCCACATAGATATTGTGTGTGGACAAAGATTCTTTATAAACGGTCTTGATTTTCACACGCACGGCGTGACGTGCAATGTTCCCGGAGAATCGAAATGCGTTGAACTTTAATTTCATTAAAGATGAGAATTAAAGATTGAACCGTAACGATTTATAACAGCAACGGTAGCATTCGAACCAAATTTTCGTGCAACTCGTCTAATCCATCTACTTGATCGATGTTGAGGACGTATCCCTTGTGTCGTCTTGGTGCATTTATGACTTCTTCCCAGCTGGATGACGTTTATTTCATTGGCAATTACTTCTTGCCAATGGATACGTCTATTTTGTAACCGAAAAAGTTACCTACTACATTGAGATTTACTTAACCAAAATACTTATCTTCAGATATTTAGATTTAGATATGGAACAATTACTAGCTAGGCAAAGAAGATGCTAGAGTACCGGATAATTACAAACTCAGTTTTATATATATTATACGGACGGCAATATAGTCCTAAAATATTCAATTCTGTCAATATAGGCCTAAATCTTGGCATAAAATTCAAATGCAATCCCTTCCTGCAAATTATCATTAGAATCTTGAGCATGTATTTGGATTTATTCTAGAAATTTTGAAGTATAGACAGCTCGACATTCCACATTTGTACAAACTTTTTGAAAAGTATTGACAGGCCATTATTTTGATATGGTACTAGTGTAAGATAACCACTACATTCAATTAATCCTAGGACCCCACGTCCATATTCAATCAACTCTTTTGAGACCTTGGTCGTGTTAATGGTGATGCATGAACTTTCAGTTAGAGCCTACCAGCACCCGACTGCCTTCTATTTGAAAGACCAAAGTCAGCACCATTTTCTGTCAGCTCAGACTTTTCAAATTGCCGGTTGTGGACTCAGCTTTACATTGTTGCGACGGCATTTTATGTAATCCACTGGACAATGGCTTTCAGCACTGTTGTTGGCATACAAGGATGTGAAGTTTATAGTTGTTATATGGATTACATGCTCAGCTGCCCAAAGTCCAGTGAATTTGGCTGAGTCCGGCTCTCACTCAATTAACCTGCAAAAATAATATCATCAGGACAAGATACACATGAACACAGTTGACCAGATGGTGAGAGCTATGGCTGCAAACGAGTATGTCCAGAGGAAGAGCACTGAGCACTCCTCTTGACCCACGTCAAAGAGCTGGGTCATTGTCCCTGCAAATTTCACAAAACTATCAGCAGCTTTCTTGAGAAAATCAGTAGCATGAGAACTACTTTGGTTGAATTACACTTGCACTCCTATGTTGAGCTCTCCGTCTGTATGTTTCCAAATGTCGATTCATTGTAAGTACTCGTTTCACAATCAAGATTCAGTCTATGTTGCTCGATCACATATGTAGCAGTGCAAGTGCAAGTGACTAGCTGGGACGTGTTTCAACTTCAGAAAAATTGGACAAAGGTGCGAGAAATCTGCATCGCTTCACATACCACATCAAATGCCCTCTCGGCATGAAACTAATAAAGTAGACTTAAAGATGACCTTTTTATCTCACTACCCTTTTCCTTTTCCTTTCTCTTGGAGAAGTTAGCTAGCTATACTAACCAATATTCATGGCTGGTGGGAGCGTGAACTGAACCATCAAGACATAGTGATACAATGGGTCTGATGCCAGAAAGCCAAGTTTGCTGGCAGCCTTCACGACTCCAATGCCAATCACTGGAAGTATCACGTACCGAACACAAATCACCCCGGCAATAGCCCATGGTCCGATTCTCGAAGAGTGTAAACCTGTTCATATGCAACAATCGATCAGGGAACTCCAGAATGTCTGTTTGAGAGAAAATGGGCAGTCAAGAAAGTCTTGCCTTGAGTGAGGTTGCCTCCTAAGATAAGTGTGATACAAGGAATAGTGCCATCTCTGCTTCACAGAAATATCAGTTTAAGGCCAAAATCATTGAGATAAAACCAAGGCTTGCAGAAGTCGCAATTCAGGAGGCTGCTCTTTCTTACCCTAGTAGTTGAATAGTGTCCCGTATCACATGAAGGGGCGCATTCTCACTGATTATGAGGTTCTTCAAGAATGCGATTGCCCCAACAATGAATCCAACTATCTGTTCGCATAGAGAAAATTGTCACTTCATGTCCTTCAAATAGAAAACCTTACGCTTCCCAAGATAATGCTGAAGAATTTTGATGAAACTCACTGCAGCAAGTGTAGGGGGCGACATTAGCTCCTCCAGCACATGGAGAAGAGGTTCTCTAACTTTATTCCAGAGTGATGTATTGGAATTATCTGAATCCCCACGTGAAATCTGAAATACAATCGCTCATGAAATTAGGGAAACAACAATTTAACTTTTCTCGTCAACTGGGAAAGAAAAGACTGGGTCTCACAGCTTGTGTTTCTGAATGTTCACTAGCCTTTGTCCATTGCACACTAATAGCAGTTTGTTGTTCTCCATCTTTTTCCTTGAGAAGACACGTTGCTGAACCGGCATTCGGGTCGATGTTAGGTGCCTTTGAGGCCACCTTGGCTGCTTGAAGCGCTTTAAACTTCGTGGATGATGTTCGGATTAGTTGGTAAGTGTAAGTCCAGATGTAGAAACCACCAAGCTGCTTTGACACCAGAGAAGAAAGTACACTTGAGTCCGATAGTCGCTGACCAGAGCATTATAGACTCAATGCAGCTAAAACCAGAAACATGAATTCGAGGCATCATTTGATCACATCAAAGATGGCAAACAATGAAAGCACGAATTTACTACTCATCCCTGAGTTGCTTTTACTGAGAAGCCAAATTTTCATTTGACAAATGATTTAGACATACAAGGACGGGAACATACTGCCATCGAGAAAGATGCGTATGAGAGTCCAGTGGAGCGGCAAGCATTTCAGTCACCAAACAGGCTACCGCCCTCATCACAGACCGCCGGGATTATAATGAGGGGTAGATTTCCCAAGTTTCCTAATGACAATTAGTTAAGAAAACAATAACAATCCAATTTGTCTTTTCAATTCATGTGTAACACCAATGCCAAGGAACCGGGCATCATATTTCTTAAGACAGGAATACCTGTTGAACAGGCGGCGATGATCAGACCCTCCAGGTGAGCCATCGGTTTCAATACTTTTACGAGCATCCATCCAAGAACCCCTCCAACGAGGAAGGAAATTCCTATGTTAATGGGCATAAACCACCTTGCAACAAAATTCTGACAGTTCAGAACAGTTAAAAGACCAAATAGATCAAGAACTTCATAGGTTGCACAAATGGCTCAACAAATTATGACAACACAAAATCCAACATGCACCTTCTACCTTTATAGGAATGGAATGAGGACATGATTTGGTAGCAGTGAGAAAATGGAAAAACTGCCTTACCACGAGATTATATCCTGAAGAGTGACTGTCTTGGTCAGGCTGGCGAAAATTAGCGAGGGGGTGAAGGCGATGAACACTATCTGCGCTCAGCAGAAAAATTAGCCGACGATAAACATTCCAGACTCTTCGAACACGAGTTACCGCCTAACTCTTCCAACTGCCAAAACAAACACCATCTATGCTAGTTTATACTTGGTCTTTTCAGCTTTTTTACCTTGTTCAGGGCCTTCCTGGTATCTGCAGGGAGAAGATTGCAGCGATCAGTCGCCATAAAAGCTCCCATCACGCAAATGATGAGAACTTGCAGAACCGGCATCGAAGCCACTGCTAATAGTGACCAGAAAACCATCTCTTCCTTTTTCCCTCCTAAACTTGCCGATACTTGATGCTAGTGCTGAGCCCTCAGGTTCTTGCTTCTGATTGTGGTTTGGCCTGGCCTTTCGTGTACAAGTGAACCACCAGTGATTCTTGTCCGGGAGCAGAAAGGCTAAATTTGGGTTGAAATTGAGCAAACGGTTCCAGATTTTTGTTGGTAACAACATGCTTCAAGAGATAATGTGGGGCTGAACATGCTTAGCTAGGGATAAAATGGATCGATCATCACTTCCTTTGTCTGTGCTTAGAGTCAGGACCACACGGTGAAGACCTAAGAGTCAACATTCTCTCTCAGTTTTTTTTTTTTCGGATAGATGGACTTCATTCATGGTAAACAAAGATGCAACAAGAAATAGTATCTGAGTACCAATGCAATCACTCGACTACTGAAATGATAATCTAGGTTGATTTTCTTTTGTGAAAAATTGTCGACGATATCACCCTGCTACAACTAATTTTATTAATGAGTGGTCACTATCGCTGATGTCATTCTTCAGCAAACTTGAGGCTTCATACAGTGGTGCCTAACTTGTACGTCATATATTGTCTAGAAATATGCAAGATCGCAGCCGAAGGATGGGTGTGCAGGTAGGGTCATGTAAAGGAACTGGAACCGCCCGAAATTGGATCGGAATTGGCGGTTCCCAAAAGGATCGATCTGGTTCCCAATTGTAGATATGGAACTGTGCACCTAGATTGAACTAGTAATTTATACATATACACATAAGAAAAATTTTAAAGAAAAATTTCCGACCAAAAAAATTTAAGAAAAATGAAAACTCTAAAATCCCTATCTAAAGCTCTTCACTCTCAACTTTCAATATAAGCCCAATCATTTTACTGATCATGCAATTAAGAATAGAGAAGTTCTTTGTTTTTTTGCTCTATTTTGGCTTGCTAGAAAAAGTTGTATTGAGTGTGTGAACTTACTCGAGAATCGAACCAAACAAGCAATTTAGTTTCCTAGCGGGTTTATGGAATCAATAGACAGTTCACAATTCTAATTTTTTGGAATCGGTCTTTAGTGGGCAATTCCCAATTCTAGGGAGAAAACCGCCTCGCCTAGACCATACTCATCGTTATGTGTAGATAATAAGCGAACGGTCAGAACATGCTTCGAGTATCATATGACGTTGGTTAGTGTCGGTGTCCAAACTAGAGTTGCAGAGGCTAAGATCGCCATTCCCGATGTGTTCATCGTCCCCGAATTTGCCTCGATCTACTGTTATTCAATAGACAAGAGTCTTTAAACATTCTTTGTGGGGCCCAATTTCACGCAGAAATCTCCGTATTGGGTCCGTGGACGGGACATGCTCGGATGCCAACAAGTCGGAGACTTGCCGGGCTCATGGGCCGGCCCAATGGACCGTCAACCTTTATCTGATGCATCTGTCCAATATTTTTTTAATAAAAAAAGAAAGAATTTCTTATTAGAGTGGTTACTAATGGATTAGGCATTATCATGAAAGTGATTTATCGTAAAAAGAAGTACGACGTTGTGTCGTTCCATGCAATGTATGCCGTTCGATCCTGATTGCCCTTGCTCCGCTTTTCGGCCGATTCGACGCGGAGGTGGCGGACCCCACCACGTCCACTATCACTACGTCATCATTTTCCACTTCTGCTTGCTGTAATCGATCGACCGTCCTCGACCTCGTCCGCTGGCTCGGCATTTCGCTGGTGGACCCCACGGCTCAATTATTTTTGCCCCCGCGGGAAGTCCGAGAAATCGACTCCGAGGTAATTTCGTAATTCAACCGTGAAATTTGCAGACCTCTTTCTCCAATCAAAGCTTGCGATAAATCTAAAAATTCAATAAATAAAAAAAATTAACCATCTAGATGGGGAGAATAGATCTATAAGGAAAGAAGTCTTTGCTTTTTGTCTTTCTTTCATTTGGAAGTGGACTTCTAGAGGCACCCTTTTATTTTTAAATTGACATATTACACGGAAAAATAGCTAATTTCTTATCTTACAATATAATAAAAAATCATTATCTTTATAGTTGATAAATTTAAAACTAAATATATCACATCAAGTACAACAATTGAATAGGTAAATGTAAGTGTAAAAAATAAAAATAATGATGTCCTTACATATTTTATTTTATACGGTAGATCTAGTCATACTCTGAATAACAATTCAACGAAACGTACAATCTCATGTCATGTCAAGGTTTGCTTTTTGGAATTCAGGTTCAAATCAAGCCTTGATGTGGACTCTCCCCTACCCATTAGTTGCACGCAAGCTGGCAATGTGAACAAATGAAAAGGCGGACGACATGGACGTGTGCTTCTTTAGTTTCATATGAAAGTATGAAATCGCTTCATTTTCTCGAAGTCAGTAGACATAGATGAACAACAACTTGAAAAATAACCTTATGTCTGTACATATCATGTATCCTTTTACGATCGGTTGGTAATTTGCTCGGCGAATTAAAATGCATCAAGCTTTGATCTTGTTAAGAGATGAGTGGTAAAGATAAAATGCGGCGATTTTGATCAGGCAGTGTTTGAATCGGATTTCATGCACCTCAATTGTTTCACCTAAAAATAGCTAATGACTTATCTTACAATATAAAAAAAAAATCACCTAAAAATAGATTAGGCAACTTTTTTTTTTTTTAAGTTGACATATTACACATAAAAATAGCTAATGACTTATCTTACAATATAATAAAAAAATCATTATCTTTATATTCGATAAGTTTAAAACTAAATATATCACATAAAGTACAACAATTGAATAGGTAAATGTAAGTGCAAAAAATAAAAATAAAGATGTCCTTACATATTTTGTCTTACATGGTAGATCTAGCCATGCTCTTGGCAACGATTCAATGAAACGTACCATTTTCGTGTCATGTCAAGATTTATCGATTAAGTTTTAAATTATAATTTTAAAAGAGCACGTAAATTTAAGGCTCCGTTCATTTCACAAAAAATAATATTAAAACGTTTTTTGGATTTCCTGACGTTCGTTTTACGGAAAATAAATTCATTAGGGAAAACATTTTCCATGAAGAAAAAAAAGTCTTCTAAAGTGGGGGAAAATGTTTTACACTTTTCAAATTGGGGAAAACATTTTCCACACTTACTCTCTTCTATCTCTCACCTCTTATTAGTCTTCATTTCTTTCTTTCTATTTTTTTAAAATCAATTTTTTTATTTTTTTTCATAAATTCGAATTTTTTTATTTTTATTTTTTATTTTTTTCTTTCTTTTTTGCTGTTTTTCTTTTTTGATCGGTCACCGGCCACAGCAACAGCCAGCGACAGGAGAGCCAAGCTCGTCGATCTTGTGTCACCAGACGACGGCAAGGCTCGAGCGTCACAAATCGACGACACCCGAGTGTCGCCAGAGGCAACAAGGCTCGAGCGCTAGACCGATGACACTTGGGCCTCGCTAAACGGCGACGAGGCTCAAGCCTCATAGATCGGCGACGCCCAAGCATCACCAAACAGTGGTGAGGCTCGAGCCTTACTGATCGGTGACGCCTAAGTGTCACCAAACCACGGCGAGGCTCGGGCGTCACAATCCGCAAAGTTCGAGCCTCGCCAGTGAGCTAATCATGCAAGCTCGAGACAGGTGAGAAAAATAATTTAATAATAAAAATTTTAAAATAATAAATAATGATTTTAAAAGATAAAATATTAAAAAGAGTTCAAAGAAAAATATTTTCTTAAGCGAACGGGAAAAAAACATTTTCCATTTTAAAATCAAGTTTCATCCGAATACCGAAAAATAATTACGTTTTCCTAAAAAATAGCTTCTTGAAAAATATTTTTCAAAAAATAATATTTTTCGTGAGACGAATGGAGCGAAGAAAAATTGGAAAAGAGTGAAAGAAGACTTTAAACTTGTTGGAACTCAATTTCAAATCAAGCCTTGATGTGGACTCTCCCCTACTCGTTAGCTGTGCGCAAGCTGGCAATGTGAACGGATGAAAAGGCGAACGACACGGACGTGTGCTTCTTCGGGTTCGTACGAAAGTATGAAATCGCTTCGTTTTCTCGGAGTAAGTAGACGTAGATGAACAATGACATGAAAAACAACCTTATGTTTGTACATATCATGTATCATTTCACGATCGATTGGTAATTTGCTCCGTGAATCAAAATGCGTCGAGCTTTGATCTTGTTAAAAGATGAGCGGTAAAGATGAAACGTGACGATTTCAATCAATTGGTGTTCAAATCGGATTTTGTGCACCTCGATCGGTTCACCTACCTTAACAATCTTGAAGATGCACTCTTCTTGCGTCACCTCAATGCGTTTAGAATTTTACCTGTGAAGTACTCCTAACAAGATTTGAATCCAAAATCACAATAAATAAATAAAAAAGGAGTTTACTCGCTCGTCATTAGAGTGTGCAAAGAGAACCACCCAAGTAGAGAATTACTTGGACCAAATTGGACTAGCCAGTTTTGGACAATTTCCATGGGCGACAATTCGATTCCTAGTTCCTATTCATAAAATTGGTGGCCGATTAGTTCGATTCCCAATTCTAGGGTAGGAATCAGGAGCAAACAAACAATATATATATAATATATATATATATATATATATATATATATATAATTATATATAAATTTCTTGATAAATTATAACTTTCCCGATTTCTCTTTATCTGTCTTCCTCGAGTAGAAACTATAAGATTATGGTCTATCTTCATCGATCTATACATTTTGTTATGAAAAGATAATTTCTTCTTTTGAAAAGATTAATTGAGTGAAATTTTGAACAAATTGATCGGTTCCATCGGATTAGATCAAATCGATTCGGTCGGTTGATCGGACCGGTTTTTAGTTCTAGGAGTGGCCAGTCGATCTCCAATCCTAGAAATCGGAAAGCTATCCTCCTATCCGGCTCTCAATTCCATCTTAGAATTGGACCGGATCAATGATCGATGATCCATATTTTTCATTTGAGTTAAGCATGAACGTGAGCGTGCGTTTTCTCCATAACCATGTCTAAGTGCACAACCGACGGAGCATTACATGGGATTAATTCAAACCTCTGAAATCATTTATCGGGAAGACACGTGTCGGCTTTACATCGAGAGGAGAAAGTTGATGGTGTGGACAGCTTTGTCTCCAGACAATATCATAGGATAGCTGACCAGAAAGTCAATGTGGACACAACAAATGAATAATTAAAACGGCCCCATCGTCACGTTCAACAGGATTGACAATTACTTTTATATTTCCCATCTTAGCGCCCATATCATTGGCTAATTATTGTATTTAAAAATTAAACAAAAAAAAGGGCACTTTCAGTTCTCCCAAGCCTCTTTAATTTATTATTTTTCTTTAACGAACGCGTCTCATTCCACCTTCTTCTTTTTTTATATCAGAAAATATAAAAAATGTCACGGGGGAGAGGACTGCATAGACAGATGAATATCATCTTTTATTAAAATCTTTTCGGTAATCGACATTTCTCAAATAGTGAGCGGCGTTGGCTAAGTAGTACACATAATATCATTTGAAGATCTCCTTAAATTGTGATTAATGATTAATCGCAAAAAAAAACTAGCATTATAATTTCTGATAATGACATCAAAGTGGTTACCATTTTTCAAAGGTATGATGATATAATTATTTCTTAAATTTGATTGTAAGTAGACTTCTAAGGAGAAATGGTCCCAATCAGATCTATATTTATTTTACGAATGTTAATTCAGCCATATATTTTTTAATTTCGACAATTCAATTCTATACTTCTACTGAAAATTTCAATGTAGTTATTTTAATCATAAATCAATAACGTTGTGATATACAACCTTGGATAACTGAGAAATGATTGGACTATCATGTCAAGGATTTCAAGCGAAAATTTGGCCGGAATGACTAAATCGAAATTTTGCGTAAGAGTTTGAGATTGAATTGTCATTTGTATAGCGAGTTTATGGCATATTGGGCAATTTTTTTCAATTTTTAAGTATCGACTTGCAAATGAAACTAAAGCGGAAAAGGAAAGATTAAACCTTAAAGATGGGACAAGTAAAGGGATTGGTGAGGAAAAATAAGATAATGATCAACGACTGACCATGTGCACACATTAGTTGAAATCCGCGGACATTGATCAGAAACATTACACTATACAATCTTAACTTATGTTAATTCATATATAAGTACACCCGTGACAATTATCCTCACCAACTAATGTGACTATAATAAAAATAAAATAACACACTTGCAACGTTTGAAGCAATTAGAAAACTGAGAGAGAGAGAGAGAGAGAGAGAGTCTTCTCATTATACGCTCCTCTAATCACCAAAAATCCAAGTATGATTTTCATCTGAACAACGATAAATCCTATATGTCCGGTCTGAACTCATCAACGTTAGGAGTACCTAACTTAATAGGGAAATTGAAAACCCAAGTACCAAAAAATAAGATTAAATAGAATAAAGCCAAACAGCATTTATTGGAGGTAACATCATAACATACAATAGTGCATTTATTTCACCGAAAATTTTCTAATTAACGAAAATATAATCAATGAAAATTATTTTTACAATAAATTAGTAATTTTTATTTATTTGATGATTTAAGGAAAATAATTTTCTTATTGTCAAAAGGGAAGTCATCCGTCCCAGTCCTAAGCTTGTTGCTTTCGGTCTATTTAATATCGTTTGTCCAAACATTGGAAAATTAGCAAACAATTTTCCACGAGTAGTGTTTCTCTCGAACAAATGGACCCTAAGTATCCAAATAAGAAGATTGCCAAGTCAACGATCCATGCCGAATATCAATTTAGAAACAATCTTACTTTTCATCCCCGTACTTAAACACCCTTTTCAATCATATTCTCATGCTTTTAATTTATATGATTAAGTCTTTCCACTTTTACAAATGATCAAGTCCGTCCGATACCCGAGTGAGCCAAATCTAGCCAACATGATTGTCAAGAGAAATTGTAGTGCGAGCGTGATGTGGACAATTTTTTTCCAAATGTCAATGTGCACATGAGCATCCACATCGACTAAAGTTCATTCACATTATACTCTAATGTCATATGCATCGGCTAAATTTTCCCATGCGTATTTAGATGCGCTCGTGTTTGTGTGTTTTATCCACACCACACTTTGGCATGGTTCAATTCCATGTCACTCTAATTGTTTGAGTTGGCATCGCATAGACTTTATTAGAAAATTTTGAATTTAAAACGACTTGATTAAATTAAATTTAAGGACAAATACCACCAAAAATCATAAACTATGGCTCTTATAATAATTTTACTCTGAATTTTTTTTGTGTCACAAAAAACTCAAAACTATACCACTTATGACAATTTTACTCTAAACTTTTTTTGTGTTATCAAAAACCTTAAGCTATACCACTTATGATAAATTTATTCCAAACTTTTTTACTAATGGGCATCTTCGTCCTTTTCTATTTTCTATTTTTCTTTTTCCTTTTTTTTTTCTCTTGACAGAGCAAAGCTGGCGAGGCCGCCCTTGTCAATGTTGGAGTCGGGCAAGGCTCTGGCAACTGTTGCCTAACGCTAGCAAGGGTCGCCCATGCCTAGGCAGCCAAATCCGACAATGGTTGCCCTTGTTGGATCTAGCTTGGGCGACTCTCGCCCTTGCCCTTGCTAGATTTGACGAGGGCAAGCAATAGTTGCTCGAGCCTCGCTAGTGAGGGTCTCCCTTGCCTCGCCAACAGTGGGCGAGGGCCGCCGAAGCCTTGCCTAACTCTGACATTAGCGAGGGCAACCTTGCCGGCTTCCTTATGTCAAGATAATAAAAAAAGAAAAAGAAAAAAGAAAAAGGATGAAAATGCCATTCAGTTAAAAAAACTTTGGGGTAAATTTGTCATGAGTAGTATAGTTTAGAGTTTTTTGTGGCACAAAAAAAGTTCGGAGTAAAATTGTCACAAGTAATATAGTTCAGGGTAAAATTGTCACAAATTATATAATTTAGGGTTTTTTGTGACAAAAAAAATTTATGGTAAAATAGTCAAAGGCGGCATATTTAGAGTTTTTGGTGATATTTGCCCTTAATTTAAAGTATATGGACTTGATTAGGACACGTGTGAAAGTACTTACATAGAATGGAAAAAAAGAAAAATTATTTTCCACGACAGATGTAGACGCGGTATATTGGAACAATATACGCGACTATAAATAGTGAGATTCAAATAAAACTCTATGAAGAATGATTAATGCCACTCAACACACCAATTTAGTACTCAAGACACATTGCACGAGATGACCATAGCTTTCAGGGCAAACGTGGATCTCATGTCTGGTGCCGAGATTGATTCCATTAGCATTAGAATAAACAAAACCTCCGCAACTTTTTTCCGCAATCCTGGAGATCCTCTCCTCCTCCACTCCTGACCGCACCGGCGGATTCCTTGATTGACGGTCGCGTGCACGGTGGGAAAAAAAAAAACGTTTCATCCGATCCCGACCGGAAGATCACGAGTTGACTTGTCAGCACGATGCTGGTACGAACACTATTCAAAATCCACAGAAAAAGAGAGATCAAAAGAAATTACCACCACCAGGGTATCGCCACATTCAAGGCAAGCGAATAATTAACGTCCGCAAATGGGGAAAATGCCCGAAATCCCAGATTGGATCTCCCCATCTCTCGCCATGTTTTCACACGAATTCATTCGGTGAACAACCGCGCAAAACTTGGTGCTTTTTTCTTAATTGACAAAGCGATTGCTTTTATTCAGTATAAAAAATCATGAAAAAAATAATATTGAAAGTCCTCAACTTATCAATAAAGTGTAATTTAATTCTATAATTATTATGAAAATACAATCAAATCTTCAAATTTATCAAATTTATCAAATCAAGTCATTTCATTCATAATATTTTTTGAAAGTTTTATGATTCAATAATAATTTCGTCATAAATTTTAAAACTTAGGACTCGATTGTATTTTTAAGATAAATTTTATAATTTAATTATATTGTTTTAAAGTTTCAGAATTTAATTATATCTTTGTAATAAGTTTTTAAGCTGTCTAGTGTATTTATTCAAAATAAGGAAATCCAGCGTGAAAGACCTGCAAGAAACGAAAAAGCAAAGCGGGCACCAAAAACGCGTCTTGGACGGAAACCCTGTAATGTCACGAAGAATCCGAAGCCCCCGCCGTATCGAGAAAACGACAAGGCGTTGCGGACCAAAGATGTCATCATCACTTTCACATTATTTGTTCGAAATTCAGTGGGGATGTGGCCAAACCTGGAAAGCTTTTCTTTTTCCGTTTTTCGTAGTTCCTCACCGGCCTTTGCTGCCACACCTCCCTTCATCTACCTCCTACTGGCCCCTATACAGTGTCCTTCGGTACAGAGCTTCTCTTATATATTTTTTCATTAGTGAACGCGTAAATAAGTATTAAATGCGCTCTCTTTCTTCGGAATTATCCTGCTAGATCTTCATCGCCCAAAAATATTATTTCTCTTTCCATAGAAACCTTCAGAGAACCTCTCTCTCTCTCTCTCTCTCTCTCTCTCTGCTTCTGTGCTTCTGGGTTGAGAGGTACAGGGACGAAGGATGGCGACGGAGAGCAGTGGTTCGCAGAGCAGAGAACTTGATCAGACTCCGACATGGGCTGTTGCTGGTGTCTGTGCTCTTATTATTCTCATTTCCATTGCGTTAGAGAAAGTCCTCCATAAAGTTGGAATGGTATGAGCTTCATCTGTGCTTGAATACTTCCTTTACTTTTTTTATTTTGTCTCTTGTGTGTGGGGGGATGTTCATTTACTTTTTTGTTCGTGGGTACGTTTCTTGAAGGTTTTTTTTTTTTTTTCCTTCCTTTTGCTGTTTTTCCTATATGGGTTTCTCTTGATGCACGCGCTTCTTGGAGCAAGGTTTCTGATTTTCTTGGGAATGAATGAACACAGCAGAAAAGCCAGGAAAAAAAAAAAAGATAGTTCTTCAAGATTGTGAAAACGAAGTTTGAGTAAAAATTTAAGTTCTGTTGCAGTGGCCTGTTCACGATCTTAGGCTTCTCGTTTTTCTGATGAAATTGACACTTTCACAGCTTACGCTAATTCTGAAGTTCAACGTTTGTGAAGATATTGTTCCTCTGTTCGACTGAAGGATACCCTCTCTAATCACTTTATGTGTAATTCGTTCGCTTTTGGTATTTCAGTGGCTTACTGAAAGGCATAAAAAGGCTTTATTTGAGGCTCTGGAGAAAATCAAATGCGGTAAGAATGAGATTTTAATAGTTGATTAGTTAATTAAATGTGAGTCTGATGATGCAGGTTCTAATAAGATATCCTGTGAGTATCAGTGATTCCTTGGTTTTTGTCTAATGTTGGTGTTATTAGTGCAGAGCTGATGATTCTGGGCTTCATTTCATTGCTTCTGACTTTTGGGCAGAGCTACATTGCCAAAATATGTATCCCGACGACCTAGCCGAGGGCTGCAGGAGGTTGCCTGACCTTGGGCAACCCTTGGCGAGGGTCGCTTGACCCAAGGGCTGTGCGACCTTGGCGTCTGCCGCTTGGGTCTTGCACTTGCATGTGGCTCTCGCCTGGGTCTCGCGAGGGTCGCACGATGGTGGCCGGTGGTCGAGCTCGCGTCGCTTGGGTCACGCGGCCCCTAGGTCGAGTGACCCTCACTGAGGGTCGCCCGAGGTCAGGCAACCTTCGACGGCCCTCGGTTGGGTCGTGTGACCCTTGCTAGAGGTCGCCCGACCTTGGGTAACGGCCGCCAACGCCAAATCTGGCTCTCCGGCGAAGGGCTACCTCCATTTTTAATTAAAAATAATAATAATCAAGGGAAAAATTGAAAATATGAAGAATCAGTGAGGGTAGTTTTGGAAGAATTTTTTTTTTTTTAGCATTTCCCCAAATGCTGAGCTTTCAACATTTTGAAGGCTGGTTGAAAATTGAAAGTCACCAAACGATCTAGGGGGTGCATTTGGTTTGGCTTTGGGCAAATGCACTTAGGAAAATGCAAATACCTTTGGGCTAAAGGGGTTTCTTGAAATGTAAATAACGTTTGGTAAATTTTGCATTGTGAAATAATTTTGACCTAAATGCTGTTTGGTGAATACTATATTTTGCTAAGAGACTTTTGCAAATTTTTTTATTAAAAAAATTGTAAATAATTTTTTTTTGAATCCATTTTTCGGCGGCCAAATTTGGCTGCCGAAGGCCTACTTGAGGTCGCTTGGGTCCAGCGACCTAGGCGGCCGCTGCGCGATCGCCTGAGGCGGCGAACTCAGGCACGTGACCTAAAAACCAGAGAGTGAAATAAGAAGTGTGTTACGTACTATACTTCCAACATACACTCCCTTAGTCGGCGGTTGCCCTCCTTGGCCGGTCGTTGGCTTTGTTGGCCATGCGGGGAAGATGATGAACAGTAGTGCAAGTTGCATTCCGAAAATGCAATTTGCAAATGTACCTCTAGGCTTGCATTGAGCTAAGAAACTTTAAGGACACTTAGATATGCAATTGTATCTCCCCAAAGTCCTCTAAAATGCTGAACCAAACAGGTTTGTATTTTCACAATGGGCTTTGGGGGTTGAAAGCCCATTGGAAAAGCTGAACCAAACGGGCCAAACATTTCCTCAGGGGGCTTTCAGGCCTAAAAACCCCTTGAAAATGCTGAATCAAACGCACCTTTAGTTACAATGCAGCAATGCGGCAATCGCAGGACGCTTCAAATCTTCCTTCCATAGGTGTCTGCAGTGCCTTTTGGGCTCTCCTTAGTCTCGCTCGAGGCTTCATCAGACAGTACGTAGATCGGAGCCGATCGAGTGTCATGGGCAACATCATCGTCGATCTTTCTTTTGGGCTAGGCAGCGTTGGCTTAGGGTTGGAGAGGTCTGAGATCGAGGTGGCGGTGGCGGTGGCGGTGGCGGTGGCTCGGACCGGATGTGATGGAGTGTCGATGTGCTTGCCCGTTGGGTCTCTCAAGTCTCTTCAACCGTAAGTACAATTTCTTCTGATTTCCTTTTAATCAGTAAACAACTCCTAAAGAATTAGTGAGATTAACTTAGAACAATTTCTTCCGGTTTTTCTTAGCAAAGAAGTAAGGACGGTCCGACACTCACTCTTTGCTTATATATTTTAACGGAAATTTAAATAAAAGTCTGACATGAAATTATTTTCTTAAAAAAAAAGTTCCAAGTGGATATAATCCCGAATAATAATCTAAAGTAGCCAAGTAAAAAATAAAGGTCCAAATTCGCTAGTCAGCTAGCATGTCAGGTAACGTTCTAGCCACCAGAGCAAGGGCACTTTTTTCTCTTTCTCTTTTTCGTATTATTATAATTTAGTCCTCCGAAGCAACGCTAGCAGAACAAAAGCAAGAGGCAAAATGGGGAAGTAAAGGACAAAATATTTCAACCCAAAAATTTTTTGGACAGAAGTAGCCCTACTTCGGCAGCCGGAGTAATCAAGTGATAAGCTGGCCAGTCAGCGAGTGCATACGCTTATTTAAGACTAATTTGACTTTATAAGACCATTAGCTGAGATAATGTCAATTTTGATTTTTTTTTTGAAAACTTGCCCCAATTTCAAGCTCTGATACGAAAATTTTCTTATTTTAAGCTATTAACTATGAAATCCGTCCATTCACGGACCTCCTTTATCGTTTTAAAAATTCACATAAAAACTATAAATTTCACATTCATGTATGCCAACAACAGATACAATGTTGACAGCGTCAAAAACATATGTGCAGTGATTTACCTAAATGCCGGCAAAACAATGTAATGCTGAGTCTGCAACCGGCAATTTGAAAGTTTGCACTAATAGAAAATGGTGCTGATTTTGGTTTTTCAAATTGAAGTCAGTCAAGTACCAATATGCTCTAATTGGAAGTTCACGCATCACCATTACAACCACCGATGTCTCATAAGAGTTGATTAAATATGGAATTGGTGTCCCAGGATTAATTGAATGTAACGCTCATCTTACAATGGTATCATATCAAAATAACAGGCTATCAAGTACTTCAAAAAGTTCGGACAAACACAAAATGTTGGGTATTTTATATATTATTGACGGATTATAGTGATGCTTATGCTGAGGTTAATTCTGTATATCCTACTCTAAAATTCAAAAAGATCCCTTCGCCGAAGTTCAAGAATTTGAATCAATATCAACTTCAGTTCGTGTGATCATTTGTAACTTAGATTAAAAATGGCTAACGGGACTTCACCGGAAGTTTATTCACTATGTACAAATCAACAAAGAGGGTGTATACCAGATAAGCCTGGAAAATACAAACGCCTAAATCTGTTCAATGTCTATCAAAATCCCAATCATTTCTTCTACTTTTTTCTTTTCTTTGTCTCGGCCCATGCAAGTCTGGGTCTTGTTGGACGAAGATTCCCCTCTTTTCTTTTGCGAAAGAGGGTCGTGCAAACTTGTCCGAAAGATCAAATTAATCGAATATCGAGGAACGGTGGCTCACAATCAGTCTCATCAGCCAAAAGAAAAATGGACGCAAGCTTTATAGCTTTCTTCTGTACCTTAAACAGTTTTTATGAATGCATTTCAATCCAATAAACTCGGTCATTTCTCGGAAAGCAATCTCGCAATCATCATTCCTCATAGACCTAACACTTGACCTAACTCGTTACGATAAAGAAAGAGCCATAAGCTTACTAGAGTGATCGCGCTAAGCAAAGTGATAGTGATGTTCATTATGTCTAGCATTATTGGGCCAGTAGGACCCCGCGGGCATTGATTATGGCTCCTATAGTACTATGATCTTTTCCATTTTTGCTTGACTATGGTTGGAAGAATCTCGTTATCGTCCTAGGTAATCTTTCTTCTGAAGTTTTGCACATTGCAATAATGCGGCGATGGCAGGAAGGTGGGGATGTTTCTTCCATGGGTTGCTGCTGAGCCTTTTAGGCTCTCCTCAGTCTCACTCGCGGTTTCATCAGACAGTCTGTAGTTAAGAGCTGATCGAGTGTAATTGACGTCGTCGTTTGATCCTCGCGGGCTGTCTTTTGGGTCGGAGCAGACAAGACAGAGTGTTGATGCGCTTGCCTGTTGGGATCCTCAAGTCTCTTCAACCGTGAGTACAATATCTTCTGATTTCTTTTACTTAGTGATGAAGTAGGAACAACTCCTAAAAATGAGTAAAATTAACTTAGAACAATGTCTTCCAGTTTTGCTTAGCAAAGAAGCAAGGGAGAGACTTTATTCCCACTGTCCGACACACACTCTTTGCCTTTGTATTTTAAACGATTATTGACGATGAAAGTCACGACAAGGACAAGCACATGTCTCTTCAGAGAACGGTGGCAGGCTTGGTAAAGGGAGGAGTGGTGATTAGGGTGATTGCAAATTGAAAACATTTTGCAATTGGAAGAAAAGACGCGAGTCTGGAAAGAGCAACGGAAGTCTTGACAGAAAGGGGGAGCATGTCTGTTCAGAAAATGAAAATGAAGGCAGGCTAGGTAATTAAGGGAGCTACGGTGAGGGTGATCCTAATTTGAAGATGGCTTCCAAGATGAAGAAAGCACACAAGTTAATAGCGAGTGCTGCAAGCCTTGGCAGAAAGGACAAGCATGTCTCTCCAGGGATCAAAGGCAAGCTTGGTAGTAGTAGCCCACAAATCAATAGGAAGGGTCCTTCTAAAATGAAAATGCCTTGCTTGACGAAGACAACACAGGAGTCTGGAAAGAGAAAAGAAAATCTTGGCGAAAAGGACAAGCATGTCTCTTCAGAGAACAAAGGCAGGCTTGGTAACAGCAGCAGCGGTGGTAAGGGTGATTGTAATGTGAAAACACTTTCCAAGACAAGCAAAAGAAACGAGTCTGGAAAGAGCAAGGGAAGTCTCGACAGAAAGGGCGATCATGTCTCTTCAAAGAATGAAGGAAGGCTTGGTAATCGTGGCAGCTACAGCAAGGGTGATCCTAATTTGAAGATGCCTTCCAAGAAGAAGAAAGCACACAAGTCAACAGAGAGTGATAGAAGTCTTGACAAAAAGGACAAGCATGTGTCTTCAGAGATCAAAGGCAAGCCTGGTAGTAGTAGGACCAATGGTAAGGGTCATCCTAAAATGAAAATGCCTTGCTTGATGAAGAAAACACTGGTGTCTGGAAAGAGAAAAGAAAATCTTGACAAAAGGGACAAGCCTGTCTCTTCAGAGACCAAAGGCAGGCTTGGTGACAGTAGGATTGGTGGTGAGGGTGATTGTAATTTAAAAAAACTTACCAAGTGGAAGGAAAGACACGAGTCTGGAAAGAGCAACGGAAGTCTTGACAGAAAGGAGGAGCACGTCTCTTCAAAGAATGAAGGCAGGCTTGGTAATAGCATGGACCGCAATGATGCATGGATGAACCTGAACAAACCTGATGGTGGTGGCACACCTGGGCGTTGGATCGGTAAACTCTTTGTATCAAATACAGAAATCACTAAAGGAAGTAATGGAACCATAGTCCTTGAGGGCTTCTATGATGGTCGACCTGTCACAGTGAAGCGCCTCGTCCGGGCTCATCACTATGTTGCTTCACAAGAAATCCTGTCTCTGAAAGCATCTGACCAAGACCCAAATATTGTTCGGTTGTATGGAGCAGAGTGTGATCAGGATTTTGTGTATCTTGCTCTGGAGCGTTGCGCTTGCAGCTTAAATGACTTAATACGGGCACATTCAAATTCTTCAGAGAAATCTGTCTTCCCTCATGACCCAGCATCAAATGCCATGCAATTGGATTTAGTTGAGGGGATAATGCAGGATGTTAACTTGTGGAGGGAAGATGGCCATCCCTCACCTTTGCTACTCAAACTGATGAGGTAAAGTTTATGATATGATATGTGAAAAACAAGGTTTGAACTGAGAGACAACTGCAGTATTTTGCTTCTGATGGCACTCCTAAAATGGACTGTTGCAGACTTCTTATTGTATTTTGTGCCTGCCTAGGTATCACTTTTACCTGACTCTCAAGCATGTTCACAGAGACAATCTCCATGCCTCAATCAAACCGAGCCCTTTATTTTTCTTCTGGTGCTGGCACTAAATTAGATTTCGGGCAGCATTATCCAAGTCAGTCATGAGATAGGCAATTATGAGGCCACTAATTGGCCTCAAGTTACCCTGATGGATTCGATATCATGGGCTGAGTTTTGAACCTCACACGTTTCAGTTTCATAAATTAAGGCCAATCTTTCTATCTAGGCTGATCTTGGCGGTTTCTTACTATGGTACTCTGTAACTATTGAGTGATCATGTGATAGTTCCCATTTTGATTAAATTGGGCCCGCAGGGGTGGCAATTTGAATTGTGTTACCTTGTTCATTTCGGTCTTTACTGTCATCTCATGTTTGCCAAGGTAGTTTGAATTCGATTCAATCTGAAACAACTGGCTTTTGTAGAAGGGTCGTGTAGTATCAGTTTGGGGTTAGTCGTCCTCGTGTTGTTCCAGATATGGGTTTCTCCCCGTGTATTGGTGGAGTTCTCTTGTGTCATCTGAAAATTTGCGACCCAGCTTCTTGCGGCAGTTGACATGATATGAAAATATCCTTTGCATGTTTTTCTTTTGAAGCCAGTCCTAATAATTATTTTTTTTCTCCCCTGTCGTCTTGACATTCTTAATATGTCTCATTTCATTTTGCTTTAGAGAAGTTTCTGTCAATCGTGTATAAGTAGAATTTCTGCTCTTAGCTGTTGGTTAATCAATTATTGGCAGGGGGTACATGACCACCTTGTTCACACTTGCCTTCGTAGATCTTGAATGTCTAATTAATGGGAAACATTGATTGGTTCAGATGTCTTGTTGGTTTAAGTCCTATGATCAACTGTGTTATCATTCAGGGAAGTGGTCTCAGGGCTGGTCCATTTGCATCGCTCGGGAATAGCTCATCGAGACTTAAAGCCTCAAAATGTTTTGATTACTACGGAATTATGTGCCAAGTTATCTGACATGGGCATTAGTAGACGCCTCCCTGGGGATACATCTTCCTCAGAGTATCATGTCACCGGTAACTGCTCTTGACAGCTTTACATGGACCCTCGATCTTCTTTGCATTTAAGATTGATCCATGCAGGTCTGAATTGGTTAGGTGATACTAAAACCTTCGGCCATATAATTTCAGCCGTAAGAGCTGTCTTTTTTAAATAAAGAGGACCTTACATCGAAACTTTGCTGTTTACATTGTGGTAGGATTTTGGAGATCTAACAGTTTTTGCAGCTCTCTTTTGATTGACTGTTGATTCAGTAACGCCACCTCTGTGTCTGTCTGAGTGAAAATGGCTCTTTAACAAATGCAAATACCCGATGTCTATCTTACAGATTGTGGCAGATCGGGATTGCAAGCGTCTGAACAACTTTGTTCTGCACAGCAAATGTACTCAGTTGATGCGTTTGGTCTTGGTTGTGTCTTGTTTTTTTGCGTCACTGGCGGAAGACATCCATTTAAAGGCAGTCTAAATGGCAAAAGTAATATCAAGAAGTTCACAATCGATTTGTCCCCGGTGGAATTTATGCCTGAAGCTGCAGACATGTTCGCTCGTTTACTGAGCCCCGATCCTAACCTGAGGTGAGAGGATGGCTTCGGGATGTGCATGATCTCTTTTTCTGTGTATCCATTGATGGATTTTGGGCCAGTCATTTATCTACTCTCAATTCCATGAAGCACTCAAATCTTCTGCGTATCTGTTCCTCCTAGAAGTACGACAACCAATCTACATTGAACTATAAATGTCATTGATAGTTACATGTTCCAATGTAAACCGATTACTGGTGAAACCATGGTTAGATAGCTGCTGTAACTTGTCAATACTCAAAGATGCCACCAACCAATCATTCCAAAAGTAAAATTTAGGGGACTGAATTTCTCCGGGTTATAACCATGTTTCTTGATAGTAAAGGATGTCAATAAAATCGTTTTCACCTTCGGATTATTCATCAAAGGTGCTTTGTAAGTTACTGAAGTCGGTCTATCTCTTGCGGCTGAACAACAAAGACATTTGCATTCTGAACTATTCTAATATTTGGCAGGCCAAAGGCATCGGAGGTGCTTCACCATCCACTGTTTTGGAATTCTAAGACGAGACTGTCCTTTCTCCGAGAGATCAGCGACTGGGTACAACCGAAAGCTAGGGGGGGAACTGATCCTGATTTTCTGGAAAAATTGGAGAGCATTGCTCAGCGTGTTTTTGACAAGGAATGGAGCAGAAAGATAGATTGTGAATTCATTAAGCACATGCGTACGTTCAAGGCCTATGAGTTTAAAAAAGTCAGAGACTTGTTGCGAATTGTGCGAAACACGTTTAGTCATTACAGAGAACTTCCGCCAGAAATTCGGGTACGTTTCTACTTCCCAGTGCAACTACTGCAGAAAATTTTTACAAACAATAAACACATCCTGAGCTGAACTATCACTGTAGAGATATACATGATTACCGCAGCTCCATCTCCACAAGGCCTATAGATTGAATGTATCAACGAGCAATAGTGTGAGTTTGTGGCTCATATGTGAGATATGACACTGATGGTTGGTTGTGGCAGGAGATCGTCGGAACATCTCCTGAGGATTTGGATAGCTATTTCATGAAACGATTCCCCAAACTCTTGATCGAAACATACAGATTCGTCTCCTTGTGCGGTGAAGATGCTCGCTTTCCAGAGTACTTCAACCTGTGACCACAACAGTTTATCAGCAGTGCACTCTGCAATAATTTGGGTCAGTGACAGCAATTTGAGGATGGTTGATTTCGGCATCGCATATAAAGATGCCATTCCACGCTTGGAAAGCATGTACGTCTATTAAACCTGTATGGACATGTTTGTACGAGATGAATATATCGTATGTGAGAGATGATAACTATGATGTACAGCTACAAAATATCGAGTCTTTCTTATCATGGGTGGGTTATGATATAAGCCCAATGCGTTAAATGCTATCTTGAGGCAACTGATTCATGCCTAAATATGCCCAAGAGAGAAGGCAGAATTTTCAGAACATGTTGATCTATTTATTATCTATGATCCCCCCCCATATCGCATACTTCAATTTCCGTTGCAAATGTTCTTTTGGAAATTATAGAACGGTGTTGATCCAAAACAAATTGGGCGACCATTAGCATATTCAATTTGATGTTGGAATCAAAATGTCATAAAGCTTGTGCTGAGGTTCTTTCTGTGTATCCTACTCTAAAATCTAAAAGAACTTCTTCGCCGAAAGTTCAAGAATTTCAATAATATCCACTTCAATTGAAACCCTGCCATCAACAGCTGGTTAATTCATGCGATAATTCATCTTAGATGAGATAGATAGATGACAAACAAGATATCGCCGTGGTTTGTACCGGAAAAACATTTTTACTATGCATGAAATCAACCAAGATATCGCACTTTACCAATCAACCAAGATATCGCCTGCAAAATACAAGGGGAAGGCCTAATTCCGTTTAATGTCTATTCACTTGTGCAAGATGGGCGTCAAACGTGCTTCTTCAGAGATCTCTTTGCTGACTTCTGAAGCCATTCGTACAGTTAGAGTCAACTAGCAATTCAACCAAAACCCCCCATCGTTTCTTCTTCTTTTTTTCAAATTTTTTTTTTTGGCCCATCTAAGCCCTGGTCTTCTTGGACGAAGATTCAAATCAAGCCTTGATGTGGACTCTCCCCTACCTATTAGCTGCGCGTAGAGGTGTCAATATGGGTCATAAACCCATATTATGACCCACTTTTAGTTAAATGGGTCAAATGAAAGTTAAATATGAATCAAATATGGGTTAAGTGAAAGTTAAATATGGGTCAAATATGGGTTGAGTAAGTTATTAGGTAAATCTATCATCTTTCTCCTTCCATATCCTTTATCTATGCATTTTCGACCGCCGTTGCCGATCCGATGAGGTTCACTCAACAATAATTAAAAAATCAATTTTTTTAAAATTATTTTCCTCAAACTATTTCAATTTAGAGGTATCCATATTTTTTTATTTACTAATTTTTTATTATTTAATTTACTTTATAAATTTGATGTGAAATTTTTATTCACATAATTTATATGTGAAAAGTTTAAAGTGGATTAAATAAATTGGAGTATATTTTCTTAGATTAAGTTAAATATTAATATGTGTTGGTAATGTGGGTCGGGTATGGGTCGGGTATGGGTTGGGTCGGGTATGGGTCATCAAATTTACATTGCATAAAAATGGGTCAAAACGGGTTAAATGGATTGATGTGGGTCGGACCATTTTTGACCCGACCCAAACCCAACCCGACCCACCCATTTGACACCTCTAGCTGCGCGCAAGCTAGCAATGTGAACGGATGAAAAGGCGGACGACATGGACGCACTTTTCTTCGGGTTCATACGAAAATATGAAATCGCTTTGTTTTCTCGGAGTAAGTAGATGTAGATGAACACTGACATGAAAAACAACCTCATGTTTGTACATATCATGTAACCTTTTACGATCGGTTGGTAATTTGCTTGGCGAATCAAAATGCGTCACGCTTTGATCTTGTTAAAAGATGAGCAGTAAAGATGAAACGTGACGATTTTGATCGGGTACTATTCGAATCGGATTTCGTGAAGAGATGCACTCCTCTTGTGTCGCCCTGACACGTTCAAGATTTTACTTTCGAAGTACTCTTAACAAGATTTGAATCCAAAATCAAAAGAAAAAAGAGAGAGTAAACTTGCTTGCCATTAGAGTGCGTAAAGAGAACCACCCAAATAGAGAATTGCTTGGATCGAACTGGATTGACTGATTTTGGACGATTTCCATGGGTGACAATTTGGTTCATAGTTTCTATCTATGAAATTGATGGCCAGTTGATTCAATTTCCGGTTAAGGATATGAACCAAACCAAGCAGACCAGATTGATAATATAATTTTTTTTATTTCTTAATAAATTCTAACTTTCCCAATTTCTCTCTATTTGTCTTCCTTGAGTAGAAACTATAGGATCATAACTTGTCTTCATCTATCGATACATTTTATTATAAAAAGATAATTTCTTCTTTCGAAAAGATTGATTAGGTGAAATTTTGAACAAATTGACCAGTTCCATCGAATTGGACCGAACCGATTCGATCGGTTGATTAGACTGGTTCTCAATTTTAGAACTAGTTGGTCCGATCTCCAATCCTGAAAATCAGGAGCCCGTCCTCCTATCCGGCTCTTAGTTTCATCGTAGCCGTTTATTTTCTTCCTAGCCATGTCCAAGTGTACAACCGACGGAGGAATGAATGGGATTAATTTAAACCTCTGAAATCAGTGATTGGGAAGACACGTGTCAGCTTTACATCGAGAGGAGAAGTTGATGGTGTGGACAGCTTTGTCTCCAGACAAGATCATATGATAGCTGAGCAGAAAGTCAATGTGGACACGACAAATGAATAATTAAAACGGCCCCATCGTCACGTTCAACATGATTGACAATTACTTTTATATTTGCCACCTCAGCGCCCACATCATAGGCTAATTATTGTATTTAAAGATTAAAAAAAAAAAAAGGGCACTTTCAGTTCTCCCAAGCCTCTTTTATTTATTATTTTTATTTAACGAACGCGTCTCGTACCACCTTTTGTTAATATCAGAAAATATATTGCACGCTACACCAGGAGACAAAAAAATTACGGGGAGGACAGCATAGACAGATGAATATCATCTTCTATCAAAATTTTTTTATGTAACCGACATTTCTTAAATAGTGAGCGACGTTGGCTAAATAGTACGCATTATATCATTTCAAGATACCTTGAAATTGTGATTAATGATTAATCACGAGAAAAACTAGCACTTTAACATTTGATAATGACATCAAAGTGATTACCTTTTTTTTTTTGAGGTTTAAAAATATAATTATTTCTTAAATTTGATTGTAAGAAGACTTATGAGGATAAATTGTCCCAGTCAGTTATAAACTTATTTTATGGATGTTAATTCAGTCATACACTTTTTAATTTCAACAATTTAGTTTTAAATCTTTATGCAAAATTCCAATTTAGTGATTCTGACCATAAATTAATGATGTTGCAATACGTCACATTGGATAACCGAAAAGATTATTGGGCTGTCACGTTAAGGATTTTCAAGCAAAAATTTAATGAAGTGATTATATTGAAATTTCGTGTAAAGGTTTAAGATTGAGTTATTATGTCTATAGTGAATTTAGGACATATTGGGTAATTTTTTAAAATTTTTTTAAGGATCGACTTGAAAACGAAACTAAAGTGAAATGGAAAGATTAAGTCTTAAAGAAGGGACACGTAAAGGGATTGATGCGGAAAAATAAGATAATGATTAATGACTGACCACGTGTATAAATTAGCTAAAGCAATTAGGAAAAACAAGAATATACAATCTTAATTTATCTTAATTCATATATAAGTACACTCGTGACTTATATTCTCACCAACTAGTGTTGACTATAATAAAATTAAAATAACACACTTGCAACATCTGAAGCAATTAGAAAACAGAGAGAGAGAGAGAGAGTCTTCTCATTATTCACTCCTTTAATCACGGAAAATCCAAGTATAATTATCGTCTGAACAGCGATAACATTTGTCTGGTCTCACCCCATCAAAGTTTAGAGTACCTAACAAAACCGCGAAATTGAAAACCCAAGTGCCAAAAAATAAGATTAAATAGAATAAAACCAAATCAGCATTGTTGGAGGTAACATCATAACATACAATAATGCATTTATTTCACCGAAAAAAAAAATTAATTAAGGAAAATATAGTCAATGAAAATTATTTTTACAATAAATTAGTAATTTTTATTTATTTAATGATTTAAGGGAAGTCATTTGTCCCAATCCTAAGCTTGTTGCTTTCGGTCTATTTAATATCCTTTGTCCAGACAATGGAAGATTAGCAAACAATTTTCCACATATAGTGTTTCTCTCAAACAAATGGACCCAAAGTGTCCAAATAAGAAGATTGCCAAGTCAATGATCCACGGGACCACGCCGAATATCAATTTAGAAACAATCTTACTTTTCATCCCTGTACTTAAACACCCTTTTCAATCAATTCTCATGCTTTTAATTTATATGATTAAGTCTTTCCACTTTTACAAATGATCAAGTCCATCCCATACCCAAGTGAGCCAAATCTAGCCAACATGATAGTCAAGAGAAATTGTAGCGTGAGCATGATGTGGACAATTTTTTTCCAAATGTCAATGGGCACATGAGCATCCACATCGACTAAAGTTCATTCACACTATGCTCTAATGTCATATGCATTGGCTAAATTTTTCCACGCGTATCTAGATGTGTCGTGTTTGTATGTTTCATCCACACCACACTTTGGCACAGTTCAATTCCATGTCACCCTAATTTGGTTTGATTTGGCATCGCATAGACTTTATTAGAAAGTTCTAAATTTAAAACGAACTGATTAAATAAATTTAAAGTACACGGACTTGATTAGGACACGCATGAAGGAAAAAATATTAGTTTTCACGACAGATGTAAACGTGATATATCGGAACAACATACACGACTATAAATAGTGAGATTCAAGACACATTTCACGAGATGACCATATCTTTCAGGGCAAACGAGGATCTCATGTCAGGTGCCGAGATTGATTCCATTAGCATTAGAATAAACAAAACCTCCGCAACTTTTTCCGCAATCCTAGAGATCCTCTCCTCCTCCACTCCTGACCGCACCGGCGGATTCCTTGATTGACGGTCGCGTGCACGGCGGAAAAAAACGTTTCATCCGATCCCGACCGGAAGATCACGAAGTTACGATGCTACGAACACTATTCAAAATCCACAGAAAAGAGAGATCAAAAGAAATTACCACCACCGGGGTATCGCTACATTCAAGGCAAGCGAATAATTAACGTCCGCAAATGGGGAAAATGCCCGAAATCCCAGATTGGATCTCCCCATCTCTCGCCATGTTTTCACACGAATTCATTCGGTGAACAACCGCGCAAAACTTGGTGCTTTTTTCTTGATTGACAAAGCGATTGCTTTTATCCAGTATAAAAAATCATGAAAAAAAATAATATTGAAAGTCCTCAACTTATCAATAAAGTGTAATTTAATTCTATAATTATTATGAAAATGCAATCAAATCTTCAAATTTATCAAATTTATCAAATCAAGTCATGTCATTCATAATATTTTTTGAAAGTTTTATGATTCAATAATAATTTCGTCATAAATTTTAAAACTTAGGACTCGATTGTATTTTTAAGATAAATTTTATAATTTAATTATATTGTTTTAAAGTTTCAGAATTTAATTATATCTTTGTAATAAGTTTTTAAGCTGTCTAGTGTATCTATTCAAAATAAGGGAATCCAGCGTGAAAGACCTGCAAGAAACGAAAAAGCAAAGCGGGCACCAAAAACGCGTCTTGGACGGAAACCCTGTAATGTCACGAAGAATCCGAAGCCCCCGCCGTATCGAGAAAACGACAAGGCGTTGCGGACCAAAGATGTCATCATGACTTTCACATTGTTTGTTCGAAATTCAGTGGGGATGTGGCCAAACCTGGAAAGCTATTCTTTTTCCGTTTTTCGTAGTTCCTCACCCGCCTTTGCTGCCACACCTCCCTTCATCTACCTCCTACTGGCCCCTACACAGTGTCCTTCGGTACAGAGCTTCTCTTATATATTTTTTCATTAGTGAACGCGTAAATAAGTATTAAATGCGCTCTCTTTCTTCGGAATTATCCTGCTAGATCTTCATCGCCCAAAAATATTATTTCTCTTTCCATAGAAACCTTCAGAGAACCTCTCTCTCTCTCTCTCTCTCTCTCTCTCTCTCTGTGCTTCTGGGTTGAGAGGTACAGGGACGAAGGATGGCGACGGAGAGCAGTGGTTCGCAGAGCAGAGAGCTTGATCAGACTCCGACATGGGCTGTTGCTGGTGTCTGTGCTCTTATTATTCTCATTTCCATTGCGTTAGAGAAAGTCCTCCATAAAGTTGGAATGGTATGAGCTTCATCTGTGCTTCAATACTTCCTTTACTTTTTTTATTTTGTCTCTTGTGTGTGGGGGATGTTCATTTACTTTTTTGTTCGTGGGTACATTTCTTGAAGGTTTTTTTTTTCCCTTCTTTTTGCTGTTTTTCCTATATGGGTTTCTCTTGATGCACGCGCTTCTTGGAGCAAGATTTCTGATTTCCTCGGGATTGAATGAACATAGCAGAAAAGCCAGGAAAAAAAAAAAAGAGAGTTCTTCAAGATTGTGAAAGCGAAGTTTTAGTAAAATTTTTAGCTCCGTTGGAGTGGCCTGTTCACGATCTTGGGCTTCGCGTTTTTCTGATGAAGTCGACACTTTTAACAGCTTCCGCTAATTCTGAAGTTCAACGCTTGTCAAGATGTTGTTCCTCTGTTCGACTGAAGGATACCCCCTCTAATCACTTTGTGTAATTCGTTCGCTTTTGGTATTTCAGTGGCTTCCTGAAAGGCATAAAAAGGCTTTATTTGAGGCTCTGGAGAAAATCAAATGCGGTAAGAATGAGATTTTAATAGTTGATTAGTTAATTAAATGTGAGTCTGATGATGCAGGTTCTAATAAGATATCCTGTGAGTATCAGTGATTCCTTGGTTTTTGTCTAATGTTGGTGTTATGAGTGCAGAGCTGATGATTCTGGGCTTCATTTCGTTGCTTCTGACGTTTGGGCAGAGCTACATTGCCAAAATATGTATCCCAACAAGTGTAGCCGAAACTATGTTGCCGTGCAAAAAAAGTTCATCAACGACGACTGAAGATAGACGGCGGAGACTTTTATGGTATGAAAGGAGATCTTTGGCGGCTGGTAGCTATGCTACTAATTGCACATCGGTAAGTGCATGATTCATCCTTATGAAGATTTTTATGTTGATCAAAATCTGCATTTAAATGGTTTTTTTTTTTTTTTGTCCAAACAAAGCTCACGACAGGGTTTTGTAACTTAAGTGACGCCTTGTCACTTTTTGCTTGAATATCTGTTGATTTCTATTTGGTATGAAGTTCTTCAAGTCCTTTTTCTCTAAACAAATGTGAAGCGAGCAAATTTATTATGCTATTGCTTTACCATCTTGATTGCCATAATGCCTTGTCCTGATCTTTTGTAATCAGGCACTTCATTCTTTTCGTCAATTTTTAGGTAAAGGAAGTTCAGTAGAGTCTTGAGAAGTTGGAGTTCTGATTCCTTAAGCTTAACGATCTGTCTAATTCTGCTCAACAGGGAACCCCTCTAATATCTGTTGATGGATTGCATCAGTTACACATCCTCATATTCTTCCTAGCCTTCTTTCATGTGTTGTACAGTGCTGTTACCATGTCGCTTGGAAGACTAAAGGTATGGATATCCCCCTGTCACAGTGACTCAAGTAATCTGGTTGACTTCTATGTCATGATGCAAACAAAAAGCTCCTAGACTGCTATGATCTGCATGATCAGAACTTCCTGGCTTCTCTGGTTCATGCGGTCATTTATATGAAGCTTGAATTGGGACCATTAGATGGGAATTGCTCAGATGGCTTCAACCCCCAATACAATATTCAAGCAACATGAGTGCAATGTCAATATTGCTAATGCAGTGGGGCATGAGGAGAAAAATATAATTATATGTCCTCCTTGGAATTGTCCTGTTTGTACTGTGCAGTATCTTCTAGGAGAAAAGATAATTGTGAAGAACTTTCGAAGAATAAAATAACCTGAACTAGATTGTTTGCTGCAGTAGGAACACAAAATCACTGCTTGACATCAATGAATTGAATGGCCTAATTTTCTTGAGCCAGTGGTTTTTTCTCGAGGCACTTAATTCACTTAGTAAGTTGCCCCTGTAGCCTTGTTAGCCAAAAGAGCCACTAGTGTTCTCTTCATTGTAATTCTGATGCTGTCAACTTAAAAAACCTGGAATTGTGCTGTCAATTTTTGAGCAATCACTTTGTATGATGATAATTAATCGTCAAACGTTGCTGAAACATTGGATAGATTCGTCACTGGAAGCAATGGGAACAAGAAACTTCATCTCTTGACTACGACTTCTCCACTGGTACGGTACTTACTATTCATGACAGTGAGAATGATTCAGCAGGACTCATTACTTCTTGAGGAGTGATGATGAGCTGCTATTGGAGCTAATCTCATATGTTTCCATGATGCAGATCCTTCCAGATTCAGACTCATTCATGAAACATCATTTGTTAGAGTTCATTCCAGCTTTTGGACAAGGATACCTTTCTTCTTCTATGTTGTGAGTAACATGTCTTACTCCACATACATAATTTCTCAAGGCGAAGATGCAAAGACATGATATACAGTTGTGTTGCATTTCTAACCACTTTCAATTTTACCACTCAAGGTGCTCAGAGGAACATAGTAAATTTAGTATGATCTGAGCAGTTTGTGTGTTTGGCTTCATTTTCACTGTTTCAATGCTATAAGTGATGAAACAGGGAGATATGCCCAGCAGGTCAGCATGTCTAGGTGCAGCTCATAATATCAATGGGATGACTCAATAGAGATTGATATTAAACATTGGCCACCTTTACTAGTCATATGCATGCACCATTTACGACCCAAGCAACATGCTTTCAAGAATGGTGCCTGCATAGTTAGCAATTTAATGTAAACTTGGGTTGCTGAAAGTTTTCTTATTGGAAGAAGCATGGTGCCTGTATGCTTTCGAGAATGCATCTTTACCAGTCATATGCATGCACCATGTAACACCCAAGATTGGTGCCTAAGACTAAATACCGGAGGATGAACAAAGCATTCCCTGAGCCATGTAAAGAGAGAATTAAATTCTGGCCAAAAAAGAAATGGGAGAATTAAATTCAAGGCTTCTAGAGAAATCAATATGCTGCAAATGCTTAAACCCTTGCAGCAGGCAACAAGACAAAAAAAAAAAAATTTGAATTCTCTGTGTTCCAGGTTTCATACATTTTCATGTGTTTGGTGGAGCCTGAAATTTTTCCAACATCTTCTGTTGCAGGGATGTTTCTTCCGACAGTTTTTCAGGTCGGTTCATAAGGCAGACTACTTGACATTGCGAAATGGGTTCATTGCTGTGAGTCTCTGGCCTCAAATGGACATTCCTTGTGACTATTAAAATAAGTACTCTTGACCATGCTATGCATAAACAGGTCCATATAGGCCCTGGAAGTAGGTTTAATTTCCAGAAATACATCAAGCAATCACTAGAGGATGACTTCAAGTTCATGGTCGGAATAAGGTAATGACCTGCATGGCTTTGTAATTCTGTTTGCGGAAATCCACACTCATAAAAGTTGTGAAGAAGAAGAAGAAGCCATGTTCTTACATTAGCTCTTCCTTTTCTTGCCAGTCCTGTGCTGTGGGCTTCCTTTGTAATATTTTTGCTTCTTAACGTTAATGGTGAGTCCTTTATATTCAGTGAAAGGCTTTTACATATATTCTTCATCTTCTTCTAAACTGGAGAGCAATATGACCAAATTTATTCACTTATGAATTTCAGGATGGCATGTACTGTTTTGGGCTTCATTGATCCCAGTAATTGTAAGAGATAAAATCTTCCTTGTGGTTTATGCTAGCTGAGTCAGCTTGAAGACTGCATCTCATGACCGTATAAATAACTGCAGATAATATTAGCTGTTGGAACAGAACTTCAAGCGGTTTTGACAAAGATGGCTCTGGAACTCACTGAAAGGCATGCAGTTGTTCGAGGGATTCCTCCAGTACAAGGTTCAGATAGATACTTCTGGTTTGGTCGGCCTCAGCTAGTTCTTCATTTTATCCATTTCGCTTTGTTTCAGGTATTTATGCTTACCTATTTTCACTTGTCAGATTATGTTTGGAATAACAAAGCTGATAATTCTGACACAATAATCTCTCTCTCTCCCTAAACTCTTTTTTTCAAAAGCAATTTAATGTAAACTCTGGTTGCTGAAAGTTTTCTTATTGGAAGAAGCATTGTGAGGCTGCATAATATCATTTGTTTAGGGTATGAAACTGTGGACTGAGATTACACTAAGGAACAAGGAAGCTTGACTGAGCACAGAAGTCAAGGAATGAAGCTGCTTCTATAATAGCCCTGATGAATAGGAGGGCAAAGGCTTTCTGAAAAACTTTTTTGTCAAGTAAATGAAAAGTATTATCTTTTTTTTTTTTTTGAATTTTAGAGAGAGGGGGTTTCAAGTTCTTATAGGGAAACAAATAATCTGCAGCTCTATTCCATAGGTGCTACTCTAAGGATAAGCATGCATATATGATTATACATTAGCTTGATTTGCTTGAGATCCTTCACTAAGCTCTTGTTTTTGGTGCAGAATGCATTTCAGATCACATATTTTCTGTGGATTTGGGTAATGACCTGATCTTTACAAGCTACCTTGTACACTCACAAAATCATCTTTAGTCATCTCAATTCAAATAAATGCTTTTCTTCCTCTGTAGTACTCATTTGGCTGGGATTCTTGCTTCCATGACAATGTCAAGCTTGCAATCGTGAAAGTTGCTCTAGGGTAAGCCGTTGATTTGCTGTATCTTCTCCTTGTGATGTCGCTATAGCTTGGACATTGTTTATGTTGAATATTGAAACGGCCTTGAAATCATCATCTCTTATAAAGGGCAGTAAATTCTGTGAATCAAAGGGAAGATTGCCAAGTAAAATTGGACGCAAAATTGCGTTTCTTCTTGTATTTGCATTTGGTCATGTAATATAGTCTCCCAAATACGGTTAATCCCTTTATTGATAGCTGGCATAACTCGAATTAAAGCTCCCAGTGGAAGTGCCTGGCAGATGGGTTCACAATGAAATCCTGAGCTTTATATAATCTCAAGGAAAACATTTCGTTTACCTTGGATTGATCGATCAAATATTTGATCAAATTGTGCAGGATAGGAGTCCTCTTTCTCTGCAGCTACATTACTGTTCCCTTATACGCCCTCGTAACTCAGGTACATTTCGTTGACAAAATATTATCATCAGAATGTATTTGGTCATTTTAATTCGGTATATACATTGAGAATCGAGTGCGGAATCCGATGTTGAATGCAATAAAATTGGCACATGAGCACAGATGGGCTCAGGCATGAAGAAATCGATCTTTGACGAGCAGACGTCCCAAGCCCAAGCCCAAGCCCAAGCCGAAGCCCAAGCCCAAGCCCAAGCCGAAGCCCAAGCCGAAGCCCGAGCCCAAGCTCTAGCTGGAGCCGAAATCGGCCGAGCTGAAGCCGAAGCTGAAGCCGAAGCCCGAGCTCGAGCTCGAGTCGGAGCCGAAATCGGCCGAGCCGAAGCCGAAGCCGAAGCTGAAGCCCGAGCCCGAGCTCGAGCCAGAGCCGAAATCGGCCGAGCCCGAGCTGAAGCCCAAGCCCAAGCCCAAGCCCGAGCTCGAGCCGAAGCCGAAGCCGCCCGAGCCGAAGCCGAAGCCGAAGTCGAAGCCCGAGCCCGAGCTCGAGCCGGAGCCGAAATCGCCCGAGCCGAAGCCGAAGCCGAAGCCGAGGCCCGAGCCCGAGCTCGAGCCCGAGCCGAAATCGAAGCCCGGCCCAAGCCCGAGCCCGAGCCGAAGCCGAAGCCCGAGCCCGAGCCCGAGCCCGAGCCCGAGCCCGAGCCGAAGCCGAAGCCGCAGCCCGAGCCCGAGCCCGAGCCGAAGCCGAAGCCGAAGCCGGCCGGGCCGAGCCCGAGCCCGAGCCGAAGTTGAAGCTGAAGCCGAAGCCCGAGCCCGAGCTCGAGTCGGAGCCGAAATCGCCCGAGCCGAAGCCGAAGCCGGCCGAAGCCCGAGCCCGAGCTCGAGCCAGAGCCGAAATCGCCCGAGCCGAAGCCGAAGCCGAAGCCGAAGCCGAAGCCCGAGCTCGAGCCGGAGCTGAAATCGCCCGAGCTGAAGCCGAAACCGAAGCCGAAGCCCAAGCCCGAGCTCGAGCTGGAGCCGAAATCGCCCGAGCCGAAGCCGAAGCCGAAGCCGAAGCCCGAGCCCGAGCTCGAGCCCGAGCCGAAATCGAAGCCCAAGCCCAAGCCCGAGCCCGAGCCCGAGCCGAAGCCGAAGCCCGAGCCCGAGCCCGAACCCGAGCCCGAGCCGAAGCTGAAGCCACAACCCGAGCCAAAGCCCGAACCCAAGCCGAAGCTGAAGCCGAAGCCGCAGCCCGAGCCCGAGCCAAAGCCGAAGCCGAAGCCGAAGCCCGAGCCCGAGCCCGAGCCCGAGCTGAAGCCAAAGCCGAAGACGAAGCCCATTAACCGTGTGATCTTCAAGCAACTGGCTGGGCACTCCGTTCGCTCATACGACCACGACGACAACAACATACGACCACTCCGTTCTGCTGTGAGCTCAACAACCCGGATTTTCATTAGGGGTCTTCTGGACACTGTTTGTAATTTCATGTAGTACCCATGATCTATGTGGCAGCAGTGATATTTTTGTTGGAACTGGTTACTTTGTGCAGTTACCTTGTACCTGTCCAGTCTCAGTTTTCAGAATTTCCCAAAGCTAATAGCCCAAGTAGTTCTATCTCTGGGGTGTTCTTGTTCAGCAGTTGGAACTAGGAATTTCCAGGGGATGACTCCGAAGCGATAAACGAAACTATGAAGACTTTTAGGAACGGATCTTTGCTTATGTATCAAGTCATGAGCTCAACTGCATCCGATTCGGAGCTTTGCCACTGCAGCTCGTATGGAATGACGCATACTTTGTGTTCGGTGAAGGGCCGAGAATCGTAAACTTCAGGAAGCAGCATTTGTTTCGTTGCTATCCTTAATGAAAAGTTCCATGATCGAAGAACTTATTCTACTTCTCTGGAAAAAGGAACTTTTCATTATGAATATAATCATCTCCCATCTTTATTAGGTCACATGCTTTCCGAAATTTTCGAAGTTTGTTTAACATATAATCCTAGAGCGTCGCGAAAAAGAATATTCGGCGCTACTTTTCGTCATAATCATATGGCCCCAGGAGATGGTTTCGATCTAGTGAAAAGTAATTTATGCAGGTTATAGGCTTGGCTGTAGTCCCTCTTTTCATGAGTTGATTCATCTGGAGACAGCTTTGCGAAAAAGAGATTACCAATTTAGTCTTAGATTTATTGGATGGATGTTAATTCAGTTCTAAATTTTTCAACTTTGTCAATATAGTGCTATACCTTTATGCAAAATTTATATGTAATCTTTCTAACCAATTGTTGTTGGAAATCACTTATATGACAATTCATAATTATTCCATGGTTGTAGAATGGCGGGTGATGACTAAAACTCATGTCGGCAATTGGCAAAAATGAATATATTAGAATTTCTCACAAAGATTTATGATTACATTTGTTATATTGAAAAGTTTAGAGTTGAGTTGGTATTTGTACAAAAGGTTAAAAATTGAGAAAATTGTCAAAAAAGTCCTAGACTTATTGTACTTTTACCAATTCAGTCCTAAATTTTTCAATTTTGCCAATTGATTCTTAAACTTTTTCACCTTTGCCAATTGAGTCCATCCAACAAAAATTGGTTGGAAATTAATTTTTTTAAATCTTTTCATAAATTCGAAAATTTTTGTTATTTTTTAATAAAATCGATTTTTTTTTCTGTCTTTCTTTTTCTTGTGTTTCTTTTTTGGTCGGTCGGCGGCCACAGCAACGGCTAGCGACCGGCAAGTAGAGCTCGCCGATCTAGCCTCGCCAGACGGTGGCAAGGCTCGAGCCTCACCAGACAGTGGTGAGGCTCGGGCCTCGCTAGATCAGCATGCCCAGGCGTCGCCAAATGGCAACAAGGCTCGGGCCTTGCAGATCGACGACCCTAAGCGTCACTAGACTGCACCGAGGCTTGGGCGTTGCGATCTACGAGGACTGAGCCTCACCGGCAAGGCGAGCCCGAGGCTTGGCTAGCCGTCAGCCAAAGAAAGAGAGAACACAAAAAAAAAAAGAAATAATAAATAAATAAAGATTTATAAAAATAGAATATGAATAAAATTATTGAAAAATAATTTATAAAAGAAAATATTTTCCCAAACAAATAACAGAAAATATTTTCAATTTCAAAATCAAGTTTCATCCAAATATCGGAAAATAATTACATTTTCTAAAAGTTTTCTTTTCCAGGGGAAAAAAAAACAAAATTAGACCTTCAATCTTATAAAACCAAGCATTCATCTAGATTTCTAGGATCCATCTTATAAAACCATGCTTCAGGTAAAATTTCAGTAAATTACTGTAGTACTAATGCTTGGGCTGGACTTATAAAAGGATTTAGTCCTCCGAAGCAACGCAAGCAGAACAAAAGCAAGAGGCAAAATGGGGAAGGACAAAATATTTCAACCCAAATTTTTTTTGGACAGAAGTACCCCTACTTCGGTAGCCGGAGTAATCATGTGATAAGCTGGCCAGTCAGCGAGTGCATACGCTCATTTAAGACTAATTTGACTTTTTTAGACCTTTAGCTGAGATAATGTCAATTTTGATTTTTTTTTTTGAAAATTGCCCCAATTTCAAGCTCTGATACGAAAATTTTCTTATTTTAAGCTATTAACTATGAAATCCGTCCATTCACGGACCTCCTTTGTCCTTTTAAAAATTACAGTCACCGAAATTTAAGGGTGAGCTTTAGCAGCGATCCTGATTTTTCAGTTAGGTTAGTGTTCCTTCATATTTTTTCAATATTTGCCCCTCACGTTAAAGAAGCTATTAGTTTACATGTATTTTAAATGATTATGATAAAAAAGGTTGTCTTCACACGGTTAGTGATTTTTCACTTCAAGAGAATATTCATCAATAAAATCAATACCTAGAAAATTCTCCATAAAGGCAACCAAAACAGCATCAAACAATCGAGATGGTTTTATGTATGGTCCCAGTGTTATTAATGAACAAACATGGCAATTACTTCTTCAATCCAACAATGGTGGCTATGAAGTAGGAATTCCTCAAATATTACAAGAACATTCCATCTAGGAATTAGCGGTTTCGGATTCCATACAGGTTTTACTTAAAACTTGGAACTTAAAACCTAAAACCTAGCCACTGGAGCATATTCCTCATTTTTTGGAACTTGAGATCTATTTTGCATAAAACTTGAAACCTACCTTGTCATGGGTTTGAGGTCAGTTCCAGGATCTACACAAGTCTACCTATATTATTAACAAAATGATTGCAATGAATGATTATATTTATGACCACAATTTATATTTAGACACGCGAAGAATATGAAAAATTAACAAAATAAAAGTTTTAGTCATAAAATAAAAGCTCAGACTAGTGGTTCCAAATTATACATTTATTATCAACTACCATCGAATACTACAAGATCACATGAGACATAAATCAAGAAAAATACAAAAACTTGTGCTAGATCTAGATTTTAAGTTCCACCTACCTAGAACCTGAAATTGCTGGTCAAACAGAATCTTTAATTTTTTGGAACCCGTAACTCACTCTGTATACTTTGGAACCTAAAACTCATCCCGTATACTTTGGAACCTAGAGCTGGATAAGTTCCCAGTGGTTTGGTTTTTTAATTCCAGATTCAATCATGAAACCATGTTCAACCATAATTCCACCTATTTAATTGTCTTGGTTTTAAGGATCAAGTTGAAGGGGTTTGGAACTTTGTTTGCTCCATATTATGACACTTTGGGGCCATGTGAGGAGGTCGAGTCGAGATCTGGGCGACCCCGAGGAATTTGCTCTAGAATTGGTGTGATGCATATGCTTGCCCGATTCAATATGAGGAACTCTGTCCCATGGACGGAGATGCCACCCTCATTGAGTAGTGCAACCTCAAATTGAGTAAGACGGCTGGCTAGTGTACATATTAGCAATTTCCTACTAAAATTAGTCATATGGATTCAATTAGCAAAATGTAAAAGGTTTAAGACTTAATTAGCATAATTAAAAGATTTATTATTGAATTAGCAAAAGTGAAATAGGTTAGGACTTTTAGGACAATTTTCATGCATTTTCTTACTATGATACTCAATTAGTAATTATTTAGTTACAAAATGGAAGATTTCCCGTTTTAATTGAATTTCACTTACAAGGGTGGCAATTCGTATTGAGTTACCTTATTCATCTCAATCCTTATTGTCAATTCATATTTGCAGAAATGGCTTAAAAACGATTTAATATGAATAAACTGGTTTTTGCAAAAGGGTCATGTAGTATCCGGTTTGAGTTAGTCATCCTAATGTTGTTCCGGATTCGAGTTTCTCCCTGTGAATTTGAGCGGCTATCTTATCATCTCAAAATTTGCCACCCAGCTTCTCGCGGCAGTTGTCATGATACAAAAATGTCCTTTCCACGTTTTTGTTTTTCTTTTAAAGTTAGACCTAATGATTTGTTTACCATGTCTCATCTCATGTTGTGTTAGAGAAGTTTCCATGAGTCGTGTCTAACTATCAAACAATGCTTTCAAGTAGGATTTCTGTTTCTAGCTGTTGGTTAATCGATAATCGGTAGAGGGCGCACGACCACCCTTGGTCACATACCTTGCCTTTGTTGATCTTGAATGTCTGTTCAACTATTGGAAAACATCGTTTGGTTCATATATCTTGTTGGTTTGAGTCCTAAGATCTAATCTTCATTGTCATACAGGGATGTGGTCTCAGGGCTTGTCCATTTGCATCACTTAGGAATAATTCATGGAGACTTGAACCCTCAAAATGCCTTGATCACTAAGGAATTGTGTGCCGAGTTATCTGATATGGGCAGTAGTAAACTCCTCCTTGGGGATACATCTTCCTTGGGAAATCATGTCGCTGGTAAGTCCTCTTGACAGATTAGCTGGACCCTAGATCTTCCTTTCATCTAAGATTCATCCATGCAGGTCTGAATCTGTCAAGTGATACTAAAACCTTCAGCATATAATTTCAGCAGTAAGAGCCGTCCTTTTTTTTTTGTTTTGTAAAGACCTTATATCGAGAGTTGGATCACCCAATGTTTTGCTGTCTAGATTGTGGTATGATTCTGGAGATCCAAACGGTTTCTGCCGCTTGCTTTTGATCGACTGTTGAATCCATAATGCGACTTCTGTATGTGTGAGTGACAATAGCTCTTTGACAAATGCCAATACCCAATGTCTATCTTGCAGATAGTGGCAGCTGGGGATTTCAAGCGCCTGAACAACTTTTTAGTGCGCACCAAACTTGCTCAGTCAACGTGTTTGGTCTTAATCGTTTCTCGTTTTTCTGCGTCACTGGCAGAAGACATCCATATGGAGACAGTCTAAAGGGTGATTGTAGTATCGAGGAGAATACAATGGATTTGTCCTCAGTGGAATTTATGCCAGAAGCTGCAGATTTGTTCGATTGTTTACTACACCCTGATCCTTACCTGAGGTGAGAGTACCATGTAATGTGCATGATCTCTTTTTCTATTCTTCGATGGATTTTATGCCAGTCATTTGTTGACTCTCAATTCCCTGTAGCACTCAAATCTTCTCTGTAACCGTTTCTTCTGGAAGTACAACGGCCAAATACTATTGAATTGCAAATGCCATTGACTGTTGTACATGTTCCTAAGCAAGCCAATTACAGGTGAAATGTAACTTGTCGGTACTCAAAGATGCACACGCCAATCATTCCTAATGTAATATTTAGAAGGCTGCATGATTTTCAGGGATCGTAATTATGTTTCTTGGGAGTAAAGGAGGTTAGAGAAAATCGTTTTCATCTTCCAATTTTTCATCAAAGATGGTTAGTGAATCACTGAAGTCAATATATCTCTTGTGGCCAAATAACAAAAAAAATATTTGCAGTCTGAACTCTTCTAATATCTAGCAGGCCAAAGGCATTGGAGCATGGTTATTCAGAGGATGAAGGCAGGTTCGGTAATTGTAGGGGCGATGATGAGGCTGATCCTAATTTGAAGGGGTTTTCCAATTGGAAGAAACAAGGCAAGTCTAGAAAGATAGATCAGAGTCTTGACAACAAGGATGAGCATGAGCACGGTTCTTTAGAGAGCGATGACAGGATTAGTTATGGTAGGAGCAACAATGAGGGTGATCCTAGTTTGAAGATGCCTTCCCAGATGAAAATACACAAGTCAATAAAGCGTGATGAAAGTCTTAACAAAAAGGACGAGCATGTCTCTTCAGATATTGACGGCAAGCTTGGTGTTAATAGGATCAATGATGAGAGTCAGTCTAAACTGAAAGTGCCTCGCTGGATAAAGAAAACACACGAGTCTGGAAAGAGAAATGACAATCTTTACAAACAGGACGAGCATGTCTCTCCAGAGAACAAAGACAGGCTTGGTAACAGTGTGGGCAATGATGATGCGTGGATGAACATAGAGAAACCTGTTGGCAGTGGCACTCCTGGGTGTTGGATCGGTAAACTCTTTGTATCAAATACAGAAATCGCTAAAGTAAGTAAGGGCATCATCATCCTCGAGGGCTTCTATGAAGGCCGACCTGTCGCAGTGAAGCGCCTCACCCGGGCTCATCACTATGTTGCTTCACAAGAAATACGGTCTCTGACAGCGTCTGACCAAGACCCAAATATTGTACGGTTGTATGGAGCAGAGAACGATCAGGATTTCGTGTATCTTGCCCTGGAGCGTGGTGCTTTCAGCTTAGATGACTTAATACAAGCACATTCAAATTCTTCGGAGAAATCTGTCTTCCCTGATGACCCAGCATCAAATGCTATCATCGAGTACAAAATGCGATTGGATTCAGTTAAGGGGATGATGCAGGATGTTAACTTGTGGAAGGAAGATGGCCATCCTTCACCTTTGCTCCTCAAACTGATGAGGTAATTTTTATGTCGTGAAATGTGAAAAAAAGGTTTGAAACTCTGAGATTACCGCAGTATTTTGCTTCTGGTGGCACTCCTACAATCAACTGTTGCGGACCTCTTATTGTATTTTGTGCTTGTGTGCCTATGTTTTACTTTTACATGACTCTCAAGCATGTTTACAGAGACAATCTCCACGCCTCAATCAAACTGAGTCCTCGAGACCTCTTTTTTTGCTGGAATTGAACCGTTCTCAGGCAGCAATTTCCAAGTCATAAATGAGACGGGCAATTATTAGGCCACTAAATGGGCTTGAGTTACCCTGTTGAGTTCAATATCAGGGGTTATGCTTTGAACCTCACACGTCTCAGTTTCATAAATTAAGGTCATTGTTATTATCTAGGCTGAACTACGCAGTCTCTTACTATGACACTCAATACCCATTTAGAGTAAATTGACAGATTTCCAATTTTGATTATATGTGATTCAATGGGGTGGCAATTAGTATTGTGTTACCTTGTTCATCTCTCTCTTTATTGTCATTTCATGTTTAAGCCAAAATGGCTTAAATTCGATTCAGATGAAAGCGCTGGTTTTTGAGAAAAAGGTCATGTAATATCAGTTTTGAGTTTGTCGTCCACATGTTATTCCAGATTCAGGTTTCTCCCTGTGAATGAGTTCTCTCGTGATCTCTAAATTTGCCACCCAGCTTCTTGCGGCAGTTAATCAGAATACAGAATTATCCTTTCCACATTTTTTCTTTTAAAGTTAGTCCTAATAGTTATTTTTCTTTACTGCCATCTTGCATTATTCCATGTCGGGTTATAACTGTCAACCACTGCCTTCAAGTAGGGTTTCTGTTTCTAGCTGCTGTTTAATCAATTACAGGTTAGAGGGCACACGACCACCTCGTTCACAAACCTTACCTTTGTTGATCTTGAACGTCTGTTTGATTAATGGAAAACATCGTTTGGTTCAGATATCTTGCTGTTTTAAGTCCTAAGATCTACTCTATATTATCATACAGGGATGTGGTCTCAGGGCTTGTCCATTTGCATCGCTTAGGAATAATTCATCGAGACTTAAAGCCTCAAAGTGTCTTGATTACTAAGCAATTATGTGCCAAGTTATCCAATATGGGCAGTAGCAAATTCATCCCCGGGGATACGTCTCCCTCAGGATATCATGTCCCGGGTAAGTGCTCTTGACAGCTTTACCTGGACCCTAAATCTGCTCTGCATTTAAGACTGATCCATGCAGTTCTGAATCTGTTTGGGGATACCAAAACCTTCAGCCGTATAATTTTGCCCATAACAGTTGTCTTTTTTTATAAATAAGATCTCATATGGAAAGTTGGACCACTCGACGTTTTTGTTATTTAGATTGTGGTATGATTTTGGAGATCAAACAGCTTCTGCTGCTGTCTCTTTTGATTGATTGTCAAATCCACAATGCCGCATCCGTAAGTGTCTGAGTGACAATGGCTCTTTAACAAATGTGAATACCTGATGTCTATCTTGCAGATTGTGGCAGCCTGGCATTGCGTATGCCTGAACAGCTTTGTCCTGCCCACCAAACACGCTCAGATGATATGTTTGGTCTTGGCTGCATCTTGTTTTTTTGCATCACTGGTGGCAGGCATCCATTTGAAGACAGTCTAAAGGGCGACTGTAATATCAAGGAGTACACGGCTGACTTGTCCCCGGTGGAATTTTTGCCAGAAGCTGCAGATTTGTCACTCGTTTACTAAACCCCAATCCAAACCTGAGGTGAGAGTACTCACATGTAATGTGCATGATCTCTTTTTCTTTCTGTACTTCAATGAATTTTCTGCCAGTCCTTTATTGACTCTCAATTCCCTGTCACTCAAATCTTCTGTGTATCCGTTTCTTCTGGAGGTACAATGACCGAACAATATTGAACTGTAAATGCCATTGATAGTTGTACATATTCCCACATAAGCCGATTACAGGTGAAACCATGGACAGCTAGCTGCTTTAACTGGTCAGTACCTAAAGATGCACAAAATAATGTCAATTTGCACTTAACTCATCGGAAAAATGCCACGTTAATAATTTGGTCAGAAATTTTCGCCATCGGCACTTAAGTGTTCAATTCTTTCTTATCCAATTTTGGCACCTAATTCACATTTAAAAATAAAAAAAGGAATAAATTAATAAAAAAATACAAACAATAAATACAATAACAGATAAGAAGAGATGTGATCGCCCCTACATGTTTGATACCTTCTCCAAAAAAGAAATTTGTAAGACCAAAACCATTTGTAATTCCAATAATTACTCATCTATCCAAAAAATGAATAAGCTCAACTAGTCCTCTTAAAGATATTATATAAAAAGTATCTATGTAACCACAATTATATGATCAAAAGCATGCACTTGTATCAAATTTTGGCACTAGTATTTTCCTGGGAAGTGTTTTCCAAACTTTCCGCTGTTTATTTCTCTAAAAATAATTTGGTTAATGGAAAATACTTTCCCATCAACAAAAATATTATGTTTTATTTTAGGAAAATGAATTCCTATGCGTGAGAAGGGGAAAACACTTTCTCTCTTTATTAAGTCTTTAGGTCATTCCTTTTTATTAAGTCAAATGTTATTCAATTATTTTTCAAATGACATCTAAACGCCTGAAAATATTTTCAATTACATATCACCAAACACACAGGAAAACTAATCATTTTCATGAAATATGATTTTCAGAAAAATATTTTTCAAAAATGATATGATTTTTGCAAAACAAATGCACTCAAAATGTACTTTAGTCCAGAACAAACATTCCACGTTCAAACATAGGCCTAAGTTCATTCAACTTGATCCTGCAACATGGCCACCACCGACTAGATTGAAGAAGGAATCCCCGTGGGAAGTTGGCCGAAGGGGTCAAAGCACATCACTACCAAAATACTCCTTAAAGCGTTCCTCTCCTCTGCAAAAACACGGACGCTACTCCGTATTACTTAATCGAGAGTCTCGGGAATCGTTTCGCGAAGTGTCGTAACCCTCGGGACCCGATCCGAGGAGCTCCTGCCAAAACCATCAAAGCGAATATTACAGATTCGAAATGAGCCGCAAGATGCACGCAATCCAATATATGGAAAGATACGGAAGAAGCCTTACATGCAACGTGCAGCTAAAGAAATGATCAACAATTTGAGACAGAGTACCTTAACTTCTTCTGAAAGTTCTATGTAGTGGGCCCATTTATTTTGCACGACTTGCAATAAGTCTCTGACACGGCTATAGTCGTAGCGCCTTATGCCTATGTCAGCCATAGATACAGGTTCTATTTGGCTATCCCAATTCCTCTGAAAGACCAATGGGGCAGTGGCCTCCAATGCTTCCAGAAGATCTGAACTGGGTGCCTTATCAACTTCCAGTTGTACTCTATTGCTGGTGTCGCAAAGAAACGACCGCCTCATCTCTGAACTCCCAAAAACATTGGATGGATGATGAAGCACCTCTGATGCGGGAGGCCTGTCAGTAATTAAAAGCAATTATATATTGACTCTAGGAAATTATTATTATTACAAAAATGACGTCATCACAAATATGACATTGGTGCAATGTCCAAAGCAATTACGACAGCATCAGCTCAAATGAAAGAGTGACCAAATTGTCTGAAAGCTTCCATACACTTTACGACAAATGACTCTAGGATGAACGTAGTTGTTTGACTATGACAAATAGCCATGAATAATTAAATCCCAACCCTTAAATCAGCAAGAGATGCGAGCTTCTGGCATCGATTCCACCGAGGACAGGTCCATTTTGTTCTTCATGATATTAAAATCACGCTCTAGACATTCGCCAAATGGATGTCCTCCACCAGCGAGGCAAAAGAACAAGACACGGCCAAAACTAAACAAATCCATAGTAGTTGTTCGACGGTCATTAATGAGCTGTTCTGGCGCTCGCCAGCCTAAAGTTCCACATCCTGCAATACAGACAATAGACAGAGATCAAAAAAAGAGCCTGCGCCGTCGGAGGGAAGGTATGCAGATTCACCAGTCAGACGAAGGGAGATCAATGGCAAAAACTGTTAAATTTGCACAAAATTTACTACAAAATAAAGCGTAAACTGGCTTCCAACTCCCAATATAATGTATTCTTTAAAAGAAGAGATTGGTCTAAATCTGAAGTTTTTAGACAGAATCTGGAAATGATAACTACAGTGTACAATTATCAATCTTGAGGAAAAGAAAGAAGATGAGAGTACTTACTGGGGCAATGTCCCAAGGAAAGTTCATCTTCCGAAAGACATTTAGTAATACCCGTATCGACAACTTAGCAACTAATGGATTCCCGAATCAAGATGTTTTGAGGCTTTACTTCGCAATGGATTATATCCAAATCATGCATATAGGCAAGTCCCGATACCACTTCCCTGTATCATATAGCATAGGATAGAAATTATGACTTAACCAACAAATAACCTAATCAAACAGAATCATCAGAATTAACATATTCAAATAAAATCATCGGAATTAACTCATCAGTTTCATCAGCAAAGGTGAGGGATGACCAGCATCACTCCAAAACTTAACATCTTGCATGGTGACCCAAAGGGTTTCCAACCTTCTTTTACACTTAAGAATTTCTGGTGTATCGTCAGGAAAGATAAATTTGAAGAAGGTGAAAGTACTTGAATCAAATCGTGCAAACTGCTTGTGCAGCGCTCCTGAGCATGATAAATGAAATTCATGTCGAAGTTCGCTCCATGATACCGGACGATATTCGGATGCAGGTCACGTCTCATCAAATACCAAATCTCCGACCAGACAAGAGTACGATGTTCCCGGAGAAATCTTTTGACCGTAACAGGTTGATCATCAAACGACCCCTCGAGGATGGTCATCCCATTAGTTCCCAACCCAATTGGTCTACGTGATATGGAGAACCCAGCCTCAGGAGCACCATCCTTCCTCGTCCCAACACCCCCCCCTCTTCTTCCTAAAAATCAAACTCCATACAAATTTTACCTAATATATCTTTGACACTTGATTTATTGAGAAGATTCATATCAACACATGACATCTTATGGCGCTTGAATTTTAGACGATAAATTTAGTACATGTCAATAAAACTAAATAAATAGTAAAAATAACAAAATTAAAATAATAAAAAAAAAGAAGAGAGAGGAAGAGGAAGAAAATAAAAAGGTGAAACCCCGTCCGCCCGATCCACATAGATATTGTGTGTGGACAAAGATTCTTTATAAACGGTCTTGATTTTCACACGCACGGCGTGACGTGCAATGTTCCCGGAGAATCGAAATGCGTTGAACTTTAATTTCATTAAAGATGAGAATTAAAGATTGAACCGTAACGATTTATAACAGCAACAGGTAGCATTCGAACCAAATTTTCGTGCAACTCGTCTAATCCATCTACTTGATCGATGTTGAGGACGTATCCCTTGTGTCGTCTTGGTGCATTTATGACTTCTTCCCAGCTGGATGACGTTTATTTCATTGGCAATTACTTCTTGCCAATGGATACGTCTATTTTGTAACCGAAAAAGTTACCTACTACATTGAGATTTACTTAACCAAAATACTTATCTTCAGATATTTAGATTTAGATATGGAACAATTACTAGCTAGGCAAAGAAGATGCTAGAGTACCGGATAATTACAAACTCAGTTTTATATATATTATACGGACGGCAATATAGTCCTAAAATATTCAATTCTGTCAATATAGGCCTAAATCTTGGCATAAAATTCAAATGCAATCCCTTCCTGCAAATTATCATTAGAATCTTGAGCATGTATTTGGATTTATTCTAGAAATTTTGAAGTATAGACAGCTCGACATTCCACATTTGTACAAACTTTTTGAAAAGTATTGACAGGCCATTATTTTGATATGGTACTAGTGTAAGATAACCACTACATTCAATTAATCCTAGGACCCCACGTCCATATTCAATCAACTCTTTTGAGACCTTGGTCGTGTTAATGGTGATGCATGAACTTTCAGTTAGAGCCTACCAGCACCCGACTGCCTTCTATTTGAAAGACCAAAGTCAGCACCATTTTCTGTCAGCTCAGACTTTTCAAATTGCCGGTTGTGGACTCAGCTTTACATTGTTGCGACGGCATTTTATGTAATCCACTGGACAATGGCTTTCAGCACTGTTGTTGGCATACAAGGATGTGAAGTTTATAGTTGTTATATGGATTACATGCTCAGCTGCCCAAAGTCCAGTGAATTTGGCTGAGTCCGGCTCTCACTCAATTAACCTGCAAAAATAATATCATCAGGACAAGATACACATGAACACAGTTGACCAGATGGTGAGAGCTATGGCTGCAAACGAGTATGTCCAGAGGAAGAGCACTGAGCACTCCTCTTGACCCACGTCAAAGAGCTGGGTCATTGTCCCTGCAAATTTCACAAAACTATCAGCAGCTTTCTTGAGAAAATCAGTAGCATGAGAACTACTTTGGTTGAATTACACTTGCACTCCTATGTTGAGCTCTCCGTCTGTATGTTTCCAAATGTCGATTCATTGTAAGTACTCGTTTCACAATCAAGATTCAGTCTATGTTGCTCGATCACATATGTAGCAGTGCAAGTGCAAGTGACTAGCTGGGACGTGTTTCAACTTCAGAAAAATTGGACAAAGGTGCGAGAAATCTGCATCGCTTCACATACCACATCAAATGCCCTCTCGGCATGAAACTAATAAAGTAGACTTAAAGATGACCTTTTTATCTCACTACCCTTTTCCTTTTCCTTTCTCTTGGAGAAGTTAGCTAGCTATACTAACCAATATTCATGGCTGGTGGGAGCGTGAACTGAACCATCAAGACATAGTGATACAATGGGTCTGATGCCAGAAAGCCAAGTTTGCTGGCAGCCTTCACGACTCCAATGCCAATCACTGGAAGTATCACGTACCGAACACAAATCACCCCGGCAATAGCCCATGGTCCGATTCTCGAAGAGTGTAAACCTGTTCATATGCAACAATCGATCAGGGAACTCCAGAATGTCTGTTTGAGAGAAAATGGGCAGTCAAGAAAGTCTTGCCTTGAGTGAGGTTGCCTCCTAAGATAAGTGTGATACAAGGAATAGTGCCATCTCTGCTTCACAGAAATATCAGTTTAAGGCCAAAATCATTGAGATAAAACCAAGGCTTGCAGAAGTCGCAATTCAGGAGGCTGCTCTTTCTTACCCTAGTAGTTGAATAGTGTCCCGTATCACATGAAGGGGCGCATTCTCACTGATTATGAGGTTCTTCAAGAATGCGATTGCCCCAACAATGAATCCAACTATCTGTTCGCATAGAGAAAATTGTCACTTCATGTCCTTCAAATAGAAAACCTTACGCTTCCCAAGATAATGCTGAAGAATTTTGATGAAACTCACTGCAGCAAGTGTAGGGGGCGACATTAGCTCCTCCAGCACATGGAGAAGAGGTTCTCTAACTTTATTCCAGAGTGATGTATTGGAATTATCTGAATCCCCACGTGAAATCTGAAATACAATCGCTCATGAAATTAGGGAAACAACAATTTAACTTTTCTCGTCAACTGGGAAAGAAAAGACTGGGTCTCACAGCTTGTGTTTCTGAATGTTCACTAGCCTTTGTCCATTGCACACTAATAGCAGTTTGTTGTTCTCCATCTTTTTCCTTGAGAAGACACGTTGCTGAACCGGCATTCGGGTCGATGTTAGGTGCCTTTGAGGCCACCTTGGCTGCTTGAAGCGCTTTAAACTTCGTGGATGATGTTCGGATTAGTTGGTAAGTGTAAGTCCAGATGTAGAAACCACCAAGCTGCTTTGACACCAGAGAAGAAAGTACACTTGAGTCCGATAGTCGCTGACCAGAGCATTATAGACTCAATGCAGCTAAAACCAGAAACATGAATTCGAGGCATCATTTGATCACATCAAAGATGGCAAACAATGAAAGCACGAATTTACTACTCATCCCTGAGTTGCTTTTACTGAGAAGCCAAATTTTCATTTGACAAATGATTTAGACATACAAGGACGGGAACATACTGCCATCGAGAAAGATGCGTATGAGAGTCCAGTGGAGCGGCAAGCATTTCAGTCACCAAACAGGCTACCGCCCTCATCACAGACCGCCGGGATTATAATGAGGGGTAGATTTCCCAAGTTTCCTAATGACAATTAGTTAAGAAAACAATAACAATCCAATTTGTCTTTTCAATTCATGTGTAACACCAATGCCAAGGAACCGGGCATCATATTTCTTAAGACAGGAATACCTGTTGAACAGGCGGCGATGATCAGACCCTCCAGGTGAGCCATCGGTTTCAATACTTTTACGAGCATCCATCCAAGAACCCCTCCAACGAGGAAGGAAATTCCTATGTTAATGGGCATAAACCACCTTGCAACAAAATTCTGACAGTTCAGAACAGTTAAAAGACCAAATAGATCAAGAACTTCATAGGTTGCACAAATGGCTCAACAAATTATGACAACACAAAATCCAACATGCACCTTCTACCTTTATAGGAATGGAATGAGGACATGATTTGGTAGCAGTGAGAAAATGGAAAAACTGCCTTACCACGAGATTATATCCTGAAGAGTGACTGTCTTGGTCAGGCTGGCGAAAATTAGCGAGGGGGTGAAGGCGATGAACACTATCTGCGCTCAGCAGAAAAATTAGCCGACGATAAACATTCCAGACTCTTCGAACACGAGTTACCGCCTAACTCTTCCAACTGCCAAAACAAACACCATCTATGCTAGTTTATACTTGGTCTTTTCAGCTTTTTTACCTTGTTCAGGGCCTTCCTGGTATCTGCAGGGAGAAGATTGCAGCGATCAGTCGCCATAAAAGCTCCCATCACGCAAATGATGAGAACTTGCAGAACCGGCATCGAAGCCACTGCTAATAGTGACCAGAAAACCATCTCTTCCTTTTTCCCTCCTAAACTTGCCGATACTTGATGCTAGTGCTGAGCCCTCAGGTTCTTGCTTCTGATTGTGGTTTGGCCTGGCCTTTCGTGTACAAGTGAACCACCAGTGATTCTTGTCCGGGAGCAGAAAGGCTAAATTTGGGTTGAAATTGAGCAAACGGTTCCAGATTTTTGTTGGTAACAACATGCTTCAAGAGATAATGTGGGGCTGAACATGCTTAGCTAGGGATAAAATGGATCGATCATCACTTCCTTTGTCTGTGCTTAGAGTCAGGACCACACGGTGAAGACCTAAGAGTCAACATTCTCTCTCAGTTTTTTTTTTTGGTTTCGGATAGATGGACTTCATTCATGGTAAACAAAGATGCAACAAGAAATAGTATCTGAGTACCAATGCAATCACTCGACTACTGAAATGATAATCTAGGTTGATTTTCTTTTGTGAAAAATTGTCGACGATATCACCCTGCTACAACTAATTTTATTAATGAGTGGTCACTATCGCTGATGTCATTCTTCAGCAAACTTGAGGCTTCATACAGTGGTGCCTAACTTGTACGTCATATATTGTCTAGAAATATGCAAGATCGCAGCCGAAGGATGGGTGTGCAGGTAGGGTCATGTAAAGGAACTGGAACCGCCCGAAATTGGATCGGAATTGGCGGTTCCCAAAAGGATCGATCTGGTTCCCAATTGTAGATATGGAACTGTGCACCTAGATTGAACTAGTAATTTATACATATACACATAAGAAAAATTTTAAAGAAAAATTTCCGACCAAAAAAATTTAAGAAAAATGAAAACTCTAAAATCCCTATCTAAAGCTCTTCACTCTCAACTTTCAATATAAGCCCAATCATTTTACTGATCATGCAATTAAGAATAGAGAAGTTCTTTGTTTTTTTGCTCTATTTTGGCTTGCTAGAAAAAGTTGTATTGAGTGTGTGAACTCACTCAAGAATCGAACCAAACAAGCAATCTAGTTTCCTGGTGGGTTTATGGAATCAATAGACAGTTCCCAATTCTAATTTTTGGGAATCGGTCTTTAGTGGGCAGTTCTCGATTCTAGGGTGAAAACCGCCTCACCTAGACCATACTCATCGTTATGTGTAGATAATAAGCGAACGGTCAGAACATGTTTCGAGTATCATATGACGTTGGTTAGTGTCGGTGTCCAAACTAGAGTTGCAGAGGCTAAGATCGCCATTCCCGATGTGTTCATCGTCCCCGAATTTGCCTCGATCTACTGTTATTCAACAGACAAGAGTCTTAAAACATTCTTTATTGGACCCAATTTCATGCAGAAATCTCCGTATCGGGTCCGAGGACGGGACATGCTCGGATGCCAACAAGTCGGAGACTTGCCGGACTCATGGGCCGGCCCAATGGACCGTCAACCTTTATCTGATGTATCTGTCCAATATTTTTTTAATAAAAAAAAAAGAGAATTTCTTATTAGAGTGGTTACTAATGGATCAGGCATTATCATGAAAGTGATTTATCGTAAAAAGAAGTACGACGTTGTGTCGTTCCATGCAATGTATGCCGTTCGATCCTGATTGCCCTTGCTCCGCCATTCGGCCGATTCGACGCGGAGGTGGCGGACCCCACCACGTCCACTATCACCACGTCATCATTTTCCACTTCTGCTTGTCGTAATCGATCGATCGTCCTCGACCTCGTCCGCTGGCTCGGCATTTCGCTGGTGGACCCCACGGCTCAATTATTTTTGCCCCCGCGGGAAGTCCGAGAAATCGACTCCATGGTAATTTCGTAATTCGACCGTAAAATTTGCAGACCTCTTTCTCCAATCAAATCTTGCTATAAATCTAAAAATTCAATAAATAAAAAAAATTAACCATCTAGATGGGGAGAATAGATACGTAAGGAAAGAAGTCTTTGCTTTTTGTCTTTCTTTCGTTTGAAAGTGGACTTCTAGAGGCACCCTTTTATTTTTAAATTGACATATTACGCGAAAAAATAGCTAATGACTTATCTTATAATATAATAAAAAATTATTATTTTTATAGTTGATAAGTTTAAAACTAAATATATCACGTCAAGTACAACAATTGAATAGGTATTTTGTAAGTGTAAAAAAATAAATAAATATGTCCTTACATATTTTGTTTTACACGGTAGATCTAGTCATATTCTGAATAACGATTCAACGAAACGTACCATCTCGTGTCACGTCAAGATTTACTTTTGGGAACTTAGGTTCAAATCAAACCTTGATGTGGACTCTCCCCTACCCATTAGCTGCGCGCAAGCTGGCAATGTGAACAAATGAAAAGGCGGACGACGGGGACGTGTGCTTCTTTACTTTCATATTGCTTCATTTTGACGTGACATGAAAGTATGAAATTGCTTCATTAATCACCCACCTAGGTGACGTTATTGGTTCACGTTCTCTTCCTCTCACAAAAGGTCGAAGTCAGTAGACATAGATTGCGTGTGTGTGGTGGGTAGCAACGCGCGCCCTGGTTTTCTTGAAACAACAACTTGAAAAATAACCTTATGTCTGTACATATCATGTATCCTTTTACGATCGGTTGGTAATTTGCTCGGCGAATTAAAATGCGTCAAGCTTTGATCTTGTTAAGAGATGAGTGGTAAAGATAAAATGTGGCGATTTTGATCAGGCGGTGTTTGAATCGGATTTCATGCACCTCAATTGTTTCACCTAAAAATAGCTAATGACTTATCTTACAATATAAAAAAAAAAATCACCTAAAAATAGATTAGGCAACTTTTTTTTTTTAGTTGACATATTACACATAAAAATAGCTAATGACTTATCTTACAATATAATAAAAAATCATTATCTTTATATTCGATAAGTTTAAAACTAAATATATCACATCAAGTACAACAATTGAATAGGTAAATGTAAGTGTAAAAAATAAAAATAAAGATGTCCTTACATATTTTGTTTTACATGGTAGATCTAGCCATGCTCTGGGCAACGATTCAATGAAACGTACCATCTCGTGTCATGTCAAGATTTACTGATTACGTTTTAAATTACAATTTTAAAAGAGCACGTAAATTTAAGGCTCCGTTCGTTTCACGAAAAATAATAGGAAAACATTTTTTGGATTTTCTGACGTTTGTTTTACGAAAAAATAAATTCATTAGGAAAAACATTTTCCATGAAGGAAAAAAGTTTTTAAAGTGGTGAGGAAAATGTTTTCCACTTTTCAAATTGAGGAAAACATTTTCCACACTTACTCTCTTCTATCTTCTCACCTCTTATTAGTCTCATTTCTTTCTTTCTATTTTTTAAAATCAATTTTTTTTTTTTTTTTTTCATAAATTCGATTTTTTTATTTTTAATAGAATCAAATTTTTATTTTTTTCTTTATTTTTTTCTCTCTTTCTTTTTGCTGTTTTTCTTTTTTTGGTTGGTCGTCGGCCACGGCAACATCCAACGACGAGAGAGCCGAGCTTGCCGATCTAGTGTCACCGGACGACGGCGAGGCTCAAGCATCGCAAATCGGCGACGCTCGAGTGTTACTAGAGGCGACAAGGCTCAAGCGCTAGATCAACAACACTTGGGCCTCGCTAGACGACGACGAGGCTCGGGCCTCGTAGATCGGCGACGCCCAAGCGTCGCCAAACAGCGATGAGGCTCGGGCCTTACAGATCGGTGACGCCCAAGCGTCGCCAAACCACGGCGAGCCTCAGGCATCACCAATTTGCAAGGTCCAAGCCTCGCCGCCTTGAGCTCGCCTCGCCGATGAGCTAATCGTGCGAGCTCGAGACAATGAGAAAAAATAATTTAATAATAAAAATTTTAAAATATTAAATAATGATTTTAAAAATAAAATATTAAAAAGAGTTTAAAGAAAAATATTTTCTTAAGCGAATAGCAAAAAATATTTTCCACTTTAAAATCAAGTTTCATCCGAACACCGAAAAATAATTACGTTTTCCTAAAAAATAGTTTCTTGAAAAATATTTTTTATGAAAAATAATATTTTTCGAAAACGAAGCCTAAAAAGAAAAATTGTAAAAGAGTGAAAGAAGACTTTAAACTTGTTGGAACTCAGTTTCAAATCAAGCCTTGATGTGGACTCTCCCCTGCTCGTTAGCTGTGCGCAAGCTGGCAATGTGAACGGATGAAAAGGCGAACGACACGGACGCGTGCTTCTTCGGGTTCACACGAAAGTATGAAATCGCTTCGTTTTCTCAGAGTAAGTAGATGTAGATGAACAAGGACATGAAAAACAACCTTATGTTTGTACATATCATGTATCATTTCACGATCGGTTGGTAATTTGCTCCGTGAATCAAAATGCGTCGAGCTTTGATCTTGTTAAAAGATGAGCGATAAAGATGAAACGTGACGATTTCAATTAATTGGTGTTCGAATCGGATTTTGTGCACCTCGATCGGTTTACCTGCCTTAACAATCTTGAAGATGTACTCTTCTTGCATCACCCCCAATGCGTTTAGAATTTTACCTGAAGTACTCTAACAAGATTTGAATCCAAAATCACAATAAATAAAAAAAAAAAGAGTTTACTCACTCGCCATTAGAGTGTGCAAAGAGAACCACCCAAATAGAGAATTACTCGGACCAAATTGGACTGGCCAGTTTTAGACAATTTCCATGAGCGACAATTCGGTTCCTAGTTCCTATTTATAAAATTGGTGGCCGATTAGTTTGATTCCCAATTCTAGGGTAGGAACCAGGCCAAGCAAACCAGATTAACAATATACATACATACATACATAATATATATATATATATATATATAAATTTCTTAATAAATTCTAACTTTCCCAATTTCTCTTTATCCGTCTTCCTCAAGTAGAAACTATAAGATTATGGTGAATCTTCATCTATCCATACATTTTGTTATGAAAAGATAATTTCTTCTTTTGAAAAGATTGATTGAGTGAAATTTTGAACAAATTGATCGGTTTATCGGATTAAACCAAATCAATTCGATTGGTTGATCAAACCGGTTTTTAGTTCTAGGAGTGGTCGGTCGATCTCCAATCATAGAAATCAGAAACCTATTCTCCTATCCGGCTCTCAGTTTCATCTTAGAATCGAACTGGATCGATGATCGATCATCCATATTTTTCATTTGAGTTAAGCATGAAAGTGAGCGTGCATTTTCTCCATAACCGTGTCTAAGCGCACAACCGACGGAGCATTACATGGGATTAATTCAAACCTCTGAAATCGTTCATCGGGAAGACACGTGTCGGCTTTACATCGAGAGGAGAAAGTTGACGGTGTGGACAGCTTTGTCTCCAGACAAGATCATAGGATAGCCGACTAGAAAGTCAATGTGGACACAACAAATGAATAATTAAAACGGCCCCATCGTCACGTTCAACATGATTGACAATTACTTTTATATTTCCCACCTTAGCGCCCATATCATTGGCTAATTATTGTATTTAAAGATTAAACAAAAAAATAAGGGGCACTTTCAGTTCTCCCAAGCCTCTTTAATTTATTATTTTTTTTAACGAACGCGTCTCATTCCACCTTCTTCTTTTAATATCAGAAAATATCAAATATGTCACGGGGAGAGGACTGCATGAATATCATCTTCTATCAAAATCTTTTCGGTAATCGACATTTCTCAAATAGTGAGCGGCGTTGGCTAAGTAGTACGCATAATATCATTTGAAGATCTCATGAAATCGTGATTAATGATTAATCACGAAGAAAAACTAGCATTATAATTTCTGATAATGACATCAAAGTGGTTACCATTTTTCAAAGGTATGATGATAACATTATTTCTTAAATTTGATTGTAAGTAGACTTCTAAGGAGAAATGGTCCCAATTAGATCTATATTTATTTTACGAATGTTAATTCAATCATATATTTTTTAATTTCGACAATTCAATTCTATACTTCTATGCAAAATTTCAATGTAGTTATTTTAATCATAAATCAATGACGTTGTGATATACAACCTTGGATAATTGAGACAATGATTGGACTATCACGTCAAGGATTTCAAGCGAAAATTTGGCCGGAATGACTAAATCGAAATTTTGCATAAGAGTTTAAGATTGAATTGTCATTTGTATAGCGAGTTTATGACATTATTGGGTAATTTTTTTCAACTTTTAAGGATCGACTTGCAAATGAAACTAAAGCGGAAAAGGAAAGATTAAGCCTTAAAGAAGGGCCACGTAAAGGGATTGGCGAGGAAAAATAAGATGATGATTAACGACTGACCATGTGCACACATTAGTTGAAATCCGAGGACATTGATCAGAAACATTAGACTATACAATCTTAACTTATATTAATTCATATATAAGTACACCCGTGACATATATCCTCACCAACTAATGTGGCTATAATAAAAATAAAATAACACACTCGCAACGTTTGAAGCAATTAGAAAACTGATAGAGAGAGAGAGAGAGAGAGTCTTCTCATTATACGCTCCTCTAATCACCAAAAATCCAAGTATGATTATCATTTGAACAACGATAAAATTTATATGTCTGGTCTGAACTCATCAACGTTAGGAGTACCTAACATAATAGGGAAATTGAAAACCCAAGTACCAAAAAATAAGATTAAATAGAATAAAGCCAAATTAGCATTTATTGGAGGTAACATCATAACATACAATAATGCATTTATTTCACCGAAAATTTTCTAATTAAGGAAAATATAATTAATGAAAATTATTTTTACAATAAATTAGTAATTTTTATTTATTTGATGATTTAAGGAAAAGGATTTTCTTATTGTCAAAAGGGAAGTCATTTGTCCCAATCCTAAGCTTGTTGCTTTCGGTCTATTTAATATCGTTTGTCCAGACATTGGAAAATTAGCAAACAATTTTCTACAAATAGGTTTTCTCTCAAACAAATGGACCCTAAGTGTCCAAATAAGAAGATTGCCAAGTCAATGATCCACGCCGAATATCAATTTAGAAACAATCTTACTTTTCATCCCCATACTTAAACACCCTTTTCAATCATATTCTCATGCTTTTAATTTATATGATTAAGTCTTTCCACTTTTACAAATGATCAAGTCCGTCCGATACCCGAGTGAGCCAAATTTAGCCAACATGATCGTCAAGAGAAAATGTAGTGTGAGTGTGACGTGGACAATTTTTTTCCAAATGTAAATGTGCACATAAGCATCCACATCGACTAAAGTTCATTCACATTATACTCCGATGTCATTTGCATTGGCTAAATTTTTCCATGTGTATCTAGATGCGCTCATGTTTGTATGTTTTATCCACACCACACTTTGGCATGGTTCAATTCCACATCACTCTAATTTTGTTTGATTTGACATCGCATAAACTTATTAGAAAATTCTAAATTTGAAACGACCTGATTAAATAAATTTAAAGCATATGGAATTGATTAGGACACGCGTGAAAGTACTTGTGCAAAACAAAAACAAAAAAATACTATTTTCCATTATAGATGTAGACATGATATATTGGAACAACATACACGACTATAAATAGTGAGATTCAAATAAAACTCTATGAAAAATGATTAATGCCGCCACCCACCTGGGTGGCGTTGCTGGTTCGCGTTCTCTTCCTCTCGTAAAAGGAATCTCAGTTTCGTCATAATGTGACTTACTTGGTTGCATGTGTGTGGTGGCGAGCACGTGCGGCCTTCAGGAGGGAACTCCCTTAATTTAGTCGACGGCGCGGTGCGGGATTTCCTGGATCATAAAAAAAAAAAAAAAAAAAAATGATTAATGCCACTCAACACATCAATTTAGTACCCAAAACACATTTCACGAGATGACCATAGCTTCCAGGGCAAACGTGGATCTCATGTCTGGTGCCGAGATTGATTCCATTAGCATTAGAATAAACAAAACCTCCGCAACTTTTTTCCGCAATCCTGGAGATCCTCTCCTCCTCCACTTCTGACCGCACCGGCGGATTCCTTGATTGACGGCGCGTGCACGGTGGAAAAAACGTTTCATCCGATCCCGACCGGAAGATCACGAGTTGACTTATCAGTGCGATGCTGCTACGAACACTATCCAAAATCCACAGAAAAAGAGAGATCTAAAGAAATTACCACCACCAGGGTATCGCTACATTCAAGGCAAGCGAATAATTAACGTCCGCAAATGGGGAAAACGCCCGAAATCCCAGCTTGGATCTCCCCATCTCTCGCCATGTTTTCACACGAATTTATTCCAGAGCAACCTCGCAAAACTCGGTGCTTTTTTCTTGATTGACAAAGCGACTGCTTTTATCCAGTATAAAAAATCATAAAAAAAATAAAATTATTGAAAGTCCTCAACTTATCAATAAAGTATAATTTAATTCTATAATTATTACGAAAGTGTAATCAAATCTTTAAATTTATCAAATTGATCAAATAAAGTCATTTCATTCATAATGATTTTTAAAGTTTTATGATTCAATTAAAATTTTATCATGAATTTTAGGACTTGTGCGTTTGTTTCGCGGAAATAGTATTATTTTTGAAAATGTTTTCTAGGAAATCATTTTCCATGAAAATAATTAGTTTTCTTGTGTTCGATGATATGTGATTAAAAATATTTTTAGGCGTTTGGATCGCATTTGGAAAATAATTAAAATAATAGAAATGACATAATAAAAAAAAGCGAATGATCTAAAGATATGATAAATAGATGGAAAGTGTTTTCCCCTTCCCATGCATATGAATTCATTTTCTTAAAATAATATATAATATTTATGTTAACCTGGAAAATATTTTCATCGACAAAATCGTTTTGGAAAAATAAACAAATGAAAAGTCCCAAAAACACTTTCCGAAACTACTTTTATTGAAATAAACGCACCCTAAGATTCGATTGCATTTTTACAATAAATTTTATAATTTAATTATATTTTTTAAAAATTTTAGAATTTAATTTTATCTTCGTAATAAATTGTTAAGCTGTTTGGTGTATTTATTCAAAATAAGGGAATCCAGCGTGAAAGACCTGCAAGAAACGAAAAAGCAAAGCGAGAACCAAAAACGCGTCTTGGACGGAAACCCTGTAATGTCACGAAGAATCCGAAGCCCCCGCCGTATCGAGAAAACGACAATGCGTTGCGGACCAAAGATGTCATCATCACTTTCACATTATTTGTTCGAAATTCAGTGGGGATGTGGCCAAACCTGGAAAGCTTTTCTTTTTCCGTTTTTCGTAGTTCCTCACCCGCCTTTGCTGCCACCTCCCTTCATCTACCTCCTACTGGCCCCTATACAGTGTCCTTCGGTACAGAGCTTCCCTTATATATTTTTTCATTAGTGAACGCGTAAATAAGTATTAAATGCGCTCTCTTTCTTCGGAATTATCCTGCTAGATCTTCATCGCCCAAAAATATTATTTCTTTTTCCATAGAAACCTTCAGAGAACCTCTCTCTCTCTCTCTCTCTCTCTCTCTGCTTCTGGGTTGAGAGGTACAGGGACGAAGGATGGCGACGGAGAACAGTGGTTCGCAGAGCAGAGAGCTTGATCAGACTCCGACATGGGCTGTTGCTGGTGTCTGTGCTCTTATTATTCTCATTTCCATTGCGTTAGAGAAAGTCCTCCATAAAGTTGGAATGGTATGAGCTTCATCTGTGCTTCAATACTTCCTTTACTTTTTTTATTTTGTCTCTTGTGTGTGGGGGATGTTCATTTACTTTTTTGTTCGTGGGTACATTTCTTGAAGGTTTTTTTTTTTTTTTTCCCTTCTTTTTGCTGTTTTTCCTATATGGGTTTCTCTTGATGCACGCGCTTCTTGGAGCAAGATTTCTGATTTCCTCGGGATTGAATGAACATAGCTGAAAAGCCAGGAAAAAAAAAAAAAAGAGAGTTCTTCAAGATTGTGAAAGCGAAGTTTTAGTAAAATTTTTAGTTCCGTTGGAGTGGCCTGTTCACGATCTTGGGCTTCGCGTTTTTCTGATGAAGTCGACACTTTAACAGCTTCCGCTAATTCTGAAGTTCAACGCTTGTCAAGATGTTGTTCCTCTGTTCGACTGAAGGATACCCTCTCTAATCACTTTGTGTAATTCGTTCGCTTTTGGTATTTCAGTGGCTTACTGAAAGGCATAAAAAGGCTTTATTTGAGGCTCTGGAGAAAATCAAATGCGGTAAGAATGAAATTTTAATAGTTGATTAGTTAATTAAATGTGAGTCTGATGATGCAGGTTCTAATAAGATATCCTGTGAGTATCAGTGATTCCTTGGTTTTTGTCTAATGTTGGTGTTATGAGTGCAGAGCTGATGATTCTGGGCTTCATTTCGTTGCTTCTGACGTTTGGGCAGAGCTACATTGCCAAAATATGTGTCCCAACTAGTGTAGCCGAAACTATGTTGCCATGCAAAAAAAGTTCATCAACGACGACTGAAAATACTGAAGATAGACGGCGGAGACTTTTATGGTATGAAAGGAGATCTTTGGCAGCCGGTAGCTATGCTACTAATTGCACATCGGTAAGTGCATGCATTGCTGTTTGAGCTACTTACGAGGGAAAAGGGTAGATGTTGAATTGCTTCATTTCTGTATTTGTCTTCTTTATTCATGAAATGGTACACGGCCAGTGCCGTGCTGAGGCTAAATGCAGGAGGAGTGAGGTGTTGGGGGGGGAAGAGTTTGAAAGCTGACACTCCTTGTTTTCTCGAGAATTGCTATGAAAACCGTCTTCTATTTCATTCATTTCTAACTGATTTTCTATGAAAGAAAAGCTACATTCCTAAATTCCTTGAATTTCATGATTCATCCTTGTGAAGATTATTATGTTGATCAAAATCTGCATTTAAATGATTCTTTTATTTTTTCTGTCCAAATGAAGCTCACGACAGGGTTTTGTAACTTAAGTGACGCCTTGTCACTTTTTGCTTGAATATCTGTTGATTTCTATTTGGTATGAAGTTTTCACGTCCTTTTTCTCTTAACAAATGTGAAGCAAGCAAATTTATTATGCTATTGCTTTACCATCTTGATTGTCATAATGCCTTGTCCTGATCTTTTGTAATTAGGCACTTCATGCTTTTCGTCAATTTTTAGGTAAAGGAAGTTCAGTAGAGTCATGAGAAGTTGGAGTTCTGATTCCTTAAGCTTAACGATCTGTCTAATTCTGCTCAACAGGGAACCCCTCTAATATCTGTCAATGGATTGCATCAGTTACACATCCTCATATTCTTCCTAGCCTTCTTTCATGTGCTGTACAGTGCTGTTACCATGTTGCTTGGACGACTAAAGGTATGGATGTCCCCCTCTGTCACGGTGACTCAAGTAATCTGGTTGACTTCTATGTCATGATGCAAACAAAAAAGCTCCTAGACTGCTATGATCCACATGATCAGAACTTCTTGACTTCTATGGTTCATATGGTCATTTATATGAAGATTGAATTGGGACCATTAGATGGGAATTGCTCAGATGGCTTCAACCCCCAATACAATATTCAAGCAACATTAGTGCAATGTTGATATTGCTAATGCAGTGGGGCATGAGGAGAAAAATATAATTATATGTCCTCCTTGGAATCGCCCTGTTTGTACTGTGCATTATCTTCTAGGAGAAAAGATAATTGTGAAGAACTTTCGAAGAATAAAATAACCTGAACTAGATTGTTTGCTGCAGTAGGAACACAAAATCACTGCTCGACAACAATGAATTGAATGGCCTAATTTTCTTGAGCCAGTGGTTTTTTCTCGAGGCACTTAATTCACTTAGTAAGTTGCCCCTGTAGCCTTGTTAGCCAAAAGAGTCACTAGTGTTCTCTTCATTGTAATTCTGATGCTGTCAACTTAAACCACCTGGAATTGTGCTGTCAATTTTTGAGCAATCACTTTGTATGATGATAATTAATTGCCCAACGTTGCTGAAACATTGGATAGATTCGTGGCTGGAAGCAATGGGAACAAGAAACTTCATCTCATGACTATGAGTTCTCCACTGGTACGGTACTTACTATCATGACAGTGAGAATGATTTAGCAGGACTTGTTACTTCTTGAGGAGCAATGAGCTGCTATCAGAGCTAATCTCATATGTTTCCATGATGCAGATCCTTCCAGATTCAGACTCACCCATGAAACATCGTTTGTTAAAGTTCATTCCAGCTTTTGGACAAGGATACCTTTCTTCTTCTATGTTGTGAGTAACATGTCTTACTCCACATACATAATTTCTCAAGGCGAAGATGCAAAGACATGATATACAGTTGTGTTGCATTTCTAACCACTTTCAATTTTACCACTCAAGGTGCTCAGAGGAACATAGTAAATTTTGTATGATCGGAGCAGTTTGTGTGTTTGGCTTCATTTTCACTGTTTCAATCCTATAAGTGATGAAATAGCGAGATATGCCCAGCAGGTCAGCATGTCTAGGTGCAGCTCATAATACGAATGGGATGACTCAATAGAGATTAATATTAAACATTGGCCACCTTTACTAGTTATATGCATGCGCCATTTACCACCCAAGCAACATGCTTTCAAGAATGGTGCCATTCCTGCATAGTTAGCAATTTAATGTAAACTTGGGTTGCTGAAAGTTTTCTTATTGGAAGAAGCATGGTGTCTGTATGCTTTCAAGAATGCACCTTTACCAGTCATATGCATGCACCATGTAACACCCAAGAATGGTGCCTGTATAGTTAGCTTTTGGCCCAACTTTTGGATGGAATACCCACGTTCCAAAGTTGGGCCTAAGACTAAATACCAGAGGATGAACAAAGCATTCCGAGCCATGTAATGAGAGAATTAAATTCTGGCCAAAAAAGAAATGGGAGAATTAAAAAGGAACTCAAGGCTTCTAGAGAAATCAATATGCTGAAAATGCTTAAAACCTTGCAGCAGGCAATGAGACAAAAAAAAATAAAATTTGAATTCTCTCTGTTCCAGGTTTCATACATTTTCATGTGTTTGGTGGAGCCTGAAATTTTTCCAACATCTTCTGTTGCAGGGATGTTTCTTCCGACAGTTTTTCAGGTCGGTTCATAAGACAGACTACTTGACATTGCGAAATGGGTTCATTGCTGTGAGTCTTTGGCCTCAAATGGACATTCCTCGTGACTATTAAAATAAGTACTATTGACCATGCTATGCATAAACAGGTCCATATAGCCCCTGGGAGTAAGTTTAATTTCCAGAAATACATCAAGCGATCACTAGAGGATGACTTCAAGTTCGTGGTTGGAGTAAGGTAATGATCTGCATGGCTTTGTAATTCTGTTTGTGGAAATCCACACTCATAAAAGTTGTGAAGAAGAAGAAGAAGCCATGTTCTTACATTAGCTCTTCCTTTTCTTGCCAGTCCCGTGCTGTGGGCTTCCTTTGTAATATTTTTGCTTCTCAATGTTAGTGGTGAGTCCTTTATATTCAGTGAAAGGCTTTTACATTTATTCTTCATCTTCTTCTAAACTGGAGAGTGATATGACCAAATTTATTCACATATGAATTTCAGGATGGCATGCGCTGTTTTGGGCTTCATTGATCCCTGTAATTGTGAGAGATAAAATCTTGTTTGTGGTTTATGCTAGCTGAGTCAGCTTGAAGACTGCATCTCATGACCGTATAAATAACTGCAGATAATATTAGCCATTGGGACAGAACTTCAAGCGGTTTTGACAAAGATGGCTCTGGAAATCACTGAAAGGCATTATGTTGTTCAAGGGATTCCTCTAGTACAAGGTTCAGATAGATACTTCTGGTTTGGTCGGCCTCAGCTAGTTCTCCATTTTATCCATTTTGCTTTGTTTCAGGTATTTATGCTTACCTATTTTCACTTGTCAGATTATATTTGGAATAACAAAGCTGATAATTCCGACACAATAATCTCTCTCTCTCTCCCTAAACTCTTTTTCCAAAAGCAATTTAATGTAAACTCTGGTTGCTGAAAGTTTTCTTATTGGAAGAAGCATTGTAAGGCAGCATAATATCATTTGTTTAGGTTCTGAAACTGTGGACCGAGATTACACTAAGGAACAAGGAAGCTTGACTGCGCACAGAAGTCAAGGAATGAAGCTGCTTCTATAATAGCCCTGATGAATAGGAGGGCAAAGGCTTTCTGAAAAACTTTTTCTGTCAAGTAAATGAAATGTATTTTCTTTTTTTTTTCGAATTTCTATTTAGAGAGAGGGGGCTTCAAGTTCTTATAGGGAAACAAATAATCTGCAGCTCTATTCCATGGGTGCTACTCTAAGGATAAGCATGCATATATGATTATACATTAGCTTGATTTGCTTGAGATCCTTCACTAAGCTCTCGTTTTTGGTGCAGAATGCATTTCAGATCACATATTTTCTGTGGATTTGGGTAATGACCTGATCTTTACAAGCTACCTTGTACACTCACAAAATCATCCTTAGTCATCTCAATTCAAATAAATGCTTTTCTTCCTCTGTAGTACTCATTTGGCTGGGATACTTGCTTCCATGACAATGTCAAGCTTGCAATCGTGAAAGTTGCTCTAGGGTAAGCCGTTGATTTGCTGCATCTTCTCCTTGTGATATCGCTATAGCTTGGACATTGTTTATGTTGAATATTGAAACAGCCTTGAAATCATCATTTCTTATAAGGGCAGTAAATTCTGTGAATCAAAGGGAAGATTGCCAAGTAAAATTGGATGCAAAATTGCATTTCTTCCTGTATTTGCATTTGGTCATGTAATATAGTCTCCCAAATATGGTTAATCCCTTTATTGATAGCTGGCATAACTCAAAATTAAAGCTGTCAGTGGAAGTGCCTAGCAGATGGGCTCACAATGAAATCCTGAAGCTTTATATAATCTCAAGGAAAACATTTCGTTTACCTTGGATTGATTGATCAAAATATTTGATCAAATTGTGCAGGATAGGAGTCCTCTTTCTCTGCAGCTACATTACTCTTCCCTTATACGCCCTTGTAGCTCAGGTATATTTCGTTGGCAAAATATTATCATCAGAATGTATTTGGTCATTTTAATTCAGTATATACATTGAGAATCTAGTGCGGAATCTGATGTTTAATGCAATAAAATTGGCACATGAGCACAGATGGGCTCAGGCATGAAGAAATCGATATTTGACGAGCAGACGTCCAAGGCTCTCAAGAAGTGGCACATGGCTGTGAAAAAGAAGCGAGGCACACAGGCTGGCAAATCCCCTACTCGGATGTTTGGTCGTAGCCGGAGCCCGAGCCCGAGCCCATCAACCATGCAATCTCCAAGCAACAGGCTGCGCCGCTTTAAGACGACTGGGCACTCGGTTCGCTCATATGACCATGATGACAACAGTCTATCTGATTATGACGGGGATGCATTGTCGCCAACATCTGCCACAAAGAATTTAATCGCGAAAGTTGATCCCGAGGATCAGGTAATACAAGTGAACGACTCTAATAACGGTGATAAAGCGAGTGATACCGATGAATTTTCGTTCATCAAGACCCCAATGAAAGAACCGTGAATGAGCCGGCTAGGCTTACGACGCTGGTTGACAGGCAACAGTTGCCTAAGGAATGTGTCTGACGGCTGTTGAGAGTGGCTCGGAATGGAGGAAGTAACCAACTCTGTTCTGCTGTGAGCTCGATAACCTGGATTTTCATTAAAGGTCTTCTGCACACTGTTTGTAATTTCGTGTAGTACCCATGATCTATGTGGCAGCAGTGATATTTTTGTTGGAACTGGTTACTTTGTGCAGTTACCTTGTACCTGTCCAGTCTCAGTTTTCAGAATTTCCCAAAGCTAATAGCCCAAGTAGTTCTATCTCTGGGGTGTTCTTGTTCAGCAGTCGGAACTAGGAATTTCCAGGGAATGACTCCGAAGCGATAAACGAAACTATGAAGACTTTTTGGCACGGATCTTTGCTTATGTATCAAGTCACGAGCTCAACTGCATCCGATTCGGAGCTTTGGCCACTGCAGCTCGAGCAGAATGACGCATACATTGTGTTCGGTGAAGGGCCGAGAATCGTAAACTTCAGGAAGCAGCATTTGTTTCGTTGCTATCCTGAATGAGAAGTTCTATGATCGAAGAACTTCTACTTCTCTGGAAAAACGAACTTTTCATTATGAATATAATCATCTCCCATCTTTATGAGGTCACATGCGTTCCGAAATTTGCGAAGTTTATTTTAACATATATTCCTAGAGCGTCGCGAAAGAGAACATTCGGGGCTACTTTTCGTCAAAATTTATATGGCCCCAGGAGATGGTTTCGATCTAGTGACAAGTAATTTATGCAGGTTATAGGCTTGGCTGTAGTCCCACTTTTCATGAGTTGATTCATCTGGTGACAGCTTTGCGAAAAAAATTACCAATTTAGTCTTAAATCTATTGGATGGATGTTAATATTGGGAGCGTGCAATAGAAGTTTGATATTTTTTTGCATGAGGAGATCTCTAGGGGGAAATTTCAGTTCGAGCCCGTTAATATATCTAGTTGGACCCATTTTAACTCAAAAGCTTAAACTAGTGAGTTATGGGCCAGTTATGATATATTAACTACTCAACACCACATCAATTTTCCGATGTGGGATTACTTTTCTAACACAACTCACACATGTATCCTAACAATTAATTCAGTTCTAAATTTTTCAACTTTACCAATGTAGTCCTATACCTTTATGCAAAATTTATATGTAATTTTTCTAACCAATTATTGTTGGAAATCGCTGAAACGACAATTCATAATTATTCCATAGTTGTAGAATGGTGAATGATGACTAAAACTCATGTCGACAATCGGCAAAAGTGAATATATTGGAATTTTCACAAAGATTTATGACTACATTTGTTAAATGGAAAAGTTTAGAGTTGAGTTGATATTTGTACAAAATGTTAAAAATTGGGAAAATTGTCAAAAAAGTCCTAGACTTATTGTACATTTACCAATTTGGTTCTAAATCTTTTAATTTTGCCAATTGATTCTTAAACTTTTTCACTTTTGTCAGTTGAGTTTATCCAACAAAAATTGGTTGGAAATTACTAACGTAAATAACTAGTGCGTTGATATGGATATTTTCTAAAATATGATTTTTTCTCTTTTTTTTTCTTTTCTTTATTTTTTAAAAGGTTTTTGGAGAGGGTTCACCAATTCTGCGCAAAGGCTCATGCGCCCTCACTTTGGCCTTCGAGGGTGTTGTGGCCCTTGCCTAGAGCTGGCAAGGGAGGCAATGCCCTAGCCCGATGTTGGTGAGGTTTGTCCTACCCTTGCCTATGGCTAGTGAGAGTTGGCCAATCAACCCTTGTGGACTTTCTCTCCAAATACCAAATAATTAAAAAATTATAGCAAAGGAAAAAAATATAAAAAGTTCAAAAAATTATTAAAAAAAGTATTTAAAATGTTCACGTTAACATCATCCATATTACGTAGAATGGGCGATGTCCATATCAACAAATTTCGACTAATTTTGGCTGGATGGGCTTAATTAGCAAAATATGAAAAGATTTATGACTCAATTGACAATATCGAAAGGTTTAAAACTAAATTGATAAAAGTGTAATATGTTTATGATTTTTGGATAATTTTCCTATGCTAAACTTGAAGTTGTCTCCCAAATTCAACTCATTGAGAAATATAAGTTGGGTGACAATTGATTTAAGTTCACCCAATGCATCGACTTGGTGATCCGGTGAACTTAGTTTGATTGTACCCCTCACTCGACATATGTATTTAAAAATTATTTTCCAAAAATGGTTCGACATTACAAAAAAGAAAACTCCTCGGTTTTATTGGATGCCATCAACACGGTGCACACATAGATCTTCTTCCTAATTCGATCGCTAGAAGGGTTTCAATCCTCAGTCTTCACACAACATGGGAAGTTCATCACCATCTTATATGAGCAGTCTTCTCTAATCAATGAAAAGCTAGGAAAAGATTTCATGAACCTCAGTTGGATTTTGACTATTAACTAAGAATAATGTCGTGGGCGATTGTCTAAAAAGTCATAAATATTTTATACACAATTAATTTAGTCATAAATTTATTAAATAACCTAGATTTAGACTACATTGGGAGAGAAAAGTTTCTAAATTTGAGATTGAGAGAGCAGAGCTCTTAGATCATCAATGAAGTGAGTAGAATAAGAAACCAAAAAGATTAGAAGGAAATTTAGCCTAACCCTTTTAAAGATTTTTCAATGTAATCGTTCGAGCCTATTTTGATTGGAAATCACCGAATTGGACATTGGCCACTACCCATGACATGGGCAATTTTTACAAATTTATTTTTAAATTTGAATTTTCTTATTTTCTTATCTTTCGTTTCATTTTTTATTTATTTATATTCATCTTCCTGCAAGGGTTGGCGAAGGTCAACAGTCACAAGCAAGGGCCTGCACACCCTTGCACCTTGCTCAATGGTTGGCAAGCACCATGATAGGCCTTGTGCCTCACCTTATCTAGTGGCTAGCGATCGATTAGCTATTGACCATGTATATCCTCTTATATTTTTAAGGAAAAATAAAAGACAAGAAAATTTAAAAAAAATAAAAATTTTGTAAAAATTGTCCATGTCAATATTAGTTATGGCATGTAGATGGTTGGTGTTAACTAGATTACCTTAGTCAGCTATTTCTGACTAAAATTAGCTATAAATACTACTTTGAAAAATCTTTAAAATATTTAGAACTAAATTGATTAAATTGAAAATTTTAATATTGAATTGACCTCCTTTCAATAGGTTTAGAATGTTTTTGGACAATATTCCTGATCACGTTGTGAAAGGAACTTGACTTTGTCAAGGGAATAAGCAAATTATAGGATATGAGTAAAAAATGGGTAATAAGTCCACAAATCGCCCAATCAAAGCTAATTAATACAGGCATGCATGCGTCGTAATTCCATGATATAATGAAACTTTCCATACGGCAATTGCGGCCAATGGAAGTGGTGGTAAGAAAGACTGCGGTAAGGATAACGAGCGCTCTGCCCTCATTAGGCGGTGCGGCCAATGGAAGCGCCGGGAGAAGCGGTTTTTCTAGTTTGAACCAATTCATATTCATCTCGTGTATATAAATAATTATTGTCTCGATAGCTTTGTGCATTCATTCACTTACTCACTTTCATATCGCTCGTCATCCATTACAGCTAAATCTAGTCTCTACAACAAATAAGTGGAAACATAATCATACCTAGGCATGAGCATGAATGGAAAATAGTTGTGCAAACAGCAAGCTCATTACCCGTACCTCCACATATAACTACGTCTACCAATAGACCGGCAACTGGCTCGATTATTTTCTCCGTAAGTATGATCCCGGATTTGCAATGCCGTTAAAACATCAGGAAACGTTTCCCAAATATTCCCTTGGCATGCCGAATGCCCCCTCATTTCCAACTTAGGTTTTCTCAACTTACCATATATGCACACAATGGGATCGGTCCATTCTTCAAATTTGAACAATTCATAACTCTATAAAAGGCCCCCATAAGATCAGACACCAAAACCACTCAAGTCATCTCCAAAAAGGGTTTTCTCCTCTCCGATCAATCTCCCCTGTCGGCCCTCCAATGTAGTCCTATATCATCATGCAAAATTCATATGTAATCTTTCCAACCAATTATTGTTGGAAATCGCTGATACGACAATTTGGAATTATTCCACAGTTGTAGGATGGTAGTGATGACTAAAAATCATGTCAGCAATTGGCAAAAAAGAATACATTGGGATTTTCTGCAAAGATTTATGACTACATTTGTTAAATTGAAAAGTTTAGAGATGAGTTAGTATTTGTACAAAAAGTTAAAAACTAATCGGGTAATTATTCCTAGATTTGTGCATGCTAATTGCTAAACCGGGAACATTGTCAAAAACTAATCGGGTAATGTTGTCAATTAATTCTTAAATTTTTTCATGTTTTGCTAGTTGAGTCAATCTAACTAAAATTGATTGGAAATTGCTAACATGGATGACTAATGCTGATGTAAATATTTTTTAATAATATTTTAATAATATGATTTTTTTTCTTTTTTCTTTTCTCCCTTTCTTTGTTTTTTTAAAGGTTTTTGGAGAGGGTTTGCCGATTCCGCACAACGGCTCATGCAACCTCACTTTGGCCGTTGAGGGTGATGCGGCCCTCACCTAGAGCTAGCAAGGGAGGTGATGCCCTTGCCCAAGGTTGGTGAGGATCGTCCGGCCCTTGCCTATGGTTGGTGAGGGTCGACTAGTAACCCCTGTTGACTCTCTCTCCAAAGACCAAATAATTAAAAAAAGCAAAGAAAAGGAAAAAAATTCAAAAAATTATTAAAAAAAGTATTTAAATTGTCCACATTAGTGCTGGCCATGTTACATAGAACAGTCGGTGTCCACATCAACAAATTCCAGCTAATTTTGTCTAGATAGGCTCAATTAGCACAATTTGAAAAGATTTAAAATTCAATTAACCAAATTGAAATGTTTAAATTTAATAGGTAAAAGTGTAATATGTTTATGACTTTTTTGATAATTTTCCCATGATAAACTTGAAGTTGTCTCCCAAATTCATCTCATTGAGAAATATAAGTTGTGTGACAATTGATTTGAGTTCATCCAATGCATCGACTTGGTGATTTGGTGAACTTAGTTTGATTGTACCCCTCACTCGACATTTATTTAGAAATTATTTTCCAAAAATGGTTCTACAATACAAAAAAGAAACTCCTCAGTTTATGGGATGCCATCAACACGGTGCACACATTGATCTTCTTCCTAATTCGATCGCTAGAAGGGTTTCAATCCATAGTCTTCACACAATATGGGAAGTTCATCACCATCTTGTATGAGCAGTCCAGGAAAAGATTTCATGAACGTCAGTTGGATTTTGACTATTAACTAAGAATAATGTTGTGACTTGTGGGCGATTGTTTAAAAAGTCATAAACATTTTATACACAGTCAATTTAGTCATAAATTTATAAAATATCCTAGATTTAGACTACATCGGGAGAGAAAAGTTTCCAAATCTGAAATTGGGAGAGTAGAGCTCTTAGATTTTTATCTCAATGAAGAGAGTAGAATAAGAAACAAAAAAGAATAGAAGGAAATTTAGCCCAACCCATTTAAGGATTTTCCAATGTAATCATTTCGGCTTATTTTGATTGGAAATCATTGAATTGGACACTGGCCGCTAGCCATGGGCAATTTTTACAATTTTATTTTTATCTTCTTATATTTTCTTTCATTTTTTTTTTTATGTTCATCTTCTTGGAAGGGTTGGCGGAGGTCACCAATCACAAGCAAGGGCCTACACAACCTCGCACCTTGCTCAGTGATTGGCAAGTGCCGTGACAAGCCTTGTGCCTCACCTTATCTAGTGGCCGGCAATCGATTAGCTATTGACCATGTATATCCTCTCATTTTTTTAAGACAAAAAAAGACAAAAAAATTTTAAAGATAAAAAATTTGCAAAAATCGTCCATATCAATGTTAGTTATGCCATATAGATAGTTGACATTAATTGGATTAGCTTAGTCAACTATTTTTGATTAAATTAGCCATAAAGACTACGTTGAAAAATCCTCAAGATATTTAAAATTAAATCGATCAAATTGAAAATTTTAGTATTGAATTGACCACCTTTCAAGGAATAAGCAAATTATAGGATATAAGTAAAAAATGGTTAATAAGTCCGCAAATCGCCCTATCAAAGCTAATTAATATAAGCATGCATGCATCGTAATTCCTAGATATATCGAAACTTCCATATGGCAATTGCGGTCGATGGAAGCGGCGGTAAGAAAGACTACGGTAAGGATAACGAGCACTTTGCCCTCATTAGGCAGGGCGGCGGGAGCAGCGGTTTTTCTAGTTTGAACCCATTCATACTCATCTCATGTACATGAATAATTATCGTCTTGATAGCTTTGTGCATTCATTCACTTACTCACTTTCATATCGCTCGTCATCCATTACAGCTAAATCTAGTCTCTACAACAGATAAGTGGAAACATGATCATACCTAGGCATGAGCATAAATGGAAACTAGTTGTGCAAACAGCAAGCTCATTACACGTACCTCCACACATAACTACGTCTGCCAATAGACCGGCAATGGGCTCGATTATTTTCTCCGTAAGCATGATCCCGGATTTGCAATGCCATTAAAACACCAGGAAACGTTTCCCAAATATTCCCTTGGCATGCCGAATGCCCCCTCATTTCCAACTTAGGTTTTCTCAACTTACCATATATGCACACAATGGGATCGGTCCATTCTTCAAATTTGAACGATTCATAACTCTATTAAAGGCCCCCATAAGATCAGACACCAAACCACTCAAATCATCTCCAACAAGGGTTCTCACCCCTCCAATCAATCTCCCCTGTCGGCCCTCCCAACATGATGGAGTCAAAATACTTCTTTGAAGTCACACCCCCGGGTTACTCCTACTTGACCTATCTGCTGTCGCCCCCAGCACCACCGGAGCCCATCGTCGACCACTGGACTCCTGAGGAGAATGAGATCTTTGAGAAATGCCTTGCCGAGCTCGACCATCTGTCTATGGACTTCTACGAGAAAATCGCACAAAGGATCCCCAAAAAGAGCGTCGGGCAGATCCAGAGGCACTTTGAGGCACTGATCGAGGATGTCCAGAACATCGATGCGGGTCGAGTGCCGATCCCCGACTATGATGGATCTAAGAGGAAGTTTGATGAGAAGGAGAAGCCAAGCGATGAGCCTTTGGAGGATGAAGGTACTCAGCAGAACCCAAAAAGGAGGGGAGTCGCTTGGAGCAGGGAAGAACATGAGTATGACTTTTTGCCCCATTCATGCTTGCGTACTAGACATAACTAATGTTTAACATGAGTTCCTTTGTGCTTTTGTAGTTTCGGATCTTGAAAAATTGGTATCCAAGCACATTTGTGCTGCCAGCGCCATCTAATCATCTTAGATTTCATTCCTCTTAATTCTCTTTTTAGTTTGTCGTTTACCGTTAAAGATGTGTCATTTTTGGATACCGTTATGCAGATAAAATTCTCATTGATTTATCAATCTGTTAACATCCTGGTCACGCTTTTATTTTCGACGCTTAGTCATTAATTGAATCAAGTAATCTGAGTGGATAAAATTCATGAAGTGGGCTTGTCCGAAATATGGAGACAACGAGGCCACACATGATTTCGACTCTTAACAAGACCGTAACGGTTATTCAGTCTTTTACCATATTCAGATTTAAACATCCACCCTGATCATTTTTCACGTATTTTTCTTTGGGCGATTGAATTTCATTTATTCCATGTGTTACCAAGAAAAGGCCCTAACCTTACTTCTTTGTGCCCTCCGGATATGACGATCGAAAAATGGGGTGCAATTGTTGATTTCAATTGACAGGTTGTTCCTTGAGGGTCTGGAGAAGTACGGGAAGGGTGATTGGAAGAGCATTTCCAGGAGCTGTGTGAAGAGCCGGAGCCCGACTCAGGTCGCCAGCCATGCCCAAAAGTACTTCAAACGCCTCAAGAACAACTCTGAGCGCCGCCGCTTCAGCCGCCTCACCGACCTGCCCAGCACATCTAACCGCCCTTCCGTCTTGATGCCTTCGCTCCAGCTCGCTTCGATCGCAAACCGCCGGTATGGACACCCGCTCGCGTATTATCGAAGCCTGAGCTAGAGGGAAACGAGGGCACCTTAAATAATGGTGGGGGATGGTGTTGATCTCTCCCTTTTAAGGGTTTCGATGTTCATCGCAGTTGCATCTATTTAATGTGGCAGATCATCTGTAAGATCCAGCTAGTATGAAAATCTATATGTATATACCATATTATATATAAATAAGATTGTCAAAAATTGAACTAATGCATCAAAAGATACGAGCGCTATAGTCGATAAATCAATTTGCTTGAAAATCTCAAATCGGTAGAGGAGAATGGGAAATCTTTCTCCTCACAAATTTCTTTTTTTCCAATGAGAACTCGGTCTAACTTCATGAATAATGGACTTTCTTATTATTGTGAGTCTCCATTGAAAATTTTTCTTTTCTCTTTTAGCAACTAAATTATGACATATCCAATACGATTCCATTTCCTTGTAAAGGTGGAAAAATATTGGACTTGTTTAATTACCGTAAGTACCTAAATGTTTTCTTTTCCAGGGGAAAAAACATAATTAAACCTTCAATCTTATAAAACCGAGCATTCATCTTTTATCCTACATCCATACTTCAGGTAAATTTCAGTAAATTACCATATTATTAGTGCTTGGGCTGGACTTATAAAAGGATTAAGTACCACGTGAATCATCTAGATTTCTAGGATCCATCTCTATCCGTCCAAAGTCCAACCACCCTCGTTGGCATTCCTTAGCCTCTCATATAGGCCTTGCGAGCTCTCCACTTTCTTTTTATTTATCGATATGGCGATGTATGACTTTACATGTTTATTACATCAGTGAAAAGATAATACGATAGAAAAGGAAAAGAAAAGAACTTTTCCTCCTATTCGGATTGAAATAACCTATTAAATGATGGGTTACAACTATAAATACGGCCTGAAATTACATTTTTAATTAATTTTTTAATGTGAATAATATCCACTACTTATAATTATAACAGGAGTGGCTGGTCATGTCTCATCGGCATTCCTTAGCCTCTCATATAGGCCTTGCGAGTTCTCCAATTTCTTTTTATTTATCGATATAACGATATATGACTTTACATATTTATTACGTTAGTAAAAAGATAATATGATAAAAAAAGAAAATAAAAGAAATTTTCCTCAGGATGAAATAACCTATTAAACAATGGGTTACAACTATAAATACGGCCCGAAATTACATTTTTAATTAATTTTATAATGTGAATAATATCCGCTACTTATAATTATAACAGGAGTGGCTGGTCGTGTCTCTCCACGGGCCGGCAGCCAAAACGACAGCGCGTGGCGGCTTGCGATTGCCGTTCGATGCCCTTCCGAGGAGACGGGGGTTTATTTAGGGGTTTAAGCGCAAAATGTCCGAACCAAACATAAAGAGACGTGCGCCCGCATGCGTAGATTCTCCGGGGAATTTGCTCTCTCCGTCCTCTCTCTCTCTCGCTGGATCGGGTAAGTACAGGAAGGAAATTGTTCTGTGGATGCAGAGGGTGGCAATGGGGGAGATTCTCTGAAATGGGCTGTCGGAGATTTTCTAATTTCTGGTTATGGGAGCATCAAGTTTTGATTTTTTTTTCTTTTTTTCTTTTTTCTTTTTTTTGGCCAGGGGAAATGACGAGGGAGGTGGCGGAAGAGAGGATGCGCGAGGAGATCAGAGGAGGACACTACTATGGAATTTGTGCCATGGGAGGAGTTCTCAGTGCTGGAACCACCCACCTGGTTATAACCCCTCTTGATGTCTTGAAAGTCAATATGCAGGTTTCATCTCTCTCTCTCTCTGATTCTTCTTTCTTTCTTTCCTTTTTTTTTTTTTTTTTTTTTTGCTTCAATTGTGTTGTTATTTGCTGGGTCTTGGATGTTCTGTTTTTGTTGGCATCCTTTCCGTTCAATGCTGTTGTGTAAACTATGTGTAATGGAGGAACATGTTCTGTTCTTTAGTTGAGCTCACGGAATAAATTGAGTCAGTTGATTGGTTTCCTCATCAGCGTATCAGGGGTAACGCCCCAATCAGCTTCTGTTTTGGTACTAGTTTTATTTATGACATAGACTCAATAGATTGAATAAAAGATGTGGTGTTTTTTGTGGACTCTCAATATATGTTCCCGCAATGATTGAACTATAACTGGATGAGTTTACTTGATTCCTTATAAGACCTGTTTACATATTTTTCTGGTGGCCATTACCCGGAAATGCTGATATTGGTCAAATCCAATTGAATGTGGAAAGTCCAATCTTCAACGAGAATTGGATGCTCTGCAGTGCGGCTTTATTCATGATTTTCCTTCTTTGGCATGTATTTAATATTTCTGCAAAGACTTGTTTCTCTTGGTAATGAATCCTTGTTATCTTGTAGGTGCATCCAATCAAGTATAACAGCATTTATTCATGTTTTACTACTCTATTGAGAGAGCAAGGCCCTTCTGCTTTTTGGAGAGGTTGGGCTACCAAGTTCTTTGGATATGGTGCTCAGGGTGGGTGCAGATTCGGTCTCTATGAGTACTTCAAACGGGTGTACTCCGATGTCTTGGTCGGTAGCAACAGGAGCTTGATTTTTTTTCTCAGCAGTGCTTCTGCGGAAGCCTTTGCAAATGTGGCACTTTGCCCTTTTGAAGCTGTTAAAATCCGGGTTCAAGTACAGCCCCACTTTGCAAAAGGCTTGGTTGATGGCTTCCCTAAAGTATACGCATCAGAAGGCCTTCTAGGGTAAATTTTGTGGCCTCAGTATTTTTTTCTTGTGTTAGAGGTAGGAGGGACATTCTAATGCTTTTCTTGCTTTCAGATTTTACAGAGGGCTTCTACCGCTTTGGGGTCGAAATCTTCCATGTAATATTTTCATTCCTTCTTGGGCTATAGAGTTTATCAACTTTCTCATATTGAATATTGCATCTACAAAATGCTAGATGAATGGAAGCTGTTTTATGGGAGAGCTGTCTTAGACCATTCTCTTTCTAAGTGACATTAAAAACTTAATCCCCAAAATTTTTAGGTGGGAGAGCTGGTCTATAGGTGGTTGGTTTGTCCTTGTGTTTATGCCTGCATCTTTTACTTCTGAATGTTTATAGCTCATATTATGTTCACTATAAATTATGGAAACTTGCACAAGTTGTTGAACCATTGTGTGCCAGAAAACCGGTTTATTGCAAATTGATCCTCTCTTAATTTTGTCCCTAGGCAGTTTCAATGGTGATGTTCTCGACATTTGAGCATTCAGTGGATTTCCTGTATCGTAATGTTATTAGAAGAAGAAAGGAGGATTGCTCAAAAGTTCAACAACTCGGGGTAACATGCTTAGCTGGATATGCTGCTGGATCTGTTGGTAGCCTCATATCAAATCCTGCTGACAATATTGTTGCTTCAATTAACAACAAAAAAGCTGACAGTCTCATGCTGGTATATGTTTGTAAGCGGTTATTTACCCTGATGTCTCAGAAAAGTTCGATCTGTTCTATAAGTTCCAATTTTGCAACAGGCAATCAGGAATATTGGGATTGCTAATCTGTTTACAAGGAGCCTTCCCATTAGAATTATACTCGTTGGACCTGTTGTAACTCTGCAGTGGTTGTTCTATGATAGCATCAAGATACTTAGTGGATTGTAAGTGCCCACTTGCCTTTCAAATTTTACTATTTCTTTTGTCATTAACTTGTCTCATTCACTTGTTTTCTCTCTATGAATGAATTTTTTTTTTTTTTGGACAAATGCCTAATGGACCCACAAACAGGATTCTTACACCTCTAATTTTATTTACAAGGGTTTGAGTATTGGTCTTACAAATCCTTGACTTGCAATTCATTGAAGAGATGTGTTGTACATCCATTTGTTGGGATCTTTGGGGTACTGAAAAATGGCTTAACTTTTCCAAAATTGTCCAAGGCATGAAATGCTCAAGTATGTGGAAAGAAAATGACATGTCCGAAGGCTTCTTTGCATCATATAGTAGCATTTGGATGCTTGTCTGTCTACTTGTTTTTGGACATCATTGTAATGTCTTCTTAAGTATCTGAAGCACGTGATCAGAGAAAGTAAGTGCAAACTTTCTTTTATATGAGTGCTAGACATAAAATGACAGTTTCGCCTACCTGGATCATTAACACTGCATAAAATGAAGGTTCTGTTCCAATCTGTCAACAATTAAGGAATAGTTCATTCTGATTTAATTTTCGTAAACTTCAACACTTCACAATTTTCTGCACAATGACAAGTTGATGGTGTCTTGCAGGCCAACCAGTGGTGAAGTCTTGGCTGATCCAGAGAGAAAGAATATCAAAGATTGAGCCCAAACAATTACAGCGTTCTTCAGAGAGTGAGGTGCTGTTCACACCAAGAAAATTAGAGCCTTTTCTAGTGTTCAATATGCTGGAATGTTACAATCACTGCAACTATTGAATAATTCAGACTGACCATGAGATATGATGGCAGTTTTTTATGCCATTGCATATCGTGGTTTATAGCTTTAGTTGTTCTAGACGTTTGCTTGACCATTGTTCTTGCTTTTAGCTCATGGGAGTTTGTCTCCATCGGCGACCTAACTTGACATGTCTGAAAAATGCATGAGGAATTATTGTTCTTGCCAAGAATATATGGCTACTCAATAACTTTCAGGCGTCCGGCAGCATTTCTATATTTTCATGTCCCAGTGGGATGTATTCGCTCTCTGCGGAGACATGGACCTTGGACAAGTCTCTAAGTTACCTGGACAATATCAGGAACGTACCAAATATATTTTACTTCTAGCCCAATGGCCACTTACACCCCTTTATTTTTGCAAACACCGTTCATGCATCTCTTAATAAATCCCCATATTGGGAATATCGAGTTGCCCTTTCTTGTGAACGCAATTTACAATCTCATGTAGGGTTTGAGTGGTTTGGTTGATTCTGAACATTTTAAGTGAGAATTTAGAATCTAAAGAGCGATACTTTCGAAAAGGCACATTATGTTTTCGTAAATAGGAACGTAGATATACTTGGTGTTTCGAGTATATGTTTGGTATTATCAAAAGTAGAGGTACATAGATGATCATGGGGCAAAAAATGAGTCATTTTTTTAAAAAAAAAAAAATTTCCAACAGACTTCTGTAGTGCAACAACTTTGTATTTCCGAGTCATATTCGGTGACTACAATGTAAATGCTCGTCGCCAATCAAAGTATTTTCGTTAATTGCCTTTGAGGAGACTCTCCACAGGGCACTCAATTTGCTATAAGAACTCGGAATTTCATGCAACTGAGTCGCAAGGTGTAAATATTTTTTTTTAGGTGCTATCATACCAATTAGTCTCTGAGAGAACTTTTGCACACATGGTTGACACCTGACTTTATACTCAATAACGACTTTAATACTTGAAGCGATCTTACAGCAAACAAACATGAAATTCGGTTTGCAGTCTAAAACTTGATTAAGACTGTCAATCGCAAATTCAGACAAACATATAAAAACAGGATAAATGACTAGACATAGCTGTCGATCAAGGATTTCCTCATCTCATCCACAATGGCACTGGGTTGTGCTTCCCTCAACTTGAAAACACTCTCGATCACAGTTAGTTCAGTCGCCGTGGTGTCTGAACCACAAAATGCTGTCCAGTCATTCACGGTCATACCAGCTGCGATTACTTCACTACCTCGGTTCACAGTTCCAGCCACCAAAGGAACCTGGAGGAGGGTCGAGAGCTCGTCCAAGTCTTCAATAGATGTATGTGGATGGACCTGCTCCGACATATTTACCGTATTGTAAGCCAGAAATTTTAGTTAATAGGCAGATGCCCATAAATACGGTCCAAGTATTCAAACTGTACAGAAGAAAAAGTTCTATCTCACCAGTCCACCTCTGTTGGAGAGGGCACAATAGCTACCCACAAGAATGTTACCAGCAATAGTCTGCCTAAAGACTTCCACTCCAAGAACATCTGCAATTATCTCTTCGGTTTCCTAATTCAACCAATAGACGGCATTGAATGAGGATTCTTCTAAACTTGGCATACAAAAATTTCTTAAAAGAGCAGAAGGTGATTGTTTCCATAAAATGTGCACTAGGAGGCACTAAATCCTAAGCTGGTATTCTCACCAAAAAAAAATCTTAAGCTGGTAGCAATGTTCCCACAAGTTCTACAATTTTCTCAACACAAAGATCATTCAAATTAATGTTGCTGAGGGCTCAAAAATACTTTATATGTGTTTAAAGAGATTATCCAATATAAGTGCTTAATTGTTCCACTCCGGTTCTTATAGGAGAAAAAACAACCAAACTCTGCAAATTTTGCATTTCAATAGGAATTGCTTGAGATGAGATTGTTTCTTAAGGAAAAATGAACTTACCTTGTCAAGATCAGTATGAGTAAGGGCAACATGATCATTGCATGCTATGCAGTTCCCCAGGGCAGATAACCTTTCTTCAATACGTTGAACGACAACTTGATCCGGCAGACTATTTCTCAAGTGTTGAAGCTCTACAAAAGAAAAAGAAGTTAGCAGAGAATGGAAAGCAAATCAGCAGACAAGAAAAATTATCTGGCTTGCACCTACACTACACGATGAAGTGGACTATTCTTCCTGTTTAAGCTAACAGTTTCATCAGCTCTGAAATTTACTTCACAGAGAAGTAATTTGGTGTACAATTCCTTTTCTTAGAGGCTACTAACATATAGAGAATAGCAGACCGTGTAATGATTAAAATGAATAGACAACCAATGCATGATGGTAGATTATATGAAGAGATAAAGAAGCTCGGGTTAACATCCCTGTAAAAGCATTACAAATCATAGAATCTTATCCCTATAGACAGGTCACTCCAAATGTATCTTATAGAAACATATGTCAGAATGGGTGCGCCCTCTTCACATGTTGCATTAGAATTTAAAAGTAGAACGAATGCCTTGCTATACAACAAGCTGTGAACCATCCAGATTAACGACCTACCTTGGTCAGTAGTATTGTGCGGCACAAGTAGCCCATTCTTGTTTCCTGCAATGAAATGTTAAAGTGTCATATTTAGGCAAAAGCGGCTTCAGCCGATGAACATATAGTATTTGAAAGGGAGGGAAAATTGATCTTCACCTGCACAAAGTCGCCCAATGATCCTAGTGCCTGCAATGGACGTCTTAACAACCGGGATAACATCAGCCAATTCAGTCTCGAATGCACTGCTCAAAAGACACGAACTTTCAAAGCAATATACGATAAACTAACACTGTCAAACTGCCAAAAAACCACTCAATGCACCTGTAGAAGTTTTCCGATCCTCCAATTGCAACCAAACAGTAAGCATTCGTCAACTTGGAGAAGACACCCACTTCGCAGTTGTTCTCAAACTGAAGCCCTGCACACAATTCGCATTCAACGGAACTAAGAATCCCAACACGAGCACAATCACATCAAACGAAACGACTGGTCAAATACAAATCGAACAAACACCGCTCCGATTGAACCCCAACCACCGTCACCATCGAAACCTATGCAAATGAAACTTCACCACACAATAACAAGCGGAACAACGAAAAAAAAGCTGCCATGGAGGGGCTCACTTGTTGCCATATCGGCGTGCTTGCGTTCAGGGGATGAAAAGAACAATCTGCAAATGCCAAAGAATCACCACCCACAAAAACCCAAATCAGCAAAACCCGCAACGCGATCGAGAAAAAGGATCTTGACAGCACAATCCCACAAAACAAAATGCAATCCCAATCCAACACACGCGTCCTAAAATCGAAGAACGACCTCCGGCCGGAAAAAAGAAGAAGAAAAAACTTACAGGTTGATGCGAGAATCCGGGTTCTAGCTCAAGGGTGAATCGGAGTCCCCGCCGAGGAAGCAGTCGAGGGTTTCTCCTCCGGTTGGAATCACAGAGGTTTTTAGGGTTTTAGGCAGGCGGGATCGGAGGAGCGACAAGGGTAAAGAGGGCGAGCAAAGGTGACATTTTTATATGCTGCTTTGCTTTGCGCTCAGCCACTTGCCACGTTTGACGTGAAGGGGACACATTGGTGGCTGCTGACTTCGTTCGTTTGTTGACAAAGTCATTGCAATCTTTCATTTTTTCTATATTAAGAGTTTTTCTTTTTGGTAAGGATTTTCTATATTAAGAGTTGATACCATATTAACATGAAAAAAAATAACTTTTTATGTTACTAAATATTTCGAATTATTATGCACAGTAATATATCATTAAAAATTCCAAATCCATACCAGTGTGACAAATAAATATATAATAGAATTATAATAAGAGTACATGCAATTGATATGTTTATGATTTTTTTTTGACAAAAAAGATGTTTAGAATATTTTTGTCATAATACATATAATTTGGGGGTTTCAATGATGTTTATCCAAATATTAAAAACAAAGAAAGTTTCACTCCCGAATTTATAAGGTTAAATAGGGTCCAACGTTTGCCGCACCCTCCGTCATTAACCCCCGCTCTGGCCGTTCACTTCACATCACGTCTGACTTCCTTGCAGCATTGGACCCCCCCACTCCCCCCTAAAAAAATAAAAAAACAAAAACCTTCTTTTCTTGCGCATCAAGTCCCGTGAGCAACAAGGCCGGAGACAAAGTTGGACGCCCCCACGTGGAAATTTACATGTTAGAAGTTCAGGTCAAATTTCATCTTCTCTCTATCTTCCTCTCTCCCTCCTTAATTTAGTCAAACGCTTTGTTTATGCCAATTAATTTGATTTAATGCCTTTTCTCCAATCACGGGTACTTGATGGTTGGTGAATTCTTTTCCTTAATTCATTGAAATTGATATTTTTCCAATAGGGGATTTTGATTTTGAAGGATGAAGGAAGAACCTTGGTGGAATGAGTTTTGGGTGATGGAGGATGTGCCCCAGGTTTCAATCCATCGGAATTCTTGGATTTGCTATATCTAGCCACAAGGAGAAAGAATTGGCTTGGACTGTGCATAATCAGATGAAATGGACTCATTAATCTTTATATTTTGAAATGATGACTATTCGAGAACTTATGATATGTCATTTTCAAACTATCAAACGTAAAATCTTTTCTAGTATGGAGTGACAAGAATATATAAATTGTAGTATTTCAATCTATTAACTTAAAATTTGCATTCTCTATCATATGTTAATTGAGCATTTTCAAACTTCTCCATAATGTGCCGAATTGTTCATTTAAAAATTGACAAATTCTTGTCAATAAGCGAAGAAAGAGATACGATGGATAACTATAAGCTTTGACATGTGTTGAAAAAATACTGGAGAATCAATGGGGATGGATAAGAAGATGAGAATTTCATGTGGTTTGGCCCTCGATACCTATTCTACTTGGGGATCCGGTCGCCTAGAAATCGATTATGAACCAAAAAATACAGTGTAAAATCACTTGATTGCTCAAATGTTTTCAAGCCCTAAATCCCACCCCAAATAAATTCAAATATTTCTCACAATCTTTCACTAAAACCCAGTCTTGTGAGAGAAAATCCTACCACTCTTCTCATTTTCTTTAGTGGGCTAGAATAAAATCCACCTCTTGCGTACATAATATCTATATCCAAAATAGGATAGCCAACTCAAGCTACTAATCCAACTCCGACGAGGATTTGTTGCTGCTTCATATGTTCGATCAACCGAAAGCCCAATCAAGGCTTTCCTAATCTAAATCGTGGGTTCCGATTTATTTAATTCTTCAAATGCTCCGCGAGAAAGGAAAAAGATAACGATAGACCTTGCCAGCGATTCCATGTGTAGACGACAGCATTGTTGCTGTTCAAACATGTTTCCTCCGCTCCATCTCCAACCTTGGCAGCTTCTATTACGATATTAGAGGTGTTGCTGCCTCGTGCACCTAGTTTGAATTAAAACAAAAGAGATGTCTGAATCGGCATGGTATTTGCACGGCAGCATTCCTAGTGCTCTCGGGGCATGGAAGAAGGAGAAGAAGGAATCAAGAAGAAGGTACGGCAACAACGGGTTTATTGCAAAACAGCTCATGATGTTCATACATATAAATGATAACTAATATTATAGTTTCGTCCACATGCATCGAAAAAGGACCGAAAGACCGAATAAGTACGAGTCCCAAGGTGAACGGGCCGGATCAAGCTCTAAAGCTGCTTTAAACGGTACCTTTATGAGTTGCATAAGCTACCAAATCGCGTGATGTAATCGTTGCACTAAGTTCATGTTAAGAAATTTTCGGACTCGCATGTTGTTTCACCTAGGATTTTGCAGTCGCATGTTACCAAGTAGAAAGCCCATCGCGTGCTCTTCGCATCTCAATCAAGCGTTCAACTGCCAAGACATTTCATCGGAGTCATCTTTGTCGTTTGGTTACTCCACCACAATGCTCCACCTTTGCTCTTTTCTACAGAGCATGTAAACCAAATGTATCCTAATCCGATTATCGTTCGAGCTGAGCTAGAACTATCGCCTTTCTTTTCCTAGGCTCGAAAAGATAAATCCGGGTCCGAATGACCGGAGGATGACGATCTCATGCGGAAAGCCGAACCTACTGGATCTAGTGAACCTAGCTCATCACATCGGAAAGATTCGAAATTTGCATGGTACGAAGCAGAAAAGAATCCATCACAGAATCAATGCAAGAAAGCTCAAGAATAAGAAGCAGAAGCAGAAGCAGGAAAGAAGAAGAAAAAGTAGTTTGCAGGTGTTATTTAGATTGGCGATTCATCATCAACAGCTCTTCCGAATCTGGAAGCGAAGGACCGACTACTGTAATACTCCTCCTCCTCCTGCTGCCACTCCCCGTCGTCGAAGTTCTTGGCGTAGCTCGACATGTCGTACCTGCCCACCTCCTGATAATCGCTAACCCTGAGGACCCTCCTCCTCACCTGCAGCGAGATCCACCTGATCCGCCTCGCGAGCCTCGCCGCCAGCTTCCTCCTCCCCCTGGCCAGCCGCCTCCACGCCCTCTTCGCCGCCGACCTCCACGAGAATGCCGCCGCCGCCCGGTCGGACGACGCGCCGTTCCTCGAGTACTTCAGACGGCGAGCGATCTCCATTTGCCCCGCCTCTCTCTCTCTCTCTCTCTCTCTCTCTCTCTTGCTCAACTGGGCATCTATACGGGCTATAAATATAAGGGAGAGATGGAGAGAGAGAGAGAGGAGGAGCTGGGTACGATCGCCATTGGTTGTATCAGGAGAAGTGAGTGTGAAGCAGCGAGAAAAGCGGGGGAAGGCGGTGGTGCGGCGATGGTGGTGGTGGTGGTTTTTTGCTTTGTTTATGGGCGTACGTTCCTTAAATTAATGGGCGGATTGCAGCGTGAGAAATGGCGTGCGCTTCGTGCGTGCGAGGTCGAAGACGAAGACGACGACGATGGCAGGGTCGTGGCTCGTGAACTCGGAGCTGTTCTCCTTATATTTGTTTAATGGGCTCTTCGTTTGACCTCGGGAATCGCAGAAAGAAAACAAAAAACTTAGCCACGACGGAGAATCCGATGCAAGGAAGAGGGAGAGGGAGGGGGAGAGGGGAGGGAGGAAAAGGATAAGAAGGGAGGACGGAGGCTGACGAACCGTCGCGTCGACGACGACTCTAAGGAAAACAGCTGCGATCGATCTGTCCGCGTCCCGTGACGTGGCCGTGCGATTCACGTGACGCTTTCTTGCAACGTTCCCTAAGTCCTAGTTCCAGTCCATGCGACGTCTGCTGCAAAACGACGCCGTTCGAGGCCGTATTGGAGGTGGGGGCAAGTCGAATGCCACAGGGACGGGCCTCGACCTCGACCAAGATTTAGTTGGTTGTCTTATTGGAATTTAAGTAGGTCCTTAAACTATTTCATCTAAATTTCGTTCAAATCTTAGCATCTCTAAACATTAAACAACAAAAGGGTAAAATTGGGTATGAGGTCCCAAAAATATATTGTTTCAATTTGAGGCTCAGACATGCAGATACTAACACGTTAAAATATCGAATGCAATACTCTCAACCCGCCAATGATATATTAATTAGACAGGTGGGTGGCCCTCAATGATGTCGCAATACACCTACTACTATTGAGTATTCAAGAGTATTCATGATCACAGGCTATAGGAGTATCTTATGAAATGCCACCGCTTGATACCATATTAGAGGTGGGGGCAAGTTGAATGTCACGAGAATGGGCCTCGACCTCGATAGAGATTCAACTGGTCGTCCTACGCTTTAGTCGAGCTTGAGTAGGATCGCATTTTATGTGAGTGATGCAACGCGGATAAGTAGCCCTTGCTATTTCCGCTGTAGATGATACTTTGCAAGTTCTAGTAGATAAATGAGAAGATATTCAATGAGGAAGAAATCTGAATTGGGATTTTGTATTTGAATATTCCTCTCAAATGTTAAGAAAACTTTAAAGATAATGAAATAAATGGTTTCTAAACTTTGACTTAATATGTAATGTGATCAATGAATTTTTAATTTGTTCAAAATGATCCTTGTACTATAACCTAACATTTAATGTGGTCCCTAGACTTTTAGTATATGTTCAATAAAATTTTTAAACTATCTAATTCTATTAAACATTCTTATATAGTTTGGGGACTAAATTAATATTTGCCAAGAATTTAGAGATTATATTGAATAAATTAAAAATTTAGGGACTACATTATACATTGGGCTAAATTTTATGAATTATATTAAAAATTTAAAATTTTAGACATCACATTCCATATTGGGTCAAATTTTAAGAATCATTATGACAACAAAAAAGAAGAAGAAGGAAAGAAGCATTATCATGGGCCTATTCCCTTTGGGCTTTATTGTTGACTTTTGGGCTTTTCCAATGGATGCAAAAGGGACCGCGTAAGAAATGATGGGCGGAGCCCATTCGAACTTTATAATCGCTTTGTTAATCACACTTGCAAAATTAACACAAGAAAATCACAACGTAAGAGGGTACATAAACGAGAATACGCGTAGCACGTGCGTAAAGTCTAGTTATATCATAAGTACAATATGGGGCTTGGTGCCGTTAAGAAAATTTCTGGCTGTCTATGTCTTACGACACAAGGAAATTGTACACATATTCGACAACATTATCGTAATATTAAGAATATATAATATATACATTCGAAGAAGATACTTAATAGAAAGAGTTGCACGATAAGTTGTTTTCAATAAATGCTCATTCTTAACATTAAAATTGACACTTCTTTTTGGGTAATTATAAATCTTAATTGGAAGCAAAATGAGTCGAGAGTGTCAAAAAAACCAAAGAGAGAAAAAAAAATGACCTTGTAAATCATATCTTATGTATTGCTCTCAAAAGCAATTATTAAGGAAAGTACATCATTAAATATTCATTATGATAATAAGATCACGGTAGAAATCAAATCTAACTATTGAATCACACATTTTTTAGGATAAAATGAGAAAAACAATAATGAATGTCAAAGAGCATGTATAAGATGCTTCTTTTAATCGCCCAGATTAGTAATCTCCGATGATCATACAAATAAAAATATTATTTATCAGTATTTTCGATCCAATATTTTGATGCTAAAATACAAAATTCGAGCCTTGGACTCCCGAGTTATTTGGAAGTAAGGAGGGCTTTCGGCGCCGAGCGGTGGCCTTCCTAACGTGGCACTTGGCGGAAATACACGGAACTTTGAGGACCGACGTGCAAATAACACAAGTTCTAACGTATATAAAAACATAACCTTCGTCTTCTTTTTCGAGGTCTCTTGCTCCGAAACCCTTCTTCGCCTTCGGTCCTGAGCCTCCGTCCACGCGCTTCGCGGCCGACAGCGAGAAGGGAAGAGAGTCTCGCCGGCGCAGCGCGAGCGGACCCACTTTGGACGACGTCGTCCCCGGCAAGCTCGCTGCCCTGGTCGGCGTTCGGACCGGAGTTTCCGCGTAATTCGTCGACGCTGCGTGTAGAGGCTTTGAGCTCCGCTCTTCCTTTTGTACGTGCTCGCGACTTCTTTCTCGCATCTGTTTTCTTAGCTCCGAGAGGTGATTTAGTGGTCGCTGATTAGTCTGTTGTGTGATGCTTTCGGAGATGGTCGTGTGACTTTCTGGGAGTTATTCTTGGTTTAGTGCCGCTAGTTTGCTTATGTATGTGTGTGAGGCAGGTGTATCTGAAGTCGTTTAGTTTATGCCGAAAAGAAGAATGTCGTGCTCGCGTGGTTGTGTATGAATTGTGTTGGCAATTTGGCAGAGGCGTTGCTTGGATGAATGGTTGATCGAATTCAATAATAGGGGTTGAACTTATTTTTATCGATGTGGGAAAAAGAGTGGAATTTCGTGTATGGTGAATAATTTCTCTGCCTTTCCTTTTCAGGTTCAAAAATTTATCAGCCCCGGGCACTGCTGAATAACTAGCTCAGTTGGGTCTGGGTCGAATAACATGGGCGTGGAATTGGCCAACGAAAGAGCAGGATTTCTTGAGATGGAGGATGTTAATTTTACTGACAATGAGTTGGTTTATCACGTTAGGACTGCTCTGAAATCAGTGTCATTGGTAAGCCCTGCGTATCAGTAGACTGTGGTCTGCTACTTTTACTCTGATGTTTATACTGCCTTTTCTCCTTTTATTTTTGGCTCTCCAGATGGAATGATGAACTGATCATGTTTAGTTTTCTGGGATTAAGCATGCTGAAATATGCTGCTTTATTGATGGGTATCTTAATGAGATTTCTCCAAATCCTTTGGTTCAGGGTGATAGTGAAAGTTACGATGAGCTCATCGGGGTCATGCATCACAGAGAACGACTTTCGCCCGATGAGGTGGCTCTGCTAGTGGTAGGTTTCCCTATACATTTATCTTTTCTCAGTTGTCTAATGCTTACCTCCTACTGTTGATTTGCTACATGGATTTTGAACTGTTCCATTCGTTTGTTCGATAGACTTGTTTAAAGGCGCTATCTGGTACAGTTTCTTGCATAGATGCGGTGCATCACGAGTCTCTTCTTTCTTCTGTAAGTGATCAACTTGATATTATATTCATCTACTTTGATCTCCTCATAAGTGGCTTTCTGAAGAATGGAGTTATATTCAGATATTTGGAATGAGCATGTGGAATTATGGACCTGAAGTCATGGATGCATTGGTTGATTTAATCATATCTCTGGTATGGTAATTTGGCCTGTTGGCTTCCGTAGTATACAATTTAGCTTGGCCTGGTCTCATTTATTTTCCCTTTTCTGTTGTGATTTTATTCTTGAGCAGGCTGCTTTGAGTGGAAAATATGTTGATTCTTGCTTGGATATGCTCATAAGGAATTTTGTCCCGCCATATTCATACCTGGCCTTGTTAAAGCAGCCGCGGGGCCTCTCAAGAAAAGACCAAGTTCTTTCTCGGGTTCATTCAGCTCTAGAAAGTATTAGTCATTTGGTTCCTCTTGCTCCCATGAGATTATTGTCATTAGTTGTCCAAAGAATGCCAAGGCAAAATGATAATGAAGCTGTGAGTTCAGTTTCCTTTAGAATGCTGATGTTAACTAAAACCACTTAGTTGGGATGCTTTTGATATTTATGAACCTGTTACTTGGGTGATTGATTTTTCATGTATGATATTACTTTGATTTAAAGTGATGCAGAAACTTCTAGATTGCCTTTACCAATTGGCAGGTTTTGATAATAAAGCTTTTGAAAAAGAGAATAATTTTAAACTCAAAAAAGGTCAATAAAATATTCTCGAGTGTCACCCATGGAATAGCTATATTTGTCACTTATATATGTGGAATCATATGGTGTATTTTGTATGTATTATCTTTGATTTATAATCTCCTTGTCTTATCCTTGGTGAAAATTGTAGTGCTTTCTTTCATTTGTTTCTTTTAATATTTAATGTTTACATGTTTTGGATGTGGCTCAACCAGACCCTGCTCTGACTTTTTGTTGATAAACAAACACAATCTTCTTTCAGTTTCCTCATGTAGGATGTGATGGTGCTTTGTGAGCTAATTGATATTGGTAAGGCATGTGAGATAAACCTTATTAATTTGTAGGTCATCATGACTTACGTGGAGAACATGTTCAAGCTGGAGAGTGGTAGTATGGGACAACTTGTTGGGAGCACAATGCTTATGGCAGTGGTGGACAGACTATTAGATTTGGATGTAAGCATAGTACAGTTCCATTGTTAATACTACTCTCGAAGGGTTTGCTTGACGTCAATACAATTTTCTGCTATTTGTAGCTGGAGATTGGGTGGGAGGATATTCTACAAGATGACTCTAGCAAAGGCATTTTTGAGATGGAATTAGAAGACTTGGAAGAAGGTGAAGAGGATTTGAATGACGAAGGCGATGAGGTAAGATAGCATTACAGATTTGACTGGATCAGTTTGTTGTGGATTCACTCTTGTTATATTTGATGCGCTTGGTGAAATCTCAGAGGATATTGTGAGTGAATCAGATTAGTTGCATATGTTGACCTGTCATGTACTTGAGGGCATTTCAGCCTTAGTTATTAAAATTGTCCTGGTGTGGCTATACAATTGAGGTACTTAACTCTATTGCAAATTCACATGGACTGCTGATCTATATCAGCTGCTATGCATGGAAAACTTTTTAGCAAAAGAGTCACGCTTTCTTTCAAAAGTTAATCTTTAGAAAGTTTATAATGGATTCTTTTCCCATGTAATTATGAACTATAAAATAGGAAACATGCATAGGGGTACTTCCCAAAAGGAATTGATTGATGGAGGTTCTTGGTTCATGGTAGGGTAGTCATGCGCCTTTTCTGGGATATGACGTTGCATTGTGCTATGAATACTGATCCATGGTTTTTGTTACCTTCAATTTCTATCCTTCTTTTGGGTTTTGAGAGCTATAAGTTTGATCAATAGTCCCATCTTATATGATGCACTGATTAAGCTACTTGTGCAGCTTCCAGGAAAACATTTATGCAGAAACGGTCTGCGAGGAAATATAATTGCTGAGAAATTGGATAGCTTATTGGTGTTGACTTTTGAGTATCTTGAATCCTGTCAAGGGCATGGCCGGTTGCTTGAGGTTTTATCTGGACTCTAATAAATTCTTGTTGACTATAATTGGTTTTGGGTCCACTTATGTTCCAAACTTTTTAATCTGGTATACTGATCTTTTATAATCTTTTGTTGAGTAGGTTTTCGAGACTCTTCTCCATTCTTTTCGAATCACTGTTCTGAATGCATACAAGTCCAAGTTTGCGCAGGTAATGGACATGTGCTTCCGAATTTATTTAGAGAGACAGACTTTTCATTGCTCTCTTTCTGAGCTTTATCAACTCTGCATAGTGCAGTTTGTGATGTTCTATGCGTGTGCGCTGGATCCTGAGAACTGTGGTGTGAGATTTGCTCGAATGCTTGTAGATATTTTTGTTTGCCATGATCATCCACCAATCACAAGGTAATATGGCCTATCCTTTGAAGTTCCATTGCAACGCCACATCGTTAGTTGACTTAGAATGGTGTGCACTGTTAACAAAAAATTATATCATTTTTATGATAAAAAATTAGTGTAGCTTGCCATGGATGCCCAACATTGTGGTTTTCTTGACCAATGAATGATTTCAATTTTGTTTTCTTTTGAAGAGTTTGAACTGGTGTTAAGATTAACATCTTGTTGGTTGGCAGTTACTGTTTAAACCTTATCGCTCTAGGTATTGATTTTATATCCTGTCTTTTATGCAGGATGAGTGCAGTTGCATATCTTGCCAGCTATCTGTCCCGTGGAAAGTTTCTCTCCACCAGTTACATTACTACAATGTTGAAAAGGTTATGATTGTGAAATTGATGCAAGGTTCTGTCGAGGCTCCCATGAGAGAGCTTTTGGTATAACCATAGTTCTATGTAAAGACGATTTGTTGATGGATTTATTCTGCTGATTACATATACATCAGGTTGGTTGATTGGTGTTTGGACTATGGCAAAGTTCAGGATGGGGACATGAATCCACTAGCTCATCGAGTTTTTTATGCTGGCTGCCAGGTAATATCATATCTTAGTTAGATTGTAGGTTGAGATTAAGATTGGTGTTCACTGTTATTAGGACAATTGAGTGCCCTTATGTATATATTCTTTTAGGAGGAGCCTTTTATGAAAAAATGTGTTTGTCAACCAATGTTTTTTCCCATCCCCTGACAATTGGAAATTTTGATCGCTCATCTGGCTTGGTATGCTTGAAGAAGTTTTATTTGGGGATAATCAAAAGGGTTTAGTATTACCTCATTTTCTCTGCCACATTTGCACTAATAGAGCTTTTCGCTGAGACAACCTTGTCTTTTTGAGGAAAAAATTGTCAGTTGACCATCTGGGTTCTCTGGATGAAATCTCAAGATAATGTCTAACAGGAAAGAATACTAGGGTGGAAGTGCTGATGCATTAGCTTTCTATATCACAGGCTATTATGTATGTGCTTTGCTTTCGAATGCGGTCAATAATGAGCATTCCACGGCTGAAGTCACAGCTTTTCCTTATGCCGATAGAAACAATCCTACAGCACAAATCTGAGCCCTTAAAGGTGAGTTTTGCTATCTCATATAATTTTGGATTTGCTATAAAATATAATTTCTTCTGACTTTTTTGGACTTTTTTGTATGCATATTTCTCTCTTGTGAATTTGCAATTACCATCAAAAGCATTCCAAATTTTATTTTTTACGAGAATTTTTTTCCAAACTTACATTAGCTTTTTTCATCCTCAACTTACAGCCTCTGCTTTTCTCATTTTCTTACAGGTATGCCTGCCATCTATAGTGGGGGAGTTTCTCAAACAGGCAAGAGCAGCTAGGCTTTTTACAGTGTCCAAGACATCTCTCGCTGATGACATCCTGGAGTCTGAACTTTCAAGGGCTTTTGGGGGACTGGAGAGGCTAGACATGTTCTTTCCTTTTGACCCGTGTTTATTGAAGAAAAGCGACAGGTTCATTCTCTTGCCTTAAAAGTTTAGCAAATTATTAATTAGGCCAAAAGAATGTGAGTGCATATCAACGGGTATATTTAGTTTGGCTTTATATATCTGACTGAAGGGGAAAATTATCCAAAAAGTGCTAAACCCATTGCATTTTTGCCAATTTTAGTCCTAAACGTTTTCACTTCTTGTCAATTTAGTCCTAAACTTTTTCACTTCTTGCCAATTCAGTCTTGACCTTTTCACTTCTTGCAAATTGAGTTCATCCGACCAATTTTGGCCGGAAATTGCTGACATAAACTACCGGCTACATGGCACTTTTCATTTAATATTTTAATAATATTTTGAATTTTTTATGGTTTTTTCTTCTTTCTTGTTTACTTTTTTTTCTCTTTCTTCTGGTATTTGGACCTAGGGCCAGTGAGGGTTGCTGGCAAGAAGTGAAAACGTTTGGGAAATAAATGAAAATGTTTAGGATTGAACTGGCAAAAATTGGAAGGTTTAGGACTAAATTGGCAAAAGTGCAATAAGATTAGGACTTTTTGTACGATTTTCCTGAATATGAAGTGATTTGCCTATTGTGGCTGACTTCAAGAATACGTAGAGTTACATCTAAGGATGTGCTCTTTGCATGTTTGCTGCAATTAGTTTCAGGCTGGCATCTGTTTGTGGTGTGCCCTTTTTGTTGGATTTGGACATGAAACCTGTCTAGGCTAATTACTGGAATGCTTCTGTGTTCAGTAGAATGCTCATGTGTTAGTAGAACGCGATGGTGTTATAATAATGGAAGGTCTAAGAGTTTCTGCATGAAATGGGATGTTTTGTCTCAAATGCAAATTCTTGATGTTGAGTCGAATTTAAAGATAACTAAATTTTTGGTCAGATACTGTGATTACTACTTTTTAAGGGATAGCTACCAATGTGGGGACTGTAACTGTACTTTCGTTAACATGTAACAATAGGGGGTGGGAGTGGCAGTGCTGACCATACTTTTAATTTTTGAAACTTTTTTCTGCAGTTTTATCCGGTCAAACTTCATATTTTGGTCAATGGTCAAAACTACGTATGATGAAGACGAAGACGACGAAGGTAGCAGTGACGAAGATGGTGAAGAGTCTGTTGATGGTGTGGCGGAGAACGGAGGCGACAGAATGGCTACAAGTTTTAACGAGCGAGATATTGATATAGAAGAATTTGACTATGCATTGAATAAAATGTCCATTACACCGAAGCAGTCCTCGATGTACAAATTCGGTAGTGGACTAAATGAGCTTGTACGAATGCCATCGAGGATAAGACCATCTACTAGTCCGGAGTCATTGTGAAGTCAGTCGATAGTCAGCAATTCTTTCAGAAGCCTGAAGATAGGGCTGCCACATCATACGGGCCGTACTGGAACGATGGTGTCGACTCGTTGTTCAGAGCCAAGTTTGTGGTGGTAACTCTGGCGTTGTAATTTTATGGTGTTAAAATTTTGGTCTCGAATGAAAGTCTAGATGACAATGTGACATTGTGAAACAAAATGTGATAGTTCTGTTTCTGTATCATATAAACCAGAAATGTCCTCCCATCTTACGGGTTCTACCTGTCTGCCAAACTACCTCTTGTTTGTATACATAGGTATTGAGTTGAAGAATTTGAATTTTGAGTCAATAAAACACAATTAGCCAAGGCAAGGAGAGAATAGGCATCACCATGGCAAGGAAGAGCTGATACCCACTCTGTATCGTCACACGCTACAGCTCAAAACATAACTTTGAGTTAGAAATGATGGAATTTTTATTAACAAAGTCATTGGAGATATCATACAAGCTAAGAATTGACGAAGAACCCATGCCTAGGGCTCACACAATTAAAGAATCATATCTTGATTCTTTGGTACAGCATTTACAAATTTACATTATTTACATGGCACTGCTGGAAATTCTGTTCCAGCAACAACATTGATCTTGCTCTGCCGCTTGGTTTCAGCCCTTGACAGACACAGATGAAAAAGCAAACCCAATTGCTCTTTCACTGACTCGAAACATCTTACAACTGACTTAGGTGGAATTTTGGTGGATATGACAAAGGTACCTGCAAGAAACAGTCACAAATTTATAATCACACCTTTGCAAGTATGGCGTTAATCACACCATGCCAGACGATCATAAGAAGCATCACTAGATCATTGATCCTGAGCTAGAAAGAAAATAACTTTTGAAGACATTCAAGTCTAGCAAAGCAACAAGGAGACACAACATTAATCAGACAACTCCAATTTGCTGGTGCAGTCATTTTGTTCCCAAGTCCAAAGCTGGCTAACCTCACATCTCACATGTGACCCAAGCCTTACAAGTGAAAGATGAACTCCTGATATAATCTTATAGTAGAGACACCAGCAAACAAGTACCAGTTCAGGAACGTGACAGAGCATATTTTGTTAAGCGACCATTTCTAGCAAAAGCTTTGATGTTAGGAAATTCATCCTAGAGAGCACATAGAGCATGCACATTCTCTTTCCAGTTCAACTTTTTTTAAGTCTGCTTTAAATTGCTCCACCTATTCCATTTTCTAACAAGCTAATGAGAACATATATAGTTACCTCTAGAATGCAAATATGACAACTTGCAAGGCTAGATTTGAAGCTTGCCACTCAAGTAGCGGAGCTGCTGCTCTTAGTCCTGCTGCAATCTAAGGATTACCTGCAAAAGGGTTCATGTGGCAGTTCCAACAGTGATATACCCGAAATGTTAGGAGGAAAATATAGCTCTGTGTATGAACTCTACCTGACATTATGACCTTTGACCTCCCCCTCAACCAGCTGTTTGATCAGAAGTGTTAGTGAATTGAGGAGAATGAGTTGGTAGTCTCATCTGGGTCTGTCCGGGAGCAGGTGCCACTATACCTGGCCGACACAAGGAAGCTCACAATTAAAGTTAAGCACATCTAAAAATTTCAGTCATTGCAAGTAGTTGAATGAAGTAGAAAACACATAGACCAAGAGGGCGCACATGATTATTGCCCAACAGAATAGGATAAAGCAGTATTTTCTCGTTCCCAATTCAGCATCAAGCTGCTAATTATAAAAGCAGGGATTCTGGTTGCCACCAGAATGTGCATGTATACATTTGTGTATGTGAGTGGCAGTAGAAGGGTTTCCATTGGATTAGGAGAGGTAGATACATCTTCCTAAGAAGAGAATCAAGCGATTTCTGGACTTTCCATGACAAGCCACTCTACTGCATGTACATATACACATTTATATCTCTCGTGTTATCAACCAATTCATTCGACTCAGAGATGCAGACAGCAATGTCACACAAGTGGAAGCTAGGCCACAAGATAGGTCAACATATGATGACACCTGGTAAAGTGAAACTTAGTAAGCAAGGCAAAGGCTCACCCTAAAAAACCAGTTAATTGACAATCCTTTGTAGTCAAGACAACTTGTTAATAAATTAAACCTAAATAAACGTAAGACCCTTGCAGTAACAAGTAAATTCCCCTTAAAAGTAACTATGGGGTACAAAGCATAGGAAAGACCACCAGAAGTCAATGATAAACAGGTAACCTTAAGTGTTGGAGCCGAAGGTCTCAATAGAAAGGCACTGCTGAACAACCCCAATATAATCATAACGATGTGTATTCCCAACATCATAGGAACTCCAGAAACATCACTTTGTTGACTTAGAAGAGAGTGAGAAATGTACCAGTAGGGAAAGGCACTTGAATGGTGGGAACTGCAGCAGTAGTTCCTCCAGTTATATTGGGTCCCCCAAGTTGCATCATATGCTGAGCTGGCATCCGATAACCACGAAACATCGTATACCCATGATTACCAGGAGGTAGATGACCCGATTGCCCCAATGAGTATACGTCACTGTTATCTGTGGATGGCGCCCCATACATTTGTAGGTAATGCTGGACCATGTAAGGATTATAGACGCCCTGCAATGTAGAAGAGGAAGTATGTAAACTCATATCAGAGAGCTCAATATGGGATTCCAAAAACTTTATGCTACAACTTCTAAGAAAAGTTGAAATTTCAACAATAAGGATTATAGGATTAACCTGTGGATAGACATATTCAGGCCCATATGTAGGGTACCTGCAGTAAAGAAAGTGATTGAATCGCTTCAGAAGATATAGACACATCAAGGTATTAATCAACAGGAATCTTTTCCTGTCAAATAATGTGTTGAAGATGGCATCGATTTTGACCAGTTAAATCAATATGCCGTCCTTCATACTGCAAGTGGCCAGAAAAAAAGTTGAATGAATTTGACAATCTTAAGATAAGAACAAAGCTTCCAATCACAATCCGGGAAGATGCATTGTCTTTAACTTTGCTCAGCAATATCTCTTTTGAGTAAACAAAAAAGAAGATGCTCCATCTACGCAAGTATATCTGATTTTCAATTTTGAATGTGATCAACAAATTTACTCTCTGATTTTGAAAGTTCTGAATGGTATGCCAATTTCCATATCTCTTGAAATCCAGATTGCGCAGCAGCACAAGCATCCAATTCTAGCTGGGACTAATAACTTTAAGTTCCTTCCAGGAAATACTTGGGACTTACCCATAAGGAGGATAGACATATCCTGGCTGATAACCATAAGAACTGGGATGGTGGTAGACAGGGCTCCCCACGTAACTCCCCCTGGGAGTCTGCACACTGCCAAGTAGAGGTGGTACAGGTCTCACTCGCCCTAGGACAATAAAACGAGCGTCCATTAGATCAACAAACAGAAACTAGAAAGTCTAAAAAGTGACTACTGTGTATCACAATTCAAACATCAGTACATTGTAAAACTCATGATTGATGAATACGCCAAAGAAGGACCCTGCTCCCTGTACTTATTTAAAGAGCCACATCATGTGGCTTACAATCTGAGGAATTTATTTGGTAGTCAACATACAAGATGCCAAATTTCACAACTCATTTGGCAGTCATTTAACAAACTTTGAGGACACATACTATAATTTTCACACCGATTGCACCCTAAATGCAGATTTTCAGCATACCTTGACTATGGACAATGTCTGCAGAAACTTATATCAAACAATTACATCTTTTAACAGGCCACCTGACTGGTGCATAAATCCACTGGTTTTAACACCCATTTTCATCACATCAATGGATAGATTAATTTTAGTAGAAGTTCTTGGTAAACCAAGCTTGCTCTCTACTTACTGCCATTGGTACCCTAACAATATGAAAATGTTCTTGCTGGGATGCAACACACCAACGGCAACTAACACAAAACTAACTTCCATCATCCCATGTCATACTAGATCAAGTGCCACACGGCACTGCATAAACAATTCAAGTCTTAAATTAAAGCAGTCAGAGCATGCAATGTTCACATTCAGGTAGTACTGCGGATCTAAACAGAAAGTACCATAAGGAAGAGGCGGCCGAGGCCGGCCAAGAGAAGCCAAATTGCAATTAGCCCTTCTGCCATCGATAACCGGGCTGGGATTTTCACAAGCTCTTCTCGCAGATTCGGGATCGCGGAATGTCACCTAACCTCCATATAAATCCAATCCAAGAATAAAAACACGATAGCTATAAACCCATGGCCAGCATATTGCACCAGAAAAAAAGAAAAACTGAACACACCCACTGATAAGAAATAAATAAAACCGACACCCCCAAATAACAACAGCAAAACTGTCGCAGTTTCAGAACATCAATACTTACAAATCCATAGCCTTTAGATCGCCCAGTGTTCTTGTCAGTGATAACAACAGCCTCAAGAATGTCCCCAAACTGCTCAAAGTAGCGCATCAAAGTATCACTCTGAGTCTCCCATGCCAAACCTCCCACAAACACCTTCGTATAAGTCGTGTCCCCAAAACTAGCGAATGGAGAACCCGGCACCGGTTGGTAGAATGCCATCTAATTTCACCGAGACCGCGAAGAATCAATCCAAAGTGAAAATTTCCTCCATAAGCAACTTGACGGGTTCAATTCACGTGACATAAAGGTAGACCCAGAAGAACTCGAGCTTCCTCATCATCACCTACTAAACATATCGGGACAAAAACCATAAAACCCTCCCCCGAGTCAAAGATGGCGAGATTAGCGAAAGACCCAACTCGACAAAACGAAGAAACAGTCCACGAGAACCGGCCAGAGAACGTAAAGTCAGCTCCTTGAGGTGACCCGGATCAATCAAACCCAAGAAAAAGGAACAGGGAAGGAAAAAAGAGCAGACTTTCGAGAAACCCTAGAGTAGATATAGTAACAGACGCACAGTGCTGTACAAGAAAAGAGAAGGAGAGATTGTGATGAGACAAAAAGAGGAAGAATTGAACTTGGGATTCGGATTTCGAGGGATGGGGATCAAAAGGGGGAGGGGCGGGCACGAACGGGGGGATTCCCTCGAGTTATGGCCTGGTGGGTTTGCTTTTTTCGCTGTGTGGAAAAAGCCGATCAAGCCTCCAGCTTGGTATTTTTCAGAATCTTCGGGACAACTATGCTCGCCCCAGCCAAAACACACTAAACCCCAATCCACTCTTTCTCTCTCTAATTGTCTCTCTCTTTCTCTCTCTAGTGTTGTCCAATTTTCTAAATAATTTTTGTTGTTGTCCGGACGTAATATTCTTAACCACGAAGTTACTATTAATTTCCTTTTTCTCCTTCCTTCTGTAATGTAAAGTGCTGTCTTGATAGAATAACGCCGCCGACCAAGTTTGTCATCTTGCCCTTGGCAAAAACCCCAGAAAGCAAGAAAAGCCAGACGCTAATTTGGATAATGACTCCCGGAAATGGAGAGAAAAGCCCTTTGTCCGAATGATTCAAGGTATGCCGCCCTCGTGAAACTTAGAAACATCACATGCACAGGAGCTGTAAACGAAAGTAAGAAATTTTTTACTGACGTGAATGATCAGTTTTGTGATGCATATCTCGTTTTACAGAAACTGTAAATTTTTACCCTTTTTTTTCTGGATAATGAAAAGCATCAATTTATCGTTCATAAGCTTGATTTGCCAAGAATTTTTTTTTAAATTAATAGATTGAGTTCAACAAACCCGTCGACCTTTGGACTAAAGCCATTAAATAATTAATTAACCGGCTAAAATTATATTTTTTCTGCTCATGACTGTTTTTTATTTGAATTCGACTCCATTCTCGTGGGAAACACCTAAGCATGTATCCAATTAATTGCAATGTCAATACAATATCGCTTTGAAAATATGACCCATTCGAAAAATATATATATCATGTCAAATGGCCATAGCTTTTTCGCATTACCTAATCCTAAAATCCACTAATGTCCCGAGACCCCACCTCTTGAATCTATAAACCAACGAAAAGGAAACCCCAAAAAAAATCTCTTAGCACCATTCATGGCGAGCCTTAAAACCCTGGTTTGTCTCCACATACTTTCCACATCACAAGATTGTTGAATTTTTAGGGCTTCTCAAGCATGTGGACATCATAGCTCCCGTGATTTTTCATTCCCTTTGCCCCGGAAACGACCCGTGGCTTGGTCGGCATTGGGGATAAGCTCGCACCCTTCGCAACAAACTCCGAAAGAATTAGCAAAAACTAGGCGAAAAAAGACGTACTAAAATCAGAGCTTCAAGCACATGACGCGTTGCTTATTGGTCTGAACATCTAGAATCTATGAAGCACATAACGCGTTGCCTCTTCACCACTGGTCATAATTACATGTTGTCCCTCCAGTTTCCTAATCAAGAAAGAGAATCGCCATCATCTACAAAGTCTTGGGCCATCCGGAGGACCATATGGTACCAATCGGATCGACCCGATTGCGAAGTGATCGGGTCAGGTCCTTTGTAGACGGCAAGAAAGAAAGTCCCTCTCACTGCGGCAACGGGTCAAGCCAATGTTGAAGTAAGTGGCTAGGGCTTGTCCTCGGGCGGGCCAGAAAAAAAAGGGTGGTCCATCTTCTGTGGTATCTTCAACGTATGATCAATCAAACCAGACAGTGATTGCTCTTTGACATCTTAATACAGGGACTTTAGTTTTTATTTCTACTGAGTTTTCGTTATATACTTTCGTAGATCAGGAGAAGTTCGTCGTTGCAATCTTTGTAAGTATTGAGATCATCTGAAAAAACAATGTTGCTAGGATTTGATTTGCAATTGCATCTGAAATAGTGTTTCTCGGCCTTAATCTCTTCTTTGCAACAAATTTTGCTCTAAATGGAGACTGCTTATGTAATCAGTATCTTTTTAATCTCCCACTTGACTTTATTCCACCTGTTAGAACTGTATATCAACCAACTCATTGGCCTCTCCGGAGATGAAAAATCCCTGATTTGATATGCTAGCTTGAACTCCTGGATCATGCTAAGAAGCAAATGTGAAGAAAAGAATATCGAGAAGGAAAATTAATCTTTTTGATGCCATGAGAACTAGGAAAACAATGAGTTGATGTATTTATTTATTTAGTTTTGCCAAAGAAAAAAATGAGCTGAGGTTGGCTCTTGGTCAATGGAAACGTAATTCTCCAATGCAACAGTCCTCCTCCAGCATCAAATCTGAAGATATATACATGTGTTTTATTTCCAAATAAGAACAAAGCAAGAACGCCCCACAAACAAAGTTGGGCCAAGCCTGCAACCACATCATTTAAGTGCTTAAATGGATTGGTGAATGGAGAAGGCCCAATGGCATATGAAACATAGTAAATGAAGCCCAAATTCAAAGTTCTAATCTCGGTTATTTTGTACTGGACCTTCCTTTAATTTCAATACAAATTGATTGACTAGACGTCAAAACACAAACTCTGTTAATTAGTGATTTCAACCATTGGGCTTCACCCCAATAGCCACTTTTTCACATAAAAAGGTAGAGATGCAAGGTTCAAATCCTCACTATTTCAAGAGGATTGGAGTGAAGACAATATAGTTTCATGTTAGAGTTTCAACTCTCATGTCTTGTAAGAAGGCATGGAAAAAATCTGAAAGTATGGGTTAAAATACGAATTGAAACAAAAAAAAATTTAGTAATTTCCAATCAAATCTCAGTCTACCTTTTAACTTGCCTTGTGCTTCAGTCTCTCTCTTTTTTCCCCTGCTTAAAGCAATTACTTCAGTCAATGACTTTATGCCGGACGTGATTCGGTCATGTTGTTCTCGAAGTTAACTCTCTCTTTTTTCCCTTGCTTAAAAGCAATTACTTCGTCAATAACTTTATTCTGGATGTGGCTGCTCTACTTGGTCATGTTGCTTTCGAAATTAACTTACCATTTCAAATTCAGCTAAGACTGTCCAATCCTAATGCGATGGTTTTGTAAGCGTAAGCAACGTGCTTTTTTTTATGTTAATAATCACGGACCATCCTCATAGCAATTTTAATCACGAGCCTATTCATACTATAAATGAGGGGATTAATTTTTGGAATTTGGTAGCAATAACGAGCAAGACATTGATTTTCAAGGTAATTAAAATAGAGAAAATTTTAAATAAGAGCTTAAAGTATCATCATTTTCTCAATAAGGTAGTCCCAATGAGATTTTTATGTGCTTTAGCATGCATCATTATATAGTGCATCTCAAAATGGGAATTGAAAACACCTTTCATTATATGTGCATGGTCAAAATTTAGATATCAATTTGTCTTTAAATGCAACTTATGAGAGCTCACTTTTAAAAAGGGTCAGCTGTTGAAATTAAATTTTGGCATCCCATTCATTTATTTATTGCATATAATATTATGGATTAATTCTTAAACTCTAAACAAAAATGTTATAATTAAATTACATATCATATAATTTTAAGAGTATTTATTATTTAATTTATATTTTCATTAATTGCATTAGCATTAGACGGCGATGGATAGTTATGAACTTAAAAGTGAATGGATTGAACCTATGTAGCGAGACAAAATTTGGCCAGCATTAGGGGACCAAGTGAGTGAAATTTGCATGGGAAGACATGCCAAATTGAGATTGATTTAATCTAATTTCAACCTATGAGAATTAATTAAAAAGGTCTTGAGCTTAATTTAGCCCATTACATATAAAATGCCTAAATTAAGCCCATGAGATCTAGTTTAAACCAATGATCGCACATATTTAGGGCATTATGACTCATAAATTAGAGGTCAACAATTAGAATCTCACAGCATACTTGAGAAGCACGCGTGAAAAAAGAGAGAAGCAGTCCTAGTCACACTTGGTCCTTAACTAGGCTCCTGCCTAGCAGTTGACCGTGATTTGTTTCAACCGCCCAGTCCCTAACTGGGCTTTGTGCCCCACCGAGCATGCCTAGTTGTTGACCAGGCTCTGATCCCAACTGCACCTGGTCGCTCCAAGCTCCAATCCACGCCACACATAGTCCCCACTCAACCCCGATGGCCTTACCCAATTTAGGTGAAGGTTGCTAGTGACCCTCGTTAGCCTTAAAGAAATAAGGAAAAAAATTCAAAAAATATTGAAAATTGTCCATGACAATGTCGACGAAGTCACATTCAATTTTCTAGCAAGATAAATTGTAATCGGTACTCAAGTGATCGAAAATTTATGATATTCAAGTGAGTGAAAAAAAAAATTGACTCTCAAATGAATGTAGTTTTAGCACTCCCAATGCTCTTATACCAAAGTGCTTATCCAGTAGCGATGTTCGTGAGTGCAGTTTGACAATTTGGTCGAACGCCCCACTCACAGCCAAGTTCAACTAGGGGAGAAGTTCTTCAAAGATACGAGACAAAGGGAAGAAGGAGACCGTGAGAAGCTGGGGTACGCGTGGCAACGTGTAACTGTAGGTTACCTTCAGAAACCAAGCTTGGTTTACTTTTCCTTTGCATGTCTCGGCGCCCACATCATCAAGCAGCGAACAGCCGTCCCCTATACACTATGCAGTGCCACCGCGACCGACCCTTCGGCGAGCCCCACCGCACTCGACTTTTCTTTTGCAGAATTTACTGTGGTTCCCACCACCGAGCACATCCACCTCCGGCTGCCTATCGCCGCCGCCGTCGTTGCCGTTCACCATTGTGGAGGAGCTGGTTGCAATACCAGTCCGATTGCATATGGTTCAAATTTGAAAATATAATCCTCAAATTAGATAAGGTACTTATCTTTAATAGATTTAAAATATTTAATTGTTTTATTTAAGCGGTCTGAAGGTCTGATGTATTTGGCAATTGATTGATGGGAGAATTGCCAAAAAAGTCCTAAATCTATTGCGGTTGTACCATTTCGATCCTAAACCTATTTTTTTAACCGATTCGAGTCCTAAACCTTTTTGCGATGTGCCAGTTGAGTCCATCCGGCCAAATTTGGCCGGCGGAGCCGACGTGGACGCCGGCCGTGCCGGCGACAATTTTTTAATAATTTTTTATTATTTTTTGATTTTTTTATTATTTTCTGATTTTTTTATTGTTTTTTCAATTTTTCTGTTTTTTTTTTTCTCCCCTCCCCCCCCCCGCCAGACGGTGGTTGGCCGGCGCCGACGAGGCTACCGGCCCCTGCGCGAGGGCTGCCCTCACCGGCGACCTCGCCTGCACTGGGGCCGCCGGCGAGGGTCGCGGCCCCCGGCCGCCCGGATCTGGGGGCGGGCTGGCTCGGCCATGGCTTGCCGCGGGTGAAGGCGGCCTCGCCGCGACCGGCGAGGCCATGGCGACCTTCACCCAGCCCACCATGGCTTCGCCGGCCGCGGGCGAGGCCGCCTTCGCCGCGGCCAAGCCATGGCGAGGCCGGCCTCGCCCGGATCCGGGCGAAGGCTCCTCGCCGCGGCCGGCGCCCGGATCGGGCGAAGCCACCTCGCCGCGACCGGCCTCGCCCGTGCAGGGCGAGGTCGCCGGCAAGGGCTTCGCGGCCCTCGCGCAAAGGGCCGGTAACCTCGTCGGCGCCGCCGCCACTGCCGCCGGCGGGGGGGGAGAAAAAAAAAAGAAAAGAAAAATAACAGAAAATAAAAAAAAAATAATAAAAAAATTCGAAAAATAATTTAAAAAATCAAAAAAATATTAAAATATTGTCGCCGGCGCCGGCCGGTCAAATTTGGCCGGATGGACTCAACGCACAATCGCAAAAGGTTTATGACTGAATCGGTCAAAAAAATAGGTTTAGGACTGAAATGGCACAACCGCAATAGGTTTATGACTTTTTGGCAATTCTCCCATTGATTGATATTCTGTTAGCAATTAGAATATTCCGTTAAATATTTAATTAAATAATGAAAAATCCACAAAACCTCAAGATACACCCTTAAAGTTAGGAAAATTTTCTAAATTAATAACATACTTGGCCGTCCAATCTCTAATTATGAGATAGAATGCTGAGGTATGGAAAATCTTTCATCTTATCCATAATCATTTGGGTACGGTCATTGATTTACCTGTTTTCAAATTTGAATATATAATCTTCCATCGTTATCCATCACTATTTGGATTTATTTCGTGTCCTTATTGAGATAGATAATATAAGATTGTGGATTGCATTATTTAGTTAAATATTTATCAATTGCTTGATTGGTTTCCTTAAAAAAGAAAACATATCTATATTTAGTAATTCTTTTCAAATTTTAATTCAAAATAAATAAAACATTAAAAATATCATGTGCGTGTTATATAGAATTAGGTCATCTCTTACGTATCACTTAGTAATTGCACGATTAGCATCATTAAATGTGTGAAATATAAGGATAATTGCATTTAATATTGACCCGTCATTAGATTAGGTCATTCAATTAACATTGCGTGGTATGTAATTTGCATGATTAGGTTTATTTAATTTTATGTTGCATGTCTTGTTAGTGTGGACATTTTGTACACCATTGGATTTGCATTGCATGTATTGCTCGTACTCATTTTAGGTTTCATTAATCATATTTAGGATTGTTGATATGATTTTGAGCTAACATTGTATATGTTTTTGTTGCTATGAGGTAAGTCCTGCACTCTATTTTTAACTTTATTATGTGTTAAAGTGGTGATTTGTGTATCCGCATGGACCTTACAAATTAGGGAGTAATAAAATGAATCTAAATTGTTTGCCAAATATTTTTTTATGATACCGAAAGGGCATTAGAAAATTTTAGCGTAACTAAGTCCCTATACTTATAAGTATTTCTCCTAATATTTTATTTGGATTTCTAATCGATCAATCATAAACTGATTAATAGCAACTCCATATTGAAAATCATTTGCATTTAAGTTGAGAATTAATATGGGTTTGGAAGAGCCCGAGCTAAATTTAGACTTAGTAATTCATTAGTCAAACTCTTAGGTGGTTCCATTCACTTCAAGGAGGTCATGACAATTGATCGCCCTCCAACACAATACAAGGATCCATTGTCCAACTCTGGCAAAATGTCAACTCGCGCATGGCATAATAAGAAGAAAAAGGAATATGAAAACGGAGACTATAATGTATTATGTAGTTTATACGTAGGCAAGCACGGACTATACCTTGTCTTAATACATAGTCAGACGTTGACCACCATTATTAATAATTTCCGAATTGCACCCGTTCAAACAAAATAACGCAATCTACGACCAAGACCAAACAACATAGCAAGTTGACATTATTATGATGATAAACAAAGGGCACAAGGTAATTTCATTGATAAGGACATCTCTTCCATACATCAAATAAGAGAAAATTACCAAAAAAAAAATCCTAAAATTATTGCAATTGCGGCCAATGTTGACGTAGAAAATTTTTAATTATATGATATTTTATTTCCAATTATTTTATTATTTTTTCCTTTGTTCCTTTCTCTTTTTCTCTTCCTGCTTCTTCCTCGGGCCGGCAAGGGCCGGCAAAGAAAAAATAAAAAATCAAAATCAAAATAAATCAAAATAAAAATATTATTAAAAAAATTATCCATGTCATGGGGCGCTGGCACTAGCCAACATCCACGATAGCACCGGTTGGCTAAAATTGATTGAATGGATTGAATGGCACAATTACAATAGGTTTTATGATTTTTTTTGGCAATTCTCCCGTCGAACAAGAGATATTCATTTTATAAACGGTGTTAGTAATCAAATGACGCATGGATTTATCAATGTGAAATACTATTTTCTGGCAACGGTGCTTTATAGGAAAATGGGACAACTCCCAATATCATTTATTGGATGAAACATTACATTTATCTTAACAAAAGTACAAGAGTCAGACCTAAGTAAGTCCTTAAAAAGTTTTGTCTCAATCCTTGTTCGGACTTCAGGATCACTTGGATGTAAAATATTCAAAGGATATTCCCCTTTCACGGCGAAGGCAAAAATATAGGGAGAATCAGGGATGAGAGACGTGCGAGAATCGATACATTAAAATAAGAAATGCATTTGTGGAGCACGTCATCCCTGTACATCAAACGAATAGACTGCATACGGTAAACATAAGGATAAACATATCACATTGTACATCAGGTACTATGGGCAACGTGCTATATGTGACAAACATCGAGATTTTAACATTTCATCATGCTTTGAGATGATTTTAATCAGAATAATGCTTCGCATTGGTTAAGAATGCAAGCCCCCGAATATGTCTCGCATCGTTATGTGCTTAGCTAGGGTTTTATTGCATCATTAGGTGGACCGTCGTTTGTCCTATTCACGTTGCTCTTTCTAAGTAATTTTTCGTGAGCCGCTAATGAAAAGTGGGGTTATCTTTTTTTTAATCTGATTTAGTTCAGTGAACTTATATAACCAAACGAAATATCAACTCGTACTTCTCTGACTCCCATCGTTAACCTCTGGAATCAAGAACAAGGGAAAGAAGAAAAGAACACCACCAACCACCTCCGCCGCGGCATTTCGGGCAATGGACGTTCGCCCTCGACCACCCCCTTCGGCAACGAAGCCCTCGTACGTCGCCGCCCGCGAACTCGTCAAGCTCCTCTACCCCAACAGCTCCCTTAAAGCCTCTGACTCGCTCCCATTGCCTCTCTACCTCACCACAGGGCTATTTTTTGCCCTCTTCTTCTCCATCGCCTACTTCCTGCTCCACCACTGGCGGATTAAGATCCGGAACTCGACCCCTTTGCACGTCGTCATGCTCCAAGAGGTCGCCGTGATTCTCTCTTTGATCGCCTTGGTCATAGACTTGATTAGGTTCTATGGAGTCAGGTTCGTCAAGCCATTCACATTGCGCGGCGGCTCGAGCGATGATTGGACCATGCATGAGGACGCCATGGCGGTATCCGAGGAACTTATGGTCGCAGAAGATAGTCGTTGTTCCACGCTTTTTGCTTCAGCATTTCAAAGCGTGAGTGTTTTTTTTTCTGTTTGGTTCAATATCCCATTAAACATGACTATGTATAGGTGTACAGCTCAAATCAAATTGAGTATAGAATAATGTTGGATCATACAGTCAATTTAGTTAGCATAAACAGGATCTCAAGAGAAACTTTTAGCATCGTCTAAGCTAACAATTCATATTCCGAAATCTATTGTGTCGATATATGCAAGTCATACTGCACATGGCAATTTCGCATGAATCAGCATTCATTGTGAGTACAGGAAACGTGGAAGTGAGAGGCATTTGGTTAACATGATTGTACAATTCAAAATGTAGAAATTTTTTTCATAAATGGCTTCTTCTGATAATACGATGAGTCTATCTATATTTTGGAATCTAACATTGGTATTATAAGTATATCTGCATTACAATTATAGGAAATGAAGTTACCGAACCTGAAGTTATTTTTTGTTACTAATTTATGAGCATGACTTAATTTTCAACAGTTCTCCCCACAAGCTTATGAGATCATAAAACCCTCATTACCTCCATTGCCAACAAAACCAGCTCGCTTAATACCACCGCCACTCCTCAATGAAGACGATGAAAGCATTGTCGACTCTGTCATCTCCGGCACAACCCCGTGGTATTCTCTTGAATCCAAGCTCGGTGACTGCAAGCGGGCAGTGGCAATCCGCCGTGCGGCCCTTCAAAGGACCACAGGAAAGTCCCTCGGGGGCCTCCCGATCGAGGGCTTCGACTATGACTCGATACTAGGCCAGTGCTGTGAGATGCCCATCGGCTACGTGCAGATCCCGGTGGGAATTGGTGGTCCGCTGATGCTCAACAGGAGGGAGTACATGGTGCCAATGGCGACAACAGAGGGCTGCCTGGTGGCAAGCATGAACAGAGGGTGCAAGGCAATCTATGCCTCTGGTGGCGCCACGGCAACAGTGCTGAGGGATGGGATGACCAGAGCTCCAGTGGTGAGGTTCACCACGGCAGCAAGAGCAGCGGAGCTGAAGCTGTTCCTGGAGGAGCCCGGGAATTTTCAGACACTCGCGGTTGTTTTCAACAGGTATGCATAATGATGTGTTCAGTTTTCTTCTTCTTCTTCTTCTTCTTCTTCCCTTTTTAAACTTCCGAGAATTCTTCGATGTATAACGCTAGATACAGACTCATTTACTGAAAAAGTTTAACAACTGATGTGACGATTTCTATTGGAAGTTTAAACAGGCCAACTAAATTTGAGGGGTTTTTTTTAATCTGTCATTAGTCTTGATTAATCAGTAACTCATGTTTTACTAATATGACATAGTGTTGCACTTCTTAACAATATTTGACATTCCTGTTGAGATTTATTATGACATTTGTATCTTAATATAGTACAAAAATTTATGGCATATGTTTATGCATTTATTGATAGCTATTATAATTTCATGTTATTTTCCTCTGTAATTCATGACAATAACGTAGCAAGATCACAAGTTCATGATTCGGCTTTTGACAATAAACTGCTTAGACTCGTTTTATCAACCCAATAAATAGCATAGCAAAAAAAAAATTAACGAGATCACTTCTATTTACGTTCATTTATGGATAAAACGAGTCAAAGTAGTTTTTTTAAGTATTGTTACTAAGGCATGATGAGTCTAGGGGACTTTAATTGGCGTGCTATTTGCGCTTATCTCCACTGGTTTGACTTTGTGCATCTCTTGACTTGTCTGGATTTTCGATTGCTTTCTGGGAGTGATATCTTCTTGATTCTAGGCAAAAAAAAGAAAAAGAAAAAAAATAGTGATATCTTCTTTATGTCGATGGATTATCTGTTCCTTATCATTTGGAATATTCATTCATGATCCGCACAACCGTCGTCCGAACTTCTGTCATTGACCAAAGTGAGCTTTAACTTCCCATCAAAGTTTCCTCTGACCATCTCATGCGTGCGGAGACTAAAACAAAGCACGACAACGACAATTGCAGGTTAATTATGTATCGACATAACGTGGAAATGACAAATAAGAGATTGAATTAGAAGAACATACAATAAATTTCCTGTTAATTATCCTCATCATTTGATAAAATTTCCACGTTTCACCTAATCACTTTCTTATTTCCTCTCTCTCTGTCTCCGTTGATTTTTATTTATTATCACAGGTTTTTTGCAGGAACTGCTTTCTGTTGATTATGTTGCCAACATGGCTTCTTGTTTGGTGCCAGGTCGAGCAGATTTGCTAGGCTGCAAGGGATAAAATGTGCGGTTGCAGGGAAGAACTTGTACGTGAGATTTAGCTGCAGCACTGGAGATGCCATGGGCATGAACATGGTCTCCAAAGGCGTCCAAAACGTCCTCGAGTTCCTCCAACAAGACTTCCCTGACATGGATGTTATTGCCATTTCTGGTATTACCCCAACAGAAACAGTCACTTGTGATAGAGAAATTATCTCATTATTGACATATATTGATTTGGTACGATGTTATTTACGTCGATTCAACAACAGGGAACTTGTGCGCCGATAAGAAGTCAGCGGCAGTGAACTGGATGGAGGGGAGGGGGAAGTCAGTGGTGTGCGAGGCAGTGATAAAGGAGGGGGTGGTGAGGAAAGTGTTGAAGACCAGCGTGGCGGTGCTCGTGGAGCTCAACGTGCTCAAGAACCTGGCTGGGTCGGCCATGGCCGGTGCGGTTGGCGGGTTCAACGCTCACGCCAGCAACATTGTCTCGGCAATCTTCATTGCCACAGGGCAAGATCCCGCCCAGAATGTGGAGAGCTCTCATTGCATCACCATGATGGAGGCGGTCAATGATGGTAGAGACCTCCATATCTCTGTCACTATGCCCTCAATAGAGGTAATACTTACACCTTGATTAATGTTCCATCCATTTCCCTTTCTGATTTAAGCAACTGAAATTACAATTACACCTTAATTATTCTCCCATTTATCTTGCTTGTACATATATATATTTAGTAAATGTTTCTTGGAACTGTTATGATCACTCAGGTGGGTACGGTGGGAGGTGGAACGCAGCTGGCATCGCAGTCGGCATGTCTGAATCTATTGGGAGTGAGAGGAGGAAGCAGAGATTCACCAGGGTCAAACTCGAGACTCCTGGCCACCATTGTTGCAGGAGCTGTTCTTGCGGGAGAGCTCTCTCTTATGTCTTCTCTCGCTACTGGTCAACTCGTCAACAGCCACATGAAGTACAACAGATCAGGCAAAGATGTCACTAAGGTTGTATCTTAATGTATCTATGTGTATTTGTGTGACAGAGAGACCAAAACACAAAAGATATGAGAACCCCTCTTGTAAACTCTTACTTTTCAAACCCCTAAGGCCTGGGAAATTAATGCAAAAGGAGAAAAATGAAAGCTAGAGATATTTTGAGTAAGAGAGTCCCTCTTGAAAACTCTTACTTTTCAAACCCCTAAAGCTTGGGAAATTAATGCAAAACGAGAAAAATGAAAGCTAGAGATATTTTGAGTAAGGACTTTTTAGAATGAATAGATATGCCATGCGGCAAATGGGTGAGTTGTGTAGGTATAAATGTTTCTCTTGCGGTCGAGGTGGTTAGCTCTGTAATAAAAGGGTCCTATGTTTTTTCACTAAGCCACGAATCAAGTTCCGTATGATTCGCGCTGTGAATGAATCTACGGACAACTTAGGTCGTGTTGTATAATTGCTCAAACCAAAATTTCGTAATGGATGATGCATCTGGTTCAATTAAGCGTAAAAATTTAATGGGAGAAAGAGGGCAAACGGGGTCTGAAAAAATTCGAACTCAAGATCTCCAGCTTTGCTACCATATGAAATTTTTGTGAAATCACTTTTTTAAAATAGTTAATAGTTAGAACAATTGGGAGTAGTTTTACAAAATTTTATAGACCTTCGTGTCTTTTCACTATGCCCTCAATTGAGGTAACACTTACATCTTAAGAAAAAAATTATTGTAAGTATACATGGCAAATCATATACATTGTCATTTGTCATGACCTTCCTAGAGGCAAATAACAGAAAAAGAAGAAGAAGTTAAACCAAAGATTTAGCACGGATTCTCTTAAGCTCATTACCAATTGCAATTTCGGGATTTTGATTTAATCAATGTAACATGCAATTTAATTCATTTAGGAGTCGTCACCGATCTATTAGATGTGTTAAAATGAGTCATAAACCCATATTATGACTCACTTTTAGTTAAATGAGTCAAATATGGGTCAAGTGAAAGTTAGATATGGGTTGAGTGAGTTATTAGATAGACTTAGGGGCATCAAGAAGGGTTATAGACCCATTTTATGAGTCATGTTCTATCTTAATGGGTCAAAATGTGTGATCCATTTTTAATCCATTTTCAACCTAACTATAGAATGCATGAGTCATTTTTGACCTATTTTTAACCCAACTGTATTCTTCTTTGAGTCATTCTCAAGCTTAGTAAATGGTGGCGACCTACCAATGACTGCGACACTCCGCCATTCACCTCCACCCCATCTCAATTTATAAGTTTTTTACAAAGATATATTTAATTAGTGAAATTCTTTTAAAATATTTCAATTTATAGGTTTTTTGCATTTTCTGTTTTATTTACTATAAAGTTTTATTCATTTAATATAGAGCTTAAAGTAAGTTTGGGTTTCTCTATAAGAATAATGGCACTTAGTAATACGGGTCGAGTATAGTTTGAGTCGGTATGAATCACTAGATCTACATTACATGAATATGGGTCAAAACCAGGTTAAATGGGTCAATATGAGTCAGATCATTTTCGACTCGACCCACCCATTTGACGGGTTTACGATCTATCATAGGCCGATTAGTAACCCAAAAAAGATGTAGGAGAACATCTTATTTCCATGGATATAGGAATTTGGTTATGCTAAATCAATCTAGCGTTATATTGGTACTTTTTTCTTGATATTCAAAATTATTTAGCAAACAATCTTGAAAAGTTTTAATCCTAAGCCACTAACATAGAATGGGTGATCGCGTGGATAAGTAATCAATTAATGTAACATTCAATAAATCAAAATAATAAATAAATTGCTGAAAATCATAACTTTACTATGACTCATATCCCAATATCTACAAGATGTAATTAAAAAATAAACATCAATCTCTTCCATATAAGCAACATGTGTACATATGTGCTAGTTAAAATAAAAAAAAAAAAAAAAAATCAACAATTTTAATTCAAGGGGATCTATAAATAAGTTTATTCTTTTATCCATTAAATTGAACCACTTAAATAGATAAAAAAAAAAAAAAATCTCGTTTTTTCTTTACTAAATAGTTTTACCTGAATTGATGTTGATGAACGGTCATTTCAGTAACCATTTATGTCCTTCTTAATAACTAAAGAAGCTATTGAAAGTAAACTGTATCGTCCGAGAATACATTCGAATATAAATAAAACTCAACATCATATCTTTCTTTTCATAATTTCACAATTATTCAAATTATGAGCACGAGCGCAAGCAGACAGCTCAAGGCAAATCTTGCATGATTACATCCAAAAGTAAACTTTCATCGTGGGCGTAAGTCTGCACCGAAATATGAGTCGAATGATCGCTGCACTGAAATATTTCTGTCGGATCTTTGATGGTCAAGTTGCTAATTTTTGGGTATAAGATGGTTACTTGATACAGATGGTATTGCTAGTGATTTGAACTTGCTTTCGATTCGAGGGGCCTCAAAGCTTGAGGCTCGCACCAGATGGTCAGTCGCTTTTGCCTTCCTGGGATCCGATTTCTTGCAGATAGTGTTCCGCATCGAGGGCTGCCATGCAACCTGCATCAAAGCAAAGCAGCAGAATCAGCAACAGCGGCATCAGGCGGGCATGCATTCTCTCTTGTCCTCTGCATTGTAGCGAGAGGAAGAAGCTTCATTTCAGGTAATCAGTCGACCTCTTGCATCTTTAACATGACAATGAACCTTTTGAAGCTCAGCAAACCTCTTCGATATTGAAGAATGCGAGTTCACAAAACAGGGTTACAGACACCCGCCATGGTGCAACTGCTCTTTCCGCTCGCTCTTTTGCATCAGGACTCCCTTAGTACAAACTAATCACTGTCATCACCGAGCCACCTAGGTCGTCCCAACCTTATATGCAAAACCAATCTAGACAGGAGACCACTGCAATATATCTCTAATTACCTTGAACACCTAAATCAGATCAAATAAAATAGCTGTACTGAAACCCACTAGAACCCGCAAACTATTTTCCATAAGGAAGGGACCGAATCAGTATCTAAAACTTCACATGATATACACAATCCCCGGGATTTCTTCTTATCTTGGACAACTGTTCTTGTAATTAAACTTTTTCTCTTGTAAATCCCCTCCGTCTGCTTTTGACAATCTCATTTTGTTTACTGGCAAAAGAAGATAAACCGAATCCTATCAAGCATCATGTGTTGCCACAGTCCAAAAATCAACAGGAAGAATGTCAGAAACAAAATTCAAGCCCAACCAAAATCGATAACTTATCGTCGAACCATGATGAGAAATGTTTCAAAAGCAAGGAGAAGCCAACTGTTTGTTTCTTAATTCTGTATTGATATGCCATGCACAAAGCTTGACAAAACTCATGATGGATTTCATATGTTCTGACCCTAGAGGGAGAGTCGAAGTCCTAGTCACAGGGTTCACTATTTTAAGAGCTAATGTTAGCCAAGTCTGTTGCCGCAAAATTTAGCTTGCTCAAGGGTTAAAGGCGTCGATGATATATCACCATAACAGAAGATATGATCTTTCAAGATAATATGATATGGTGTGGATAGCAGGCAGGCCTTTACTTGTTACAAGCTATCGATCTTTTCTTACTAGTGTCCATTGAGCTGGACTGAAAGGTCAGGACCAAATTTGTTTCCACGACAAATTTGCAGTTGGTGATTAGTGACATGATCCAATAAGTTAGCAGAGGAAACATTCGGGATTGACTTCATTTGCATCTAAATAAACTTCTTCCAAACGAAGGGAAAGTTGCTATTGTTGAGACCACTAGTGCAGTCATTAGCTTATAACTGGTAATGTGCCTAACCTCAGGGTGGCAAGTAGACCAACTTCGAAGGAGAGAGAAGCCATGCTTCTTGAAGCAAACTTGAACACGAACTTGCAATGACTTAGGTATCCCTCAGGTTAATTTTAGAACGTTGCAGGAAGAGAGAATATTTTCCCCATATTTATCAAGACAAATGTTTCGAGAAAGTGAATTCACCAAATGAACAATGGTACTTAGAATATTTCTATTCCATTCATGAAACTGGACATCGGCGATCCTCGTGATGTTTACTACTCTTTACTTCACAAGCATAATGATAAAACTATGTGATAAGTGCATTAAAAATTCTAAAACTTATCAATAAAGTGTAATTGAATCTTAAAACTTTCAAAAAGTGTAATCAAATTCTAAAATTTATTACAAAAGTATAATCAAGTCCTAAAACTTTCAAAATATGAAACCAATAAAAAGACTTATTTGGATCAATTTAACAAGTTTTAGAATTCGATTGTGCTTTTATGATAAGTTTTAGGACTTTATTGCACTTTTTAAAAATTCTAGGACTCGATTGCACTTTTTCAAAGTTTTAGAACTTAATTATATTTTTTTAATAAATTTTAAGACTTCTAATACGTGAGAACAAGTCACAAGCAGAACAGTTAAGCCACAGTCCACCCAAATATTCATGAGGAAGGTGGAACCGAAATTTCACTGCCATGTGTCTTTTATCTTGTGCCTGGATCCTCAAAGGCTAAGAATCTTTCCACAATGCAATATTCAGTTGTGTATAGTAAGAGAGTAAAAAGCAGAAAAGAGGAGAACTCGATGTATTTCTTGACTGCACAAAGACATGAACCACCGCGTTGTCATGTTGTGCTTCTATGCACAGATAATAAACTAATGAATGCATCATTTGATCTCCTTGCGATCTTGTAATGACCCAGTCTAATATGAGTAGGGAGTGATTGTCGAGACTAGAGGTTCTAGATAAAGAGTGGCTCATGACAAGTTTCTAAAATGATGGAAGGGGCAAGAATAAACCATACTATGCACTGAACAAAAAAAAAGCGTGCTAATATATATGTAAAAATTGAAATTAACTCATGGAGACGTCTTTTGACATAACGGCAAGCTTTACTTTGGAACTCTAAAGTTAAGCGAACGTAGACTAAAGCATTATCAATGTTGTACACCAAAGGATAAAACCGTGACGCTCGATATATTATGGATTAAAGCATACAATATTTCAAAAGAGTTAATTCAGGGATGTCACAGATCTCTTCACGAAGCTTTTAGCTTACTCAATATAACACTTAAGTAAAACAAACTAAATACTTCTAGCTTCTGAAATGAAACTAAGATACACCCTTTTTGTACTGGGAGATATTCAACAACAAAACAAGACAGTACATTAAATATGAACTAACCTGTCCCGGCGGCGGTAATACCCTGCCGATATTTCTTATCCTGAACCTCTCCGGCAGCGAAAACTCCTCGTACGCTCGTGTGCGTGGAACCAGGCTTCGTCACGATATAACCATCGGAATCAAGCTCCAACTGTCCGCCCAAAAACTTAGTAGCAGGGTCACGCCCTATGGCAATGAACAATCCAGAGACCTGCAAATCAGAAACCTCTCCAGTAACAACATTCTTGACCTTCAACCCTCCCAAAACCCCTCTCTCCCCTTCCCCATACGCCTCCACCACTACAGAGCTCCACAAAACCTCAATCTTAGGGTTACTTAGAGCCCTGTTCTGCATAATCTTCGAGGCCTTAAACGTATCTCTCCTGTGAATGATGTAAACCTTGGACCCGTATTTGGTCAGATAGATCGCCTCGTCCATTGCCGAGTCACCACCTCCAATCACCGCCAGCGGCTTGTTTCTGAATATCGAAGCGGCACCATCGCACACAGCGCACGCCGACATGCCACGTTTCCAGAAACTATTGGAGCCAGGGAAGCTGAGCTGCTTCACGATGGCTCCTGTGGCAACAACCACGGCGTCCGCAATCACAGTCCTCAAGTCGGTGAAGACCTTGAAGGGACGGGAGGAGAAATTGACCTTGGTCACTGTCTCGGTGAAGATCTGTGTTCCAAACCGGAGTGACTGGTTCCGGCAGCGGTCTACGAGCTCTCTGCCGGTGATCCCCTCAGGGAAGCCCGGGAAGTTCTCGATGCAGATGGCAGCGGTGAACTGGCCACCGGGGGAGATGTCGTTGACCATCCCCCCCTCGAAAAGGATCGGCTTGAGCTCAGCACGGGCGGCGTAGATGGCGGCGGTTTGGCCAGCGGGGCCACTGCCGATGATGCAGAGGCAGGTCTTCATGGTCTGGAGGTCCTCCATGGCGGTAGCCCAGGAGGAAGAGGAGGCGGAGGAGGAAGGAGAAGCGGTGGTGGAGGCATGGTGGTGAGGCAGATGAGGCCGCGAGCTTTATGAAGCAGAGAAGTGAGCCTCTTAGGTGCAGAATCTCGTCTGAATCTGATTCGAGCCATGGAAAGAGGGGCGAGTCGAATTTGTTCTCTGCTTTTATCTCTGGTAAGGGGGGGTGACGAAAGTTGATGACGACGATTCCGGATTGAAGAGACCCGAGAGATGCCGAGCTTTACCGTCCCCGATCTCCTAATGTCACGCGTTCCTGGGAGACGGAAGTTAAAAAGCATCGATCGATGCATGACGAAAACGGTAAATCACGAGGCTTTCTGACAATGCATGATACATGCATCGCGTCGAGTTCACGAGCTCCCGCCTCTGCACCCTGCACGTATGAAAGAGCTTGAAGAGACATGGATGGTATGCTAAGACTCCTTGTCGTCTATGTCTATGTCTCTGTCTATGTCCGTTTTCATCAAATTCATATAATCCTAGAGTCGCCTCCAGTTATGGGATCAAAAGTAGATGATGAACATAATCTTATATTTCGAGTTTGCAAGGATGTGATGAAGAAGCATCCTCCAAATCTTATCTTTAACTCGGGAGGGACGAGAAAGAAGAGAGGGGTTTGTGCCTATGCCGCCCCCTATTAGCTACATACACACGTCCTGAAAAAATCATGTGACAAAAGTACCCTCGCGATTCCTGATGCATGAGAGCGATATTCAGACTCGCCTCTCGGATGCACGACGCTGCCATTGTCGGCCTTCATGCACTGCGGCCGTCCTGGCCATCTCACATCTTCTCTCTCCCTCTCCCGTATACTCTTTACCCTTGACCACCACCGCCTTTCTCTACTTCAAGCTCCAAGTGCGTGCTCTCATGATCTCAAGGCCGTTTGAGGTGGTTTATCCCATGATCGACCTAGGACTGAGGCTGTGAGGTCTCGATGACGGCCTGCGTCACTGAGCTTCGAGCAATGTGGGCAGATACAGGGAAAGATAAAGGAGAGTGAGAGATCGTTTATCAATTGCAGTGAACCAATTGAAAGCTTGACAAAGGTATCTAGCAACTGGTGGCTTGGTCTGGAGGCAATGGCGCTGAGCAGGGAGAACTGGCCAGCCAAGCCATGGCTCTGGATTGGCACGCGTGATGAGCTGTGGTGTCCGCAAACATGACGAATTCGATTGAGAATTTGAGTGGCGGTGATGGTTGATAGCGGAAGCAACCCGTCAGCAAAGTGACGCCGATTGCCACGATGATCTAAATGGTGATTACGGGATCCATGGCCATTGCTTTTGTGATGTTTTTCTTGAACTTGTGGATAGAAAGTTTACTCATCGATATATAAGATGAACAAAAGAGATTAGTTAAAAATCGATCTAACTCCTGCATATAGACTTCCTTGAAATGGTTCCGGTGCGCCGAAGAACGATTCACGCGCTCCGTTCATCAAGCACATACCCAAAAAAGATAGAAACAGTATGAAAGCTCGGATACCTTTGTCATTCTACTTCAATAGGGTGTGGATGGAGCCAAAAGCCCAAAAGGAAAAATTACGTGGGAACTCCGTACGGCATATAAGCTTTACACTATACATTACGATAAGGCTGGATGCACCTGTCGAGTTTCGTTCAACCGGCTGTCGCGTAAAAGCTCTTATTTCACGGCATGTTCTGCAAGTCCTCGGATCCGAAAGCCGACAAGCTCCCAGTTCAGAGGGATCCGGTTCCATTCTATAGCCACCCTTTAATCCTTTTATTTGTAATTTTTTTATTATTTTGATTGTCTTTTTTTATTGATTTGGTAAACGATGTGCTTGTGCTTTAGCTCAGACTTACATATGAGGTAATAGTATAGCATATTAAATTATACCCATTGTAGCAACTTCCACGTTCTACTTTTTTATATATAAGGAGAGCGTATGAGATCAAACCCAACCGACTTATCCGTCACATATGCTTTTATAAAGACAACAGTCCCATGTATGTGGCCTGTGATGATAGTATATTAAAATTCGTCTTGAGGCCCGTGGACGGGCTCGAGGGTACTGTATCCTGATGCTGTTATCTATGCACGATGAAAGGCGCAAGTCCTTTTCATTTCTCATCCAATAGATGCTTCATTTTTCTCTACCGAGGATTTTTTTTTTTTGAGAGATCACTGTCAACAAACCATCTAACATTACTAATCCAAACATTTATCGAGTATGACATTATATATTCATAGGTCGTTGTAATAGTACCCCACACCCATTGTAAGATGGTGTAACAAGGACTATAGCCTATGATTCGCAAATTAGTCGACAATTAATAGTTTGATCCGAATCATTAGCTATCATGAGAGACCCATGCCCCTCCTTAACGATCCAAAAAGGCAAGCATCCACTTGGAATAATAAGATGAGTACTTTCATAAAGTTGGGGACATGATTGTGTCCGAGATCTCATCTTAAAAAATGTCATCTTTATTCCACCCTCTTTATATCTCAACCCCTTTTTCGATCTGAGTTTAGTAAAGTAATGGCGATTATGTAAGGTGAAAAAAAATACACAACTTTAGAATCTTCAATTTCCACCAAATAAGAGCCTTCCCAAGATTGCCTCCCCACCGCCCTTCCCCCCCAAAAAAGGCCAATCAATCCTAATAACTGAGACTAAAGTCCAACAAGAAGATGGTGCAGCGAATTCTTCAGTCTTGCTGCGGAAAATTCATGGCTATCTAGAAACCAAGGATAGATTACAAAGGCAGAACAGAACAAGAAGGAAGGAACAGAAATGGGTTCCTGGAAATTCTTTTTACTAAATCCTAACTCTCATCCAACGATAACAAGAAGTTCATGGGAGCTCAACTCGGGAAAGATCAGAGAACTTAGTTCTGTTCCTACTTTGATCCAGAGAGACTGAACTCCTCTTGATGAACTCGAGGCAGTCCGCGATGGCCTCAGAGTAGAATGAGTTCAATCGGAAATAACACTGCAACTAAGAATCATAATCGGCTTGACCTGACAAGGCTTTAACCCCCAGGTTTCTTCTGCTGCTGTTGCTGGAACTTCTTTTGATGCTGCCTCTGCTCCGGCTTCTCTGATTGCGTTGGTCATACACTTGCTTGGGTTCTTCGGGGTTGGGTTAGTACAGTCGTTTGCATCGTGCAGTGGCTCAAGCGATGACTGGACCGTGGATGAGGACGACGTAATGGTGGCGGAGAAACTTACCGTCATGAAAGATAGTCGTTATACACCTTGTGCTGCAGCATCTCAAAGCGTGAGTTTATTTTTTTTCCCCTTTTTGGTTCAATGTTATCTCATGAAATATGGCTACGTATACATGTACAGCTCAAATTGAGTTTAGAATGATGTTGAACAGTCCTGCCAATTTAGTTGGTATAAACCAGATTTCAGCAGAAGTTTTTAGCATCGGCCAAGCTAAAAAAATGTACCATGTCCATACATGCAAGATATACGTCACATGGCAACTTCGCAACAATCAGCATTGAGTAGGTGAAACGTGAAAGTGAGAGGCTCTTGGTTGATATAATTGTACAATGAACTCCAAGATGTTCCCCATTTGTATGCGTCAAACTACATCCAGACAAAATTTTTATGAATGGCTTCTTTTGATGATTCTTTGTTTCATTTTCGTTTGGAGTATATCATCAGTTAGGGCTTCAACTACAACTCGATACTAGGCCCGTGCTGCGATTTGCCCAACTGATACGTGCAGGTCTTGGTGAGAGATGTTGGTCTGCTGATGCTTGACAGGAGGGAGTACATGGTGCCAACGGCGACAATAGAGGGCCGCCTGGTGGTGAGCATGAACGGAGGATGCTTTTGACGATCTACTGCTTAAACTCGTTTTGTCACCCGAATTTCTTTCAATTTGACCCGTATCCGATGTAACGGCCGGCGTGTTGACAACCAATAAATTTCATGGGTTCTCTTAATCACTTTCTTTATTCTCTCTACGCTGATTTTTCTTCATGATTTTCCAGTTTTTACAGCAACTAGTTTCTGTTGATTATGTAACCAGCGCAGCTTTTTGTGTCGTGCAGGTCAAGCAGATTTGCTAGGCTGCATGTGCCATTGCAGGGAAGAACTTGTGCGTGAGATTTAGATGCAGTACAGGAGATGCCTTGGGCATGAACATGCAGTGCGTTTGGTTGGGCTTTCCCAAGGGGCTTTCAGCCCCGAAAGCCCATTGGGAAAATGCAAGTGTGTTTGGCTTGCAATTTTGAAGGGCTTTGGGGAGATGCACCGCATCTCCAAATATCCTTAAAGGCCCTTAGGTGAATGCAGGTCTAGAGGTGCATTTGCAAGTTGCATTTTCGGAATGCAACTTGAAGAATCACTGTTCATCTTCCTCACGTGGCCAACACCGCCGACGACCGCCGACGACCGACGACCGTCGGCCACCAAGGAGGGCGACCGCCGACCAAGGGGGTGACCGCCTAGCTTGCCTCCTCAGGCGGCCGTCGCCCATCGCCTGGGTCGCCGCCTCAGGCGACGGGCGTCGCCTGGTTCGGGCGACCTAGGTGGTCGCGCGACCACCGCTGCGTCGCGAACCCGGGCGACGGCCATCGCTGGTTCGGGCGACCGGGCGGTCGCGCGACCACGCCGTCGCCCGGGTTCACGACCCGGGCGACAGTGACCGCCGCCCGCGGTCGTCCGACCTCGGGCGAGGCGGCCGAGGTCGCACGGCGGCCGATCTAGCCACCGGAGCGTGACCGATGGCCGAGATCGCGGCGGCGGCCAATCTGGGCACCGGAAAATACATTTGAAAAAAAAAAAAAAAAATTATTTACAATTTTTTTTAAATACAAAATTTCGCAAAAGCCCATTAACAAAATATGTATTCACCAAACGGCACTTGGGTCAAAGTTGTTTCACAATACAAAATTTACCAAACAAGATTTTTGCATTTCGAGAAACCCCTTTAGCTCAAAGATATTTGCATTTTCCCAAGTGCATTCCCCCAAAACCGAACCAAACTCACTTAGTGAAAGAGTATGCCTTACCAACGATTATAATCATTTCTTATTAAAAGGGCATGCTATGAAAATGTGTGACTTATTAATAGTCATGTTGATGGAATCATAGTTCTTTTCAAGATATAGATCTATGTAATTTTTTTGTTAAAAAAATTGGAAGTATATAATATTAACTCATTGTAGAATTTAAATCGCATTAATAAGGGGTCAACACACAATAAAGCGCTTGCCCACAGACAAAGCGAGAAGCGTAGGGCCAATGTTAATTTTGCCACATCCACATCATGCTTGTGTACATATTTGTTGGTTCAAAAATTACACAATCATGGGAATCAAGAAGAACGTTTATTTTTTATACATTAAATTGGCTACTTGATAATATAAAACATTGTGGTTTATTTTTTTCAAAATTTAAAAGTTCTTGTATTTTTTCTTCCGAAATAGTTTTGTCTGATGTTGATGCACTGCCATTTCAAATAAAAATTAATGTCATTTTGCCTGAATATACTTGAATATAACTAAAGCTCAATATGATATCTTTTATCCAATCTTTCCAAATTTATTCGAGTTATGAAATGAAAGATAAAAGATGGTAGTCTAGCAAGCTAAAGCTTATACGGCCTCCATCCTTGACTATGCCCTTGAAATACAATAATGTCTCACCATTATTCTAAGCCAGGCGTTCTATCCATTCTAGATTAAAATAGCGTTCATTCAGTGCCATCTTCCTAGCTGAATTGAATGAAGTCCCTATTCCCTTTTGTTGAAAAGAATGAATCATGAAAGTCAAATCATTTTTAAAAGTACTTCGAAAAGCACTAAAAAAACATGAATATGTTATCTTAAAATAATTTGATTTTGTTTACTAAGCTCGAGTTCTTTATTACTTAAACCTAAAAACTACATTACGTCATCAATCGAGTTTAAAAATCATTTGCATCATATTGTCCCATCCTATACAGGATTAACTTTTCAAAGAGCAAAAAGTGACAAAAAGTGTGGTTCAAATTAATAATATCGATGACATAGATTCAACTAATTTCAGCTGTCAAATTCTTAATGATCATTTTGAGCAGTTAAAAAGTCATCGGCACTCCAAAACACAAAGTCACTTCGATTCAGAAGCACTCTCACTTCCGAGGTCATGACAAATAATTTTGCAGCACAATGCTCATGGATCACATTACTTAATTCAATTAGCACTGCACGAAACCAACTCAATTCTAGAGATACATAGCATGCACTTCAGGAACGGACTAAAAGAGCCCTTTCTTATTCAAAAAGGCCACAAGAAAGCTTCATGGGAATTCCTATGTCAAATAGGCATCCAATGGCGCAAGCAGACAGCTCAACGCAAATGTGGCGTCATTACATCCAAGGGTATAACATTCATCGTGTGCATAAGTCTGCACCGAAATAATAGTAAAATGATCGTTGCAATTCAAAACACAAAATGAAACGATATAATGCCTAGAGACTCAAAGAGCTTTCTTTATATTCCTAGTGATTATAACTTGCTTTCAATTCAAGGGGCTCAAAGCTTGGGGCTAGCGCCAGATAGTCAATCACTTTTACCTCCCTGGGATCCGATTTCTTGCAGATAATGTTCTGCATCAAGGGCTGCCATGCATCCTGCACCCAAAAAAGGGCATTAATTGGCTAAATAAAATAAAGAAACCACCACAAAGCAGCAGAATCAGCAACAGCTGTATCATGAGGGCATAAATTCTCTTTTGTCCCCTGCATTGTTGCGAGGCGAAGCAACATTTCAAGTTATTAATCGACCTTTGCATCTTTTATTCGACAATAAAGCTTTTGAAGCTCAGGCAACCTCTTTGATATTGGACAATGCTAGTTCACATACAGGGTACAGACAATGGATGGTCAGAAGTCTACTTCATGCAATGCCTGCAACTGCCCTTTTTCGTTGCTCTTATGCATCAACTAAAAGATACTATCAATGAGCTGCCTAGGGGGTACCAACCTTTATATGCAAAAGACGGTCCAATCTATCAAATGAACAACCATCTCAAATCCCCATGAATAACCAAATCAAACAAAATAACTGTACCAATGCCAATTCAAACCCACATTTCCATAGGCTAAAACTCACATTATATACACAGACTATCCGCAACATCCCTTCTTATCAGGGACACCTGTTCTCGTACTTAAATTTTACTCTTGTAAATCCCCTTCGCATGCTTTTGACAATCTCATTTTGTTTATCAGAAAGAAAATAAACCAAGTCCTACATGCAAGTATGATGGCACACCAGAGCTTATTGATTCACAAAGAAAATTGACAAGTTACTGTCAAGCCATGATGAAAAATGCTCAAAAAGCAAGTAGCTGCCGACTGTTTGTTTCTGCATTGTGTATGCCATGTGCGAAGATTGACAAAACTCATAATGGGTTCATATGGTCTGACCCTAGAGGGAGAATATCAAATACGGAGTCACAGAGGTTGCAGTTTCAAGAGCTACTGTTAGCCAAATCTGTTGCCGGATACTGTAGCTCGCTCATGGGTTAAGGGCATCAATGATCATGTATCACTGGTATGATCTTCCAAGATAATATAATCAGATGGCAGGAAGGCCTATACTTCTTGTTAGAAGCTATCCATCTTTTCTTTTCACAAGTTGGATTGAAATGCAAGGCATCAAAGTTTTGCAGTTGGAGAATAGCGAAATGATGGAATAAGTTGGCAAAAGAGGGAGCATTCAGGATTGACTTAATTTGCATCCAAACAAACTTCGTCCAGAAAGAAGGAAAGTTGCAATTGTTGAGACAAATAATGCAGTCAGAACCTAAAATTGGGTAATGTGCATAACATCATGTAACAAGCAGACCAAGTTTCAAAGGAGAAAAAGCCATTTCTTTAAGTACACTAAAACACAAACTCACAATGACTTAGGACCAACAAATAAAGTAGGTAGTACAAAATATTCACCGCCTTGCGATGACATGAATCTCCCTGGTTAATTTTTGAACATTGCAGGAAGAGCAAAGATTTTTCCCATATCATCAAGACAAATGTCTGGAGAAAGTGAATTCACCACTGAACAATAGTACTTGGGAAATTTTTTTTTTTTTCGTTCATGAAACTGGACATCAAGGATACTCATGATGATTGGTCTTATGTTGCAGATGTACAGGTAAACCATTTAAGATGCGAGAATAAGTCCCAAGCAAAACAGTTAAGCCATGGTCCACCCAAATATAAATAGGTATGGTGGAAGCTAAAATTTCACTGTCAGGTGTCAGACTTGTGTACCCAGATCCTTAAAGGCTAAGTAACCTTTCCACAATGCAGTATTCAATTGCATATGTACAGTAAGAGAGTCAATAAAAAGCAGCAAAGAGGAAAACTTGATAAAGTACTCAACCGCAGAAAGACATGAACGACCGCATTGTCATGTCATGCTTCTATACACAGATAATAAACTAAGGAATGCATCGTTTGATCTCCCTGGCATAGTTCTCTTCGTAGAGCTTTCAGCATGTTGATATAATACTTAAGTAAACAAAGTATATTCTTCTAGATGCCGAAATGAAGCTAAGATATACCCTTTTCTACTGGGAAAATTTTCAATCACACAACAAGAAAGTGAAGTGCGTCAGATATGACCAACCTGTCCCAGCGGCACTAACAGCCTGCCGATACTTCTTATCCTGAACATCCCCGGCGGCGAAAACTCCTCGGACGCTCGTGTGCGTGGTACCAGGCTTCGTCACGACATAGCCATCGGAATCAAGCTCCAATTGTCCGTCCAAGAACTTAGTAGCAGGCTCGTGCCCAATGGCAAAGAACAATCCAGAGACCTTCAAATCAGAAACCTCTCCAGTAACAACATTCTTGACCTTCAACCCTCCCAAAACCCCTCTCTCCCCTTCCCCATACGCCTCCTCCACTACAGAGTTCCACAAAACCTCAATCTTAGGGTTACTCGTCGCCCTGTTCTGCATGATCTTCGAGGCCCTAAACGTATCTCTCCTGTGAATGATGTAAACCTTGGACCCGTACTTGGTCAGAAAGTTGGCCTCCTCCATCGCCGAGTCACCACCCCCGATCACCGCCAGCGGCTTGTTCCTGAATATCGGGGCAGCGCCATCGCACACGGCGCACGCCGAAATGCCACGGTTCCAGAAACCGTTGGGACCGTCGCCGGAGCCAGAAAAGCTGAGCCGCTTCGCGACGGCTCCGGTGGCGACAATCACGGCGTCGGCGACCACGGCCTTCGAGTCGGTGAAGACCTTGAAGGGATGGGCGGAGAAATCGACCTTGGTCACCGTCTCGGTGAAGATCTGCGTGCCGAACCGGAGCGACTGGTTGCGGCAGCGGTCCATGAGCTCCATGCCGAGGATCCCCTCGGGGAACCCGGGGAAGTTCTCAACGTCGGTGGTGGTGGTGAGCTGGCCGCCGGGGGCGATGTCGTTGGCCATCCACCCCTCGAAGAGGATCGGCTTGAGCTCGGCGCGGGCGGCGTAGATGGCGGCGGTGTGCCCGGCGGGGCCGCTGCCGATGATGCAGACGCGGGTCTTCATTTTCTGGAGGTCCTCCATGGCGGCGGCGGCGGCGGAGGAGGAGGAGGAGGAGGAGGAGGAGAGGGAGGCGGCGGTGGCGGCGGAGGAGGCTGTGGTGGCTAGTCCGAGGAGGCTGCGAGCTTTGTGAAGCAGAGAAGTGAGCCGCTTAGGGCAGAAACTCATCTGAATACCGAGATTCGGTTTTTGGGGGCGCGTGAGCCTCTTTATGTTTAGGCGCGAAAGCGCGTCCGAGGAGGGGGCCGGGCGGGTGGGGGTGGGAACGCAAGCCAACGGAATTCGATTTCGAACGAAATTGCGCCACCGCCCGACAATGCCGTGCGTACGCATCGCATTGAAGGCGGCCTTCGAAATTTGGAGGCGAATGAAGTCGACGCGAATCGAAATTGCGATCGGACTTTTGCTCTTCCGGTGAAGGAGACGGTCGGCGTCGCGGACGGGCCGTGGAAGGGAAGAGGGACCGAGTAGAGATTCCGGTTCTTTGCTTTTGTGGCCCTAAAGCGGTGGATTATTCCTGGTAATGAGGCCAAGAAATGCTAAGCTTATCGTCCAATTAACTTGCTTAATGTTCCATGCTTAAGGAGGTGATCGGAAGGACTTAAGTGGAAGCAATGTATCAATCCACGTGGCCGAAGTGGTGTACTTCAAGGCCATTTGATATATTCTTAGAGTCACCCGGAGTTATGGGGTTAAATTGAATGATAAACGTGACCTTTTAATCGTGACAAAAGGTATATGCAAATCCCTCTTTATCTTGCCTCCAAATTAGCTCCATACACACCCTGAAAAATTATGTGACGAAAGTGCCCTTGTGAGTCATTCACCTCATTCTCTATACCTCAACCCACTCAGGCTTTGGCTCTAGACATTATCAACCTTCATGCACTGCTGCCATCACATGTCATTTGTCATCTCTTTTTTTTTTTTTTTTCAATCTTACTTTACTGCTATTTTAACATTTAAATTTTTGCCATTCCTTATAAGATATGAGAGTCAAAATCACTCTTAAAACTAAATCGTCCTCACCTAACCTCTTAAAAATATAATGATTCAAACCTCCTACTTTTTTCTTCTCATGTGAAAAGAGTGCTATCTCTCCCCATCACTCATGCACACCCTTTACTCTCGACCATCACCCTTTGCTATTTCAAGCTCCAAGCATATGCCCTTGTGATCCCTCGCATTGAGGTTGTTTGAGGCAATTAATCTCATATCGACCTACGACTAAGGTTGTGAGGTCTCGGTGACGGCCTATGTCACCAAGCATCAAGCAATGCAAGTAGATAGAGAAAAAGACAAAGGAAAGTGAGAGATTTATTATCGATATCAATCAAGTGATTTATAATAGATCGAAAACCAAAAGGAGGTAGCCGGTGACTTGTGGCCTAGGTCAGAAGCAGTAGCACTTAATAGGAAAATTCAGCCACTAGCGCCTACAATGGTAGATAAAAGCTGTCCTACGGTGTTCACAAAGATGATGAATTTGGCCAAGAATTCGAGCGGCGCTCCATTGACCGAGCGACACTTATTGTCGCAAGGATCTTAATAGTGCCAAAAATGGATTTGCACGTATTCGAGAAAAATAGTTATTGAAAGGGACCGTAAAGTTTGCTTACGAACATGAGTTGAACGGAAAAGATCAGGCAAAATCGATCTGATTTCTGCATATAGATATCCTTAAAATGATTCGATTGCGTGGTAAATCTATTCACGCAACACGGGTCATCAAGCGTCATAACAAAAAAAGATGGAACAAGTATGAATGCACGGATGATTTCGCCATTCTGATAATTTAGAGTGTGGATGGAGCTAAAAGAAAATTACACGACAACTCCGTACAGGTACATCTTTACAGTACAATAATAAGGCCGTATGCACATGCGGACTTTTCTTCAGGACGCGCCACGCGTCAGATTTCAACTGGCTGTTGCATTTAAAGCTTTTTATGTTACGGCTTTTCCTACAGGGGCTCTTTCTTGAAATCGGTGCCCGGCTCTATTCCCTAGCCACCCCCTCGGCGTACTTTTATTCCTCTTTAATCCTTCTATTTGTATTTTGATTATTTTGATATTTTATTTTTTTGTTGATTTGGTAAAAAAATTATATGTGCTCATATTTAATCCATACTCACGCGTCTAATTAGTCTATACTCACACGTAATGCTACATGAAAATAAATGGGTACTAGTGCTTCATCTATCATTCGCCGTGACATTATTAAAAAGTCATACATGATAGAGTACATTTCATTCGACCCGTTACAACAATTGCGCGTCATACCCAACCGACTCATCCATTATGTATAATTTCATAGATAAAATGACCTTATGTGTCGGCCTGTGATGATGGTCATGGCGAGATTAAATATTCGTCTCAAGGCCCATGGACGGGCTTGGGGCACTAATGTATCCGAATGCTATCATGAGGGACGTGAGTTCTTGTCTTTTCTCGTCCCGTAGATGCTTTATTTGTTTATATGCCGTGGATTTTTTTACAAGGAAACCATGGGCGGACCACCTGGACTTTTTTCCATGCCACGGATCCAACAGCCCATCAAGTACCGATAGTACATAAGTCATAGATCGCGGGCAATAGTACCCCACAGCCCCCCCTCATAAGATGGTGTGAAAGGGACTATAAGCCGATGATTCGCAAATTAGACAGCAATCAGCGGTTCTATCCACATCATTAGCTATGATGGAGGCACACATCTTTCCTCCCTCATTAAAAATGTGAAAAGGCAAGCATCGAAAAAATAAGATGACAACTTTTGTAAAGTTGGGGACATGATTGTGTCCTGTCCTAGAAATCTCGCCTTTAAAAATTGTCATCTTTCTCCATATCGCAGCCCCTTAGTTGATCTCAGTTTTAGTAAAGTAATGACAATTATGTTAGGTGAAAAATGCCCTACTTTAGAATCTTCAATTTCCACCTACTGAGAACCTTCCCAAGATTGCCTCCCCCAAAAGACCAATCAATCCCCAACCTTCATCACCCTATTTTCAACCACTCAGACTAAACGTTCAACAAACCCAAAAAATAAAAAAAAAAGAGAGAGACCCAGAATTCAAATTTTAAAGATATAATTAGTCCAATAATGGTGGCGCAGCGAATTTTTCAGCCATGCTTGCAGAAAATTCATGGTCATCTAGAAACCAGAGGATAGATTTTTACATAGGCAAGAACGGAACAAGAAGGAAAAGAACAAAAATGGGTTCTCGGAAATCCTTTCTTTTGACTAAGTCCTAACTCTCGTCCGACGATGGACGAGAAAATTCATGTAAGCTCGACCCGGGAAAGGTCGGGGAATTCGATCCTGTCCCTGCTCTGATCCAGGGAGACGGAGGTCCTCTTGATGAACTCAAGGCAGTCGGCGATGGCCTCGGAGTAGAACGAGTTCGAACGGGAGTAGCACCGCAGCTTGGCGCCGTAGTCCGCCCGGCCCGGCTCGGCCCTGACGCGCGCGGCGGTGACCACCAGGTTCCTCCTGCTGCCGCTGCTGGAGCTCCTCTTGATGCCGCTGCCGTGGCTCCGGCTCCGGCTCCTGCAGAAGAAGCAGCCGCTCTTGAGGAACTTCAGGGCCTGGCCGTAGGAGAACCTGCACTGGCTCAGGACCCGGAAGAGGCTCGCGAACCGCGCCCGCAGCCGCTTCACCGAGAGCCGCCTCGGGTTTATCCTGAACCCTCTGATGCTGCAGCTGGTGCCGCCGGTGCCGCCGCCGCCGCCGCCGCCGCCGTGGCTTCTCGAGCACGATCTCGGGAGGTTCACTCGGTTGTAGCTGCCGTAACTCATCTTGGCGGCGAGAGAGAGAGAGAGAGAGAGAGAGAGAGAGAGAGAATGGGATTGAAGAGAAGGCCTCTGGCGGGATCATATAAATGAACGGAACGGAGGTGGGAGGAGGTGCATGATCTGGAGGAAAACGAGTGGGAAACTGAGAAAGGACATGGAAATTTGGTGGTGGGTCTGGCGGATTCTTTCGGGGCTGGAGGCGTTTCTTTACACAACGTGCCTCTGAGGCAAAAACCCCTTTTTTTATATAACGCGACGCTTACGGGATTTATGGTATAAGTCAAAATGGGTGACTAGGGAAAAGCCTAACGACACGACAACCCAAACCTACGTGTACCTTTCACTGAATTTTGACTTGATTCGGAGAGGGGTTAGTAACTTGGTGAGGCGATCCGAATTAATAATTTACGCCCGGGAAAAAAAAAAAGTTAGGGAGTCTTTAGAAATTTCGACTTTAGCTTTGTCGTGCCCATTAAAAGCCATGTCGGGATAAAATGATTCCGGAAATCACTGATTTCAAGTATGAATGTCTTTCTTTGGACTAACATATGATGTTGGAAGCAACATGGCAACGTTGTTTGAAATACCATGAAAATGTAAAGAAGAGTAAATTTGAGCACAAAGCTATTATGCATGGCTGAATGAGAAAACAAATCAGAATTGTTGGTTTTTAATGCCGATGATTTCAAGTTGCTTCGAACTAAAATCTAATGTTGAAATTACATGCCATGATGTTTGGAATACCTCAAAAATATAAACAAAAAGTAATTATGACTCCAAAAATACAAACTTGACCATAAAGTCAATTTTCAATAAGAAACAATCACTTTAAAAGGTGGGGATTTGAAACCCCACCTTCCCTTGTCTATATGAGAAGGATGTGATTCATGAATCTAGCTTATATTGTCATAAATTACCTCATTGTTTCATGTCTTTATTACGCGAGTAATTGGCCCCACTCTTTAAATCTGTGCAAAACGAGAAAAGAAAAAGAAAGAAATTATGGAGTCGTTGGCCGTCTCTCTGGATCCCGGGACAATTTGCCCGAAACAAAACAAAGAAACGATCTCGGGATCGCAGAAATTCCTTTGACTTTCACCAGATGACAAAAAAGCTAAAAAACGAAGTCTAATATAGGACTGTTAACTTTGTGGACTCGGACGAACGAAACACGACGCGAGGTCGCCTCGGGATCTGGACAAAAGCCAACCGCAGACAGACATCATCGGGCGCGAAAAACCCCGAAGAAAAAAAAAAAAAATTAAGGAACGATGGCCAGCTTTACGCAAAACGCGAATTGAGATCGTACGGACCCAATTGGCCCGATCGGGCTTTCGTCCGCGGTTTGATGGGAAATCGCTGTCGCCATTTTAATTGCGTATGTTCTTAATGTCAAAGGGAAGAAATTGAGACGATTCCGTACTTGTTTCCAGCTAATGCTTGCATTTAATGATAATTGAATTCCAAATCTAAACAAGTCATCAAAAGATTCCGTCCTCCTTGATTAGGAAGGTAAAGATAGACCTTAGAATTAAGATGCATTTTAAAAGAAAATGTAAACTCTTTTGCATCCCGTATTTTAGAGAGATGTTTGAAGAATTGGCTAGATGATTAGCCACCCTAAATCCTTATTACCAAGCAACTGTGTGAAATTGCCATTGCAATTTTAATTGTGTATGTTTTTAATGTCAAAAGGAAGAAATTGAGGGGATTTTATACTTGTTTCCAGCTAATGATTGCGATTAACGAAGACTAAATTTCTGGACCTTAACAATTTCTTAAAAGGTTTCGTCTAAATTCTGTGAACATTTAAAGATGAGGGGTGTTCCCTCCTTGGGCTGGAAGATAAAAATAGATCCCAAAATTAGGAGCCTTCCAAATAGGGAACCTAAACTCTATTGCATCTTGCATTTTAGAGGAATGTATAGTAGCTACTCTATACTTTGATAACCAAATAACTGTGCGAAACTACCATTGTGATTTTAATTGTGTATGTTCTTAGTGTCTTTTATTTTTTTGTCAGTCCTACTCTACGTCCTACTCTATTTATATTCTAGTGCTTAGACTTTTGTCGTACCTTTGTACAAAGTGTGGGAGTCGAAATCCACTCTTGAAAGTATAACGTCCCCATCCCAACTTTTCCGAAAATGTGGGGATTTGAACTCCCACTTCCCTTTATCATATGAGAAAGATGGCCCCTAGAGAAACCCCAGTGATTGTGTACGTTCTTAAAGTCAAAAGGAAGAAATTGAGGCAATTTCGTACTCATTTCCAACTAATGCTTGCAGTTAACAATGATTGAATTCTAGAACTCAAGCGAGTACTTGAAAGGTTTCGTCTAAAACTCTAGGTCATTTAAAGACGAGGGATATTCCCTCCTTGATCGGGAAGATAAAGATAGATCTCGGAATTAGGAGGCCTTTTGAACAAGGAACGTAAACTTCACCGCATCTCGCATTTTATAAGAATGTTTGAAAAACCGATTGGCAGGTAGGTAAGGAGCGGTGGGTGACATGTTCACTGCAAGGTTGGCCTCACAGTTACTTGGTAACCAGCTAGTCAATTCCTGTACCTCGGTTAAGAAGCAAAAGTGCGAAATTGCCGTTGCAATGTCAATTGTGTATGTTCTCAATGTCAAAAGGAAGAAATTGAGGTGACCTCGTACTTGTTTCCAGCTAATGTTTGCAATCAATGAGGATGGAATTGGGACAAATTTTTCGTTCTCTCTTCTTCCCTTCCTTGTCGTCGTTGAAATCTCGAGGAGAGGAGGGGAGGAAAATGTCAGCGACGTAGGTCATCAACTTTGTCCCATCGGGAACCCGTCGACTGATGTTCGTTTCAATTTCGTTGCGTTGGTGGACGGAGTGGAGGTAGGTAGCCGAAAAGGCAGCGTGTCTTGCCGCTGTCTATGGAAGGGGGAAGGGGAGAGTCCGCGGGCAGTGATTTTGGGCACGGATCTTGGGCTATGCCGCATTGAAAAACGTGTGATGTCGTTCGGCGGAATACGATGTAAGATGTTTGCCTCGATTCCACGTGCATCGACTTGCGTGCACAATGATTGCGCTCTAGACGACATCTATTACTAAACTTTTCAATTTGACTCTTGTAATTTTTTAAATCTCTGGACGATTTTTCGATTTAGATATAAAAAAAAAACACTAATTTTATGGTCCAATTGATGACTTGGTTTTGAGTTTTGCCGATCTTCAATGGAATGCCCGCCCTTTTCAACAGAGGGGAGAAGATGAACAATTGAATACGAGTAATATTGAATATTTTCATATCTTTCATGGACTAACTTGAGTATGCATAAAAAATTTATAGACCACATTTAATAAATTAAAAGTTCAGGGATTGAATTATAGTTCATAGACCATATTGAACAAATTTAAAGCTTAACGATTATATTGCATATTATTCTAAAGTTTATGAATAGCTCATGTCGATATCTCACAAAAAAAAACTTGAAACTACGGCGTTTCATTTAAATTCATCCAGATTGGACTATAATAATGACAAATTTTGATTTGAATTGGTCAGATCAACTACATTGGAGAATCATTAAAATGTTTTAATTTTGTAATTGTCAAATTAAAAAAATCATGATTGATTGGAATCCTTCTAATTTCCAATAGGCGTACGATTATTAAACTAGTTTTCCTCATGACCAAAGCAAAATACGAACATAATAACTTATAAGTTGAGAACATAATTTATGTTAATCATGACCGACCCGGAATTTTTTGAGACTTAAGAAAACGAGGTCGACTGATTTTTCGTGTGGCAATTTTTCAAATAGAGCCGCAAAAGTCAAAACAGGGTGACGTGGCTTCGGACGAAGGGATTAGGAATCGGAGAGCGACACCGTCCTGCATATCCTCCACTCCTACTGCGAAATGATGCTCGTCAAGCCAACATTTGCAAAATTAAAAACGTGATTTAAAAATAAAATCCGGTCAATTAAATTAATTAGGCAAAAAAATTGTCTTCTTTTTTTTTTTGGGGGGTTCTGGTCGGGAGGAAGTGAGCGGTGCACAGAATATTGGTGGGGAAATCCAGTTGGCCAACGCGCTTGATTTATAGGATGATATAATATAAAGTCACGAGCAAAGTTAATTAAATAATTAAGAAAGATAATTTAAAAAAATATGAATAGAATAAGTAATTTTGGACCGACCCAAAAGAATGTCTAAGACAAAAAGGAGTCAGTGATGATGGTTTGGACCGTAAAAAAAGTCAAGGGCGACTTTGCTTTGTTGAACGGGACTCGGTTAGGTCGAGCCTTTTTCTCTTTTTTCCCTTGCCGTGGAGGACGGAATTTGCCTGCCTTTTGACGAAGCTCGCCGTTCGCATTTGAATGTTTTTTAGGGGATACTTACACATTTACTTCAGTGTCGGTCAAAGATTTGATTGAGTGGACGGAGCGATGGTGAGGGAAGGATCGGTTGATTTGCCAGATGTGGCCTGCTATCATGGATTGAGATGGGTCGGATCATCATTAAATTTGAAAATTCGAATCCGCCGTCTAGTGAATGGTTAAAAAAGAGCCACGAGTCGACATCTTAAATTGATTGCCATCGAACTTTTGTCATAAACTCTCGGCGGCTTCACCGGTCCCATCAACCCGCCCTGTTCAAATGGGCGGGATTGGTGAGAATTTTTGAAATTGTTTGGATGAGATGATTTTCTTTTTCAATTTAGCAAGATTGGACAGGTCATTTCTAGACCTAGCCGATCGCCCGTTGGAAGGACAAGGCTCCTTAGGGGAGGACGGTTGAGGCCATGGCTCAACCAAATTTACCCGAAACAATCCATTTGCTCTATGGTCCATTGCCAGTTATGTTCACTATAGAATCTGACAAGTCGGGACATCCTAGTTTGGTCGGTTAACAAGTGACTTATAAAATGGTCAACATTTGTGATGAAAAGTCATTGGAAGTTGTATTCTCGTACGTATACAAGAAAGAATATTAGGGCATGAATGATAAAATTTATGACAAGAAATTGATTTCTAGAAGAGAAATAGATTTTTCTATTTTTATTTACAGATGAGTTTATAAGCCAAAAAACGCGTTTGATAACGACAAAAAATTACTACTCTTGGAATAGAAATTTGTTTGATAATCAAAAAAATTTCACTTTCCCAAATAGTGGCGGTGATGGGAGGGGCGGTAGTGGCGACCGGTGGTGGCAGTAGGCGACTGGTAGCGGCGGTGGCCGATGAGCGTTGGCTAGCAACCGGCGATTGACGGCGGCTGGCAAAGGGCAGTGGGTGGTGGTGATGATGAGAAGAAGAAAGAGAGAAACAATATATGATTTCTGTTCTAGAAATGGAAAAGTAAATTTTTTTTGTTTTTGATTTCTATTCCAAACCTATTTATGGAATAAAAATTTGTTCCAAATTTTTTACCAAACGAACCCTTAATTATCAATAACTAATTCTCTTTCAAGTTTCTTTGGAAGAAAACTTACTAATACTACTCTAACTAGACGTGTCATAAACGCTTGACCCAAATTTAAAATTCCTAACCATTTTTGGGTTGGTCTTTTCCTAGGTCGGATATTAGGTTTATTAAAAAAAAAAAAATCGGGCTGGACAAGGTTCTATATCCAAACCAAACTAAAAATACATTAAACAATACACTCTCTTGCTCCAAGAGAACATGAATCCCTCCAAGAACATGTCCTTCCTTGTTGTTATTTTCACCTCAATCACCAATACAACTCTTGACTACATTTGCCTCATTCGCAACTTAAGGGTCTGTTTGGTACCACCTTTAGAAATAACTGATTCCGTTATTTTATTTCCGGGAATAAAAATCCATTTGATAAATTTTTTATTCTTGAGAATAAATTTGTTTATGAGAATAAATTTAGAATATAATCGAGAATAAAAAAAAAAATACTTCTTGCTCCTTGTCCTTGAAACAATTTTGAGAATCAATTTTCCTTTTTCTTTTCTTTTTCCCTTCCCTTTCTTCTTCTTCTTCCTCCTCCCAACCCACTACCACCCCATCATTGCCCCTAGGGTGCCGCCGTTGCCACTGGCGAGCGGCTAAGTGAGGTTTAATGAGCTCATTAGAGCCTCGTCAGGCTAAGGTGAGGTTCGGTGAGCTCACCAGAGGCTCGACCTTGCCCAAGCGACGCAAGGTCGGCCTTACTCTAGCCTGGTGAGGCTGAGCCTTGTGTCGGTTGGCCAGGCCGAGCCTTACTAGTGACTGGGTGAGCCTCACCTTGCTTTGCCCAGTCGCCTAAATCTAGGGAAGCGAGCCTCGCATCACTTGGGTGAGGTCAAGCCTTGTCCAACCATTGGCGAGCTCGCTGGACCTCGCCCAGCCACTCGTCGACCATTGCTAGTGGCAGCTAGAGGTGTCAAATTGGTGGGTCGGGTCGGGTTTGGGTCAGGTCGAAAATGGTCTGACCCACATCGACCCATTTAACCCGTTTTAACCCATTTTCATGCAATGTAAATTTGATGACCTATACCCGACCCGACCCATACCCGACTCATATTATCAACACATATTAATATTTAACTTAATTTCAGAAAATCTACTCCCACTTATTTAGTCCACTTTAAACTTTTCACATATAAATTATTTGAATAAAAATTTCATATCAAATTTATAAAGTAAATTAAATAATCAAAAATTAATAAATAAAAAAATGTGGATACCTTTAAATTGAAATAGTTTGAGGAAAATATTTTTTTAAAAAATTTGATTTTTTAATTATTGTTGAGTGAACCTCACCGGATTGGCAAAGGAGGACGAAAACGCATAGAGGAGGGGATGTAAGGAGAGAAATGATGGCTCTACCTAATGACTTACTCAACCTATATTTGACCCATATTTGATCCATATTTAACTTTCACTTAACCCATATTTAACTTCTACTTGACTCATATTTAACCTATTTAACTAAAAGTGGGTCATAATATGAGTTGATGACCCATATTAACACATTTAGTGGCAACGATTGCCCACTAAAAGAGGAAGAAGGAGAGATAAGGGAAAAAGAAAAAGAAAAAAAAAGAAAAGAGAAATATAAGAAAATTAGAATAAAAGTATTAAAAAATTAAGAATAAAAATTGAAGATTATCAAACGCATTTCTATTCCGGGAATGAAATTTTTAAATAGTTTATTAAATACTTTAAATACTTAGAAATTGTTTTGGGGAGTAGAATAAAAATAATAATTTATGATTAGAAATTATTTTTGAGAATAGAATAATTATCAAACATGTCCTTAATCACAATCTCAATTTCCTTTTTTGTCTTGATGTCGTTTCTTCAGCCCTTATGTAAAGTTGTTGCCCTCCGCATCTCCCATTGCTTGTCCCTGATCTATAGCAATCTTGAATGCATCTCTCTATCTACTTGCATCCACTAGGCACAATAGAGCCTTCCCTTGTTGACAAGGACAAGAGGATGAGGTGACTCGAGATTAGGCTCATCTTTAGTGGATTCAAGTTCGCCTCGAACTGAGTTAATTTGGGCCTGCATAGTAACGCTCCCAGGAACAGCTGTTTATGTTCTTTTGTTCCTGGGAGTAGATTTTTTGTTCCCAGGAATATAAAAACGCGTTTGGTAAATTTTTTTTTCTCTGGAACAGGGTTTGGAGTAGAAATCGAAACAAGAAAAAGTTGTTTCTTGTTCCCTAACAATTTTAAGAAACACTTTTTCTTTTCTTTTCTTTTTTTTTTCTTCTTTTTTTTTTTTTCTTCTTCTTCCTCTTCCTCTTCCCCCTCCCACCCCTCAGCCGCCCATCGCCACCGCCGGGCGAGGTCCGGCAAACTCGCTGGAGCCTCGCCCGGCCACTGGCGAGGCTCGGCCTCGTAGATCTGGGCGAGGCTGGGCGACCTCGCCCAGCCACCGGTGAGGCTCGACCTCGCAGATCTAGGTGAGGCCGAGCCTTGCCCAAGCGGCGCGTGGCCGGGTGAGCCTCGCCTCACCCATATCTGGGGAGGCGAGCCTCGTAGGGCCACCGGCGAGGCTCGACCTCGCAAATCTGGGCGAGGCCAAGCCTCACGCGGCCGCCACCGACGAGGCTCGAGCCTCGCGCCGGCCACCATCGGCGAGGCCGAGCCTCGCCGCGAGGCGAGCCTAGCCAACAAAAATAAGGGAGAAAGAAAAAAAAAAAAGAAAAAGAAAAAGAAAAAGAAAAAAAAAAAAGAAAATTAAAAAAATCAAAAAATTGGAAATTTTTACCAAACGTATTTCGTTCCCCGAGTAAAAATTTTGAACCGTTATCAAATACCGCCAAATGCTTAGAAACAGTTCCCAAGAATAGAAACAAGAAAAAACATTTCTGGATAGAAACTGTTCTCGGAAACAGAAACGTTGCCATGTGTAGCCTTCTTTGCCAACAACTTGGATTGGCTTAGACCCAAGGTCAAAAAGGGAAGGAGGAGAGAGATAGAGGTGTGGTCTAGTGGATCTATAGGCAGCTCGATTCTTGTCATCGAGTTTAGAGGTGAGCTGCAGGGTCGACGGCTACGTTGAGGGCAAGGGACAAGACTACGTCTCAACTATAGCATGGTAGAGGACAAAGAGGAAGAGAAGAGGGAAAAGGGGATAGTTACACAAATTGGGTTACATCACAACACCACAAAAATATGAGCACAATCCCAATCATATTTTTGATGCGGGTTCTACATAATTTGAGTTGCCATCAGTATATAACAATTATGTTTGGATTGGGTATCAATAGAAATCTGAGCACATTTGAATCATTGAGATTCCTAACTAGTAGTAATTTTTAAAAACGATTGTCTTTATTACAATTGATATGATTTTAATCTAAACCGTTGATGCCTCATAAGTACTCCTCATCATCTAACGCTTTTTAATTTTTGTTTTTTAGTGGTTGTACTAGAAAGAACATCCAAGCAGCGACCGGAAACCTCGGATGACAGGAAATTGTGGGAAGCTCGACAGCAAGAATCAAAAGAATTCATCAACGTCTCTCCTTTGTCTCCTTGGGAACCCACGTCAAGATTATCACAATGAACAAATCCCCCGTTGTTATCGACTAAAAGCGTGCTAGATCTTTCTTTCCTGGTTCGAAACTTAATGTTTAAGTTCAAATCGATCAAGAAAGATGATGACCCGAGAGACGCTATTCCGACACGGATGATTAGATCAAGACCAGAGCCGATCCAACTCATGTTCCTGTGCTCCTTAAAGTTTAGCCAAATGCAACTCAGGAGATATAAAAAGGCGAGAAATTAATCGGGACACCTGGGTCCCCAAGTACGTTCATCGCACAGGTGGATCGACTGTCACCGGGTCTCGATCCTCACGATTCTTGAATTTTGATTAAATTATTCGCCAAGAAGCTGGCAATGGCGGGTAGATCCGAATTTCTTCCAAGAAAAGCTCCGGCGGCGGCGGTTCTTCTTTAGGGTTTGACTCTTGAATGGAGCAGTTCGATTGGCAGGGGTGGATCAAGAAGAGAAAGGAGGGGGACGATTAGCTATGTCGTCGTCTCCTCCGCCGAATGGTGCTTCCTTCTCTTCGCCACCTCCCGCGTCTCCCCACGATGAGTCTTTCTTTACACCTTCAACTGAGATCGCCACCCCCACCCCTACCCCCACCCCCACGCCCACCCCCGCCACCGCCACAACCGCAACCCCAACCACAACCGCCCGGGTTGACGACGACCCATCTCCATCTTCGTCCCCAGAAGCTCAAATCTCATGGCCGCCGGATGGGAACCTGACTCTCAACTGGGTCTTGGATTTGATGTCCAAATTCGATTGGGCATCGAGGAATCTCCCTCCTTCGGAATTCCCGACTGTCCTTCCCGTCCAGGTGTTTGACCGCCTCGTCCTCACTGCCTCCAAGATTCTGCACAAAGAGCCGAATCTTGTAAGGGTCGATCTTGATGCTGATGACGAGGCTGGCAAGGACTGTAGGGTGGTCGTTGTTGGGGATGTTCATGGGCAGCTTCACGATGTTTTGCTCCTGCTGAGAAGTGCTGGTTTTCCTAGTGAAAATCGGTTCTTTGTGTTTAATGGGGATTATGTGGATAGAGGGGCTTGGGGTTTAGAGACTTTTTTGCTCTTGTTGGCTTGGAAGGTGAGTTGTGATGCTGCAAATGCTCGTGTCTCTTGATCTAGATGTCTGTCTTTGGCAATGGACAGTATATTCCCGTTCTTGCTTTATTGGCGCTTTTACTTCATCTATGCTTTGCTTTATGACTCCTAAGTACCTCACACAAGGAGAAAGATTTTAGGCGGCTCTTGACATCAATGCTAGAGAATGGTTGATTGATTATCCTAGTTCCCGGAGCTTCCCAACAAGATAGCCAACTGTCTGTTTGGTTCTTATACTATTCTCAGTTCCTGGCTCTGGACATCAATGCTAGAGAATGGTTGATTTGTGCGAGATGGTTCAATGGAAATGCATGTAACATATCCTGAGTTTCAGTGTAATTTAGAATTTTATTTACTTTAATCTTCGTAAGGTAACTTGGGGTGGCACCTCTGGAATGAGTTGTTTGGTTATCCTAGGTCCTGGAGCCTCCCAACAAGATAGCCAACTGTCTGTTCGGTTCTTATAATATTCCTATGTCAATTAATGTTGTGATTCCTGTTGATTCTAATTGAGCTTAAGGCAAGGGATTTTCTTTTTCTGTGACCATATATTATAACTTGTTCTTTAGATCAATATTTTTACAAAAATGACAGTTTCTAATTCGAGTAGTTTAATATGCATTTGTTTCCTGTTAGGCTACTTCTGTCCCATTACTTATTCATCTTTTGTGCCATTGTACTGATATAGCCTTTTGTGGGGAATATGATTCTTCTTGGTATTCGTGCAAGGATTCTCATTTGGTTTGTTTGATTATTTTTCCCTGGAGAACAACATTCTTCTCACTCGAGTAACATCCTGTGCCAGGTTTTTATGCCAGAGAGAGTTTTTCTTCTCCGAGGGAACCATGAATCGAAATACTGTACTTCTGTTTATGGTTTTGAGCAAGAAGTTTTGACAAAATATGGCGATAGAGGAAAGCATGTCTATAGGAAATGTCTGGGATGTTTCGAGGGGCTTCCTCTAGCATCAATCATTGCTGGGCGTGTATATACAGCTCATGGAGGGCTTTTCCGAAGTATACCTTGCACACCATCAAAGAGATCGAAGGGAAAAAAGAATCGCCGTATAATCTCAAATCCTGAAGTTAGTACTTTATCTCTTGGTTCCTTAGAAGAATTATCTAAAGCTAGGAGATCAGTCCTTGACCCTCCATGGGAAGGGTTGAATCTGATTCCAGGTGATGTGTTGTGGTCAGATCCATCAATGACTCCTGGTCTTTCTCCGAACACAGAGAGGGGCATCGGATTATTGTGGGGTCCGGACTGCACAGAGGAGTTTTTGAAGCGATATCAACTAAAGGTGGTATCTCTGATGTTTTAAGTAATTAATAATTAATGCCTTTTCTTTCTGGAAATATGAGCATTGCTTGGCCAAATCTTTCAAGTCTAGTTCCAAATTAACTCTGTGCTATCTACTTTTCAGTATATGGATGCTGTTTTCTTGATTTCCAGCTATTGTAATTTTACCATCAATTTGCTGTTTGAGCCATAAGAACATATGTCAGAACTCAGTGGCAGACCTTAACAGTGCTACCATCTTCTAGCTACTCTACTGGAGCACTGTTCTGTTTAATTGGAAACATATGAAGTAGGCTGATATTTGCATGAAGTTTCTAGGCCGAGCTGAGCTGTCAAGATAGAGAGGGATGGTCATTTATTTGAATGGCCATTGATTTTGCATTGACATGCGAATTAGACTCAAGGGGAAGGACAATGATGTAATTCTCTGCTGGATTAATATGAACTTTTAAACAAAATCAGGTATGGTGGTGCTTGACAGGACAAGTGCGTCCATCTTTTGAGTATCTATACCATCCTTCTCTGTTTAAGTTAGCTACTTGTTGCTATTGGGAATAAGCAGATTACTGGACATGGACCCCAGTTGCAGAAAGAGCAAGTCTAGACTTTTGTTACGACAATTGTATAATGAATGATGGAAACTCCGCTTCCAGTTCAGTACTTATGAGGTCCCATTGGAACTTGGTTGATGACAAATGACTGAAAATCAACATTAATTTCTTCCATATCTCCTTTTTCTCTTTTGTTTTTTCATGTTTGGTTTTTATTTGAATCTCTCTGTCTGGATGTCTATCTAAGAGGACAGATGCGTTGTCTTAATTAGTCTTTGCTCTTACCCATTTTTCCATCGATTTATATGTAATTGAATCCATATCTTGCATAGGCCTTGAAAGGCTGATTTTAGGTCTGTTGACTGCTGTCTTTTCCTCAGTTGATTATCAGATCACATGAAGGACCTGATGCAAGGGAAAAGCGAAATGGTCTTGCTGGAATGGACGAGGGTTATACTATAGATCATGTTGTGGAGTCAGGGAGGCTAATTACGCTATTTAGTGCTCCAGATTATCCACAGTTTCAGGTACTTCTGGCCACTTCTGTTCTAGTCACCAGATCAATTGATACATATGTCCTTGCTTCAAGAAGACGCATGTTGGTTTGTCAAACCACTGCGTTCACTAGCTCAGAGAGATTGGATGTGACATCTCGTTGATAAAAAGGGAAAGCCAGAGATGCAAATACGCCTAGAGTTTCATTGAATGTGTCAATAGAGTATATAGAAGTTTCAAGGGGATTACTTATGTTTCTGCTTAGATTTGAAATCCTGTTTCCCAATTAAAAGGCCTGTTCTTTTTACCCATCTCCCTAAGGAATATTTTCACTGATGTGGATGGTAACATATTGTTGTAAGATCACAAGTGCCATGTTACACCTCTACCAGTTGTCATGGACGGTGTTGTCTGATTTGCAGGCAACAGAAGAAAGATACAAGAACAAGGGGGCATACATTATCTTGGAACCTCCAAATTTTGATAACCCGACGTTCAACAGTTTTGAAGCAGTTACACCTCGGCCAAAGGTATTTTGTCATACTTCACTTTATCATTGAGATTAGTTGCATGCCATTGCACTTGTATTAGTCATGCTGTTATTATTGTCACGTGAAACTCTACTATTTACAAACATGAATTTCTTAAGGAGAATTTGATGGTGCAGGCAAACCCATATTATGATTATCAGGATGTGATAGATTCTGACGAGGAATTGGATCTGGCAGCAATGGTTTCTGAATCTTGAAGGATCCGGTAACGCATTTCACAAGTCTGAACTTCATCAAGCTGACGTATGCTTCCTTGCGAATTTTTTTCCCTATGGAAGCTATAAAGAAGTCTCGTATATTTTGTGGGTCAAGCAGCTTCACAAGTGATAGAGTGGTTGGCTCATTATCATTAGAGAATTGTCATAGTGATTCTTTATTGCATCGATAATACGTATTTCGAGGTAACTTATTTCCGATAAGTATCTCTGTGATAGATAAATTGCATATAACGGCTTTTAAAGACACAATAGTGGCTCCCTTACCTTTGTGTTTCCCGCTCTTATATGCCCGTGAGGAGCAATAAAATACTTGCTGTTCACTTTTCTTCCTTTTGCTTTTGCTTCTCTCGTAGATTCGAAGAGCATAACATCGGAAACTCTTGCAAATTAACGGATGTGCTACTGAATGCTGATTCGGCTAAAAAGAATTGTCCGCACTATGTTAGCTTGCCTTGTATGGAGGGGGTTTGGTCATTGGATTTGCGGTTGGATGAAACTATCTCATCGTGGCCCGACCATTTTCGGCATTTCTATCGATTCCTATTCTGGAATTTGCTTTAGTTATATTAAAAGCAGCGATGCTGATGCTGAGGCAGGTGCACCTTTCATGGGCTGAAATTTCTTTGGTTGCTCACTACTCATGGGCTGAAATTTCTTCAGTTACTTTCTGCTCACTTGATTCATCATGCTCTGAATGAGCGCGCCTAGTCAGATTGTGTTCCTTATTTTAACATGCTGATGTTTGCACACCTCACGTCCTTTGTTGGTAGGTGTACATTTATATTTTTCATTAATTAGAGAATACGGAGGGCAAGCAGTGTGGGAACTGCTTTTGGACGGATCTTCAGCCTATTGTCTCTTCGAACCTTTTAAGGCCTTTCTCAGATCTAACAACGTTCTAAATGAGTGAAGCTTTGGTTTAATTTTTTATTGATGATTCTTCGCCTGGTGGCTGGATTTGACTTAGTTTGGATACTTATCCCATCACCATTCTCCATTCCATATGCGAATGACTATCATTCGTGTGACTGACAAACGAACTATATTATGTTGAGTTGCGCTCTCAATCCACTCGGAATATGGCGTGTGCCATCACTCTAAGACAGCAATGTGATGAAAGTTTGCGGGCTTGCTATGTTGATAATAATATCAAGGAATTTTCAGGATAAGATGGTGAAAGTTCAACGGAGCATCATTACAAGTCCAGTGACAGGGCTATGTCCTTCCACTGCCGGCTCCTCCAATGGCTTCCATCTGGTATGAAGAGGGGTAGGTGGCCTCTCGTAACCCCGCAACATTTAGCGGCGGGTGGGGCTTGGCGGGTCGAATTTCATCCATCTGGGTAGATCGAGAGAGAGAGAGAGAGAGAGAGAGAGAGAGAGAAGGGACAATCACTGCGATGGTGTGGGCCAAACTTTGGTTGTGGTTCCAAAGTTATGTGGAATGTGCGGGACCAGCGTGTCCCCAGGACCTCCTGTCTGGTCTCGTGTCACCTTCGTCCCTGTCACTACAGATTCAGGGCGGCTCAAAGGAAATTCACTCGAGACAGAGAGATAGAGGATGTAGGCATGATTGGAATTTGCAACTGTCGTTCAGCTCTTTTTTTTTTTTTTTTTTGTCTGTAGCTGCCGTTCAACTGTTGACGCGCCGATATAGCCTCCTCTCCTCCGCTGCCCGTCGACTTGTTTCCAAATCCGTCAAAATGATCATAAACTTATATCTTAACTCATGTAGGTGTTGAATATCACTATTAAAATGGGTAATAAATAGGTTAATAGCTTATTTAGACTCAACTCGTTTTTATGATTCTCTCTTCAATCTCTCCTGGTTTTGCTCAATCTCGCTTTCACTCGCCTCGGTTCGATTATGAACTTTCGTAGGTTGAGTTAAATATAGAAGTGTTCTAGTAAAATAGATCGTGTTGAGTATGGATCATTAAATTCGCATTAGATGGAAATATGTCAAAAACGGGTGAAATTCTTGTTCCGATAATTAACACAGCAATTCTTTTGCGTCCCAGGCTAAGATTCAGCTGCTCAAGGCTTCTTTAGAATCCCAGCGCTTCCTTAACCGCGTCCCATTGATTGGGTAGGGGGCCGAAGAAAGCGTATTCCAAGCCACACGGCATCCTAAATCACAAAGCCCGTTTCAACTTCGAAATCCAATCCCATTTCCTTTTTCGGGCGATCATTAAGATTCCTTCATCCGCACCGCGTCGACGTTCGAGTAAAAGTTAAAATCTTCCATATGGAAATCGATCGGATTATCAGATCTTCACGTCACTTGCATAGCCCCGCGTGTCTTAAATGTGATGAAAATATTAGGCGTTAAGAAATCACAACTCGACAGAGATTAGCTCTAGTTTTTCAATTTCGAAAACCATGTTAGTTCCTGTTGATCATTAGGAAATGCCTCCAAATGTGAACCGAGCCAGTACTTCTTTGTCAGGCATGGTGCAACTTTCCCTTCGCAATTAAGAACGTACGGCTTCAGTACTCTGTTGTCTTTCCTTCCCTTTTCTCCTTCGAGAATCCACCGATTTTACAGCCACAAAGGACGAAAGCCTCTGGTCCTCCCGGATCGTCACGAAAAGTTCCCATATTTCCCGTTCATAAATCTTGGGAAATCGAAGCAAAACTCCTCGCGAAAAAGATGGATGTCTTTGCCAAGATCGACCCTGACCCCTTTTGTTTTTTTCAGTAATTCCGCCGATTATGTGCCTGGACATCTTCCATTCGCGACATCCTTCAGAATGAAAAGTTGTAATTAGATTGAAGACGTGTTGGCCTGAATCAATCATACTTAAAGGAAATCTTGGTCTGAATCAATCGTACCAAAAGGAAGACTTCCTAGTTGTCGTTGCACGGTGCACACAAATGAAAAAGAGAAATAATTATCAATTTGCCAAAACGATAATATTTAATGGACAAAAATAGAAAAGAAAAGCAATTATCCCCTTGCCGAAAACGAGGGAGAAAGACCGAAGAAGAAGAGCCAAAGGGAGGAAGAAAATCCTCAGGATTTGAAGAGGGTTGAAGCAACACGTCTTCTCTTCCGCAACTGCGTTTGATTTCTCATTTACCAAGTCTCTATCCTCTCTTGTCTTCACTGTTCGAAATGGACGCATGTCCATGATTGTTTCTGCTATATATATGCATTGTAAACATACGAGTCTCCTTATGATTTTCACGTTTTCTCTTGTTAATTGTTGATCACCCGTTGAACGTAAGAATGAGGCTGACGTAGAGGTAAATCCCACCTTTTCCTACGGTTTTAATAATAAAAAACAGAGCAGGTCCACGTCGGATCCTGTTGCATTTGGCGTTTCAGAGCATCTTCTTCCTCGTGAGCTTTTCCTTTTGTTTCAGCTGATAAACTGTGGGAGCAATCATTTCTTGCTCATGATGGAGCTAAATGGCATACGTTAATGAATGACGAGACAAAAAGAGATTTCTTTTTTTTATTATTTCCGCTCTTTGTTGTTGTTCTGGCTAGTGTGCTATTCGAAGTTTTCTTCTCGGATCTGAGACCAATTTCTTCTCATGGGATTGACTTGCTGACCGCTGATACTACAGTTGGCAAAGCAGAATTGTTTTCTCCCTCGTCTTTGTTCATATCAAGAATCTTTTAGTGTGAGTCGCTTTCATATACTTGTTTGGTTTCGTGTTCCTGTTGTCACGTTTTAATATTTATTAAAACCTCGTCCGCTGAAGGAAAATTAAACGATGAGCAGTTCTTTGTATGGTAAAAGCAGAAACCTGAGGAGTTCTTTTCCATCTTTTCTCCTTTTGGCCTCCTCCACGAGAGATGGCTTTCTATCTAATTATCATTTATTGACAAAAAGTTGTATCATATTACAGCATATGCACCCACCTTCTTTGCTCACTGTACCGTGTGGCAAAGCATTGAACTTGGAGGCTTGAAGGAGTTCTTTTCCAAAAAGAGATGGCGTTTCTAGATCTTTTGTTAATTGCTTCAATGCCAGTTTTGAAAGTGCTCCTTGTGACTGCACTGGGATTATATCTTGCTCTTGAAAGTGTTGACATAATGGGGGAGAGCACAAGGAAGCAAATGAATAGAGTAAGTTAATCTCAAGCTCCTCCTTTGATGCTGATATTGTATTGCATCTTACAACAACGAAGTATTTGTTTCATCAGGTTTCGTTTTTCGTGTTTAACCCGGCACTAGTTGGCAGCAACCTGGCCAGCGCAGTTACTTCAGAGAACATTGTTCAATTGTGAGTTTCTTTCAAGATATAAGTCAAGTTACCCTTGACTATAATCATCTGTCATTGATGTGTCTCCGTTCTTTTTTTGGTTCATTTTTTTTTTTTGTGCATCAGTAATATGCTGCTTGAGAAGTCAGCCACGTTCGTTACTGAAGTAACTTATTCAAAATGCATAGGTGGTTCATGCCAATCAATATCCTGATTACGTTTATCATTGGATCGGCACTCGGATGGATACTTGTAAAGGTCACTCGAGCACCACAGCATGTAAAAGGCCTTATATTGGGTTGCTGCGCCTCTGGTAAGATACCTTCAATTTATAAAAGGCCTTAATGTGCCACTACTTGTGACGGAATCAATGGTCATCCCTGTAATTTAATCAAATTGTCTTCACGCTGTAATGCCCTCAAATCTGCTCTATCATTGTTGTGTCCAAGTACATGAGTAACCAAGATGGGGCAGAGGAACTTTGTGTATTTGATCAATCAATGACTGTTTCCACATCCTTGCATCGTTAGATGATTCATGTGCACAATTTGGGGATGGATGTGCCATCTTTCTGAATCTAGTAGATGTTTTATTGTGATCACTTTCTTTTCTTTTTGTTTTTATCTAAACAGGAAATTTGGGAAATTTGCCTCTGATTATCATCCCAGCAGTATGCAAAGAGCAAGGCAGTCCATTTGGAGCGCCCGATGTTTGTCATAAATATGGAATGGCTTATGCTTCGATTTCTATGGCGGTATTGTCTGCAGATACTCCACCTGCAATTAACTCTACACAATCGCAACCTTTTGCCTATAGTATCCTATATTGCAGAAGATGTGGCTAGCTTACAATGCATTTAACACCTGATCATATCTGAAGAATAAAGGACCTGTGATTTGTATTAAACAACTTCATGAATGTTAATGTGTTATCTCTACAGTATTGATGTAGAAACCTATGTTGTGCTACAGCATTCTAGTGTGTAAGGTGTGCGCATATGCATACGTAAGCAAGGCAATCATTAAATTTTATTTCTATCTTCTTTTTCTTGAGAATCATGTATACTTTCATACTTCTTCTAGGTTAATCAATGAGTTTTCTTCCTCCATGTCAGATAGGAGCTGTGTACTTGTGGTCTTATGTTTTTAACATCGTGCGGGTCTCTGCGAGTAAAATAACAAGAGAAGAAGAGAAGATAAATGAATCGGTGACAGCTACAGAATCTACAACAGATACGAAGAAGTTAGTCCGAGAGTGCCCTGAAGCACTTGTTCCGTCAACGAAGTGCACCTCTACAGATAACTTGGATGAATTGACACTTCCTTTGGTAAAACCTGAGAAGAATGGCCAGGTAATTCAAACTGAATCTGAAATAATGTCTACCAGGACCTGTTGATCCTAATGGCAATACAATAAGTTAAACTTTGTTTGTCTCAGGAAGCTAATCCTCATCAGGGGATCTTATCAAGTCGATAGATTGAATGTACTCAATCAGTTGGGGCTATTGCACTATTAATCACTCTCAAATTTCCATGGCAGGTCTCAACTTGGGGCAAACTTAAGCAATGCTTAACAAAGATCTCAAAGAAGATCAATCTCCAGACATTGTTGGCACCATCAACTATTGGAGCGGTAATTTTTGTCTCCTTTATATAGTCTACCACTAAACTCATTTGAATAGTTGAAAGAGTGTATCTTCTTTTTCTGTAATTACTAGATATACTGAGGAGCTTTTCATAAAATGGATCAACAGTATATATCCAGTGTGACCACTGATTTGAGAAATTTTGTCACTTGAGTATTTCTTTTGATGTGAGTGAGATGTCTTGCTGATTCAATTTATTGCCATGTCATAGATAGTCGGATTTATTGTGGGTGTGGTTCCATACTTCAGAGGTTTACTGATCGGCACTGGTGCTCCTTTAAGGGTCATAGAAGACTCTGCCTCTTTAGTGGGGTAATTGCTCTTGCTTCCAGCTAATCTTCTGTAGCTAGAAAGGCATGAAAAGTTCTAAGTATGTTGGTGAAAGGATCGAGTTCATTTTGTTTAGTTTGGCATGTACTTTATTTCTATGCAGCCTTATATGCATAATGTGATGATGCTTTATTTAACTTCACTTTCAGGAGTTCTTTTTCCCTTGAATATATCTTGTCCTTGGAGCCTATGAAAGTGAAACTATCAAGGACATTTGTCTGTTGACTACATGTGGCTATCATAAACTAAATTTGAGTTTTATCCTGCTTTTTAACACATAATATCTTGGACTCTATTCGCTTGCAGATGTAACAAGTCAGATTCTGATGTACCGTTTGTCCAGCTTTCTGAAACCAGTCAAACATTGATCACTGAATACATCGCTGTTTGATAATTTTCTCTTTCTGTTTGCTTGGCAATTGTTTGGCGTGCAAGAAGTATAGCTTTTAGGCTTTCAATTTCATATATGGTAGTACGAGTTGCAGTTTGCAGAACATTTCTGTCACATCTTCTTTACTTGTTTAACCCAAACCTTAATTTTGACCTTGATTTGGACAGTTCTGCTCTATGCTATTACTTTCAAGTGGTGACTTTCTTAACTTAGGACATCGAAAGGTTTTCTTCAAGAGTGAATAAAGTAGATTTGGTCTAAGTTTCTGTGCCCGACTGATTGACAGTTTAGCTGCTTATGATTGTGGGTACTCTCATCTCTTACAGACACTTCCTCGGATTCTGATACTTATTTCTTGCTTTAAATTTTCAGGGATGCAGCCATCCCTGCTATTACCTTGATTATGGGAGGAAATCTTCTCAGAGGTATGATATTGTAAAAGACTAGTCTGATATATAGCTGTTTTGGTTGTAAGCCATCAGTCATCAAGAGAAAGTGAAACTGAATTCTCTAGATAGGCATAATTTTTGTTTCAAACCCCAAAAATGACACTTAAAAGTATGGGTGGTGTTTCAGGATTGAGGGGTTCAAGCGTTCAGCCATCTCTGATTGCCGGAGTTGTAGCAATTCGTTACATTATACTTCCTCTCTTTGGTATTGTTATCGTGAAAGGTGCACTGTACTGTGGTATGGTGCATGAAGATCCACTATACCTGTTTGTTCTTCTTCTACAGTATGCCCTTCCTCCAGCTATGAACATAGGTATAGTCAGTTCGCAATTCTCAACAAGAAAATTGACTAATTGTTTTGGTGGGGATCAGTTAGATCATTTATGGCATTTTTAATCAGTAACATAAACTTACCCTTTGGCAGGCACGATGACCCAGTTGTTTGGAGCAGGAGAGAGTGAGTGTTCCGTTGTGATGCTGTGGGCATACGCCTTGGCTTCGGTTGCACTAACAGTTTGGTCAACATTCTTCATGTGGCTAGTAGCTTGACTTTCTTTGGGTAACTTTATTCATGGACGATCTCCTCACCAATAGCTAGTTTCGTTTCCTGGGTGGATGCATATTTCCTCATGTTCGATATTGATTTTTCGATATACATGCAAAATAAGGTGTCACTGCTTTTGTGCATTGACTGCAGCACGCAATTGCGCAAGGCCAAATTAATAACGTGGGAGAATTTTGGTTGTTCATTGTTAGCAACAGCACTGGGATGTAATGATTTTTATTCAGCTTATCAGCCTGATTTTGCAGTTTGGTAGAAGCCTGATTGCACGAATATTGCTTGTTTATGATTTGATTGGATAAGTAATTTACTTGTGCTACTTTTACCTCCACATCTGATTTGTTCTATTTAGGCACTAGTTACATTCGTGGTTCTTTGAAAAATAAAATGGTATGGTAGGACCCGAGCTTTCATACACATTAGCGCAAAAAAGCTCTTGTGCGAAGATCAACATTATAAGAAGTTGGTTGATACGTGGTGTTTCTGGTTCGAGCCAAGCTGATCATGTTCACTTTGCCTAAGATATACGCTCATCTCATGGTATCTCATGGATTTCATGCACTGGACAATTTTGGTGTGTACAATATTGTCAGCATGCTGTAGGATTGAATAGTAGGTAGTAAACTTGTTCTGAATGCCCCAAGAGAAGCTTCAGAGGAGGGAGCTCTTGGACAACTCATTTGATGCCAAGTTAACTTTTGCAATCTCAAGTGATGGATAATGTAGTCTGCATCATGGAAGGCAAATCATTGTCGCCTCTGTGAAGCATAAGTTGGGTCTGGAACATTTGTCAGTGGTTAGTTGCCCTTCCTGTTCTCAATTAGACAAATTGTCTTGTCATTTAATTTTTATGGGAGATTTAAATGGGTTTGCTGAAAAATCTCGTGTGGCATCAATTTCAGCACAATATTTTCCATCATCGCTGTCTTTGCCAAATTTGCATGATTCTCTCTGATTGTGCAACTTATTAGACCATGTGCATCAGAGTGCAGGATGACCAAGAGAGGAAGATTCTGAGACTATTGTGTCACCTCGAATGCCCCAGATATGTGAAATTTAACTTTATGGCCTTGTTGGAACGGAGCAAAAGCCACAATTGTCTTTTAAAGAAGAAAGAATTAAACTATGCATGAAGGACTTAAATCCTGTATAGTACTCACTCAAATCAACAGTTTAAGTTGTCCAGATTAATGGATTTTTTTGGGTTCCAATCAAATTGTGTCTCTACTTACAAAGCCATGAAACAGTGAAAATGAACAAGACTAACACCACTGTATTGAGACAATTATTAGCCTTCCTCAATGGGACATGGGGTGCTGGAATGTACGGTGAATCTAATTGCCCTCTCTTTAGGGTTTCATTAGTCCTTATTGACTGAAACATATAAACAAGGTCTCCCATAAAATCAAATCGAATTGAATCTATGTTCAAAGAATTATTTCAGCTCAAAATCGGTGTGGCTGACTTGTGCCTTATGGCTTGCGAAGAGGTCTCTTAATGCTTCGACAAATTTGCCATGCACCTTGTTGAACTGCCAAATGAATCTTGAGATCATAAATAGCAGTATAAACCACATGGTAGGTCCCAACTTTTGTTAGGGTTGACACTAAGACACTCTAGGCATTCAAATTTTGGAATTGTCCAGTAGAATCGGTGCAGAGCTCCTTTTTTCTTATGTGACTGTGAAGTCAGGTAAAAGACAAGTATATTCAGAAGACAAAATAATGTGCATTACAGTCCAGGGATTATGTCACAATCCATGGAGGGTAGTACTCTTGAAGGCACTTGCAGGATTACTTAACCAAGCTATGAAGTATATTCCGAAATTCCGTCCATTTGTGCCTGAACCTTTTCTTAATCGTGACATGCCTCTCAATGAAATGTACTTGAGCGTTGACCAGTTAGGTCTGGACCAGTGATAACATAAGAAAAATTCAAAAGTTATTTCGTTGTAACACGGTGCATTGGAAAGCTGAATAATAACTTTCCAAACGTAGTTTGTCAAGACACGGGTCGAAAGAGACAAGGCCTGTGTTTTGGTACGCACAATCACCTGGTATTGTGCACACAAATAAAACAAGTAAACACTAATCACCTTGCGGAAGAAGAGGAAGGAAAGACCAGAAAAGAAAAAGAGAAGAAGAAAATCCTTAGGATTTGAAGAGGTTTGCACCAACACGTTTTCATTTCCACATCTGCTCTTATTTCAAGTCTATTCTATTCTGTCTTCATTATTCGTGATGGACACATGTCCATAATTGCTTCTGCTTATGTCATTGCTTATGGCATTTTGAGATTGATTGTTTTTTTATTTTTTTGGTAAAGGTAAGTAAGAGATTGATTGTTTTTTATACATCCTTTATACTAAAAAAGAGCCATGAGGGGTCTTTCGAATCATAATAAAAATTAAATTTTTAAAAGTATTTTTAACTTTGAATTCTCCTTTTTTTTTCCCATTTCCATCTGTATAAGAAGTTTTTAAAACTTTCCGCTCTTGATTATACCTGTTTTCTCTTGTTAATTGTTGATCATCTCGTGAACGTAGAATGAGGCAGGACAGAGGTAAAATCAATCTTTTGCGTTGGTTTTAATAATCCAAAACATCGTAGGCCCACGACAGTTCTTGTTGCATCTGGAGTTTCAGAGCATCTTCTTCCTTGTGAGATCACCTTTTGCTGAAGCTGATAAAAAGCAGAGGAGTCATTATCTCTTGCTCATGATGGACCTAAGTAATATATTTTATTAAATGATTAGACGAAAAGAGATTTTTTTTTTCCTGGGTCTTTGTTTTTGCTCCGGGAAGTATGCAATTCAAAGTTTTCTTCTGTTTTTTTTTTTTTTTAATGGGATTGTCTTGCTGCAGCTGATATTTTATATATATAAATTCAGTTGACAAAGCAGAACCTTTTTTCTTCCGCATCTTTGTCCATTTTTAAGAACCTTTTAGGGTGTCACTTGCATATATTCTTTTGGTTTTGCGTTCCTGCCGTCCCGTTGATATATTTAATATGAACTCATCCACTGAAGACAAATCATGAGCGGTTCTTCTTTTAGCAAAATTAGAAACCTGAGGATTTCTTTTTGGTCTGCCCTTTTTCGGCATCTTTCACAGTAGATGGCTTCTTATCTGATTCCTGTTGTTTGATGATAAGTCGCTTCATGTCACGGCATATGCCTTCTTTGCTCTCTGTTCTGTGCAAGAGTGGCGGAGCATTGAACTTGGAGGTTTGAAGGAGTTTTTTCCACAAAAAGAAAGAGGATGGGGTTTCTAGATCTTCTGGTAATCGCTTCGATGCCAGTTTTGAAAACGCTTCTCGTGACTGCTCTGGGATTATATCTTGCTCTTGAAAGTGTTGACGTAATGGGGGAGAGCGCAAGGAAGCAATTGAATCGAGTAAGTCAATCTCAAGCTCCTCCTTCAATGCTGATGTTGAATTGCAATTTACACCAATGAAATATATGTTTCGTCAGGTTGGATATTTTGTGTTTAGTCCGGCACTAGTTGGCAGCACTCTGGCCAGGACAGTCACTTCGGAGAACATCGTCCAATTGTGAGTTTCTTTCAGGATAATCAGTCATGTCACATCTGTCAACATATCTCTGTTTTTTGTAGTTTCTTTTTTCTTTTTCCTGGGTATTGGGATTCTGATGCTTCAAAATTCACCTGATCCTGCATTCATTATTGAAATACTTGTCTAAAATGCATAGGTGGTTCATGCCAGTCAATATCCTGATTACTTTTATCATTGGATCTGCACTAGGGTGGATACTGGTAAAGGTCACTCAGGCACCACAGCATGTGAGAGGCCTAATATTGGGTTGCTGTGCAGCTGGTAAGATATCTTCAACATGTGAAAGGCCTTAATGTGCCATCACTTATGATGGAATCAATGGATTTCACTGTAATTTAATCATATTCTCTTCACTCTATAATGCCCTCAAATCTGCTTTATCATCATCTCGTCCGATTACACAATGAGGAGCCAATCTGCTATTTTTTTTTGATCTCTCAATGATCATTACCACACCCATGCATCATTAGCTGGCTCATGTGCACTATCTGGGGATGGATGTGCTCCTCTGTCTGAATTACTAGATCTTTCATTGTACTCACCTTTTTTTTTTGGTATCTATACAGGAAATTTGGGACATTTGCCTCTAATTATCATCCCGGCACTATGCAACGAGCAAGGCAGTCCATTTGGAGTGCGCGATGTTTGCCATAAATACGGAATGGCTTATGCTTCAATTACAATGGCGGTATTCTCCGCTGATACTCCGCCTGCAATTAACTCTGCAATCTTTTGCCTATAGCATTCTATACTACTGTAGCTATGGCTAACTTACCATCCATTTTCAGCAAAAAAATAAAATAAAACAGAGAGAGAGAAAAATACTTACAATGCATTTAGAGCCAATTAACTCTGAAGAATAAAGGATCTGGGTTTTTGTATTTAACAACTAAATGAACAAGTGGAAATGATAAATGTGTCATTTCAATAGTGTTGATGGAGAAACCTATGATGTGCTACTGCATTCTAGTACACGGCAGGTGCACATATGCATACATGAGCAAGGAACTCTTTGAATTTTATTTGTATCTTCTTTCTTTTCCCTTGAGAATCAGGTGTACTACAAGCATTCTTCTTAGTTAATGAATGAACTGTCTTACCACATGTCAGGTGGGAGCTGTTTACTTGTGGTCTTATGTTTTTAACATCGTGCGGATGTCTGTGAGTAATATAAAAAGAGAAGACCAGAAGATAGACTTATCGGTGAAAGATAAAGAATCTACAATAGATTCGAAGAAGTTTGTCCAAGACTGCACTGAAGCACTTCTTCCATCAACAAAGTGCACCTCTACCAGTGACTTGGATGAATTGACACTTCCTTTGGTAAAACCTGAGGGAAATAGCCAGGTAATTCAAACCAACTCTGAAATAATGTTAAGCGGGATCCGTTGATCCTATTGTAAAACAATATGTTAAACTTTGTTTGTCTTGAGAGCTATTCCTCATCAGTGGATCTGAACAAGTCAATGGATATAATGTTCTCAAGCAATCAGGGAAGTTGCAATTTAATCACTATCAGATTTCCGTGGCCAGGTCTCAACATGGGGCAAAATAAAGCAATGCTTAACAAAGATCTCAAAGAATATCGATCTCCAGACACTGTTGGTACCATCAACCATTGCAGCGGTAACCTCCATCCCCGCTCTGCATTTGCTTTTTTGTCCCTTATTCTAGGTGGCTAAATTTACTCCGAATGGTTGAAAGGATGTATCTTCTTTTTTTGAAAATTACTAGAAATATTGAGGAGCTTGTCATCAAGATGGATTAATTGTATACATTCAGTGTGACTACTGATTCGAGAAAATTTGTCACTTAGATATTATATTATGTTGTGAGTGAGATGTCTTGCTGATTTGATTTCTCACGATGTCATAGATTGTTGGATTTATTGTGGGTGTTGTTCCACGCATCAGAGGTTTACTGATTGGCACTGGCGCTCCCTTAAGGGTCATAGAAGATTCTGCTTCTTTACTGGGGTAATTGCTCTTGCTTCCAGCTAATCTTCAGAACTGAAAAACACATGAAAAGCTCCAAACATGTCAGTACAAGTATTGAGTTCATGTTCGGTCAACTTGGCAGGCAATTTATTTCTATGCTCCAAATACAGAATGCGATGATGCTTTGTTTAGCATCCACTTTTTCCCCTTGAATGTCTCTTTTCCTCTGAGCCTATGAAAGTAAAGCTATCACGGACATCTCTCTACCGACTCTTACACACACGGCTACCATAAACAAAGTTTGGGTTTTTATCCCGGTTTTCACCATATAATTGTCTTGGACTGTATTTGCTTGCAGATGTCACCAAGTCAGATTTGACTGTACTATCTGTATTCTCTTTTCTTTATTTCCCAGCTTTCTGGAAACAGTGAACTATTGGTTTCTGAATGCATCGCTATTTGATAATTTCTTCTTCCCGTTAGCTTGGCGATTGTTTGGCACGCAATAAGTTTAACCTTTGGGCTATCAATTTCTTGCACGGAGGTCTGAGTTGTAGCTTGTAGAATATTTCCGTCACATCGTAACTTGTTTAACCCAAAACCTTGATTTCGGCAGTTCTGCAATGTGCTAATACTTTCAAGTAGTAACTTTCTTAATCGGGACATTGAAAGATTTTCTTCAAGAAAGAGTAAAGTAGTTCTGGTCTAAGTTTCTGGGGCGACTGACTGGTGGTAGTTGCTAATGGTTGTGAGTACTCTCATCTCTTGCAGACATTTCTCTGATTCTGACGCTAATTTTACAGTGATGCAGCCATTCCTGCTGTTACCTTGATTATGGGAGGAAATCTACTCAGAGGTACGATAGCATAAAAGACTCATTTGGATTTGCTCTTTAGTTGTATAATCAAGAGCAAGTGAAACTGAATTCCCTAGATTGGCATGGTTTTTGTTTCAAACCCCAAAAATGGACACTTAAAAGTCTGGGTGCTGTTTCAGGATTGAGGGGTTCGGGCGTTCAGCTATCTCTGATTGCCGGAGTCGTAGTGATTCGGTACATCTTACTTCCTGTCGTTGGGATTGTTATCGTGAAAGGCGCACTGTACTTTGGTCTGGTGCATGAAGATCCACTTTATCTGTTTGTTCTCCTTCTACACTATGCCCTTCCTCCGGCGACAAACATAGGTATAGTCAGTTCGCAATTCTCAACAAGCAAATTGACCAATAGTTTTGGTCACAATGTGGATCATTTACGTCATTCGATCAGTGATATGAACTTACTGTTTGGCAGGTACGATGACCCAGTTGTTTGGAGCAGGTGAGAGCGAGTGTTCCATTGTGATGCTGTGGACGTACGCCTTGGCTTCAGTTGCACTAACAGTTTGGCTAACCATCTTCATGTGGCTAGTAGCTTGACTTTCTTTCGCCTCAACTTTCTTCATTGAGGGTGGCTACATTTTCCTCATGTTCGATATAGATTCAGCAACAAATGTGGGAAATAGGGCGTCACTGCTTCTGCGCATTGACCACAACAGATCATCATTCTTTCCTGGCGGCAATTGTGCACAGCCGAGTTATACCGCCGTAGCATGTACTTTTATTCAGCTTTATCATCCTGATTTTGCATTTTGGCAGAAGCCTTTTTGCAGTGACGGCGCTTGTTCACGATGGTTCTATGAAAGCCTGCTTTTCTTTCACCTCCGCATCTTAGTCCTATCTAGGCACTGAATATATTCATGGTTCTATGAAAATTAGGATGGTATAGCAGGACCGTAGTTTTCATATACACGAGTGCAAAAAGCTTGCAACTGAATCAACAATGTCAAAAATTGGTCAATATGTGCTACGCATGTTACTAGCCGAGCTGATCGTGCTCGCTTCGCCTTAGAGTCTCGTCCGTCTCGTAAATATATCATATGTTGGGCTTGGATAAAACATTGTCAGCATGCCGTAGGCTTAAATAACAGGTAGTAATCTTGTTCTGAGTGTCACCCAAGGGAAGCTTCAGGGGAGGTAGCTCTAGGAAAAATCATTCGAGGCAAAATTGACTTTTGTACTCTAAAGTGATGGATGATGTAGCCTGCCTAATGGAAAGCAAGTTGCCTCTGTGGAGCATAAGTTCGGCCTGGAACAACATCGTCTGTGGTCAGTTAGTTACTCTTCCAGTTCTCCATTAGATTAATTGCTTTATCATCTAGATTAATGGGGACATTTAAGAATATGCTGAAAATTTTTGTGGCCCTTCAATTTCTGCAATATCTTCCATCATCAATGTAATTTTGCGTAATTAGAGACCGCACATTAGAGTGCAGGCTGATCAAGAGAGGAAGATTCAGAAACTATTTGTATCACCTTGCATGCCCCCGATATGTCGGGGCCAATTTGACACCAGTGTTGGAAAGATCTTGAGGAGCAAAAGCCACAAATTTGTTGAAGTAGAAAGCATTAAACTATGAATGAACGACCTACATTCTGTAAGCATAATGGATTTTTGGGGCTCCAATCAACCTATCTCTTTACTTCCAAAGCCACAAAATAATGAAAAGGACAAGACTAACGTCATTGTATGCAGACCCTTACTAGGCCACGTTCAATGGGATGCTGGAATGTACAGTGAATCCAATTGCCCCCTTTAGGGTTTCATTAGTCCTTATTGACTGGAACATATAAACAAGATCTACAGTAAATGAAAACGAATTGAAGCTATGTTCAAAGAATTTTCAGCTCAAGATCGGTGTGGCCGACCCGTGCTTTATGCCTTTCGAAAAGGTCTCTTAATGCTTCGACAAACTTGCCATGCACCTCGTTGACCTGCCAAATGGAATTTGAGATCATAAATATCAGCATAAACCACGTGGTAAGTGTCAACTTTTGTTAGGTCATAACGATAAGACACTTTAAGCATCCTATTCAGTGCAGAGCTCTATTCTTGTTGCGTGAATGCAAAGTCAGGCAAAAGAAAAGCAGCAAAGCATATTCAGAAGACAAAAACCAACAGAATTTGTACCTCTTCCATGGTGGGTTTGGAGGTTTTCTTCAACTCAATTGGTCTACCGACCACCACATGCATTGGATTTTGAAACGGTAAAGGAGACCTGTGAAAAGAAAACCATGTAAAACACTATTGGATGTGTGGGTATGCATACAGTTCCACTATAGGCATGTGACACATTGAAAATCATCAACAATCCCACGATCTCATCTTCTAATTCAGCAAAGAGAGTCATACATACCCAAAGATTCCCCAGAAGAAAACTGGGGTAAACTTAATTGCTCTAGAAAATTGCAGAAACAACTTTCCACCAGGCTTCCACCACTTGTAGACATTTGACTGTAGCAAGGTAAGGACCAAACAGCTATGTGAGCTTTTAGTTTTTAAATCAAACAAGCTGCACCAGACAATGAATTGGTGGGCATGGTCAGGCAAAAAGGGCAGAGGAGAAAGGTGAAGACAGAAGTTACCTGACCATAGCAGAAAACTGGAACGAGGGGGCAGCCCATCTCCATGGCTATGCGCACAAATCCTTTCCTTGATTTAATAAATGCAATCTACAAAAGGAAAATATTGCACATTTTAGAATTTCCATTTGAACAATTACATACAGATGAAAGGACGATAAACAAAACATTGGCTGAATTCTGTTTTTTGATGTAAAAGATTTAATATATTTGCATTTATTTATTCTGTCTATGCTTAAGAAGGAAACTGTTTGTGCAATTGAGGATTCAAGAATGATTTATAAGTTCCTAACACAGAGGAGAAAGTGGAAAGATATTGTTGAAGTAGAGCTGATGGTTTATTGCATTTATGAATCCTATACCATTTATCAATGCAAAAGCGCAAGTCAAGAATTGATAACCACGCCATTCTTGTTCAAAAAAACATTTTTGAACTGTCAAAATTGAGCATGACCATGTTTAGGGCACAGCAAGGGGTGCCACTAAAGTATTCTTCAACTCCTCCAGAGACAACAGCTTTACTAAGCAAACCATATCTGGCATATCAGGCAATGAACTAATGAATACTATTTATCATGCCACAAAGTCAATCATCGTTGATCTCACTATAAATTGGCAGAAAAGGTATAAATTCAGCAAAACATATTGCCCGATAGAGTGAGCTGAATTGTGACCAGAAAAGATGGGAGTTCAGAGAGTTAGACCTCAGAATCATGCTCCATGAGGAAGGTCTCTTGTACACCACCAGGCACAATGATACAGCTGTAGCCAGCACCCAAGAGGGAAATGAAGTTTCTCTTAGTTGCTGGCGTGAGACCCAACCACATCCATATATGTCTCAGAAATGGAGTGTAGAACACCTACGGAGTTTTCCCAACTATGTTATCTGACAGAAAATCAAAGGATCCATAAAATGCATAAGGAGTGCAATGGCTAAGGGGAAAGTCTTACTGCGCTACTGGCAAGGACTTTAATTTTCGGTAGAGGCATGAAACCAGTAAGATCAGCAAGCGCAACAACACCAATTGGAAGTACTGAATGTGGTTCATATCCAAAAACTGCATGCACATATATTTGAATAGTTAATTTGCGCATACGAGACCCAAAAAAACACAAAGGTTCTTTGGCTAATAGGAAGAAGAAAAAGTTGGGCATTAGCAGCCGGCTCTTCACAGTTCATAGGCTAATCAGAAGTCCAGAAACACAAAAAAGTGGCATCATCAACCTGCTTTTAAGTAACGTTTTATCGTCTACTTCCAATGCAGATTAAATTAGACATAAACACTGATGAATCGGTCATGTTCTCTCTTGCATCTAAATCAAGAACCACAAGACAGAACAATTTGATCCAGAGAAATGCCATCACAACTCATAAGGAATGCAAAGAACACACAACAATCTGATCCCATGATATTCCATGCCATCATTTCATTGATTCGTATGGAACCATCACAACTTAAACAAACAATCCTCATCTTTCCTCAAGATGCGTCTGGCCAAGCCCTTATCATTGAAAAGCAACTGTTACTCTAGCAGAGTAAGTCCGTCTGCTACCTTACGAGGCTACCCTGACTAACAACTATCCATTAATTCAAATTGACCTTTGATTACCCTTAACCTTAAATCTTCGGCATTGACACCACATTCATCAAACCTTTTCACTCCAACCTATGTTTATTAAATCAACTGGAAGAACAAGAAGAATGCGAGGGACTGACCATAGGCACGAGTAGGATCAAAGGCTTCTATATCCTCCACGTGCAGAGACACAGGGAAATAACTGCAAGCATGTTTACATATGTACCTGAAAGACCAAATCCACCATCCGAAAATCAATCACATTCTAAACAACTCGTATCAACTTACTCAGAAAATCAGTTCATAAGCTTCGAAAACAAGACCAAAAAGAGAGGAAAAAGGGATGAGGAGCTAAGAGTACCTCGACAACTTTCTGCCTAATCTGCTTCTATCATTAATTGGAAGGAACATAAATACCAGGAGCAACCCAAAGACCCTGATCAGTCAAAAACCCAACAGCTATTAATGATTTACAAGGGAACTTATCGACCCCGAAAGGCCAAAAAAAGAGAGCAAAAAGCAGGAGAACTTACAGAAGGGTTTTGGAGGGAGAAAGGAAAAGGAGAGAGAAGAGGACCAGTCCGGCGACGAAGTGAATAGCACCCAACCAGATCCCTAAAGCGACTGTAGTGTGCCATATATTGGACGACGGAAACTCCTCTCTTCCATTGAACACTCTAACCTTCTTCAGACGGTCTTCATCAACCTTGCTCTCCTCACCCATCGCTCCCGAAATCAACCAAGAATCACCAAAAAGGTCCAAACTTTTCTATTATCCGCAACTGCGATGAACTGATCTACTACTGGGGATTCTCAGAATTTCGACCCAAAAGGAGAAACGTCCCAAGAACGAGTTCTTTCGGCTTTTTCACAAGAAAGGACAAGACCCAAATTTCATCGCCACAATCACCGGCATCCCTTTTCTTGGAAACGCCTCTGGTTTATTATGGGATATCCCACCTCCACACTCTACTGGAAGTCTCTCTCCGCGGTGGTCACGTCGCAGAGAATGCGGGCAACAGATCGCCCGAATTTTTTTTTTTAAAAGATCTCAATTTGCTTAAATGGGGATTGATGATAACTTGCCGGCCACAGCTACGCTACTTGCTTGCTCGTCCAAGTTCGAGAGTCTGCTACTCAACCTGGATCGACCTGGACGCGTTGAACATCGAAACTTTTGGCGACGTTCGTCAACGTTGCTGTCTTGTGAAGGCACGTGTGGCTTGCGCTGTTTCCCATAAAAAATATCTTAATATCAGGGATACTTTTGATTCTACCATGAATTTTAAAAAAAAAAAAGTCTCAAACTATAAATTCAGTCCAAATCTATATCGAGTTTTTTTTGTAAAAATAACCCAACTTTAGATAAGTCTCAAATTTATTGCAAAACATTTTTATTTAAGAAAAAAATCACAAATTTTTACTCTACTTCCGCATCCGCTCCATTAGCCTTGTGTTCAAAAATCGTCGTTAGTCGTTCTTAATTTTCATATCTTACAACAATTTTATTTTGAAGATAATTTTTCGTGTAAACCTTATTGACGTGGAAATGCCGTGTCAAACACTTAGGGCATAGGTTTGAGAATAAGTTGAAAGTTTGTTATTTTTTTAGACAAAATAAAATGAGGAGTAGATTTGAGACTCAACTTAAAATTTGAGTTTTTTTTAGACAAATTTTCTTTTTGAAGATTTAACATTGAATTTAAAGTTTGAAAATTGTTTAGATATTCAAGGTAAAATTGAGATTAAATCTAAAATTGATGTGAGGTTCAAGACTAACCAAGACTGTTTCCCAGCAGTTGCCACTAATAGCTTTTAATTTAAAAATCAAAGTAGAGTTTTCATCAATTGCCAACCAATATCAACATTTTTTTTTTTGAGAAAATTATCTAAAATCCCTCCAAAACTTTGGAGGCAATACGCATTAACCCTCAAACTCTCAACCTCTAAGTTTTATTTTGTTTCAACCGTTAACATTTTCTTTTGCTAGTATATGTAATATACACATCTTTTAAGGAGTAAAAGTATATATTTCTCGCTTTTATCTTTAATTGCTTGAAAAATATATAATATTGACAATATGATAAAGCTAAATTAACTAAATACTAGAAATAGAAAAATAAGTATCAATAATAATATTTAGTAATAATAAAATTCTACAATTCCATAAACACAGCCACTTTTGTAGAACTAAATAAGATATTTAAAAAAAAAAACAAACATGAATTGATTAGTCATTATGTTTTTTTAAATTGTTTCATTGATGTAAAAAAATGACTTGCTTAATGTTAAAAGGAGTCAATCTCATCTACTCATAAAAAGATAATTACCCACAATATAAGTTGATCTTTTAAAATGATTTTTATATCAAGCAATCATTTCTTTAATTATTGAGTATCTAGTTTTTGTAATTCAATTTATTACTAAGGCTTCTCCATTTTTATTTAGTTATAGTATTTTCTTAAAATATCTAATTAAGCTCTACTAATGTATTCGACATATATGAACAAGCTCTTTAATGTCATTATGGATATTTAATTTCTCTGTAAACAATATCTTAGTTAATTTAATTTCCTCCCCTTTTTCTATATTTTTTTTATTTTTATAACATTTAAGGGTAGATAAAATGTTTATAATATAAATTAGATGGAAATACACTTAAACCTCATAAAAGTCATATGCATTGCAGACGCTAATAGAAAAAATAAAGGATGGTTAACAAAAGTCTAGGGGATAATATATAACAGTTGAAAGTCTAGGATTAACCATGTACCCACCCCATAGTTAATGGGAACTTTACGTAATTCTCATTTTTTATACGGATTTTTACTAAGGAGTGCAAGCAAACAAATAAGAGAAATTTATATTCATAACGAGCGTTGCACTCAAATTAGTGACACCAATTGACCAATGGAGTTGGAATTGCCATAAATTGCCAAGGTCTATATAGTGTTATTAAGCTATCAACAAATTGCAATTCTCAATGTACTTACTTTTATAATTAATGGTTCAAGAACTGAAAAAATCATTTTTAAGTATGCTTAAAAAAATTTGGCATAAGTACAATTTTTTTGAATGGAGAGAATTTAGTTTCTAAGTAAATACCAAATCTTTCGAGGGGAAAACAAAGCAAGTGTTGGGTCTTACAGAAGTTCTCCCTCATTTCATCAACCAAGTAAAATTACGAGTTAAGAATATGGACAAATCATTAAAAAAAAAAAAATCAAATTTTGAGCAAGTTTGCGCATAATTCGCAGCGAAGTTGAGACCAACACTCGCTAATTCTATACAACTGCTTGTATAGAGGGAGAACGTGTATATATTTCTTGTCCCGTATGTACTTTGAAAGACACGTCATTGTGCTTAAATAACATAAAATAAGCTTCACACCTGCTGCACGCATGCTTGGTGATGATAGATTAATAATTGCATGACATGGTTTTGCTCTTGCCACCCTCAATGGGACATGTATTCAATTGCCCTCTTTAGACTCCTTATTGATTGAGACATATGAATACAGGCCTCGGTTAATGACAATGAATCGAAGCTGCGTTCAGAGAATTTTCAGCTCGAGATCAGCATGGCCGACCTGTGCCTTATGCCTTTCAAAGAGGTCTCTTAAGGCTTCGACAAACTTGCCATGCGCCCTGTTGACCTGCCAAATGGATTTCGAGATTATAAATGGTGGTGTAATTTACATGGTAGGTATCAAATTTGGTCAGGTCACAACATTAAGACATGCGAGGCGTTTGATTTTGGGAATTGTTCAGAAGAATCTGTGCTGAGCTCTATTCTTGTTGTGTGGATGTGAAGTCAGGTAAAAGAAAAGCTGCATAGTATATTCAGAAGACGAAAACCGACGGCATCCGTACCTCTTCCATGGTGGGTCTAGAAATTTTCTCGAATTCAATCGGCCTACCGACCACCACATGCATCGGATTCCGGAAGGGTAAAGGAGACCTATAAGAAGAAAACCCGTGTAAAACACCTCTGAATGTGTCGGTTCATTACATATCTGCTATGGATGTGCGACTCATCGAAAACCGTCAAAAATCCCACAATCTCCTCTTCTTAATTCAGCAAAGAGTCATACATACCCAAAGATTCCCCAGAAGAGGATCAAGGGAGACTTAATTGCTCTAGAAAATTGCAGATACAACCTTCCACCTGGCTTCCACCACTTGTAGACATTTGACTGTAGCAAGATAAGGACAAAACAGCTAAGTGAGCTCTAGTTTTCAAATCAAACAAGCGGCATCAGACATTGAATTATGGGCATGGCCCAGAAAAAAAGAGCGGAGAAGAAAGGTGAAGACAGAAGTTACTTGACCGTAGCAGAAAACTGGAACCAGGGGGCAGCCCATCTCCATGGCTATGCGCACAAATCCCTTCCTTGATTGAACAAATGCAATCTACAGAAGGAAAATATTTCACATGTTAGAATTTCTATTTGGACTATTATTTATGAATAAAAGGACGATAGACAAATTGTTAGCTGGATTCTATTGTTAGATATGGCAGATTCAAAATGTTGGTGCAATTGAGGACTCAGGAACCGTTAATAAGTTCCCAATACAGAAAGGAGAAATTGGAAAACATATTGTTGAAGTAGAGCTGATGGCTTATTGGATTTCCGAAATCTCAGTCCTATTGCATTTATCACTGCATAAGCCCAGGTCAAGAATTGATAACTACCCCATATTCTTGCTAAAATATTTTGAACGGTCAAAATTGAGATGCATATGTTCAGGGGCGCAGCAGTGGGATGCGACTAAGGAATCCTTCAACTTTTTCAGAGGCAACAGCTTACGAGGCTGTGAATTTAATGAATACTATTTATCATGCCACAAAGTCAATCATCCTAGATCTCACTAAAAATTGGCAAAGAAGGTGTGGATCCAGCGAAACTTATAGTCTGATAGAGTGAGCTGAATTGTGACAAGAAAAGATCGAGTTCAAAGAGTTAGACCTCTGAGTCACGCTCCATGAGGAGGGTCTCATGTACACCGCCAGGCACAATGATACAGCTGTAGCCAGCACCCAAGAGGGAAATGAAGTTTCTTTTAGCTACCGGCGTGAAACCGAACCACGTCCATATATGTCTGAGAAATGGAGTGTAGAACACCTACAGAGTTTTCCCAACTATGTTATAAGACAGAAACCCAAAGGCTCCATAAAATGCCAAAGGAGTGCAATGGCTGTGGAGAAAATCTTACTGCACTACTAGCAAGGAATTTCATTTTCGGAAGAGGCATGAAACCAGTAAGATCAGAAAGCGCAACAACACCGATTGGAATAACTGAATGCGGCTCATATCCAAAAACTGCACGTACATACAATTCAATAATTTATTCCTACATACGAGGAAAAAAACATCTCAAATGTTCTTAGACTAATAAGAAGTCCAGAAAAAGAAAAAATATGGCAGCAGCAGCCTGCTCTTCACAGTTCATAGGTTAATCAGAAGTCCAGAAACACATGAAATGGCATCATCAGCCTGCTCCTCAAATGAAGTTATATCATATATTTGCAAATGCAAATTAAGATAGAAGACATCATGAATCTGTCATATTCTCTCTTGCATCTCAATCAAGACCCACGTGATGGAACGATTTGATCCACAGGCTGCTATCACAACTCAAAGGAATGCAATGAACACAGAGAATCTGATCCCACGTTATTCCATGCCATCATTCCATTGATTCATACTAGAACAATCACAAAAACCACCAATCCTTATCTTTCCTCAAGTAGACGCATCATGGCCAAACCCTTATCACTGAAAAGCAACTTCAACTCTAGCAGAGTAGGTTCATCAGCCTACATCACATGCCCACACCGGCTAACACCTAGCCGACTCACGCTGACCTTTGATTACCCTCAACCTACATCTTTGGCATGATACCATATTCGTCAAACCTTTTCACCCCAACCTATTTCATTAAATCAACTGGAAGAACAAGAAGAATGTGATGGACTGACCATAAGCGTGATTAGGATCAAAGGCTTCTATATCCTCCACGTGCAGAGTCACTGGGAAATAACTGCAAGCATGTTTACATATGTACCTGAAACCACCATCGGAGAATAGATCACATTCTGCACTATTCATACCAAATTACTCAGAAAACCAATTCATAATCTTTAAAAAAAAAGAAAAGACAAAAAATAGAGGAAATAGGGATAAGAAGCTAAACGTACCTTGACAACTTTCTGCCTATTCTGCTTCTATCATCAACTGGAATGAACATAAATATCACAAGCAATCCAAAGACCCTGATTAGTCAAATACCCGACAGCTATTAATGATCCACAAGCCAACTTACTGACCTCAAAAGGCAAAAATAAAAACAAGCACCGTGGAAAAAAGATTGAAAAAGAGCGAAGATCCGAGAGAGCTCACAGGAGAGCTCTGGATGGAGAAAGGAAGAGGAGAGAGGAGAGAACCAGCATGGTATCGAAGTGAATAGCACCCAACCAAATACCGAAAGCCAATATAGTGTGCAATATATTGGACGATGGAAACTCCTCTCTACCATTGAACACTCAGCTTCTTCAGGCTATCTTCAGCAACCTGGCTTGCCTCACCCATCGCTCCCGGGATCAAGCCAAACCCACCGAGAAAACCCCGACTTGGAACGCAATACATTTGTAACTGAATTTCGGGACATAAAATATGGAGATATTCTTAACTTATCGGGAAAGAAAAATATACAATTTAAAATAATGATACAAAAAATGTAAGTATGGATATATTAAAATAAAAAATACAGTTAGGTTGTTATCTTCATTGGAGGGGCTATCCTAGCGGTCCTCATAAATAAAAATACCATTGAAGAAGGATGGGTCAGTGGAATTGATATTAATTTCGTTTCATTATGAACTATGAATAAAAAGTCGAACGCAACTTTTTCCGCTTTTCTATTATTTGCAATTGTGATGCATTGATTCGCCACTGAGGATTGTTAAAGTTTGAACCCAAAACAGAACAGAAACGGCCCAAGAATGAGATCTTTATGCTTTTTCACTAGAAAGGACAAAGCATCAATTTTTACCACCACTCCCATCCACATGCTTTTCTTGGGAACAACGGGGTTTGTTTGTTTTTTTGTTTTTGGATTTCTCACCTTCATATTGACGCGGGAGCATCTGACTTAATTTTAGCATCAACACTATCAATAATGACCCAAGCTTAGATAGAATTTGAGCATAACGTGCTCTAATGGGTCGAGACTAGAGTTTTCGAATAAAGCGGTACCGAACCATTCTCAACCAAAGTTATCGATACCGACAAATGAAGAGTTACTGAATTCTTGATACACATTCTGCTTGCTGATCTCGAAGTCTACCAACAATATCAATGGGAGGCCATTCTGAACAACTTCCTTAGTTATTGGAAGTTTTTTCGCGGTGTTTATTTTTGGTCAAGGTGGAAGCACGAATTTTGCAAGACCAAGAATGCAAGTTCCCAAAACCATTAATTACATCTCTAATTTTCTATGAGTCATTAATATTTTGTTAAGTTCAAAGAGTCAAAGTTCTAAATTCCTCGATCTTTAATGACTTTTCTATTTCATAAATTGTAGTCCTCCTATAAATAGAGGAAGTCTCTCCATTATAATGTGGACAATTTCGATGAATGAAAATTTGTGAGATTTTCTTTACATGAGTGAATATCTTTTAGAGAGTAGATAACTTATTTATCGGTTTCTTTATCTTTGGAGCGTGAATTACTTCTTGGTGGTGAACTAAGAATCCCTTTATCCTCGGCTGATGGATTTTTCTTTATGTCCTAGTGGTGAGCTTCCCCTATCCTGAAGTCTTTTATCCTTGATGGGTAGTTCGTCTTTTAAATTTTGGTGGTAAACTCCGTCGATCCTGATACTAGTCCTTGGTTGGTGGCGCGGCCTTTATACATTGGTGGCGATTGTTTCTATCTTTTATTATGCATTTCATCCTTTGACGTCCATCCCCACACACACCCTTTTAATATACTTAAATACAAAATTTTCCAGTGTCGGAATTAGTGGCCCACGCACGCATTGAATTGGTATCAGAGCTCAAGATTGAACTAGTTTTTAAGTGATTCCTCCTATGACCTACCTCATTTCATAAAAAAAAAAAATAGAAATGGTTTATCAAGTTTGAAGAAGCTTGGCTTTGGAGCAAGCACACAATAAAAGGTATGACCATGCTATAGAGGATTTGCAGCATCAAATGGAGAGAGTTCTTGACTATCTAGAGAAACACCTAAAGGTTGGTAGAAGATATTCTGCTAAGTTCTCAATCAAAGGTATGTCTCTCTTTGAAAATACTCATTCTAACCAAGCTAGGAATACTTCCAAAGAGGTGAAAGAAAAGGAAAATTCCCCCAAATTTGTTACAAAGCTCCAAAAAGAATCATATGGTGAAAATAGCAAGTGCTTCAAGTGCTATGGCTATGGGCATCTACAAATGGATTGTCCTAACCAGATGGCTATCACCCTTCAAGAAATTGAGAAGGTTGAGTTGGAAGTTGAAGAGACTCACCAAGAGCAGAAGAGGTCATAAAACAAGAGCAAGATGCGGAGAAAGCTGATGATGTCAAGTTGTTGATTGTCCAAAGAGTATTACATGTTGAAGTTTCTCCAAAGGAAAATGAACAAAGGAAGAACATCTTTCACACTCGTTGTACTATTAATGGGAAGGTTTGTTAAGTAATTATCAATGGTGGGAGTTGCATTGACATCGTTTTGACAACCTTGGTCAACAAGTAGAAATTTTGAGTATGATGCGAAACAGAGTGGGCACTGGTGCTGTTCTTGGAGGAGCACAAAATTTTTTAGCGTATTTCAACGAGAAGTTGATGGATTCAAAGAAGAATTATTCAACTTATGACAAGGAATTTTACTCCATTGTTCAAGCTCTTCATCCTTGGAGTTATTATTTGAGACCAAAGCAATTTATCATTCATTCTGATCATGAGGCTCTCAAATTTAGCGACCAACACAAACTTAATTTGAGCCATGCAAAATGGGTAGAAATTTTTCAATCCTTTTCTTTTGTCTCAAAATACAATCCTAGCTACACTAATGTGGTAGCAAATGCTTTATTAAGGAGATGTTCTATGCTTGCTATATTGGATTCTAGGATCCTTGGCTTTCAATCGATGAAAAAAATTATTTTGAAGATTTTGAGTTCTTCTATTGTTGACAATTGTAAACAAGGAGTTCAAGATACTTATTCTTTACAAGATAGATTTCTTTTCAAAGGAAATTGATTATGTATACCAAAAAGTTCTTTTTGAGAATTGCCGATTCGAGAAGCACATGGTGGTGGATTGGTGGTCACTTCAAAGTAAACAAAACTCTTGTGGTCCTTCAAGAGCAATTTTTACTAACCAAAAATGAATGGAGATGTGCAAATTGTCAAAGAGAGAAGAGTCAATTCCATCAGAGATTGTATACTCTACTTTTGGTTTTAATGTAGCCTTGGGAAGATGTTATTATGGACTTTATTGTGGCTCTTCCAAGAATTCAAAGGGAAAAAGATGCCATTAGGGTGGTCATCAATTGGTGCTCTAAAATGGCTTATTTTATGCCAAATCACAAAACCGATGATGCATCTCATGTTATTGAATTATATTTCAAGGAGATTATTTACCTTTGTGGAGTATTGAAAACCATTATGTCAGATCATGATTCCTAATTCTTGAGCTACATTGGAAAAACACTATAGAGAATGCTCAATACACGATTCTTATTTAGCATCACTTGTCATCCTCAAACCGATGGCTAAATGGAGGTAACCAATCACACTCTTACTACTCTTCTTTGAAGAATAGTGAGTAAGTCTTTGTAAGATTGGGATTTGAAGCTTGCGCATGATGAATTTGCTTACAATTGATCTTCGAGTTATACTACGAGTCAATAACCTTTTGAAGTTGTGTATGGAATTAACTCCCTCATACCGATTGATTTGATTCCAATTCCATTCAACTCACAAGTAAACTTCGATGACAAAAAAAGAGCTGAATTTATAAAGAAGCTCTATGAGCAAATTTGATTCAAGATCGAAGAAACCAACAAGTCTTATAAGAAAAAAGGTAATTAGCATCGGAAGAAGACTCGCTTCCAACTAGGTGATTTTGTATAGCTTCATTTGAGGAAAAATAGATTTTCATTTAGTTGAAAGAACAAGTTCATGTCTAGAGTTGATGGCCCATTTAAAGTTATCAAGCCAATCGATGATAATGCTTATAAGATTGATTTTCTTGGAGAGTTTGGAGTTTCGGCGACTTTTAATGTGAGCGACATTTCTCCTTATTTAGAGGATAAAGATATCTTAGATTTGAGGACCGATCTCAAAAGCCCTGGGAGGTTGATGTGAGAGCATCTGACTCAGCTTTGTCGACGAATTCGGCATCGGCATTATCAATGGTGACCCAAGCCAAAATAGAATTTGGACATAACATGTGCAATGAGTCGAGACTGGAGTTTTTGAATAAAGTGGTATTGAACCATTCCCAGTCAAAGTGATTGATATCGACAAATGAAGAGTTATTGAATTCTCGATATGCATTTTAGTTGCTAATCTCAAAGTCTGTCAACAACATATCAATTAGAGGCCATTTTGAACAACTTCCTTGATTATTTGAAGTTGTTTTGAGGTGTTTATTTTTTTTTTTATCTAGGTGGGAGCACGGATTTTGCAAGACCAATAATGCAAGTTCTCAAGACAATTAACTACATCTCTAACTTTCTAGGAGTCATTAATGTTTTATAAAGTTCTAAGTTCCCAGGTCTTTAATGTTAGGCTAGTTCCTATGATAATTTATTACTTTTCTATTTCCTAAGTCATAGTCTTCTTATAAATAGAGGAAGCTTCTCCATTGTAATGCAAACGATTTTGATAAATGAAAATTTGTGAGTGAATATTTTTTGGAGAGTGGATAACTCCTTCATCGATCCCTTTATTTTTTGAGCGTGGATTACTCATTGGTGATGAGTCAAGAAACTCTTTATCTTTGGTGGTGGATTTTCTTTAGGCCTTGATGATGAGCTTGCTCCATCCCGAAGTCCTTTAAAATAAAGTTGAAAAATCTGACGCCACCGAACACCATGCCATCGTTTTCATTGATTCATACCGGATCCCACAACTTCAACACCCAGTCCCTGTCTTTCCTGAACTAGAAGCGTCACTTATCATTGAAAAGCAACTTCAACTCTTACAGAGTACGACCATCTGCCTACTTTGCATGCCGACAGCGACCAACGGCTACCCATTAATTCAAATTGACCTTTGATGACTCTCACCAGATTACTCAGAAAATCAATTCATGAGCTTTGGAAACAAGACCAAAAGGGGAGGAAAAGGGATGAGAAGCTAACAGTCCCTTGGTAGTTTTGTGCCTATTTCTTTCATCAATTGGAATGAACATAAATACCACAAGCAACCCAAAGACCCTGATTAGTAAAAAACCCAGTAGCTACAAGTGATCCACAAGACGAATGCTGCGAAGAAAAGATTGAATAAGAGAAAAGAGCAGAGAGAGCTCAAGGAAGGGCTTTGGAGGGAGAAAGGAAGTGAATAGCACCAACCAAACCCCTAAAGCCACTGTAGTGTGTGCAGTACAGCGGACGATGGAAACTCCTCTTTTCCATTGAACACTCTCAGGTTCTTCAGATGATCTTCATCAATCTCGCTCTCCTCACTTAGCACCCCCGAAATCAACCAAGAGAACACTCGGAAAAATGAGTTCTCTCTGCAACCGTGATGAATTGATCTGCTACTGGGAATTTCCAGAATTTTAACCCAAATAGAGAAATGTCCCAAGAATGAGTTCTCTCTGCACACTTTTTTCACCGGACGCATGAACATTTTTACCGCCGCCGCCATCACCGCCATCATTTTCTTGGAAACACCCACGGTCTTTTGGGATTTGCCACCTCCACACTAATGGAAGTCTCTCTCGTGGACACCCTTACACAAAATGCAGGTGACAGATCGCTGAAAAACAACTAAATTTAGTCGTTTAACTTGGGATGGGTTGACAATCGGTTGAATCGAATGATGCTGCCTAAATAATATCAACATGCGACTTGACACAATACATCAATATATTGTTTGTAAAAAATGAGAGAATTCCGATACGTTGGGATGCATTGTATATTGAATATACTTTTTTTATATACATCTATTATTATTTTTATGATTATTTCAATCAAATTAATTTGATTCGAATTCACAAATAATTAAATAAAAAAAATATTTTAAAATGAATTTACACTAACAAAATTAATTCATCATTTGTTAATATCATTTATTATTTCAATTAGAGAAATTCAATTCTATTTTAATAATCCATAAAACTTGGTAAAAGAAGCAAGTAATCCACATTATGGACTCGCATGTTGAAAGAAAAGATAAAACAACAAAAAAATTTGGGAGGGTGAATTATATGTCACGGGAAATGAAGGTCATAAGAGAACAGAAGAGAAGCCTAGAATTTTCTTCTTTTCCCCTTTATTATTTTTATTATATATTTTTATTTTTTTACATATTTACATTTTGACTTCTTATTTATTGAAATTTTTTAAAATTGACTTTGTGCGTGTCAGAATTCCAGACTTGAGCATCGGAGAGTGTTGGGAGAGTTGATTATGTGTTGGATTTTTTGATATTTGTTGATTGAGTGTTAAGTTGAAAAGTATCGAACACACGTCGAAATGTCTAATATGATACAAAGGTTTTCAAGAAGAGTCAATACTTCCTAGTTTCCAGCTATTTGCTTGCGCATCTCAGACTTCACTCTCCTAGTCAACCGGACGCATTCAAGATCGAAGCTGATGTTCGTCCACGTTTCTGTCTGTGAAGGGACAGTGCCTTCGTTAATGTCATTGTGTTGTTGATGGTTGGCTTCAGACTGACCATGGCTTTATCATTCTCAGAGCTGCCACTAAAACTTCGAAGAAAAAAGAGTTGTCATTGTGACTCACTTCCCACCAAACTTTAGGAACTAATTTATGGCAAATTCGCGACTCCTAAACTTTTAATTTATTATGACATTGACCCCTCTATATTTTTTTTTTTTAGGTAAAAGTATACTTTCATCCTAATTTTTTTGAGGAAACCTCTTTTGCCTTTAATTGCTATGAAAAATACGAAATACATAAAAACAAGAGTAAGCTAAAAGTAAAGTACTAATATTAGAAATATAAATACCAATAATAACATTTAGCCAAACATTTTCTTTTGCAATTCTACAAATGTAACCACTTTCTTGGAACTAATAGAGATATTTTAAGAAAAAGAATATACATGATGAATTGATAGGATATTGTGTATTTTCATAACATTTAAGTAATGTCGAGATTGGTCGATGAATAAAAATACTTAAGGAAAACATAAAAAGAAATGGTGTTGTCTACTCATAAAAAAAAATCAACCAAAACATAAGGTGATCTTTTAGAATTTTTTTATTGAGCAATCATTTTTTTACATTAGCCAAACACATGAGGAAATCAAGGGTGGAAGAGAGATTTCTTTTGAAAACGAAATAAAATACACATTTACCTCTTAAAAGTCATCTACGTTAACACACGCTAATGACAAAATAGCCGGGGGTAAATGACTATAACAAAATGGAAGTTTCGGCATTGATAGTAACAAGTGAAAGTTTAAAGGTAAGCGTGTAATAACACCAAAATTCAGGAGGATTTTATGTAGTTTTCCTTTCTTCTATATGGATTTTACTGGAGAGTGCAAGCAATCCAATACGAAAAATTTATATCCATCATGTACTCAATTATTCTTTGTTTTGGTCAGAATCGTGTACTCAATTCAATGACACGGATTTGGCCACATGAGAGTTGAGTGATGCGATGGGGTTCGATTCTTGACAACCCGCGGAAATTTATGGAGGGGTTATTTAGCTAGCGAAACATTGCAATTTTCAATGTAATTACTTTTATTATTAAGGGTTCGGGTATTGAAAAAAATCATTATGAAGTATGTTCAAACAATGGAGAGAGAACATTTTTCAATGGAGAGAGAGAGAGACTTATTTCTAAGTATATACCAGATCTTTCAAGGGGAGATGAAAGTAGCTACCAAGTCTATAAAATTTCTAAATCATTTCGTCAATTAGGTCATATACGATTTAAGATTAGGCTTAATTCCTTGAAAAACTCTCAATTTTAGGTCAAATCTCAATTTTGCCAGAACTTTTTTATTAAATAATTCACAAATTTTCACTATAGTCCCAAATTTTCCTTGTAGCCAAAAATAGCCACTAAATTCTTCAAAATTACCAACAACAGGGACAATTAAATGTTCAATATCAGAATACGTGTCTTTACTAAAACACTTACCTTTATATGGAACAATAGTAGCCCGTTGCCCTTGATAATTTTGAAAAAAACCAGTGCCGATTTTGGGATGGAGGGTAGATCTTGAAAGTTGATTTTTTCAGACAAAGAAACTTAGGGGCAAAATTGGGATTAAACCTAAAAATGAGTTTTTTAAAGGAGATTAGGCCTTATAGATTATGCATAAATAATGAAATTGTGAGTAATTCTGCGCATAATTTGTACTAGTGAGCCAAGTTAACATCAGAACTGGGTCCGCCATTTAATGAGGTTGACGCATACCTATTCCCTTACGTCTCTCTATCAAGAGCTATCAGCTACGATGCCTTTCCATGAACCACCTAACTATATGAACAATTATGTAAGCATCCAGAGAGTGATTTTAATGTTGTGCTGCAAAGTTTTAGGTCATGGGGATTTGACAAGATCAAAGGAAGAAAATTGTACCAATGCCGTCTGATTTCTTCATCTGTCTCTTCTATCATGCTCACTAGGAATTCATACAAAGAAAAGAGGGGCATAAATGGTTATTGCAAATGCAGATTCAATCCAATTTGAATTACAAATGTTAAAACTATAGCCATGAGTTTGAAGAGCAAAAGGCAAAGGGGACTGCACTGTTGAAAGTGTCCTTATTGAGTATACTCAGGAAAAGGAGAATTGGGCATATGAAAAGTTGTTCAACTTCCAAAATTCAGAAGAGTTTGCTGAGAGAGAAAATCAACAGCCCAGTCTAGACCACCACACAAAGCCATTTACTTCTCCTCAGCATTGACCGCCTCTTCACTTTGTGACTTCCTGCTGTTTTTGTCTTCTCAACACATGCTTCTGCATCTGCGCAGTCCTTTTCCTGAAATCAGTCAACATTATTACCGAGTCTTAGTCTTAGTATGATGTCAAAATTGCCAAGTCAAATTCATGAAGACATTGGACTAATGTCGCTATGGTATCTGCAGCTCACTTGTGTTGAGAAAGGATGTGGGTTCTCTAGTTGGTGTTCCTTTGAATCCGCACTCTCCATGGCTACCACGGCCAATTCTGAAGTGTGCCGATTGACATTTTCAGTTGTTGTCGGGATGACAGAATAGCTTGACTTCGAAATGTTTCCAACTTCAATCTCTAGGCTCAACTATGTCCAAAGAAGAGCTACAATCAGCTATTAGCTCTTTAAAGAATATTAGCTTCTCCATATCAGATTAATGCTAGGAAAAATAACTCAGGAGCCGGAATTAGGGCATGAACTTAAAAGTCATTCGTAGAACCTGTAAGACTCGGTCCTCGAGCATTGCCACTCGATCCATCAATGTTCCTTTGTGATGAGCTTCCTCCAGTGCAGATGATATTGTCCTGCAATGATCTTGTTCTTTTGCTCTGATTTTCTCTGCAACCAGGCCTGAAGGAAAACTTGCTGATAAGCTCTGCCTTTCCTCCAGAACCTCTAGCTGTTTCATCAAAAGGTACTGTGCTTAGAAACTTAAAACATCAGAGAGTAAAAGAATTTGCTATGACCTTCTATCAGTTCTACGAGTTCAATCATTTTCCATTAATGATTAGAATAACAAATGAATGAAGACAATATCTGTTCCTGTTACCAAATGGTCGAGGCGGTCTAGCCTTTGGAGAACGGATAAAGCCAGGGCTGGACTCTTCCCTCCTTCTTCCTCCTCCATGAATTATTTTTGCAGACTATTTTCAGATTCTTTGTGAGTACGTTGTTCGGATGCTCGAGGCCCCATTCCCTTCTATACATCAACTTGAAATTATGTATTCCAATGAAGTCGCCATCTGCTGGTCCAAGCACTGACCAGTCACAAACTTTTAGCAAACGGCTGACAAAGAGAGTCGTGGAGGTATGGACAATTTTCTATATAGAAATGCAGACTTTGAGGCAGTTTTTATTGAATTTCTTGTTGCAGGAAAATCAAATGAGAACCGCCTTGCCATGCTTTCTTGGAACCATTTACACAAGTTCCTGATATGAGTTTGTGTTTTCCCTGTCATATCCCATACAGAAAGTTTTAGTGAATATAATATTACAAGCGTCTTCATTCAATCAAACTGTTCGTCCCTTCTGTGTAGAGAGTGCAGATGAGTACAAGACGTAATTCGCCTTTATTCTATTATTATCTCAAACTTCAAGAACAATTGCTTGTGCGATTTTGTTTTGCCATGCAATCAAACTAGACTGATATTTTGGCTAGCTGTCTCTCATTCTTCATATTAAAAATTAGCCATCAGCCTCTCAAGAGATACAAGTAAAAAAAAAAAGTACTACTTTTGCTTTCGCTGTCAAGTGCGAAGCCATACCTGTTAAACCAGGAAAGGATGCAAACTGAATCACAAGTGAGTCATTTCGGTTCCATAAAGGTTTATCAGATACATCTGAAACTCTCACCCCGGACAATTGGACTGGCTAGTCAGCCTAGGGACGGGGAGCTAAATGATAAATTTTCCTATAATACTATTAACCCGCTTCAAGTTTCTTGGACAACACCATCAAGTATGTCTGAAATTCTATGACAATAGCATGAAATTTGCACATAAATCATCATTTACAATTTAACATTCTATACCTTGCAAAACTGACAGGAAGAAACATGGCCTTCAGATCTATCTAGACACAACCACATTCCATTAAGAATTACACTGACATTTATGCAAGGCACTTGACTCTACAGAAAGCCATCCCTCTTGTCTTGCTCCTCGGCTTCCTTGTTTGCAACTTGAACTGATTTGAACCATAGAAACGCCTGCATTTGGGCATAACTTATTAGCTGAATATTGCCGCCGCATGGCAAGAATCCACAACTCATTAGAACTTAAGAACTAACCGAGGTGGGGATGCCAGTGAACGCGAAGAAGCCGAGCAATGGGGCATAAAAGATGCTGTCCGAATTCAAAACTCCAAAAACAGGCTTCTGATTGACGTACTCAAATATAGACCCTATCTGCAATTGGATTTCATAAAAATTATCAGTCAATTCTTTCTGTATTGAAAAATCAAGGAAAGCAAAAGAAGCTTACTGCAGCAATTGCCGTCACTGCAGAGGCTAATAAGTAAACAAAGAAGGGCACTTCAAAGCTCTGTTGAGACGCATTCTGTGCTCCTTCATTCCGAGCCCATGGAGGAGGCTCATCCGCATCTGTTCGAGCCCAAGATGGAAGAGTCTCTTCAGACTTGCTTGACTCGGTAGAACCTTCCGTGACAGCAAATACTCGGGTTAACTTCTTCTCTCTATAATCATGCTGGATTTGGTTTCTTGTAGAACAAATAAGATCCTGGATATTCTGTCCAGCACTGAGGAATGTCTTGGCATACCATTGATTCTGCCGTCCAGGATGACGAAATAAACATGGATTGCACAAGGAAACCAAGGTCACAGTCATAGCTCCCACTTCGGATTCTTCTACAGACACTGGTTATCCGCCTAACGTCAAAGACAACAATACGAAGCAAATTAATTTGAAAGGAAAGGCTACACATGCTTTCTTTGTTTGGATCACTGCAGCTAGTTTCAAGAGCATCCATACTACACATATACAATCAATTGTTTCCATTTGCCAAGTTCCACAAAAATCCATCCTATACAGTTTAGATCAATCTTTTGCATTTTCCATGTTCCAAAAATCAATCCTGATCAAGTAATGTGATCGGTCTGAGTACAGATTCGGAATGACTATCACTCAACCTAACACCGGCGCCTACTGAAAAAGACAGGTTATTCGATCACAATAATGTCGTCTTTTTTCTTGATTATATCAGAGTAATATCCCACTCTTACTCAAATAATATGTGATTCGAGAATGCATTGGAAATATCTTTCATCTGCCAAACACAGTCATTGAAAACTCAGCACATACTGTCATCCTACAGGACTTCTACAGAAATACGTGACGTTTTTCATGCTCTTCATCCTATCTTTAACTCGATGCACTCATCAGAAGATGAGAACAAACAGAAGCACAACCATCGAACACAAGCATCCGAATGCACAGCAGGGACAAACCCGAAGGCCTCCAAGACTCTATCACCAACAGGCAAGACCCGTGACTCAATTCCCTCCACTCATTTAAAGGAACTAGTCAGCAGCAAAGCTCGATGACAGAGAAAACATCATACCCACCAAGAACCAACCACCCATCGAGTTAAAGATAGGATGAAGAGCATGAAAAAACGTTACGTTTCTCTGTAGAAATCCTGTAGGATGATAGTGTGTGCTATGTTTTTAATGATGAGAACAGACAGAAGCACAATAATCGAACACAAGCATCCGAATACAGAGCAGGGACAAACCCGAACACTCCCAAGATTTTATCACTAACAAGGAAGACCCGTGACTCAATTCCCGTTATTCGTTTCAAGAAACTAATCGGCAGCAAAGCTCAATGACAGCGAAAACATCATACCCACCAAGAATCAACCACCCGTCGAGTTAAAGATAGGATGAAGAGCATGAAAAACGTCATGTTTCTCTGTAGAAATCCTTCGTGATGATAGTGTGTGCTGAGTTTTCAATGATAAGAACAGACACAAGCACAATCATCGAACACAAGCACCCGAATGCAGAGCAGGGACAAACCCGAACACTCCCATGATTCTATCACCAACAAGGAAGACCCGTGACTCAATTCCCTCCACTCGTTTCAAGAAACTAGTCAGCAGCAAAGCTCAATGACAGCGAAAACGTCATACCCACCAAGAACCGACTTTCGAATATAAAAAGGAACCACCTTTAAACACGAGAAGGAGCCGAAACCGGCCATCGGAGCTCACCTTTTGCACACATTTACCGAAACTCCAGTTCGGACAGAGCGAGCGATAGAGAGGGAGAGAGGCTTCGGACCGTACGTTGGTTTAGCCACTCGTTTTTTTTTCTGTGGTGGGGTGGCATCTCAGAATCTCTCTCTTGGTGTTTGGCTGCAGACTTTCGTTAGCCAGTTACGGGATTGGGCCGTGCTCATGCTCGTCATGTACCCTGTTCGGCCCATGTGGAGAATCAAGGCCCGGTCCAATCATTTCCAAGGACCGGCCAGGTTTGATTACAGGCCTTTTAAAAGCCCTAAAACTTTACCTATTGATCTCTTCCAATTATTCATGACCAAAAAAAAAAACTCCTCCAATTATTAATGTCCCAAGACTTCATCTTTCTTCAGTACCCCCTCGCCGAAAAAATCAAGCAAAATGAACAAACTTAAAAGCAACAAGTCCGACAGGTCTTTTTCCGATTCATTCGACTTCATTTGAATTCTCCACACCCCACGATGTCCCCGAGGCCTGAGTAAATCGAGCACAGGACCTCAATTTCCGACCACAGAAGCCTACTAGCCTTTCATTGTCGGGACGTCACTTAACATACCGAGGGGCGGAGGGATGAAACCCGGCTCCATTCGGGCTCAGAAAAAGAAAAAAATATGTTATTTGGGTATATTACTATTTCTCTAAAGAATGATCATTATAAGGGAATAAACATTGCTTGTCATCCTTGTCTCAGATTACAGCACAAGTAAGTTTAATCGGATACACACTGAAATTTGACAGGAGGGGGAGAAAGAAGAGGGGAAAAAAGGGGAAAAAAAGGAAAGAAATCAATTGGATGCCTTCAAAGGTTGCTGTTGCTTGTAGATTCAACCAAAAGCAATCATTAAAAAAAAAACCAAAAGAAAAACAAAAGAAAAATAGGTAAAATTTGCCAACAACCACAATGTCCCTATAAGTCCGTGACAACATCACTTGATAAGATTCTCCAAAATCTCCAATTTCCATTTTGCTTTTTTATCATTATCATTATTTTCTCCTCATGAATCATGATTAGGGGCAATAATTACCACATTGCGATTTTCAAGGACTTGGCAACTCGAAATATACATATATATATAAACTTTTTTTTATGTATATATCTCGATTCCTCAAAGGACAAAAGATGTGGCGATGATTGAGTTGTGTCTCCCCCTTTTGTTCTCACACGCCACAAATATCACTTACTTCTCCGGCTCATCATGTCTCCATCCCATTTCACTAGGGCTTGCTGATGGTGTGCCAACCTTTTCCCACGTCATTCGAGATACTTGTATTTGCTCCAAAAAAAAAAAAAAAAAAAAAGAAAAACTTTAAAGCCCAATTTTCTTATCAAAATGCTTCTCAATGGGTATTCTCAGGATATGTATAATGAGTGAAAGAATAATATCAAATATGCAAAATAAAAATAATAATAATCACACTCCCACCGGCTATTGGAGATGGAGATCCCTACTTTGCTAAGGTTTAGCTAATAGGAAGCGTTATTGTCAAGAAAAGACAAAATAATAGGAAGTAGTTAGAAGGAAAAAGACCTTTCCTGCCTAATTGTGATATGAAGCCAATCACCAAAGCCAGGGCCACTCAAGGACAAGGACAACCACAATCACATGATGGAAGCAATAAGAGAGCATTCAAAGAGAATAGCAACATTGACATATATGTTAAAAAGAAGAAGAACTATTTCAATGTGAAAATGAGAAAAAGTCACGGGTAGTACAATGAGATTTAGTCATAAAAAGAGCTACAAAGACACGAGTCCAGATTGCAGAACATGGGCTATCATTGCACTCTTAAGAGCAAACACAACTTACACGTAACTCGATACTAACCCGGTAGAAGACAAATGGATACAAACAACTCTTGTGTCTTCAATTTGAAAGCTACGCAACCTTAATTGTGCGAATAATCCTAACCACTCTTTCCCTCTTTTCTCTCTCGTGTGTTCTCTCTTTCTTTTATGTCTACTCTAATTTTTGCAGGACCACATTTCAGGACTAGCAAGAAGCTATCTTAGAAATGGACACACTGTAACACCATGGATTCAATCCTTATTAATACACACACTTAGCCTAGCATATAATACGACCTAACTAAAAGCACTCCTTCATTTAGAAATAGCTAGTTTATTTATTTGATCGGAGATCAATAATTTTGAATGTTTAGCCTTTCAATTCAATTAGTCACTACAAATACATATGGACCATCGTATCTACATGCATAGAGTCGGGCTCCATCTCAAGGTACTGGGCATGGCTCTCGGAGTTACCTAGACCAATAGGTCTTGTAATTTGAACACAAAGCTCATCTCATTCAAGTTAAGCATGAACCATTCAAATAATCATTTAGGCTAGATCGTTATCCAACACTTTGTTGGGAAAAAAAAAAACAATTTAATGCTGTATTTCATATAAAAGTAGCAATTTTTTAAAGCTAAACTATTTCCAAAAGTGGAAATACTCCTTGTTTCCCCCTGGGAGAGTAAAGAAAGGGCCTTCTTTCCCCGGGTACGTTTCTTCCGATTGTCAAGGACAAATGACATATCCACATATATTATTGGCAGAGGTTCAAGAATTTCGGCTGAATGCAAGAGTAAATTGGCCAATCAGCATCAACATCTTCCTCAGCATCTGAAGAGACAGACGAGAAAAATAATAAAAAAAGGATAAAATTAGGTATTTGATATGACCACACACAAGCAGATGCAAAGAGAAATTTTTCTAGGTCTCCTCTCCTTTTCTGGGATTTGAAACGTAATTGCTCATTGCAAAACACACAAAATATCAAGGTCAAGAAGCTGCCAAATGGACACCTAATTGACAGCTAGACCTGTTGCCATCAAAATCCATGAAGTTGTCATCTCGTAGAGAGAGAGAGAGAGAGAGAGAGAGAGAGATGCTGAATTTCATCTTAAGCAAAGAGGAGGATTCAAGCAAAGGTGGTATGTTTGCATAAGTACATTGAATTTTTTCTGTTTATGCATACACAACAAGCATTGGGGGCTCATAAACAGGACAAAAATGATTGGAAACTGACAAATATGGAACTATTGAAACAAAAAGATGACAAATTGCCCTTATTAATTGATTGGAAGGTACGTACAACAAGATATTCTTTCCAATATCTTCCGCAAAGGCTCGCAAGTAAAGGGGACGTGAGGAATCACATGCCTTCTTCCCCATTAAAAATAGCAACATTCATAGTGCCCATCTTATCTTAATAATTAAGCAAATAGCGCCAGTGCTGAAAGAACGACACTAAAGACAAAAATCGAATACATCGGCACAGAGAAAGTAAATTGAGGTTGGACTGGTGTATGAGATTGCGAATGGTTGTTCTTGCTGTTTGGACTCGATGTCGATCTTCTTGTGACCTCGCCTTTTGAAAGTAACACCGAATGATGGGGCAAAAGTCGAGGTGCCTCGGTCTAGTGATTTAATTTAACCTCATCTCCCACTATTCCTAGTCGGGCAGATTTCAATCTCACAAAGACATGACTTTCCCCGACAAGGTATCTTGCACACCCTTTTTTATTTATTTATTACAAAGCATATACGACTCTTTTGGTTTTTGGACCTTAGTATGTCCTTAAATTATTACATCTAAACTCAAGAACGTAAAATTGTGGGTAGTCATTGGGGAGGGGGTAAAACGCTACCTCTCCAATTGGGGGGTTAAGGCGTGCAAATACTAACATGTTAAGATAAGAAACGTAGTCCTATCAACTTATCATCCCACTCCAAAATGGAGCTCTCGAGCTCTTTGGTTGTAGTGAAGTACAATCTTAACTACCACTGAAGATCCATAGCACACCCTCGGTTAGATGTTCTTGCGACCTTGCCTTTCAAAAGTAACACCGAACGACTAAGCCAAAGTCGAGCCACCTCGGCCTAGTGATTTAACTCCGATATTTAACTATTCCCTAGGTGGCTAGATTTCCATCTCACAAAAGACATGACCTCGGCCGACAAGGTATCTTAAACATCCTTTTTGGATTGCAAAGCATATGCAGTCTCCTGATAAGGTTTTTGCTTTGATGATGTGTGATAATGACATTGATAATTACACTTACCAATTAGTCTCTTCGTCGCACTAACTCTCATGGTGGGTTTCTCTGACATCTTGATATTTTTATTTAACAACCTTTTCTTTTATGATGGATGATGATGGTGGGGGTGTTTGTGTGGGTACTCAGTTATATTCTGATTACATATAATAAGAATTGAAGTTAGTTGAGTTATCAAGACTATTAATGATGATAAGGATTTATCAGAGATTTACCCCCCTCAATTATGATGCTTGGCTTGGCCCATTGAGGGGGGCAACATGGGTTTCCCTTCCTTGCGTGACCTTTCTGACTTCATTCCCCCTTTTTAAATAGAGTCCGAAGTGCAATCCTAGCATAGTCATCAATGAACAACGTAAATGCCTAACTTGGCATTGTAGAATTGAGTTTCAAGATATTTTCTTTTTTTAGCTCTTCCCTTCTACAATTACTAGTATAAATTTTGTTTTCGAATTTTTTTCATTTTAACATCGGAAGCCCGCGCCCCCCGTATCTGCATCCAAAGCCGATTTGAAAATACTTGTATTTTAACTTCAAGAGGACGACTAGATGGTTTATAGTGTCTAGATCGAGGCTAGGCAACATCTTGTGTTCGAATCATAACATCTCTTGCTTAGAGTAATTCAAGAGTGTTGCACCATTAACTCATATGAGTGTTAAAAGGATTATAAATAGGTTAGTTATGTTTAGTAAATTGGTGGTTTAAACACAATATGAATGTTAAAAGGGTCAAAACTTATTTTTTCAATTTATTTAAACCTAACCCACTTTTATAACTCTTTTTTCATTCTCTCCCGCCCTTGCTTGGTCTTGCACTCATCCACGCTGCATTCCCACCTCAATTTGGTTATATGTTTTTGAAGATTGGGTTAAATATGGATACATTTTAGCAATATGAATTAGGTCAAGTATGTATCATTAAATTTACATTGTATGAAAATTGGTCAAAACGGGTAAAATACGCCTATCTGATATTTAGGTTGGACCATTCTCGATTTGACCCAAGTCTAATTCAATCCATTCATTTGATGGGTTTAATCGTCGTTAGGAACCTGATGCCATCGGACCCAATTCGAACGAGCTTGTCTACATATATTTGCACAAATCTAATCAAGATGAAAATTCATACACACCCGTCTCGTCCCCCGATAAAGAAAATACGAAGTATGCTCACGTATATACTTGGTGGGCAACAATGCTCAAGATAGCATTTTATACTAGAAGTGTCAATATGGGTCATAAACTCATATTATGACTCACTTTTAGTTAAATTGGTCAAATATAAGTCAAGTGAAAGTTAAATATGGGTTAAATAAAGGTTAAATATAAGTTAAATATGAGTTGAGTGAGTTATTAGATAGACCTATCATCTCTCTCCTTCCATCCCCCTTCTCTATGCATTCTCAACTTCTATTGCCGATCTTGCCAACATGCCGTTGTTACCATCGTTGATCCCGAGCTTGCCGTTGCCGACTAGAGCTCAACTTGGATCTGAGCAAGCGAGCTGCAACAGAGCTTGGGTTGGTGAGCTCTAAGCTCACTGGCTGGAGCTTAGTTTAGATCTGGACAGGCGAGCCGCATGGTCTTGGCCTTGGCCGAGCTACGGCTCGCCTGGATCTAGGTAGGCAAGCCCCGAACTCGTTGGCCACAACAAAGTTCACGGTTTGCCAGATCTAGGCAAGCCCAAACTTGTCCGTTGCCAGTGACCTTGGCAGAGCCTAGATCGGCCGAGCTTCGAGTTCATCAACCTTAGTCAAGTTCAGAATTGTTGGCCTGCATCTTGGCCAGTCGCTATCGACACGACACTAGTAGAGGAAAAGAGGGAAGAAGAAGGAAAAAGAAAGAAAAGAGAAAAGAAAGGGAAAATAAAATAAATTCAAATAAATAATAATAATAAATTCAAATTTAAAAAAAATATTTAAAAAAATAAAAAAAAATATTTCAATTTAGAGGTATCCACATTTTTTTATTTACTAACTTTTTATTATTTAATTTACTTTATAAATTTGATGTGAAATTTTTATTTAAATAATTTATATGTGAAATGTTTAAAGTGGACTAAATAAGTTGGAGTAGATTTTCTTAAATTAAGTTAAATATTAATATGTGTTGGTAGTATGGGTCGGGTATGGGTCATCAAATTTACATTACATTAAAATTAGTCAAAATGAGTTAAATGAGTCGATATGGGTTGAATCATTTTTGACCTGACTCAAATCCGATCCGACACACCCATTTGACATCCCTACTTTATACTAAGGGGTGAATCCAAAAAAAAACTGGTCGGATTAAAATAAGAGACCCCAAAAGGTAAAAATTGCGGGGGAGGCGTGGCGTGGCGTGCGCGTGCATGTGCATGTGCGGCCACGATCGTCATCGACCCAATTTTTACGGTTTTTTTTTTCGGTTCCCTAAATGGCACTCGTCGTCGGAGTCGTTTGATGTTTGTCGCTCCGAGGTCGTGCAAGAAAAATGGCCGTTGGGCCGATGTCTGCCCGGATTTTCAACGCCCGACTCGGTGAGTCGGCGAGTGAGTTTGAGTGGGGGGCGAGTTGGCGACTGTTGGTTAGTGCTGTCCTCCAGAGCCTTTGCTTTACGGCCCAACCGCAATAATTCTGCCCCCGCCTCTCGTGTCTTTCCTTTTAACGGTCTTCGGGATTCAAGCGGGCCCCGCTCCGGTCAAAGTTGGGTTGACCGGGCGGAGAAGGGATGGGCAAAGAATTATTTATTGAATATACTTGTTTTTTTTTCTTTTGTGGGGTTAAACTTATTTTAAAGATCCCAAACCGGCATCCTCAAATGTACTTACCCGAAATTAAAAATCATTTCACAAGAAATTATAGATTGGTATCTCTGATCTAAATTTGCACTTCATCAATATTGCCCTAGATAGCCTATGAAAATGCGTAAGTGTTGACATACGTGAATTCTCCGCTTACTAATGGAGAGTAAATTTAGGTCATGAGAATAGGATTTAGGGATTTTTGTGTGATGGAAGCTAAGTTAAAGTGAACATTTCAAAGATGTATTGATTTATGATTTTTTTAATGATATTAACCCTATTGTCCATAAGAAAAAGGTGGCCTTCACGTGGGCTGTGTTGATAGCTTAAGCAAACACTCTTCATATCTTTGTTATTCGTTATTAAATTTGTCAAATCACTAAGAAGTGTCATTGACATAAAAAAAAGATTTAATTTTTTTTCTTTAACATGGATATAAAAAAGAAAGTATATGGCTTTTCTTCCATGCATCCATAATCAACCGTAGCAATTCTAGAGATTTAACCATCTAAAGTTTTTCTTTTTTCTTTTTTGGTTGCTGTCAAATTGTTGCTGCAAAGCAAGATCCATGTGATGATAATGCCATGGATAATGGGTTACCCTCAAAAGGCCGAGAAAAAGAGAGAAAAGGAAAAGGCAAACCTGTCAATCCTCTCCACCATCGCCATCAACCGCACCATCCTCTGCAAATCTCTGCAGATTTATTATCCTCGTTCACGCTCCTTTTCGGGCTCCTCCATTCCTTCCTTTCTCGTGTTTTACTTTTTAATCGTTTTACTTTTTTTTTCCCTTTCTTCAAGAAAAAGCTCGCTCTTTTATACTCTTGCAAGCTACTCCTACTCCCCCCACCGGCAGCATTCCTGTGAAAGACATTCCGCCTCTATCTTCCCGTTCCTCGTTCTCTGTCTTCCACATCATTCGTATCTTCTCTCTCTCTCTCTCTCTCTCTCTCTGCGCCTTTCATTTATAAAGCTTGATTGATTGATGCCCTTCTGATCCTTAACCACCAGAGGCCACGCAGGGTACTAATTCGGCACGGAGGCACTGGACCGGGCGCGGAAAGTCAAGAGTATGGCTTCCCTGAGATTGAACAGTGGGGAAAGTTGCCTCCTTTTTCTGTTCCTCTCTGCTTTTGTGGCGGAAATCGGGACTTGCCTTGGTTCCAAGGTGAGATAGCGGAGCTACCCACTTCGATAGAGTCGACGCCCGTGTGGGAATCCATCGGCTTTCTGGCTTCCTGGGGGTGTTCATTTGTGGGTCCTCTGTGATTCTTGCTTCGTTTTCAGGTGCATGTGGTTTACATGGGAAGCGTGAGAACTGAAGACCCAGATGAGTCCGTGCGGCGAGACCACCAGATGCTTGCTTCTGTGCACAGTGGAAGGTCAGTTTGGTGTCGTGAACCAGGATGCAGTCGAATGATATGTTCCTCTGTTCTTTACTTTCTTCTGTTTAACGTGTTCTATTGCTGTTGGAAATCGTGTGGGCTTCTTTCTTTCGAGTATATTGAAGCTCGTGTGGATGTTGTTTAACAGCATGGAGGAAGCACAGGCATCGCATTTGTATAGCTACAGGCATGGTTTCAGAGGCTTTGCGGCGAAGATAACCGATCAGCAAGCTTCCGAAATTGCTAGTATGTGATAAAGCTAATGGTTGAACGCTTCTTCTCTGTTGCAATGTTATCGAAATTCCTGCAGCTTTTGTTTTGTATGATTTTCGCCGGGACTAAGAAGATGATGTTGCGGTTGGGTGATTGACAGAGATGCCAGGGGTGGTCTCTGTGTTCCCAAATACCAAAAGGAAGCTACACACTACACATTCCTGGGATTTCATGGGTCTTGTTGGAGAAGAAACTATGGAAATTCCTGGGTACTCCACCAAGAACCAAGTGAATGTCATTGTTGGGTTTATCGATACAGGTGAACTTTCTTAAACACAGTCCTCTGACATCAGATTCTTGGACCATTGCTTAATTCAGGAGTTTCTGGCCGGAAAAGCAGCTATCTATTCTAAAAGGGGAACCTTACTCTAGTTGTTACTCCAGTCCTGGCAGCTGCATCAGCTTAAAATAGTCTTGCCAATTAGCTTGTTTGTGTCATCGTTGGGGAAACATCCCTTATAATTTTGGTCTGAACTTTTGGGCTGAATAGATGTATATGTATTATTAAGTAAATTGCTATGATAAGAAGAACTACATATTTTTACATGATATCAAGCAAATTATCAGTTAGCTATCATCCTAATCTTGGATGTAATCATGAAATAGAAAAAAGTAGGCATGATCCGTGATGTCACTTTTCAAAGCAGGAATATGGCCTGAATCACCAAGCTTCAGTGATGAGGGAATGCCTCCAGTCCCAACCAAATGGAAGGGGCAATGCCAGTCTGGAGAAGCATTCAACATTTCATCCTGCAACAAGTAATTTTCTGCTTTGGCCTTAGGACTATTGGTTCAGCAAATTGATTGCTGTTGAGGACTATTGGTATTGGTTTAACAGAAACTTCATAATGCAGGAAACTGATTGGAGCGAGATTCTACTTGAGTGGCTATGAAGCTGAAGAGGACATGACCAGCAAAGTTACATTCAGGTCTCCCAGAGATAGCTCTGGGCATGGGAGTCACACAGCCTCTATCGCGGTTGGCCGCTATGTTCAGAACATGAACTACAATGGCTTGGCAGCTGGAGGAGCCAGAGGCGGTGCACCGATGGCTAGGGTTGCTGTGTACAAGACATGCTGGGATTCTGGTTGCTATGATGTGGACTTACTGGCTGCCTTTGATGACGCTATTAAAGATGGTGTGAACATATTGTCACTGTCACTTGGTCCTGATGCTCCTCAGGGTGATTATTTCAATGATGCCATCTCTATCGGGTCGTACCATGCAACCAGTCATGGAATTTTGGTGGTTGCCTCTGCTGGAAATGAAGGGAATGTTGCTTCAGCAACAAATCTTGCACCATGGATGATCACTGTTGCTGCAAGCTCAATGGATAGAGATATCATATCCGATATCATGCTGCAAAATGGTGCAAATTTTACGGTAATAATTGATTTTCCAATGATTTCTGAATTCCTTAGACCTGTGGGGCCAAAAGGACATTAATTGTTTTTTGTGGGGTAATATAGGGCGCGAGTCTGTCAGTCTTTGAAATGAACACCTCTGCAAGAATCATGCCTGCCTCCGAAGCCTATGCCGGATACTTTACTCCTTATCAATCCAGGTGAAGCAGAAGGTACTTGAAAATGTTGCAATGTAGATGCAAACTATAAGCAAACATAAGAGTCAATTCTCGCCTTTATTGTTCGCAGCTTCTGTTTAGAGAGTTCCTTGAGCCGTGCCAAGGCCAAAGGAAAGATTTTGGTATGTCAGCATTCAGGAAGCTATACCGAGTCGAAGCTGGAAAAGAGTGTGATTGTAAAAGAAGCAGGTGGGGTTGGAATGATACTGATTGACGATGCTGATAAAGATGTTGCTATACCATTTGTGATTCCTTCGGCCATCATTGGAAAGGGAACTGGGAGGAAGATCCTCTCATATATAAATAGCACAAGGTTCGTTTTATGCCTTCGCTGATTGTGAATTTAAAAGTGCCAAAGAGTGCAAACTCGTGCATTTCTCTGACAGAACTGACTTTTTGCGATGAACAGAAAACCGATGTCCAGGATCTTCTCTGCAAAAACAGTATGGGGAGGTCATCCTGCTCCCCGGATTGCTGCATTCTCTTCAAAGGGTCCTAACTACATAACTCCTGAAATCCTAAAAGTAAGTTATTCCTTCTTTTCTTTTTCAACTCCAGGCATTAGTAAGTGTTGTATCATCAAACAACATCAGGCATTCACATTCTTATCAAGTGCTTTGGCTTTTAGCCCGACGTCGCGGCTCCTGGACTAAATATCCTTGCAGCCTGGTCGCCTGCGGTTGCAAAAATGAAGTTCAACATTCTCTCGGGTACTTCTATGTCTTGTCCTCATGTGACTGGCATCGCAACCTTGATAAAGGCAGTTCATCCAACCTGGTCACCTTCAGCTATCAAATCCGCAATCATGACAACAGGTAAAATTCTCAACATTTCAAACTTCGCAGATAACCATTTCATTCTTATAAAGCTACATTTTGTTTAAATCCCATATATTTGAACTGCCAAGTTTATGAACAAGTTAAAAGTGGTGCATAATCAGAGAAACATAAAAATGAATTGCCTTATCCTCTTTGCCGTTAACCTCTGGCATTCATGTAAAACATGCAGCCACTATGCTCGATAAGAAGCGAAAGCCCATCACAGTGGACCCTGATGGCCGGAGGGGGAGTCCATTTGATTTCGGGTCTGGGTTTGTGAACCCAACTCGCGTACTCAATCCTGGGCTCGTTTACGATGTGCAGCCTGATGATTACAAAGCCTTCCTGTGCTCGATCGGTTATGATGAGAAAAAGCTGCGCCTGCTTACAAGAGACAACAGCACATGTGATCCTAGACCTGCATCAGCAACTGAACTGAACTATCCATCCATCGTGGTGCCTCACCTCAAAGATGAGATCTCGGTAACTCGGACCGTGATGAATGTCGGGGAACCGAGAAGTGCTTATGAAGCCATGGTTTCGCATCCTAGAGGAATTAATGTCACAATCGTGCCGAGGCGGTTGGTTTTCGAGAGGTATGGACAGAAGATCAGCTTCACCGTGAAGTTCAAGGTGGATGCGCCGATGCAGGGATACACGTTCGGCTTCTTGGCCTGGAGGAGCAAGAAGTTGTTGGTGATGAGCCCTTTAGTCGTCCGCCGCGCGTCCTCGTCTTCCAATGTGGGGTTAATATGATGAGAAGCAAGTTGCCGGATGTGAAAATTAATTTTTTAGGATCTCTAAGAAATTGTCAAAAGCTTTAGAGCATACAGAAACATATACAGTTGTAGAGTCAAAGTGAGGATTTATATCAAAAGCCAGAGAATCAGGAGTGGCATCACATGAGTCGAGGGGAAGATGATATTTCCTTGCTTCAATTTTTTGGCAGGGTTCTGGCTATCTTTGAATTCTTCATTCTTGCTCTTGCAATTTCTTCAATTTTATAAAGCAAGGGAAGTGACAAGTTTAATTGGAAGGCTTTTTACCGAGGTAAAAGAGTTCGAAGTTTTTGGCTAGTCCTCGAATTATAAAATACCCCACTGATCTCATGAAAATAGAATATGAGAGTTTAGTTGACAACTCAAGCATTCCTTTAAGTCGCAGACTCCCTGAACAGTCAGATTTCAAATGAATACAGATAAGAGCTAGCGTGATTTTTTATTTTTAGTTATACTCTATTCCTATTTTAACTCTCAAATTTATATCGTGTCTCGGTATGAGTGTCGAAAATCCATACCTAAAACTAAATCGTCCTCGTTTCAATTCCTGACAATGTGGAAATTCGAATCCTCCACATTTTTCTTCTCTTGTGGGAATAGTGGTCACTAAGACAAATCCCTGTGGTTGGCTAGCATGAGTTCATTGGGAGGACTTCCCGAGCTTATATGTCATCCTATTGTGGTGAAACTTAACAATTTTAGGAATAGCCGTTATCTTTTTTAAATAATTAGTTTGATCAAACCAACAAAAATTCCATCCGTCTACATTGTGAAAAGAATAGATCCTTAAAATTGATTTACATGTACACGCATATGGGGTTGATACGAAGTGTAAATTAGTTTTCTAGGACATCTAAGAAACTGCCAAAGCTCTAGAGCATAAAGAAACACATACAAATGCGTAATCAAAGTGAAGATCAATATCAAACGATATCAAAAGCCAAAGAATCAGGAGTGGAAAGTGGTTCAGATTGGTCTATAATGGCATCTCATGAGTCAAGAGGATGAAATTTTCTTGCTTCTTTATGGCAAATTTCTGGTTATATTTAAATTCTTCATTTTTAATTTTGCAAATTTAGTTAATTTTACGTAGAATAGGAAGCAACGAATTTAAGTGGAAGACTTTTTATTGGCTTTACTAATACAAGAGATTTGAAGTTTGTGGCTTGTCTCCAAATTATAAAATGCTCAATTAATCTCATGATGCAACAAGTGTTCCTTTCACATACAAACCTCCTCCTATAAGTTAAATTAAGCATATAATTAGTCAAAGTTCAAACGGTTATACATAATAGTTAGCATGAGCTCCCTAAGAGAACTTCTCTATCTTATATGTCATCTTATACTAACAAAGCATAATAATTTTAGGATTAGCCAATATCTTCCGTCAATAATGAATTTGATAAAATTATCAAGAATCTCATCTCCTTGCTAACTTACATTGTGAAAAAGAACAGATTTTTAAGCATGATTTATTGGTCGAACTTCTTTTTTCTTTTTTGGAGATTGCAAAGATCGAAAATACCTCATCACTAAAAAGTCGGCTAACCGAGCACTCTATATATGACAACACAAATCTTCATTCGAATCACGTCTTCTTCGCTTAGAATATTCATGAAGCAATGAACAATTAACTAAGTAGCCCCTAATTATAAAATACTTCACTAACCACATGAAATTTGAATATAAGAGTGTAGTGACAAGTGTTCCTTTCAGTTACAAACCTCCTCTCTAATTATTATACTAAGCATGTACATAGTCAAATTTCAAACAATTATAGATAAGAGCTAGCATGAGCTCACCAGGAAGACTTTTCTATTTAGGAGTAGCCAATATCTTCTTTCAATGATGAAATTGATAAAATCACCGAGAATTCCATATGCTCGCTAATTTATATTGTGAAAAGAATATATTCTTAAGGGTAATTTACTGGTCAAACCTTTTCTTATTTTTATAGCATGAAGGTTGAAAGTACCCCATTAATAAAAAGTTGGTTGATTGAACACTTGATCTATATAACAGAGACTTTTCATTCTAATTACAGCTCCTCCACTCAAAATATCCATGAAGCAATGATAGTCTACTCTCATGCACATATATAGAGAGATTTATATGTACACTCATATGGAATCGACAACATGTATAAGTTAGTTTTTTAGGATCTCAAAGAAATTGCCAAAGCTTTAGAGCATACAGAAACATATACAGATGCAAAATCAAAGTGAAGATCAATATCAAAAGGTAGAGAATCAAGATTGGGAAGTGGTTCAGATCAATCGGTAATGATAGAGCATTGAAGTTTCTGGTTAGTCTCCAAATTATAAACTACACCATTAACCTCATGAAAATTGAATGTAAGAGTTTTTTTTGTTTTTTTTTGGGTCAATAAGAATATAAGAGTTTAGCAGCAAGTGTTCCTTTCACCTGCAAACCTCCTCGCAAGTATTAAACTAAGCATCTAAATAGTCAAAGTTCAAATAATTATATGTAGGAGCTAGCATGAGCTCACTAAGAGAACTTCTCTATCTTATACGTCATCCTGTACTATTGCTAAACATAATAATTTTAGGAGTAGCCGGTATCTCCTATCGATAATGAATTGGATGAAATTATCGAGAACCCCATCTACTCACTAATTTAAATTATGAAAAAATAAATAAATTTTTAAGCATGATTTATTTGTCAATTTTTCTTTTTCCTTTTGAAATCACGAAGATAAAGAACACCTTATCAATAAAAAGTCGGTTAGCTGAGCGCTTTGATCTGTAACGATATGTATCGCTTATTTTAACTACGTCTTCTCCACTTAAAATATCCATGGAGTACTGAACGACTACTCTGATACAGACAGACATGGAGGTTTATATATATTAACTGAGTTTTTTTTTATGAGATCAATTGACTCAAATGTTTTCAAATTCAAGAACGTCCCTCCGAAAGTTTTTTTTTTTTTCCTCTCTTGAAGAAAAAAAAGTAAAAGGAGAGTTAGGGGAGGAGGTGCTTTTGGGCGAAAAGGGAGATGGAGAATGTGATGAAGTTGAGGGAGTTGGGGGAGAGAGATTTCCGTCTAAAATTCGGGGAGTCTGCTGCAAGTTTAACACCGTGAGCGGAACGAACGAGCGAGCGAGCGACTTCCATTGACGTAGCCCCCACCATTATTCATTATTCACCGCCCCAGCACGAGCACGAGCACGAGCACGGCCACCCTCTTGCCCTCCTCTCTCTCTCCCTCTCTCTTTCTCTCTCCTCTTATAACTTCCCCTCTCTCCCTCTCCTTCCCTCCATGCTTCTCTTGGAAGTCACATGGAGGCGCGAGCGACCCGGGCCCTCTTCCGTCCCTCGTAGCGGAGAAGAAGCGGAAAGAGAGAAGGAAGACCGACATAAAGAAAGAGCGGCGGCGGCCCTTTCCCTTTCCCCCTTCCTCGGTCCTCTTCGTCTCGGGGTTCGTCCCGTTTCGCTTATCTCAGGTTACCCAGTTGCGAATTCCGCTTCTTTTTTCGATTCCGCATCTTGGGTCTTTTTCGTAATTCGATTGGGCATTCGTTTTGCCAACCCTAGAGCTCGTTCGGGGGAAAAAGGGAAGTTTTGGTGGGGGAGGGATTTGTTTCGGGTCTCGTGGATTTCGATTGTTCTGTCGCTCCCTGCTGTGCGCTGCGTCCTCTGAGGGGGAGGATCTCGAGGCTGGATCGTGGAGACCCGAAACCTAGGTTGGTGGTTAGGTGGGGTGTTTCGAGTTCCCAGTCCGAGATGCTCTTTGGATTTGTTTTCCTGAGCTGAGCTTGATCTCCGAGCACGCGTGGTCACCGGCATCGGTTTGGGATTGATCGGTTGTTTTAGTGGGCGGGAGTCTGCTTATGATTTCACAGGTTAATTTCTTCGTGGGTAGCGAGTGTCAAGGTGGTTTTTATTTTATTTTTGAGTTTGATTTCGAACAAGGATTCATGTCTTGCTTCCCATGTACTGCCTTTTCATTGCTGTTGATATGGTATTTTCTTGGTTCTTGTTTGGATTCATTGTTCTTCATCCACATTGCTTTTGGGTTCTCCATAATCTGTTAACCCTGCTTGGTTCAATTATTATTAGGGTAAGCTGTCCTCTTCTGGTGTGTTGTTTGGGTGTTGAACCCCTGATGTAATGTGCTTTAACGAAAGCTAAAAGTGATGAACAGCACAGATGGCCTTGTCCCTTTGCTCACTTCTCTCCTCAGCTTTATGTGTTTTCTTATCTAGAGTGTCATTGCGTAGGGATATGTCCCTGCAAAGGGTTCTTTTTCTTTTAAGTACTTTAGGAAGTTGGACTGTTTATTGAGCTCCTCATTGTATGGTTTTATATCTGTTTTCCACTGTAGGTGAAATATGATTTAGCTCCATGAGAAGTGTTCTAGTTTTGGAGACCTGTGGTTAATGTGATTGCTGGAATTTAGTAAATTTTGTGGTTTCTAAAGATTTTATTTTGATGACATAGGATTTCGGCAGTGCTAGTTTTTCTCTGCTCTTTCCAATTCCATAATTCGAAAGAGATTACGCATCATGAATGTATGCTCCAAGTGATGCATGCCTTTTGTACTCATCTGCTGGACATTCCTTTGGTCTGAGTTATTAGTTCTGTCAAATATCTTGTACAATTCGGGCATATGACTCTTCTGGAAAATTGCGCTCTGGTGATATGTAGCAAGAGCCTTTTCTCTCAATTGAAGTTAACTTTCCTCTTTTTCATATGTTCGATGAAGTACAATCTGCGACAGCAGCCTCCAAAGAAGTATAATAATAATAATAATAATAATAATAATAATAATACTTATAATGATAATAATTATAAAAGAAAAGGTTGAGCTCTATATTTTCCATCTCAGTTTGCTTAATAGTCTTTTATCAGATGTTCATTGGTGTTTTTGCTTTTAACAGTTAACTTGAGCAGCCGGTCAAATGCAAGATTCAAGAATGTTATTCACTGAGGAAGTTTCAGATGTGAAGCCGAGGAAGAAAAAAGCTCCTTCAAGAAAGGCAACTCTGCTTCCATTGCATGGTAATGGTGTTCATGGGGTTCAACAGCTGAAGGGCACTCCATCAGCAAAGAATGGACAGAAAAACTCCAAAAGAAACCTGAAGAATGATGTCTCCACATTGCTTCATCAACAAGAGAGATCAAATTCAGATTCATTGCCAGACTCTTCTGCATCCGGGGATGAGTATCGAGCACTGAGGAGGAGATATTTGCTTCTAGAGGAAGAAAGCTTTACCTTGGGGAATGAGCTAAGAGAAGTTGAGAAAGAAGTTAAGGTGCTTGAAGAGGAAAAATTTGCACTGCTGGATAAACTTGTGGTGCTAGAAGGCTTGATCGATCCCTCAGAGTTGCATATGTAGGGCCTACACTAAAGGGTATGTCAAGATATGATAATTGGTGGGCAAAGCAGATGGTCTATTTAGTACAGATGATGATCTTTGTTCATAGTAGAGCTCAACCTCTCAGTTATGTCAACCCGCTTAAAACTTGGGAGACAGCAGATGGTAAAGTTAGTCACAGTTTGGGTTCTAACTGATTTGAACACCAATGTTGTAATGGTTTCGTGTCAAAAGTTATAGTTCCAAATATCTCTGTGGTTACTCCTTTTTTCTCTTCTTTATTTTTATGGAAAACTTTATGGAGCCCTTTCACAGGTCTTATTTTGTTTGACTAGAGAAGTTAGCGATACTTAAAAAAATTTATTCGTGATTGTTGCTGTAAGAGTATGGGGGTGGTGCTGTTAATGAGAGAAGCGGGGGTCCTTATGGCAACAGATTTCATGCTGGCACTGGGAGATTGAGACCAGAAACATGCACACGCACTATTGGTTCGAAGCAAAGAAGAAAAATGGAAGACCCTACTGTTTGATGAACCACGAAGGACGGTTGAGCCTAGAAATGATGATCTGGAAACCAAAGTGGCCATGCCAGCCTGACCCGGATCCGGAAGATGGGAGTTTGATTGACGCAAATGCAGTATTTTAAACCAATTTAATCAGAACCAGATGACATATGAGGAGAAAGAGGGAGAGAAGGTCTCACACCCAAATTATGGAGGTGGTGCTATTTGCCTGTGTCGTCCCTTCTGTATTTTGTTATCAGCCAACCAACCTCAAAAATATTTCTGGATAACTGTCTGGAAAATTAGTGTGATCGTGATTTGAATCCATTTTCTATCAAGTGGTTTGCTCATTCAAGACCAAAGTCATATAAAATGAGGAGCATACTTGTGGAATATCCAAGTCTCTGAAAAATCTGGGTTTCTGAGTCTTCCAGGTCAATTTCTTTTTCCTAATGGGTATGCAAGTCTGCATCAGACCATGAAGAATAGTCTCTACCTTGATCCGTCAACATCTGTAGTTTCTCGGAAATGTCTCAAACGCGCTAACTTGTGAATTTGGCAGCTGATCGTATTTGCAGCATCATGTTTGACAAGAGGAGCTTCATCTCAATGACAAAACTTCATAGCCACGTTCTTGAAATGGGTTGGGCGACGCCTTCTCTGCGTTTGTTCGTCCCAAAAATTAGACAAGAACACTCTGCATGGACTCACGTTGTCATTTTCTCGTTCTTTTATTTTATTTTATTTATATGCAGGTCACATTAAGTTTCTGTTATTTAAGGGTAAAGTAGATCAAAATCAGCTTGCGTATGATGTGAATTGGGGTCTTGGGTGAGGCTAATTTCGCTATCAGCCAACCAACCTCAAAAATGTTTTTGGATAACTCTCGGAAAATTAGTGTGCTATCATGATTCGAATCCATTTTCTATCCAATCGTCTATAAACTTTGCTCATGCAAGTCCAAAGTTCTATAAAATGAGGAGCTTACTCGTGGAATATCCTACTTTTTTCTGAAAAATCTGGGTTTCTGGTTCTTCCTGGTCAAATTTTTTTTTTTTTGATGGGTACACAGGTCTGCATCAGACAATGAAGAATCGTCTCTAGCTTGATCCGCCAACATCCGTCGTTTCTTGGCAATGTCTCAAACGCGCTTACTTGTGAATTTGGCAGCTGATCGTATTTGCAGCATCATGTTTGACAGGAGGAGCTTCATCTCAATGACAAAACTTCAGGGCCACGTTCTAGAAATGGGTTGGGCGACGCCTTCTCGTGTTTGTTTGCCCCAAAAGTTAGATAAGAACACTCTGCATGGACTCGCACTGTAATTTTCCCATTCTTTTTTTCGTGTAGGTCATATTAATTTTCTGTTATTTGAGAGCAAAGTACATCAAAATCAGCTTGGGTATGATGTGAATTGGAGTGTTGGGTGAGGCTAATTTCGTTATCAGCCAACCAACCTCAAAAATGTTTCTGGATAACTGTCAAAAAATTAGTGTGTGATCGTGATTCGAATCCATTTTCTATCCAGTGGTCTATAAACTTTGCTCATGCAGGACCAAAGTCTTATGAAATGAGGGGCGTACTCGTGGAATATTCAAGCTTGTGCGAAAAATCTGGGTTTCTGATTCTTCCTGGTCAATTTTTTTTTTCTAATGGGTACACAGGTTTGCATAAGACTAAGAAGAATCATCTCTAGCTCAATCTGCCAACATCCGTAGTTTCCCAGCAATGTCTCAAACGCGCTTACCTGTGAATTTGGCAGCTGATCATATTTGCATCATCATGTTTGACTGAAGGAGATTCATCTCAATGACAAAACTTCATGGCCACGTTCTTGAAATGGGTTAAGCAGTGCCTTTTCTGTGTTTGTTCTCCCACAACTTAGATAAGAACAATCTGCATGGAGTCGCGCTGTAATTTTCTCATTATTTTTCGTTGTAGCTCACATTAATTTTCTGTTATTTAAGGGTACAGTATGTCAAAATTAGCTTGGGTATGACGTGAATTGGAGTCTTGGGTGAGGCTAATGTTGCATTGATTTGTAAAAGGGCGGCATGATGAGAACGAAATTTTCAATCTACAGATTCTGAAAATGATCCCTACGACCAGAAATCAGACTCCATTTCATTCTGAGATGGCCATGGAGAAATTTCAGCTCGATGACAAGTTTGAATAATCTTTAGTAGGAAAGTTCCTAGCAAATATACGGATTCGAATTCAATTTTGCTGGTGTACTTTCATTTCCTCGACGCGATAAATAAGAAGGTGTATGAGACTCTGCACTTCTGATTAGAGGCTGCGACTTCGAGCAATACACTTCCTGAAATGGGTCTGCGACTCAAGCTCTTCATCCTGACCTTCCTGCTTTCGACGGTATTTGCAGAAAGCCAAGGTGAGCAGTTCGGAATGCCGTTCAAAAAATCTGACCACAATAGATTTGAAGTCCTTGAATCGGCAAGTATCAACAACGGCGCCCTCCAAGTGACCCCGGACTCTGACGAGATCCGCTATCTCTCCGAAAAATCCGGAAGAATTCTGTGGAAAGATAGAATCAAGCTCCATGACAAAAAAGCAAAAGTGGCCTCATTCAACACCTCCTTCTTCATCAACATCCAAAATCATAGCAACAGTACTTCAGGCCACGGAGAGGGCATGGCGTTCGTGATAGTGCCCAATCTCGACCTTCCCCCGGATAGCGAAGGGCAGTACTTGGGCCTGACCAATGCCGCCACCGACGGAAACGCCACCAACCAGCTTTTGGCTATTGAGTTTGACACCTTCAAGCAAGACTTCGACCCCGACGACAACCACATCGGTCTCAATATCAATAGCGTATTGTCAATACAAAATGTGCCCTTGTCCAATTCTGGCCTCCAGCTTGTCCCCGAAAGTCCAAAAAATTTCACGATCTGGGTCCAATATGATGGAGTGAACAAGACCCTGCAGGTTTTCATGGTGGATGAAGAAACTCCTGTACCCACCAAGCCGAGACCGAGCAATCCTGTAATGATTCAACAAAATCTTGACATTGCAAAAATTGTGAATGAACGCTCCTATCTCGGTTTCGCTGCATCGACAGGCAGTGCAGTAGAAAAGCATTGTGTGCTAGGATGGAATCTGACGGTGGAGAAGCTACCGGAGGATGAGGGTCTTGTGATCGAGGCAAAGATCGCCTTGGGTGTCGGGGTGCCCCTTTTGGTGATTCTCTTGGCAGGCTGGTGGGGACAGCGTGTTCGGCACAAGAAGTACGAGACGGCCAACGACCCAACAATACTGGGGACCCTCAAGTCCCTCCCTGATACTCCAAGAGAGTTCCGGTTCGGGGATTTGAAGGCGGCCACAGATAACTTCAACGAGAAGAACAAATTAGGACAGGGCGGTTTCGGTGTGGTTTACAAAGGAGTATTGTCAAAGGAGAGCCTGGAGATTGCTGTGAAGAGATTCTCCAGGGACAACGTCAAGAGCAAAGATGATTTCTTGGCTGAGCTTACAATCATCAATCGGCTGCGCCATAAAAATCTCGTCAAATTACTCGGTAAGTAAATCAAACCGCTCCTCAATCTATGTAGAGCAATTGGTGACCTAAGAGTTAGAACCTGATGATTAATCAAATAAGTTGAATTGAATCGAACCAAGCACAAGGTGGTCAAATCGAACACTTGTTCTCAAATCGAAGTACTTTATCAATAAGTAATCCTCCATCATACCACCTAACGGTATTGTTTTTTGTTCTCAGGGTGGTGCTACGAGAATGGGAAGCTTCTCCTGGTGTATGAGTACATGCCGAACGGTAGCTTAGACACGCACATATTCTGCGGACCAGAGAAAGCAACCTTAAGATGGGACCTCAGATACCAGATCATCTCAGGAGTTGCATCAGCTTTGCACTATGTGCACAATGAATACGATCAGAAGGTTGTGCACAGAGACCTTAAGGCCAGCAACATCATGCTTGACTCTGGCTTCAACGGCCGGCTGGGAGACTTTGGGTTGGCCCGAGCCATAGAGAATGGGAAGACCTCCTATGCAGAGCTCGAAGGTGTACCTGGTACTCTTGGCTACATTGCACCTGAGTGTCTGCACACAGGTAGTCAATCATCGTTCTTGAGACGATTAAAAGTTGACATATTTGTTCATTGGAATTCCAAAAAACGATCAGGCACAAAAACCATGAACATTGTAATGCATGGTCTGACAGTATCGTTGTTTGTGATGCAGGTAAAGCCACAAGGGAATCTGACATCTATGGCTTCGGAGCAGTGGTTCTTGAGGTTGTGTGCGGCCAGCGACCATGGACCAAGATTGGTAAATTCTTCTTGGTGGATTGGGTGTGGTCGCTCCATCGTGAAAGGCGAATACTCGAGGCAGTTGACGAGAGGCTGAGAGGAGATTATGTGGCAGAGGAGGCAGAGCGGCTGTTGCTCTTGGGTCTGGCATGTTCACACCCAAATGCAAGCGAGAGACCCAAAACACAGGCCATTTTGCAGATAGCTTCAGGATCACTGCCAGTGCCGTATGTCCCACCTTTTAGACCAGCCTTCATGTGGCCCTCTGCAGGTGCTGTGGAGGGGAACGCTGATTCAGAATATACAGATGACTTAACTGTCACGATTTCGCATTAGGCTATTGTTCGCTAAGATTCTTTCTTGATAAGTGGGTCACAACTCATAATTTAACGGAGGGAGGCATCAGTGCATCACATATGTTTTCAGAAGTGCTTGCTTGCACAATGACAGTTAATTTATCTACCATGTAAAGAATGCTTTCTTTTTTCCTTCATCGTGCAGTTAGGATACGGTGAGCTATTGTCTACTTTCATTTTCCCGTTTTTAAGCCAGCTATTATGTTGGATTTGGCATGCTAAATCCTACAGGTGGGCCTTTCACCTTGATTTGTTCGTTCGAATTTCAGCAATTCCATAGGAAGTGTCGCAGATTTTCCAATTGTACGACAAATGTCTATCATGATCATTCTCACGTATTTGACTTGGCCAATAACCACTTACAGATCAGATAGCATCTACCCTGCAACAAGCATGAATGCAGACCTAGTATTACGTAGTCTGCAGATGAGCACAAATCAACACAACCAACCGTCTTAGACTTGCATACAAAATACCTAGTTTTGCCTATAGCAGCACTCCATTTTATTTCTTGAACCCGGAGTCGACGATTAGTGGTGCGACTTGCATCCGTGTCATATCTCAGATGCCACTCGAAAAAGTGCTAGAGCCTCACCTCTCTGCAATTCTTTTACAGACCGGAGTTTCCAAAAATCTGTGAAAGTAAAAGGGGCGCAGAGGCGTGGGTGTTCAGCATCCACAAGCTCGTCTGGGGCTTCAATAGCTGCCTCCTTTGGTGCCATTACAAAATGTCCAATTGATACACGAACTCTTCCTTCCTTGCATAGAACTCGATGCTTCAAAGTGCACAATCTTCCATTGCTCCATGCCTAGAACATGCAGTGAGAGGAGTAATCACTACAATTAGAAACCATTAGACAAAGGGAATTCTACAGCTAATTCATAGACTCTCAACCAATCAAATGAAAGAGGGATAACAATGTGGCATTCTTGCTGGGTTTATCGGTTCCAATCTGAATGGCGCGTGTCGGTTAAACTTGCACCAGTGGACGCTATTACAACAATTCCTATAGTATCTCAATTGACGAGGAATGTGCCAGGCCAAGTATCAATTGGTCCAAACGAACCAGACTTGTCCATCACTTCCAGACCACTGACGTCGTCGTCATCTTGAAGAATGGCCAGGAATCCCATATGCATGTGTAGTTGTGCACCAGTAGAACCAACAGTTTCTGGGGTGAAGCTGTATTTGTTCATCCTGCTCAAACTGACCGCTGTTCAGTCCCATGCTTCTAGTCAGCTTGTCTGCTATGTCCATGGCCAGTTCATGTACTGCTTCACGATAGGTCTTCATTATTTCTCTGAAGAAAGCGAGCAGAAGACTCAGTATCATCTCCGGTTGGAAACAAGAGACTGACAAGATCTAGGGCTTAAAGATCACAGAGCAATCTTTACTGGTTTCCAGTTTAACTCATGCTTCGATTGTTTGTTTACACAGATCCATGGTAGGCATGAAACACCCAAACCATGAGCGCACAAATTCCAAAAGCCGGAAGTTCATCAAACTTGGAATACATTTTTTGGCTCATCCTTTAAAATTGAAGGTAGTGAGTGCTAAAATTATCACTCGAACTGGAAAAGAAGTATGCATCCACAACTATTTGTCCTTGAAAACCAAATTTTGTGCCGCAAGAAAGAGAGAAGAAAGACTGAACCTTTGATGAGGAGAAGCATTCAACTGGGAACAGAACACATCCACACCTTGAGCAGAGCCCATGTCCCTTAACCCCAAAGATTCATACAGAGGATATGCCTCGTTGGGCTCCAGGTACCCACTCCCTTCCACCACATTCTTCTTCTTCGCCTCCACCGGAAGATCAAGCAGTGACCTCGCCACCGCCTTCATCTCGGCCATCAACGCCTCGGAGATCCCGTGGTTCAGTACCCTGAAACATCCCCACTCCTCGCAAGCTCCTCTCAACTTCTCGTACTGCAAGGGAAAACTTTTCAAATCAATCACAGGAATGTCGCAAGCTCCTCTCAACTTCTCATACTGCAAGGGAAAACTTTTCAAATCAATCACAGAATGTTTCTTCCTTCTTTCCCTTCCATATCTCTCTAATTGGACTCACATTCACCTAATTAAGTCAATGAGTTATAGGCCAACTAATATATATTAACTATTCAACATTATATCAATTCTTAATGTGAATTTATAATAACTCATCTCTAACATAATTTATAACATTTTGGATTCGTTTTGAGTAGATCACATAGTTTTAAAACGCATATGTACAAGTAGAGAACCCATATGCTTATAAGCTAGTCCAAAACCCCCTTCCTAAGCGATGTGGGACAAGAGACATATCCCTTTCTCCCTTGCACGCGTCCGAGGACCCATATGCTCCTTTCTCCCCGCAAGCTCACTTGGGCTCCTTTGTTTTCCTCCTTAGGTTGTCAAGAGACATATCTCTTCCTCCCTTGCACACGTCCGAGGACCAAGGCGCGGATGCACTGTCATCCCTCCTCCTCGCACATTGTCGCTTGGGCTCCCTTGTCTATACCGTCGCTTGAGTTGTCTCATTCTCCCCCCTTCAAGAACAGCGTCCTCGCCAGTGCGGGGTCCAAAGAGGACAATATGTTAGCTTGGGAGAGGTGCGCCTCTGCCCCTACAATACGCGTTTTAAAATCATGCGGGTCCTCGGCTCAAAACGGATAATATGTATATAGTGACGAACCTAAGATATTATATAATTTACAAACCCATACATCCTAACAATCTTCCCCTCATGTGTGATGAGCTCAATGTTAGGCCTGCCCCCTTAATTTAAGTATCCTTCTAGCCCAACTTCAACCTTATGGACTCATGTTACTATACCACAATACCCATCTTTGCCCAAACTACAACCATTTGAATTCCATCAAAATAATACTTTTACCCAGATTGGAGCCCAAATTTGAATCCATCAATATATCCAATTGAACCTACATTTACTCAAAAACTTAAGCCGATGAATTATTGACTAATTAAGATATATTAATTGCTCAATACGACATTAATTCTCCAATGTGGGATTTTTCTAACACAATTGATTAATACATGTATCCTAACAATCTCCATAGACCTAATGTTGGAACCAAAAGGATGAAATTTTTTTGAAAGATTTGGTAGAGGAGAAAATATAAATACACAAGAGAGATAATAATATTCAAAATAACTCGCGTAGGTTTTATACGGACTTCACTCTTCTCTCTTTCAAACTCAACAGTACAAACCGTGCTGAGCTCTCTCTCTCTCTCTCTCTCTATCTATCAAGTCGAGTGTCCTACGTTAGCACTCTTAAGCCTTTTATAGGCTGAGGTTTCACCGCTTGAGGAAACTTGAACTTTGCTTCTTGTTTGCTGTCTTCAACCTGAGTCTACGCGTTGCCAAAACAAAGTCCAATTCATTTGTGAAATGTTGGCCCACACACTACACACTTGTCTTCATGCATGAATCCTCTGTGTGTTTCATGCAAGAATGCTCCGTGTTCCACCACAGCTCCTTTTCATTCACCGCATGGGGACTCCACCGCTTGACAGGTAGTTGACGTGTGCGTAAAAACTCAAAAACAATTTTACTATTTTCTACACCTAAGACACAGGCGCGCCGTTCTCGAACCAAGGAAGCACACTTCCTAGTCGAGCCATTGATCCTTCCCTTCCTCTTGGTGCACGCCTCGGCCTCATCATATTTCCATTGATGAAGCTCAGCCATGGCTAACGGTGCTTCCTAACCCTTTGGAATGAAAGAGAGTTGAATGAAGGGATACTAAAGAGGACGTGAAGAGAACGAGATTAATTCCGGCAATATCTATTTCTTTTCACCCATTATTTTCTTTTCCTTTTTATCTTGCTAACGCCACGTTCTAATTTCATTTATTTTGTGTACTTCTCCTCTTGTTTGCCTTTAGGGAAAATCACAGTTGATTGGCATATGATTTTCCAATTGTACAGCGAGTGTCTATCATGGTCATCTCATGCATTTGTCTTGGCCAATAACCACTTACAGATCAGATAGCGTCTGCACTGCAACAACCATGGATGCAGACCTAGTATTACGTATTCTGCAGACGAGCACAAGCCAACACGACCAAATCGCGTTCGACTTGAGTACGAAAATCATGGTTGCCGATCGCAATTTGTTTTATTTATTGAACCCGGAGTCGGTGGTGTGTGGGGCGACTTGCGTCCATATCAGATCTCAGAGGTCGCCCGGAACAGCGCGAGAGCTTCGCCGGTACGCGATTTTCCTACCGACCGGAGTTTCCTGTAGTCTGCATGAGTAAAAGGGGCGTAGAGGCGTGGGTGTTCAGCATCCACAAGCTCTTCTGGGGCTTCAATAGCTGCCTCCTTTGGTCCCAATAGAAATGCGCCCATCGATGCCCGAGCTCTTCCTTCCTTGCATTGAACTCGATGCTTCGCATGGCGCAATCCCCCGTTGCTCCATGCCTGGAACATGTAATGCGAGGAGTGATCGACACTATTAAAAAACCGTTAAGACAAGAAGAATTCTAAAGCAGACTCGTACAGGTAATTTATAGACTCTCGACCGATCGAAATGGAAGAGGGAAAACAATATGGCATTCATGCTTTGTTCATGGGTCCCAGTCTGAACGGCGGCTGCTGGTTATTCTTGGACTAGTGGACAAAATTAGAACAATTCCGGTAGCATCTAAATTGATGAAGACGGCATATACCACAGCCATGTCTCCGAGAATGACAAGAAAAGTGCCTGCCCAAGGATCAATGGGTACGAACAAACCAGACTTGTCCATCACTTCGAGACCTCTCACGGCGCCGTCGTCTTGAAGAATGGCCAGGAATCCCATATCTGTGTGCAGTTGTACACCCGTAGAACCAACACTTTCGGGGATGAAGCTGTATTTGTTCATCCAGAGTTCGCAGGCCCAACCCTCGAACATGCCGCTGCTCAGTCCCATGCATCTACTCAGCTTGTCTGCCATGTCCATGGTCAGTTCATGCATTGCTTTACAATAGTTCTTCATTATCTCTCTTGAGTAAAACAAGCAGAAGATTCAATATCATCTCTGGTTGGAAACAAGACACTGACAAGCTCCAGGGACTAAAGATCACAAAGCAATCTTATGACTATGATTTGCAAATTCCGAGAGCTGGAAGACATCTAACATAGAATGCATATTTTGGCTTGTGCTTCAGCAGCGAAGGTACTGAGTGTAAAAATCATCACTCGAACTGGAAATGAATCATGCATCGATAACAATCTTTTTCTCAAAAACCGAATTGTTGCCACGAAAAATAGGAAAGATTGAACCTTTGATGAGGAGAAGCATTCAACTGGGAACAGAACACATCCACAGCTTGAAAAGAGCCCATGTCATTCAACCCCCAAGATTCACACAGTGGATTCGCCTCGGTGGGCTCCTTGTACCCACTCCCTTCCACCACCTGGCCCTCATTCTTCTTCTTCACCTCCATGGGAAGATCGAGCGGCGACCTCGCCACCGCCTTCATCTCCCCCATCAAGGCCTCGGAGATCCCATGGTTCAACACCCTGAAACACCCTCAGCTTCTCGTCCTGCGACGGGAAACCTCACAGATCGATCACAGGAATCTTCATTCCTTCTCTTTCCCCCATCTTCTTCTCTACTTTTTGGGCGAATGCCTTCCTTTACTGAGCTTGAGTCCTGTGTTTATAGCAGTGAGAGGGACATGCATGATTTGCATCATTGACGTACGAGGTACATTCCGTGTGGCGACCGGACCCTCCATGCTACGGCAAGAAGGAGAAAGACACAATCCAATTGAGGTTCTTGTGTTGTGTTGCGTCGCTGATTTACAGTCGTGAGAAGCTGTCTCTCCCTGCTCCCTTCTGCTTTTCGTTTGAACATGCCTCCGGTCTGCGTCATTCCCATTTCTTCGCCAGCTATCCAATGGTGACAGTTGACTCTCCGTCGTTTTCCGCGGAAAAAAACTTGGATTTTCCGATCTCCTCATTGATTTTATCCATTTTCTTTCCTTTCATTTTGCTCTCAAATTTTGACAACATGGTATTTTAAATATCCGAAAAAAAGAAATTCAATTGACCATGTTACATGCGAATAATTATTTTCTTCAAAATGCTTCAGATCTTCTGCGTTAAATTTTAAATCGAAATATAACTAGCGAAACCCACAAGAAAATTTTGACTAAAAATTATACTGTTAAAAGGTAACACTTATATGATTTTAGCTTGATTAGTGATGAAATAATAGCTTCTTCTTTTAACTTGTAAAGGAGGAAAATATCGAAGGCAAAATATGAGGGGAAAAATAGATAAGTGCTTTCCACTTCAAAATTCAAGAGGCGATCGAAGTAAATGCTAAATAACAAAAAATAAATCCCAAAGATATATGTTGAACAATCTATGTGCAATGGAAATTCATTGCATGTTATGTTTGAACTCCTTCATTATCAACTCGAAGCATCGACGCCATTTTTTGCATAGACATAGATGAGAAGTAGGGCACTCTCTCTATGGAATTTTTTTTTTTTTTTTAATCGAGCTTACGCAAGAATCTGTGGTTAAAATTTCACCCGTGTCAATTTCTCTTATCGCTGATCAACTCTGACTAATCGTCATCGTCATATACTATATTATTTATTCATGATGTGGAGCCAAAGCTCTTTGTCTTAATTCAATTGATTTTGTCTTTTAGTATACAGACCGAATGCCTTCCCTCATCTTGCAATTGCATTTGCTCGGCAAATTAGCGTGATTATTGATAATTTAGCAAAGCTTTTTCAAAATGATCGAACAGAAACACATCCCATGCATGCATATTTCTTGCAATAACAGAAGACAAAAGAGGAAGAGGGCCTTGATATTTGAGAATATATAATGACATTGCGAACGTAATGAGGGATATTACAATTTGATCTTCTCCAAGCTTCTTCGGAAATGAAGAAACCAAAAACGAAGAAACGAAAAGGAGAGATACAAAGGAAACTAGATCTAGGAAACAAAGAGAGTTCCTTGGCATTGTTCCAAGGAATCGCTACAATCATGTCGTTTCTCTTTCCACGTCGCTTTCTCGAAAAACTTCTCCCCGTGCGTTGAAAAAGAAACCCTAGCCAGTGACTCGTGCCATCGTCGCTAGGGTTAAAAACCAAACACGTACGAGATGAAGTACTTAAAACTAATCTATATAAAGTGAAGTAACCAATAGGTAATCACTTAAGCCTGTAGGTTGTAGGGCCTGGTGAAGTAAAAGATCAAAATGACTCGATCGGGTCAAGAAAAGCGACTGAGTATATATACATACGGCTTTTGAAGGAGATGACTCAGTGATCGGCTCCGCAGATGTAAGACCGTAGGAGCATGGTGGCACAACGGCGTAGGATGTAAATACGGGCGCGCCGTTCCCGAACCAAGGAAGCACACTTCCTGGTGAGGCCATTGATCCTACCCTTCCTCCTGGCGCAGGCCTTGGCCTCATCACATTTCCATGGATGAAGCTCAGCCATGGCTAAAATGTTGAAGATGACTGAAAATTCAAAAGGAAGCTACAAGAAGAAGTGGGGTTAGGGCTGGAGAGTGATTATATAGTCCTTGGAATGAAGAGAGAGTTCACTAAAAGCGAAATTGACGACGACGTGGAGAGAATGAAATTAAGTATTCGATTTGAATGCATTGTTTTCTAGGAGGAGACTAGAGACATATATTATGCAAAAACAATTGATTTTTTTCATTTTTTTTTATAATTTAAAGCAAATATGATCCATGAAATTATGAGGGGGGACTAGGAAAATGGAGAAGTTGAGCATGAAAGTAGGAGAAGTTGCCTAATGAAGACGAGGCAAGGTGATTGATTGAGAATGGGGTTCATGAGACAGGGTCCGGCAATATCTCGTTCCACACTCATTTTATCTATGTTTAACTAGTCCTTTCGCCTGCTTATTGAAGAAACCAGGGTAGATTGACATGATGCAATGCACGTGTGTGGGCAACAACGTTCAAAATGTCTCTTGAAAAAATGTTATTTGTGGACAAAAAAAATGCAAATCTCAAATCTCTTGGAAAGGAAATATAATTAGATATATTCACACCATTCCCATTACTTTTCTCAAACCCTAATTTCCGTTTTCTCATCCTCATTAACCAAAAGGCTATAAAATGAACAGTCAAATAAACTTAGCAGGATACGTGTTTGTATCTTATCTAACCTTTTGAAACCCTAAGTTTGACGTTCGACAATAAGAATGAATAGAGCTTTTATCAGCTTGATGTTTTGGATTATCGATGAGTCAACATAACCCATCTTTGATCAAATCACATTTGTCAATCCCATGAGATTGTTGGGCTGGATCAGATTAAATTCTACCCCAAGTTCCGAGGTTCCTGTCTGATGTTGGCCTCCTTCGCACCGAACATGCGGGTTTGGGTTGGAACTTGGATCCATATGCGTTTGCCACGCAAGAGAACGCGAGCATTGTCATTTTTCTACATTTTCTCAAAAATGAAAAAAAAATAATCTTGATCTTGCATGACATCTCTCGTGAAATATAAAGAAAAGGAAAGGAAGGACATTCCTCGATTGCAATTGAGACAGAATATCTTGAGATTGGAAAAAGAGGGCCAAACTGGTAGAGAATCTCGGCACGAGCGTGGTGGTGTTCGCAAAATTATACACGATTCCACACGTTCGTAGTTGAATATTTTGAGAGTCTTTAGGTTTATCGGGTTAAATGAACAAAAAAAATTTAAAAGTGTGGAAGCCACGGAATTTATGGAAAGTGAGAAATTAAAAGCAAACGCACTTTATGCAGACAAAATCAAATATAGATATAAAATAGTACTTCTAGTTGTATTAGATAAATTGGAGATGACCATCACGTATTATAGTTTATACATAGAGGAAATTCTGTCGAGAATGTGTCTCGAATTTGATTCGCATGTGTTTCCTAAAAGGCGTTTCTTATTTTGGATAGGAATATAAGTTTATATATCCTACCATGATATTAGATAAATTAGAGCAAATGAGAGAAGTATTAAAATTTCTCTCTGTGAGTTTTTTGAATAAATTGTTTGTCGAAGATCGTAATTTAACACTTGTGGGTTTGTTCTGAGTATTATTGAGCGCTGAGAAACACTTGAACAATTGAGCAATTGAAAACTTTGTATTCTTCGGATTCATAGCAAAGTTCTTAGCAACTAGCTCTTTCCATGAAATAGGTATCGACACTCGAACTAAATAACGTAAATCTCTGATTTTCTTTGCCGTTCTTCTTTGATTACTTTGGTAATTTCCTTCTCTCACGTTTGGCTTGAATTGCAAAATCTTTTAACTTCCGCATTATTTTCACAACAAATAATATTAGGGCCAATGCTTGATTGGTCGCTCCTCCTACTATGTATCGGTTTTTAGTGAATATCTCAACAAAGAAATTTAACCAACACAGCTTCGGGTAGCTTGGGTATTGTGGTGTATTAAAATGGTCTTGATGGTAGCCTTCATGATTCAATCTAAAGAAGAGACTATAGATATATGCAAACATTGGAGATTTAAGTTGAGTCATGTTAATGCAGAATGATACCTAAATTAAGGAGAGTAGACCTAACATTGAGCTCATAACTGAGAAAGAGATTATTGAGATGCATATGCAAGTTATATTAAAAAAGTCTAACATTAGAAAATTGGTGTAATGTAGAGTAGTTAATACGATCCAAATTCAACCATATTTTATTGGTTTAAGTTTTTAATAAAGGTGGATCCAATTAAATATATTGGCTACCTTGAATTAGGCTCTCTCTTAACAATCTACCTAGATAAAAGTATCATCTTTTTTTGCATGCTCACAATAATTGGTATCAAAGTTAAGGTTAAGACTTCTTGAGTTGGTTTGGGCCTTTTTGCATGTTTGGTTATCGTTTGGAACAACTTTGGGTTATCAAGCATTACATCCAATGAAGACATTAAATGAGAAGGATACATTGTCGACAATAATGAAAGAGGCCCCATAAGGTAGAGTTGATGGAGCAGATGAAAAGCATAATAGTGCTAAATCCATTGGATGAGCTATTTTGAAGTGGCCGAAGATATGGACGTGGCATCATTGTGGACAAAACTTGAGGCACTTTTTTTGATGAAAGGTTTGAACGATCACTTATATATGCTGAAAATGATGTTTCAATTTTGGGTGATTGAATGTACACCCATCAGAGCCCATTTAGATAAGTTCAACAAGCCCGTGATGGAGTTAAAGAACATTAACGAGAAACAAGGCACGATGCTGTCGGAGTCTCTACCAGATTCTTTCGAGCACTTTGTCGATTCGCCTATGCAAGGGCGCTCCCAACAAACTCTTTATTAACACCAACTCCAAGCTTTCTTTCGAGAAAATCCCATGAAGCTCGTGCATGTCCCTCGAATTAAGATCCTATAGACAGGATGGACAAACAAAGACATACATTTTTCACGGCCCATCATCCACCAATGCAAAGGCCTTGATTCAATCCGGCCTTTCGTTTTATTGACCATCCAATTGCTTGCGCCATGGAGAGACATAATATAAGTCGCAAGAAAATCGAAACACTCGCATCTAGTGTTCTGCCTCTCGTCTCTAACTTGGTAAAAAAAGAAAATGTTGCAAGATTCGAGTTGTTATTCTTTTCAGCAGATAGGCAGAAGAAACCATCTCGGTGAAATCGTGATCTTTGCCCCTAAATCAGGACGATGGTTGTCGACACGAGATGGGAATGGTTTCGCAATATAATGTATGATAGCTCAAATTGTATTAGAACCCAAAAGCTGATTTGCACTTTCGTGACAAGCAAATAGCCAAAGCGTCTCATCAATTAGCAGCTTTCTTTCTTTAGGTCTCGTGATGCCCATCGGATGCTTAAATTAGCAACAGAAGGCGAGATCAAGGGGGGAGTGGAAAATCGAGTATGGACTCACGCAAAGCGCATCAGCTATTGCGAATCTTTCTGAAGGTCAAATAGTATTAACATCACAAATTTCAAAAAGAAAAGCATCATTAATGCAACGGTGAAATTAATGATGTTAGAGATAATTAGGGATTTTTTTAGGATAATTTCATAAATTAGAGATATTTGATAATTCAATTGATTCTTTATATTTCTCAAGGGTATATCTTAATTTATTAGACACTCATCTAATAAAGCCTATGAATAAATTCATGTAAAATTTTCTTCTAGAAGAAATTTCTCAATTCTCTTTTATGTTTTATTCTTAATCAGTGGCATCAAATGCTCAAATTAACATTTTGGTCATGATGTCTGTCTCCCCTAGGTTTTAGGGCCCTACTAATATATAAAACATTGGGGAGTTTTTGTGCGGATGTAGACTTCTATGATTGAACGAAATGGCCGCACGGCACTTCATGATTGAGAAAGAAAAGGAGCCCTAGGAGAATAAAGCAAATCCCCACTCCTAAAATAATCCTGTGGAGCTCATTTGCCACCATTCTCTGCAGCATCTCCACTTTGCCCTCCTCATAAGGCACTCCAGGAATACGACACATTAGCAAACATGTTCTTCAACTACCCCTAATGTAAACACGTTGCGCGAATGAATAGTTGAACAAGATCGATCGCGATGCCCGAAATCCGTGATTGGTTGTACGCTTTTATGAGATCATATGCGAAGTCTTTGGGTTTTTGCAATATGTTCGGTTTTATTCGTGAATGGATCGTAAGCTTTGACTAAGCACGTGCTGAACAACCTTATCTATAAGTTAGGAATAACGACAAAAATGTTATTTGAATTTTGATTTAATATGTAATGTAATTTTAAAATTTTAATTTGTTTAATGCAGTCATTGAACTTTAAATTTATTTATTGCAATATCTGAATTTATGGTAGGTATTCAATTTTTTCATTAGACTATATAGTCCTTAATTTTAAATTAATAGAAGGATAACATTGACTATTTTCATATAATTAAATGACTAAATATATACCACAAGTTTAGAAACTATATTAAATAAATTTAAAATTTAAATTATTTGTGTTTTTGGTGGAAAAATAAGGAAGCAAGGAAATCTCAATTATTTTATTTTTTTTTTCTCTTTTAACCTTCCTCAACCCTACACCAAAAACAATATATATATTCTATTAAATAACTAAATTGAAAATTTCTTCTCATAAAAAGACCAGAAAAATGAAATAAAAAAATAATAATAAATGAGTGCTTCAGAATTAGCTTACTCCAGCTCAAGACCAGACACAAGGAACCGACCGAATTCAAAGAAAGAGGAGGCCCATGAATGACCAAACGGCCACGCATTTCGGACAACCTGTCTCCCTCTCTCCTTTGATCTTCGTGGCACCCAATAATTTCAAGACTTCCGGACATGACATCACCCCCCCCAGAATTCCCTTTATCTGTCATTTTCCATCGCTCAATAATTAATTCAATTAATTACATTAATCTACTTTCTCTCTAATCACAAATTTTTTACTTTCCCTTTTTCTTTTTCTTGTTCGGAAACGCACCTTCGCGCGACCGACGCGTGTCCTTCCCTCCTCCAAATCAGCCGAGCATTTTGTCGTGCAACCTGGAACAAGAGATGGGCACGGACGGCGGTGGTTAATTTAAGCACATGAAAACGAATTTTTTCATTAGCTTACGCTAAGTGCCTGATTCTCAATCGCTATCGCGATTCTCCTATCTATCTTCCCGATAGTGACGACATAAATTTAATAATTTTACAGTGCGTCCACCAACCCACAAATAATCAATTGGGAGAGTTAAATTCCGTCGGCATCTCAATTCATTTATTTATCTTTTCCTTGAATATCATTCTAGTACGCGTCATGATATTTTTATTTTCCTTTTGAAAATTAAAACCTAATACGCACTATACATGAGGGATCATTTCTTTCAACGGCGGTTTCAATCAAATCATCAATTGACACAATCCAAATATCTTGACAACAAAATTTTAAATCTTTTTCCTAATTGCATTACCGCGTAGGCTTCGATTTGCCAAGTGGGGAATTCCACATTTTCGAGTTCTCATCCCACCTCTTGATACCCGACACCAATACACGTCATTGTACTCAACATGATCACTTCATAGAAAGATAATTGATGCACGCTTCATGAACCGAACTAGCAACCAAACCTTTTCGAGCTCCAAAGAAAAAATCACTTTCATCTGGATACCCAAATCTTACTCGGGTGTGGTCCTCGGTTTGTAGCACCCACAACCGCTAATATGTGCCTTTCGAAAGTAGCGATGCCAATAATATCAATCTGCTAGTTTAATCTGCGGACGAATTCATAAACAAAATGGAGCCGCTCCAACCCCATCTTTTGTTATAT